>CM077149.1:17003772-17603772 GCA_039583875.1 Platanthera guangdongensis
GTCAATGTGTCATTATCTATTTAAATTTATATTTGTAGTGTGATCCTATCCAAGCGCCAGCAATGCATTTAATTTTTTTTAAATAATTAAATACACGGAGATTCTGGGCGGGCTTGGAAGAGGCGAGACATTAGTCCCCATTGCTAATTACGTTTACTTTTGCTGTATATATTGCATAGCGATGTGTTTCTTTCTGAAGACTTATTGCACGCTCAAACCTGAAAGTGAAATGGATCGAACTTAGGCCATGTTTGAAAAATTTAACCGTGAAGTGGATTTTAATTTTTCTCTCTTTATAAGATAGGAGCCTTATAAAATGTATGGGGTTTTAAGATCACTTTGCATAGTTTAGGAAAATCTAGGAAAAAGATATGGACGATCATGATTGATTAGAATATCAGACGGTTGAGATGTTATGATCTAAATCAAATCGGACGGTTGATGAATTATGGAGACAGATCCGCCATGGCTAATAAAATTTTGAAAAAACTCATGCTATTCGCCAGACCACAATATTTTCTTTATAGTGATAAAGATATATATATATATATATATATACTAGCATCTTCGAACGGGCTCCGCCCGTTCTCGATGCGTCGCTGCGGGCTTCGCCCGCAATCAAGCGGGCTTCGCCCGCTTGACCTCCCGGCGGGCTTCGCCCGCCCCCGCCGGACTGTTCGCCCGTTCTCGATGCGTCGCTCCGCAATCAAGCGGGCTTCGCCCGCCTCCCGGCGGGCTTCGCCCGCCCCCCCCGGCGAACATTTAAAATAATTTTAAAATAAATCTTTATATAATTTTTAAAAAATCATTTAATTATTAATTATATATATTTATTAATTATATATATTTATTTAGAAAATTTAATAAGAATTTAATAATTTTATAAATTTTATAAATTATAAATAAATTATAAATAAATTTAATAAATTATATAATTAAAAATGAAAAGAATAAAAATCCCCCCGCATCGGCGGAGCCCGTTCTCGATGCGTCGCTCTGGGCTTCGCCCGCAATCAAGCGAAGAAATTAATTTATATTTTAATTGAAAATTAATAAGAATTTAATAATTTTATAAATTATAAATAAATTATAAATAAATTTAATAAATTATATAATTTTAAAAAAAAAGAATAAAAAAATCCCCCCCCCCCCCCGCATCGGCCTGCTCACGCAGGCCGATTTTCTCGGCCGCCGCCGGCGGAGCCGCCGGCGGCCTGCCGGCGCCCACCGGCGGGTGCGCCGGCCTCCGGCGAACCCGCCGGGGGTTGTCCGGCGGCGATCGGGCAGGGCCACCGCCGGCGGTGGCCCCTGCCCGTGTGCTCCAAAACTGGAGCTCACGGGCAGGGCCACCGCCGGCGGTGGCCCTGCCCTCTCGCCGCCGGACAACCCCCGGCGGGTTCGCCGGAGACCGGCGAACCCCCGGTGGGCGCCGGGCAGGCCGCCGACTGCTCCGCGGCGGCGGCGGGGGGGGGGTGATGCCGTGAACGGGCGGAGATAAACGTGAGCATCGGGATTTTTTGTTGCTGGTGAACAGTGTTTTCAGAATTGATTTGGTTATTTGCAGGCCTCCTGCTGTGAATCTAATGGCCCGTATTTGATGGAGCTTGATCGGAAGGTCCAGATGAGATTCATGGTGTGAATGAAATATGCATATTGTATTATATAATAAGATATATATATATATATATATAATATATATATATATATATATATATATATATATATATATATATATATATATATATATATATATATATATATATATATATATATATATATATATATATATATATATATATATATATATAGGACTGCCCAAAAGGCCCAATCGGGCGGCCCGGACCGGGCCTGATTGGCCCGGGCTTTTGCAAAACCGGGCCGAGCCCGGGCCCTTTCTTTATCGGGCGCTCGGGCCGGGCCCGGGCTTTGACCCCGGGAAGGGGCCCGAGCCGGCCCCCGGGGCCAGGCCGGGCCGGGCGGGCCGGGCACAGGCCGGGCCTCTTAAGAAAAAAAATACTTAAAAAAATTAAAAAAATGAATAAAAATTAGAATAAAAAATTTTATTAATATTGAAATTTTTAAAACAAAATTACACTTTTAAAAAAAAAATAGAAAAAAAAATAAATTTATTATTTTAAATGATAATAAAAAAAATTACATTTTTATAAATTCAGATTGTCCATCTCCTCTTCAATTTCCTCGGAGCTCTCCTCCAACGCTGAAATGTGTTGCTTCCTATTCGTAGCATCCAAATAATCCTTGTAGCAGATGCATAGTTCGAGTGATTCTTCATTTAGTCGGCTCCTCCGCGTGTTCAAAATCCTGCCACTAAGAGAAAAAGCGGACTCCGAAGCTACTGTACTAGCTTGAATTGTTAGTAAATCACGGGCCATATAGGCCAAAATAGGATAGGTATTAGCTTTACTTTTCCACCACTTTAAGATATCGAAGTTTTCGATCTCTTCCGTAGTCATAAAATCACGAAATTGTGTTTTCGTATACAGTCCTAATTCGTTTAAACTACTCGATGTGCGTGCTTTTTTTCTGGAAGCTAATTCTAAAATTTTATTTGTAAAAGAATCTTTTGTCCTAGGTTATGTTATTTCTTCTCGTGGTCGTGAGCCATATAAGTTGTCGTAATAATTAAAACATTCGGTAAAAATAGAATTAAATTTAGTAGTACTAACGTCGCCAACGTCATCGAAAACTTATATTTATGTCTAAGTTAACTTTAATTTCATCTATTAAATTTTCTACGCCGTCTACAGCGAATAACGGGTTTAAAGCGGCGGCGCATGAAAATGCAGGAGACATTTCTCTATAATATTTTAAAAAATTTTCTTCTATTACTTCAATTAAAGGAAGCCATCCGGAGTGTTGCTTAAAATAGTTAAGTTTTTGTACGATATTTACAAATTTTCAATTACTAACGAGCTAGTGGGATAATAAACACCAGATAAAAAAACAGTCGCCCTATAAAAACATTTTAATAAATCCATGTAATGAAATAGTACGTCCCAATCGTTATCAGTTAAATTATGATTATTTGTCATAGTGTAATATTCCATAAGAAGTGTTTTTTGTTGAAACGCTCTTTTTAACATTTTATATGTGGAGTTCCATCTTACAGACATATCAAATTGAGGTTTCAAATATTTTTTGACCTTGTGCGATCACAAATTTTCGAAAATCTTGACTTTGCTGTTTGGTACAATAAATAAATCTAAGCATAGTACGAATTTTCTCAACATATGATTCCATAGCTTCTAAACTATCCTGTACCACTAAGTTTAAAACGTGACACACACATCGAGTGTGAAAAAACGCACCGTTGAACATTGGTTTTAATTCACGTTTTAACCACTCTACTGCGGTGTTGTTATTACTAGCGTTATCAAAAGAAATACTCATTATTTTATCCTTTATTTTAAATTCACGCAAACATTTAATAATTACCGAATATATAGCCTTACCCGTGTGCGGAAATTCAAAACCTTCAAAACATATTACGCGCTTATTTAAATCCCATGAAACGGGATCGATCCAATGAGCCGTTATACAAATATAAGATAACCCCTACCCTAACACTACTACTCCAAACGTCGCTCGTTAAACTCACACGTCCCTCGAAAGTTTCAAAAATTTTTATTAAATCTTGTTTTGCGTCAAAATATAATTTAAGTGCGTCGCGTCTAATAGTGGATCTACTTACCTGTTGATATTTGGGCTGAAGCCCTTCGTGTATATACTCCGTCGTCTCATCGTTGTCGTAGTGACTGAATGGCAACCCACGTCTGATGACGTTTTTTCACCTGTAGGTCTCGCTGTCTTGCTTGATCGTACGTCCAAATTTGTCCTGATGCTGATATTTGTCCCTGACTGGACTCGGGAGCTTGCTTTGCAAAACAGGACTTAGCGTGTCTCGCTAGTGTTGAGTTGCCGGTAAGAGTTAGCAACTTTGAGCACAACTTGCACCGCGCCTTGAATTCGTCGCCGACTTTAACCTTGTCGAAATGCTCCCAGACGGGCGCCCTCCGATTATGCTCCACCACTTCGGCCGTGCTTTGAGTCGACGACGCCGACGTTGAGGAGGACGATGCCATGCAGCGAGAGAGAGTAAGAGAGTAAGAGAGGGAGAGAATAAGTGAGAGAGAGAGTGGAAGAGAGAGAGAGTGAGTGAGTGGAAGAGAGAGAGAGAGAGAGAGAGAGAGAGAGAGAGAGAGAGAGAGAGAGAGAGAGAGAGTGGAAGAGAGAGAGAGGGGGGATCGGGTAGGAGGGGGGGGGGGGATTTTATAAAAAAAAAATATTTTTTTTAATAAAATATGGCCTAGGGCCTAGGCTTTTGCCTAGGCCCTAGGCCAAAACACTGCAGCCAGCAGGGCTGCTGCAGCCCTGCTGGCTGCAGTTCCAACGGCTCTAAGAGCCGTTGGATTTCCAACGGCTCTTAGAGCCGTTGGCAGCAGGTCCGGGCCGGCGTGCGGGCCCGGTCCGGGCTTTGCCTGGGCCCGGGTCCGGGCCCAGGCCGGCCCGATTTTCGGGCTTTGCCCGGCCCGGGCCGGGCCGGGCATCGGGCCGGGCTAGCCCCCAAAACCAGGGCCCTGTAAGGGCCCTGAGCCGGTCTCAGCCCGGGCCGGGCTTTTTCCGGGCCGGGCCGAAAAAGGCTTTCGCCGGGCCGGGCTCGGGCCGACCCACTGGGCCCGGGCCTTTTGTACAGGACTATATATATATATATATTGAAGCATCTAACTATACTATATATCAATATAGGCATCATATTGATTAAAAACTATAGCTTAGTTTGGGAGGACTTATTTTCACATAGTCCGATTCATGCGGTAGTAACCGTTTGACCGGTAAAAATAAGTCCTCTCAAACAGAGCCTACATCTTACGTAGAAACTCTTGTTCGCAAACCAATAGTAGTTATAAAATGACTTTACACAATTGTTTCTTGTTTCATCAATCATTTGTCAATATATATATAATATGAACAAAATTTTATACTTTTTAATACGAGTTGCACATTTAAAGAGCATGTGTAGTACTTTTATTTTCTTGAGATATCTAGGATTACAACTCAATTACCCATAGTCACGGCCTCATGACTATTTCACTTAGGTGATGTCTCCAAAGTTTATTGTTGTAAATTAACTCACAAAATTATGACTTTGACATCATTAAGGGTTCATTTGATAGATCAGTTGCTGTTGTAAAAGGAGCTGTTGTAAATACAGGTTTGTAAATGAAGCTGTTGGAAACTGAATACTGGAAATGAAGATCTATTTGGATAGTCTGTGTTTGCAGAGCTGTTCAAAACAGAGAACTGTTTGACAAAAATTGCGGTGGCGTTTCACAAGTATTTTTATAATAAATTGTTGAATATAATATTTAATTTTATTAATATTATATAATTTTATAATTATATATATATATATTCCACTATTTTTCTATTTTATCTATATATATATATATATATATAAAATACTGTTCAAACTTATAACTATACACATATTTTTTGTAATTTTTATAAAATTTTTTGTAAAAGTTTTTGTTGCTCCGCCCTGCCACAGCCGTGCAGCCCTCCCATGCCCCATTGTGCCGTGCCGCCCTGCCGTGCCCCGCTGTGCCGCCCTCCCGTTCTACTTTGTGCCTCCCTCCGGTGCCCCATCGTGCCGACGACAAGATTGGAGGAGGCAGAGATGGAGGCGGCTGGAGCTTGAAGGTGGAAGAGCCTGGAGGAGGCGGAGGCTGCTAAAGCTTGGAGAAGGTAGAGATTGGATAAGGCGGAGGTGGGCAGAGCTTGGAGGAGCGGATTTTATTTTCTCGCGCGATGAAAATGATGAGGACTGGAGGTCCGGATAGCGGTTGCGGTTGGGGGGATTTCATTAAAGATGGAAACATCGGCAGTTGGAATGGGAGGCAGAAAAATAAATAAGATTTGGGACCGGCTGTTGCGTTTTGGTGAAACGCGCGGATCTAAAAGCCCTTCCAAATGAAGCCTAAGAGTACCAAGTTATCTTAGCACAACTAGGGGCAAGTTGAGTTGAGGTAGCTCGAAAAAAGCTCGACTCGAGCTCGAGCATGTTGAGCTCGAGCTCGTCGAGCTCGAGCCTGATTTCGAGCCAAGCTAGAGCCTAAGTAACCCTATTCGCGAGCTCGTGAGCCGGCTCACGAGCTTTTTTAAATTAAATAATATATATTATTAGTAGTAAATATTTTAGTACATTATAATATTAACATAATATTAATATAATATTATTAAAATAATATTTTAATACATTAATACATTATAATATTAACATAATATCACTGCTCAGAAGTTTATTAGGGTTTCCACAACTTTTATTTTTATTTCTTTTTGGTTCTCGGCTTCTGCTGCTTGATTCTCCATCAAGCGATTAGGGTTTTTGGCCACTCCGGCCTCCATGCCTCCTCACCGCTCCTTGCCTCGACGTCTCCTCTCTTCCTCGTGGCTCCTTGCCTCCTCGCTTCTTCGTGCCTCCTCGCTTCTCCTTGCCTTCACCTCTCCTTGGCGTCCTCACTGTCATCTTTCTCCTCTGGCAGTCGTCTTTCTCCCCAACCGATCGTCTTCAAATTTGTAAGCTTTCTTTTTCTTTTATTTCTTCTTCCTCTTTGTTTCGAACTTTCGATCGCTTTTTTTAGGTTTTGATCTTCGGATCTGATCTTCACAGAACTGAACATAAAGTGGCCTCTTTTTGTTACTGTCCTAAAGCATGTATTTCAGCTATGTTTTCATCCAATGTTTTGCCCTAATTTCATTTTTGATCCTATTTTCACTCAAGTATTTCAGCTTTGTACTAAGACATTTAGAGTTTCATTCTTATGTTTCTATTAATTTTTGGCTAGAACTCGATGTTTACTTAATTTCTAAAAAGTGTTTACCTTTTTCCTAACCATTTTGAACCTATATGCATTATTTTGCTTAGATTAGCTTTTGTTCTGAATGCATTCTGGATGCATATTTTGAAACTATATAGTCCAGTGATTATGTTCTGGTTGTTGTCCAACTGAGGAAGACTGGGTAAAAATTGAAAAATATGCTCATTGTTAGAGGTTTTTTGGACAGCTACACATATTATCTCCGGAAGGGAATATCCAACGTCAAATTTATTTTTTAATGAGATCAGTAGAGTGAAGGTTGTGTTGAATAAGAAATCATTGGACAATGATTGCTTTATTCATGACATGGTTGGGAAAATGAAGACGAAGTTTGATAAATGAAGATGAAGTTTTGGATCCAAGATGCAAAATGCGAGCTATTGAAATTTTTTTCCCCCAAATTATATTCAAAGAGCCGAACTTGAAATTAACATTGTTAAGGAGAACTTGCACAAACTTTATGCAGAGTTTTTGGAAAGCCATATGTTGGAAGGTGAGGTGGTTGGGGAAATTGAAGGGAGTAGTCTTTCAAGTGAATCTAATAGACATGTTCAAACTCAATCTGATTGGTCTGAGTATTTTGACTGTCAAGTCTGTGGAGTCCATTCAACCACACAACTCTGAACTTGACATATATTTAGAAGAAAATTGCTACATGATCGAAAAAGACCAAATTAGAGGTGAATTAAAATTTGATGTTTTGGAATGGTGGAGGGTTCATGCTCTAAAGTACAAGATCTTGGCGACATTGACAAGAGATATTTTAGCAATTCCGATTACGTCAGTTGCTTCAGAAGCTACTTTTAGTGCCGAAAGTAGATTTATTGATAAATATCGTGCATCGTTAAAAATAGATACAACTCAAGTTCTTATGTGTGGAGGGGATTGGTTGAGAAAAAGATTTGGAGTTAAAAAAAGACAAAGGTAAAATAAATCAACTATGATATTTATTTGAAAAAAAATACTAATCTCTACTTGAAATTCTTAAAAGTTATGCCTTCAATTGCAGAGCAAGAAAAAGCGGTGCAAGTACTTCTTCCAGTTGATGGAGATGCAATTCTGAAAGGATAAATTCATGACAATCACCCGAATCTAAAATTCTGGAGTTGAATGCTTGAAATTTTCAGATTTTAAGCAAAGAAATCTACTTATTTGCTAGACTATTATAACATACTATCATATAATGTTTGTGACTGTTAATGATTATCTCTTGTTGTAGGATATGTGTCTGTTATAACATAGATTATAATGTTTGTGACTGTTATAACATAGATTATAATGTTTGTGATCATAATCTATACAGCATAATATTTATTGGTGCATGACTGTCTGTACTTGTAAATATCTGATTGTTACCAGAAAATCTGCTTGCCTTTCAAAGAACTGGTTGGCTTTCATTCTAACTGTGTACACCGAGATCCATTGTGGGCAGACAACAAGAATGGATCTTTCATGATAGATAGGCATGTATGTTCATCTGTTAAATGTCATGTAGTAATACAATCTAAGATCTTCTGTTTAATGCAGAAAAATTCCTTACTATTTTGAAAGCACAACACAAGATTTCATATTTTATTGCCTTTGTAATACACGTGTTGTGGTATGAAATGGTGACGGCTTTGTGCCTTTTGCTCTTGATTTTTACCAACTTCTGATAATGTGTGGAACTGATCCTTAGTAACACATATAATTCTGAATCATGAAACAACTGAATTGATTCCCATTTCCATAATGGGAAACTAGTAGCTTATTAATTTGTCATTCAATAGTTATATTTTAGGAGAAATTAACATAGCCTATATTAGAAATTGCTTCTGATCTATATTAGAGCTATTTAGAAGTTGTGGTTAATCTATATTAGAATCGTAGTCTTTTGAATCCAAATCTTAGTAAGAACTATTTAAGTAACTGCCATGAAGAACACTCAGATCTCAGCTTTGACTTTATTAGTTTTATGTTTAAGCATTGACATCAAGTTTCCAAATTAGATTAGATTAACTAATATAGTTCTATTTGCAACAATATGAGAGTTTTGTGGTATCCATGGTTTTTACAGTGACACCAATTTATTTTAGTGGTCTTTTGATTTTTAGACATGTTCTGAAACTTAGATTAGGCTCCAATGGATCCTTGAACTTTTGTAAGTTCAAGCCGAGCTCGAGCCGAGCTCGAGCATGAGCCTTTTAAAACAGGCTAGTCGAGCTCGAGCTCGAGCTCAAAAAAAGTAGCTCGAGCCAGCCCTTTTGATGAGCTCGACTCGAGCTCGACTCGTTTGCAGGCCTACATAAAACTAGAGCACACACTACAACATAGGAATAAGATTTGAATATTAACACATTATTTGTGCTCCCACATTCATGTCAATCCAAATGGGATATATTCAATATATGAGTGGTTGCTAAGTTTAAGGATAGTGAGTGTATGGAAAAGGCTAAATGCAAACAATATAATAATATTTATGCAGGCAATACTAAAAAAATGTAATCACTGCCTTAAAAATTCATATGTTGAATTTGAATTATTTTCAAAAAACTAAGAAAGTAAAAAAAACTATTATCTTTTTTAAAGAAAGTAGATGCTAGAGCCATAATTGGATCTTTGAAAGCAAGTAAACTGATGATGTGATGTGAGTGTAAGAGAATTCTTGCAAATTAATTGTTGTAGATGAGTTACCATACAGTTTGTAGAGAATATTGAAACCTTCAATTTTTTCAAATAATTTAGTGTCACTGTTCAACATATCATCTCAAACAATGATTGCAAAATATTGCACTGAACTTTTTACAACTAAAAGAAGAACATTAAAGAAAGAGATGGCATATAAGAGACTATGTCTAACTGTTGATACATATGCATTTTATCCAAAAGTTTAGATTGTTGAATTTCCCGGACCTTGGAGTGAGCAGGGGTTATCTCAACTAGAGTTAGTCACAACCAGAAACACATGCATGGCGAGACATGATTCACCAAAACCACCACAGGAAAAGCAGAAACAACTACAAGACAAGTCAAGCCGCACGGGCTCAACACGTAGCCGCCGGATCTACTACTGCACTAAGGAGTCCGCATAGTCCGCCAGGTCGCCAGACCGCAACCAAGTCTGCGTGAACTACCTCTTATTCCAATGCTAAGCTCTAGCCGCCGATCTGCAAGCCGCCAGACCGCACTAGCTGTGATGCCGAACTGAACAGGCCGCCTGAAGCAGGCGACTTATTGAACCCTGGAAACAAGTTGCCAAAGAGAAAACCGTCTGGTCGCTGTCTGTGACCTGCTGTTTACCGCCTGTTGCTTAACCGCAGAGTTCGCACTGTCCCTGACCGCAATCAGAGCCAAGTCCTGGCTTCCCAGCGCTATCCGCACAACCAGCACAGAACAAACCGGTCAACTCTATCAAACCGCGCGGATACAAAAATCCAGTCCGCAGCAACTGTTGGCGGGCTCACTTACTGTTCATTCGCTCTCTATTTTTGATGTGACATGGGTCCTATTTATAGGCACGATGAGAAGGGTGGTCACCGGCCTAGCCGATAGGATCACCGTCACATCTCGCAGCAAGACAAGTCTCCGCAAAACCACGGATACACTCCAGTCCGCCGCGATCTGTGCAGGATAGCCAGTCCGCCTATGCTTCACCAAGGCCAGACAATAACACAGTCCGCCTTATCGCCAAAGCCCAAGTCAAGACTGCCATAACCGAACTCTACAGCCATTGTCTTCCTATCCGCAGACATAGCTCCAGTCCGCTTATCCCGAGCCCACAGCCTCGCCACCTAGGCAACTGCCGGACTCAGCGGACACAGCTCCAACCTGCTTATACTACGGAAACCTTTAGTCCGCATATCCCGCAGACTGCTCTAGACCGCAAATCCTGAGTCCACGATCATGCCAGCAAGACAGCTGTCGGACTCAGCGGACCAAGCTCCAGTTCGCACGCAATTGCAGGTGCAATCTCCAGTCTGCATTCTCCAAGCTCGCAATCAAGGCACACGACACTTCTGCCAAGCTCGGCGGACTGAGAAGCAGTCTGCGCTTCACTACGCGATCTCCCCGGACTGAGCCAACCTGGACTTGGTTCAGAACCAACCAATTCCACACCACTGGCCATAAAGGCCAGTCCACACTTACTGGAGGACACCGGCACAAGTCCGCCAACCCGGTGACCTCCAGCACCTGTCCGCACTGACTGGCGATCTGCTTTACCAGAGCAAAACCAAGGCTTCTGCCAAGCCGGTCTGCCGAGCTCCAGTCCTTCAGTCCGCTTCTTGCCGAACTCCGCGGATAGAGTCACAATCCGCCCGGTTACCTTCTGGGATCCAACTACTTGCAGAGCATAAGCCAGCGTGGCAAACCGCCGCTGCTATTTGCGTAGTCTGCGGGAACAGACCGCCCAGGCCACCACAGCACAAACCGTCTGCAACCGCCCTGCCGACCTGGCTGTCCGCCAACCCTGTCCGCATAGTCCACACGGATAGGTTGCCCAAGTCCAATCACCCACTTTCACTTCACAATTTTCAACATAGATATCTGTATTTGACTGCATATTGGATATATAATGAATGGAAGTTACAAGAAAGAATTCTTAATTTTGTAAGAGTGATAATTCACAATATTGAGGATTTAGTTATGGAATAATGAATTGCTTAACTTTTTAGGGGATTAGCAATTCTTCACAATCACAATGAATAATGATTTAGTTAATGATGCAGTAGAAAGACAAACTAAAATAAGTAAAGAGTGGAAATTAAGGTACCATTTTATGGCATGAGTTTCTATAGGTTTGATGCACCACACATATCATGCATTTAATTTTTAAAGAAGCTTTGTCTGATTTTAACAAATCAATTGAAAAATTTATCTGACTACCAAATATGTGAAATAATCTTCCCATCATTTGGAGAGTTCAAAAGGTGTGTAAGGAATGCAGAGATAGAAAGCGGTGTTCTTTTATGCCTAGATGTTAAAAATAAGGTGGAACTCTACATATTTAATGTTAAATACATCGACAAAATTTGAGAAAGTATTCATTGAGATGGAAGATGACAGTTCATACAGTTACTTTAAGATTGAATATAAACTTAACGGGCCTATTTCTTCAAGAGATTGACAAAAAAACAAGAATATTTTGTAGAGAGTGAGAGAGATTGGCATGGATGCACAGTGCACTGTATGCGTGCACACACACGCCTGTTGAATGTGCTACGCGTACTAGGCTCTGTGAGCGATGGCTCGCATTGTGTGTCGTGCACAAAGGCCCGCTCCATGTGCACAGTCCCACGATGTGCACTGTGCATGTAGGCCAACATGCTTTGCGCTTTGGCACGCACTCCGACACTGGGCGCACTTTCTGATGTTGTCATCTGTAAGTTTAGGGTAGTCTACATATCTAGAAAGAGGTGACTAGGTGTTTGGCCTTTATAAAATTATTTGCAGAATTAATAACCAAAACACATCACAAACAAAAACTACAACACAAAGACTATAAATCTTCTTCTCAGGGATACTTGTCTCGACGACGACAATTCAATTCATTTTGTCTCAGGAATTAATAACCAAAACACAACACAAAAAATTCATTTTGTCTCGACGATAATTCAATTCTTCTTGACTATACACACCTTTCTTAAATTTTGAAAACACTTATGTCAAGTGTTAGCTATTAAGACTATAAATATTCTTCTCAGGGATACTTGTAGTCTTCACGACAATTATTGATCTTATCATGATGACATTTAACTTGTCAAATGACAAGACTAAGGCTTTGGGATCCAGAGTTTGCATTGGCAACAGGGAGTCACATCATGACGATATGGACTTAGGCTCCGTTTGGGAGGACTTATTTTCACCGGTCAAGCGGTCACGACCGCATGAACCGGGACT
Organism: Platanthera guangdongensis; assembly: GCA_039583875.1. Classification (NCBI taxonomy): domain Eukaryota; kingdom Viridiplantae; phylum Streptophyta; class Magnoliopsida; order Asparagales; family Orchidaceae; genus Platanthera; species Platanthera guangdongensis. Next base: position 17,016,549 of record CM077149.1, read on the forward strand.
TAATTAAGGTCCGGTACATGCGGTCGTGACCGCTTGACCGGTGAAAATAAGTCCCCCCAAACGGAGCCTTAGTCATTCTCAACTCAACATGATTCTGAATTATCGTTGGGCTTTCTCAATAATAATTCACTTGATCTTGATGATAATTGACTTAGTGTGATTTCATCCTCATTAAAGGGCTACACTGTTGGATCTGGTGGACAACCTTAGTGGGGGGGGGGGGGGGGGGGTGAATAAGCTTTGCAGACAATTACTAGAGATTAAAAATTATTCATATGCAAGAAGCAATTTTTCTGGAGCTATCGTCGGACGATATCGAAAAAAACTTTGTTCCTTGTTTCTGAAGATCGTATAGTAGTAGGCATACAAATGAAATTAAACTTTTAATAGTAAGTACATAGGATTAAAGATCAAACAAGAAGACATGATTTCATTTCATAAAATAGAGTTTACAAGTTTAAAAACTGGATTTCCATAACCCGGAGATCAAAGGCCGTGAATCAAATATTTCTTCTTAAGAAGATCGACGAGCCTACTAGATCTCCTAGATCTAGACGTCCTCTCAGGAAGATTTCCGTAGGTTTCTACCAGAAATCCGATGACCTCCCAGATCGATTTCCTAAGAAGTCCTCTCAAGAATTCGACGTCCACACCAGACGATTTCTCCGCATAGAATATAATAAAACTAAAGAAAAAAAAAGAAAAAAAGATCAAAGAAAATTAGTGCTCCCTCAAAATGTATATTTTTGAAGGCGGTGAATGATCAGTGCTTTTGATTCTCATGACTCGGGCAGGAGATTGTCTTCTGAATCTCGTTCTGTCGTTCTGTCTCCAAAGATCTCCTTCATTTTTGCAAGAGGAAACGACTTCTTCTTAGATGGTGGCTCTTAGCAACAGGGGTGACAAGTCCTCATCTAGACGTTCTAGGGTAAGAGTATACGCCACAAGGAGAAAAAAGATCGCTTATATATATTTTAGCTTTATTGCTGGGCAATAGTAATTATCGCCTAGCGATATCCTAATTTAGTAACGCCTTCGCCGGCTGTCCCACGTCGGAAAGGAAAGAAGGCAGTCATTTCCAAATTTATGGCCGCTATCGCCGAGCGATATCCTAATTTAGTGCATCTTTTTCCGGCATCCTGCGTGTTAAAACCGAGAAATTGATCTCTATGGAGTTCGGGGTCCCTAAAAAGGGGCGACCTCACACTTACTACACTCAGGCGAATATTGTTACATCCCATTTCCAACTAGACCCCTAAGAGTGGTTTTGGCCATGACTAGGTCATGACAAAACACTAGGAAGCCCAAGAAGACCAAGTAAACCTAAGGATGTGGGTGAGACCACTATGGTCTGCACATAGTAAATTTCTGAACACTTGTTTAAGATGATCATGGGGCTTCACCAAGACTCCAAGACCCACACCATGGTCTCGCCAATCCATTGTAAGGTTCATTAGAGCCCAGATGATCCATTGAAGTCAACCCAATGGGGGCAAGTTGACCTAGAACCACTCTGGGACTAAATTGGGCAATGTGCCCTAACTAAGGGTAGGTACCCTAGTAAAGCCCAACTAACCCTACCAGGGACTTCCTAGACCTAAAGTGGGATCAATGAGTCACTAGGACCCATTGGGCCCACCCAAGGGGCTAGGTTGACCAAAGTCAATTCTAACCCTAAATGGGTCAACCTGACATACACAAGGGCCAATTGAAGCTCCCCTAGCCAAATGGACACCACACATACCTTCCTAACCTTAGTGAGAGGCCAATGGGTCACCAAGAACCCATTGGGGTCAACCAAAAAGGCTAAGTTGACCAAAGTCAACTCTAGCCCTAAAGTGATCAAAGTGTTCTGCTTAAGGGTCAAGTGACCTCCAAAGGGCCAAGTCAACCTCACCTAGACCTTAGTGGAGGCCAATGGGTCACCAAGGACCCATTAGGGCCAACCTCAAAGACCAAATTGACCAATGTCAACCATGATCAAAGTTTAGGTCAAGTTAGCCCAAATGGGCTAACTCAAGCTCAAGCTCAATTCACTTGGGCTAACCTTGATTTAATGGATGAAATAAACGTGTGGGCAGCCATTGGATTAGGTAGGAGTCAATTTCAGCTTGGTAGGTAGGAGAGAGAGAGAGGAAATCCAAATGAAGGAGAGAGAAAGAGAAGGAGTAATGGAGGAAGACCTTAGGCTCCTCCTTCCCTTTCCCCCAACCTTCCCCATTCAATTACCTAAGACCAGAGGAGTGCAACCAGCTGATCATTAACTGGTTGGAGCCAGGCCTCATCCCCTACCAACCATGGCCGCCATTGTTGACTAAGGCCAATAATGGCAAAGCAGCTTAGAGCCACCTACCACCCCATTTCTCCTTTTTTAAAAACTTCACTGGACTCCAAGGAGTCATTTCCACCACTTACCTGAAGGAGCCAAGAAATTCCACTGTGCTGTTGCAGAAATCCGACCACCACCACCACCAAAATGGCTTCCTGGCGATCGGCAAGGCTACAGCCGCCCAGCAAGGTCCTCCTCCACTCCTTCCATGGGTAGATCATAGCAATGCTTAGGTTTGAGGTTCGGGCTCAATTGAACCCGAATCAAGTTCTGGTTTTCATGGATTTTGGTCCGAAAACTTCCTGTTAGAACTGCCGGAATAAGCCCCTCCGGCGGCCAAGCCGCCGCCTGGCGACGGCCACCACCTCAACGGAGGTGGTGGTGGCGGTGGCCGGCCGGGGAGGTGGCCGGATCGCCAGCGGCAGCGCTTGGAAGGAGCTCCAAGCGGGATAAATCTTATTCGTCGGCTCAAGGTTGAAGATGCCAAGATTCCGTCCACTGGCGCGCCAAGATTCGTGCGGGAATTGATTTTAAAACAATAGGATAAATTAATCAGATTATTTGATTTTGTCACACTTTATATAATTAATGTTTTTAATTTTTAAAAATACTTAGAGGACTTTTCAAAAATGTGTTCAACATGAAAAGTGTAGCCTGGAGAGTCTAGATTACAACAAAATTGATACGAACCAATTTGGGTGTATGGTTTGACCAGGACACCCATTTTGGTGGGACCTACACCTAGGGCTAGGCATACATTAAACTGAGTGCCCACACTTCATCCTTGGTCTATATTAATTAAAATTTTGGCCGGGAGTCCCTCTAGACCATATCTAGTGCTGCCCAAATATGGTAATTTTTGGGGACAATTTTTCGATACTTTTGGAAAATAATTATTTTTTATAGGTTTAATTAATTTAAGGGCCAAAAGAACTCCAAACTCACCCAAATATTGGTGAGAGGTGCTTATGGTCAATATAAATATCTGGTTAAAATTTCATCACATTTGGAGGTGGTTTGAACAGAAATCATGCAACCATAACTTTGCCCTAAAAGGGGTATTTTGGTCAAAAGGTGTATTTTGGGTTTTGAGTGACCCAATCACCTCAACAGAGGTTGGCATTGGGGTCACTTTCTTGATATAGCTTATTTCACCTTATCATTAAAGATGGGATAGATTGGAATTGGTTTGCCCTAAGATCTAAGGTCATGCCCTAAGGAAGGGCTTTTGTGCCTTGTGAAGGGTATGAGGTCAAACATCTTAAATGATCTTGGAATTTTGTAGGAAGGGTGCTAGGATAGATAAAACCCTCTGGTAAAAATAATAAGGGATTTTGGGAAGGGTAGGGCCCACAAAACCCTAACCCTAGCCTAGGGCACAAATATTGTGGAGCTAGAATAGGTTAGCAAGATTCTTAAAACAATCATGAAAATTTGGCAGAGGGAGTTTTAGTCCATACTAATCATATGTGAATTTTAATGGAATTTTTGGATACATAATTAGGGTACATACTTCACAACCTCAAATATTTGGGAACTTGCTAAATAATTCTTACAGAACTCAATACTTGTTGAAAAATTATGAAACTTGGGAATTCGTGTTCCTAGTTCATTATGCTCATATGAGAAGTTATTTGGAATTTTTAGATGGATAATTGCTATACTTTGTTCATTAACCACTTAACTTGGAATATTATGAGAAAATCAAATATAGACTTTATTATTCAATGATAAATTGTGAAACTTGATCTAGAGTACTTATATGTCATTAATCATCCATGAATTTTCTCTGAATTTTTGAAATTATTAATGCTGTAAATTCTCTTAAAATGAATTATTATGGGATATATTTGAAATTAAAATTAAGGGTTAAACCTTACTGTAAAATTTTGAGGCTTTGGATTTTGAGTTACATATTCATATTGTATTTAACAAAAATTGGGAGGATATTATCTTATCTGAAATTGGTACTTCATGTTCAAATATGGGATTTTTGGCTACTAAATTAATTAAATAAATTATCAGATAAATAGGAAAATTGTGAAATTTTGGATTTAGTCCACAAAGCTCATAATGGCACTCCAATAATTATTATAGGAGTACTGGATGATTATTTGTTGTACCACCCATTTTACGAGTCATATAGCTTAAGTGGTCTACATATAGTAAAAACTGCAGAATCTATATTGGAGTATAACTTGAGCACATGAGTTGAGATTAGTGGTTGGCTGGTTTGGATAGATAAAAATAAGTTTCACCATTGGAAGTAGGATGAGTAAAAGGGTTGGATTTACTAGTGTTAGGCGGTGCTCGGGATCGATGATAGATCATCTTTCCCGTAGAGAGGAAAGGTCAAATACACTATAGTTAGACCCAATGCAACTTTTAAAGGACTAGGAGTTGGGTATTAACTAACAAGAATAAGTGCCTTGTGAAAGGGAGCTTTGGGCGTAATCTCATCGTAGTTCCTAGTGCCTTCGAGAGCCCTTCACGGGGTATACCTTGGGCAGTCCTGGGCTAAACCTAGATTGTAGGCAAAACTGAAATGCAAGAGTAACTAGTAAATCTAGGGTTTCACCTTCACTCACCTCGACGTCTCGGGGTGGTAGGATGGGTCACCCGGGATGTAGGCTCAGTGGTTTTGGTGGTGGGTAGGTTGGCCCGGCGAGCTTTGGCTCGGTTGTTGTTTATGATGGGCAGGTTGGCCCGGCGAGCTTTGGCTCGGTTGTTGTTTGTGATGGGTAGGATGGCCGGCGAGCTTTGGCTCGATTGTTGTTGTGACAGACGGGTTGGTCTGGGGAGCTTTGGCTCGGTAGCTGATACATAAGGTTGCATGTGCATAAAGGAAAAGGTGGTGGTCTTCGGTGTTGGAGGGTCGATGCACTGACGCCAACTTGTTGACTCGGCGAGTGTGGTTTAGCACTTGGATAAATAAAGTCCGGTGCGCCAGCCGGCAAGAGTACGCAGGTGCTCCGCTCTGTGAACCAACGTTGAGGCGTACGATAGGTATGACTGGTAGTGCAATTACCGGTTAGAGGTGGGAGAGGCCCAACCCACCGCCTCCGTTTGCCACTACGGAGGTATCTTGGGAGGTTCGGCTCCAGAAATGGGGAACTAAAGGTCTGTGTACACAGAGTCGAGTGGGTGAGTTGCACTTGCATGTTCACATCACGGCATAATTGTATTACATAACATAATCATTGCATATAACCTGACACCTATTGTATAAGTGGTATGGGACGCTCTATACAATAGGCCCTGCAAGACGACCCTTAGTTTATAAGTTCGCGCAAGCGCGCTTATAAGTTAAAGGTTTTATTTGATATTACATATTATGCTTGCTAGAAAACGGACACCCTATCGTAAAAATCGGTATGAGACTTTTTATACGATAGGAGCCCTGCAAAAGATCCCTTAGCTTATGTGTTTTCATATAAGTTAAGGTTACATTCTCATTCTGTTTTTCATACATATTTTGCTGCCATACATGCTGTAGAACTGCTAGATTAGTTCCGCTGCCACCTGCTTATTTGCTATTCTCCACCTTCATGTCCTCTCCTTTCCTTCTCCCCGCTCGGTGCCTAGGGGCCATGGGGGAAGGGGTAGGGGATGATAGGACTTAGTCTTTTAGACTAACGGTTTTTGAACCACATCATTTTAGGGGACCGTGGAGCCCAGCATGGAGGAGCAGCCCCGGAGTTTGGCACGCTTGGAGATCGGGCAGTCTAGTTCCGGAGTTCAGACGGCAGGGACTGTGAGTCATGATCGCTACTAGTAGTTATATTAGTTTGCTTCCGCGATGAGAGATTTGTAGTGAGGACATGATGTACTGGGCATGAGCCCAAGATCTTATATTTCTGTTTATCTTTGGACACTCCCTTCGTGGAGATTATTTACATATATATCTGATTTTTGTGGACATGTTTTACTATTTTGCTACAATTGTGATCGATTTGGCCGGCAGGATCGGCGTTTTGTAGTGATGACATTCCCGAGTGCGAAGGTGTCACCGCAAAGCAGAGGTTCTGGGCCTAAGATCTCGGTGTTTTAAAGAGGAAAAATGGGGTCTTACAAGTGGTATCAAAGCGAGGTTCGATCGACAAGTAGCAGTCCACAACCCCTGGGTCACCCCCGCACAGGTTTAGTTTGGGAACAAACTAAGCAGCGGAAGCAGTGGTGTGCCCATATGGGGGATCACATGTAAATCGTCCACTTTTAATTAGGTTAGAGTCGATTACTTACTGTTGACTTTTATTATGCAGCCCCCAGCACAGCCTACACCACAAGGCGGAGTCCAGCAGACTCCGGACGTTGCACCACCTCCTCCAGTCCCCACTTCATTCCTACAGTCATAGATGGGACAGACTCTGACAGCTATCCTGGACGCATTTAGGGCACAACAGGTTCCGGCTCCGCAGCCAAACCCGGGGGCCAACTGGTTGAGCATTTTCCGAGGACTTTCTCCCCCATCCTACTTGGGACAGAGTCGACCGTTCAGACAGAGGAGTGGCTGGACATTATGTATGAGATGCTGATCGGGATACGGTGCCCTTGGGAGGAGAGGGTGCCCTTGGTTGTCTCTTTCTTGGAGCACATGCCAAGAGATGGCGGAAGACTTCGCTAGATACGACGTTTGCTGACAGGGAGGTTGCGGAGATTGCTTGGGAGGAGTTCAGGGCGCGCTGTTGGGACACTTTGTTCCACAGTCGGCCAGGGACGAGCTAGAGGATAGATTTTTGCAGTTGAGACAGGGGAACAAGATGGTGGTGGAGTACCACCGAGAGTTTAACCATCTAGCCCGGTTTGAGGACTCTTATCAGTTAGACAAGGCAGGATATACCAGAAGGTTCTACAAGGGCCTGCGAGAGGAGCTGAGGGAGACTCTACTATTTGTATCTGACGGGCCCATTTCCCGGATACTAGAGATGGCAAAAAGGATAGAGGCTGATTGGCAAGCTACTCGGGGCCGGAAACGGCCAGTAGAGGATCAGGGTCGAGGAGCAAGGAACGATCACAGACGAGCCTGTATCACAGACGGGAGGAGGGTCAAGGACCAGCCTCATCAGGAGGCAAGACATGAGACAAGGGAGCCAGTGGTGGTGACACCACCACCTCTTCAAACACGGGAGGGACAGAGACTCGGGGGAATGACATATCACCCGCCAGAATGTTTCAATTGTCATCAGGTGGGGCACATCAGGAGGAACTGCCCTATGAGGAGGGCACCCCCACCAGCACCACTGGCTGCCCAGCCAGCGCAATATCTTTGAGGCCGAGGTCGTGGTCGAGGACGTGGATACCAAGGTGGGGATCGTAGACAAGAAAGGGAGCAGGTGTATGCTTTGGACCTGGCACAGCCTCGGAACCCAGAGCAGGTCATAGCAGGTGCGCCAAGATGTTTAATTGTTTAAATAGAATTCCCATTTCTCAGTTGCCAAATTTATAGAATTACACTAGATAGAATAAATAGGAAAGAGAACTCGTTATATAATCCTAAGACGTTTAATCGCTCCAGGTATAGTCTTCATCAGCGGCAAGCCCGCCTATACACTGTTTGACACGGGTGCTTCGCACTCGTTCGTGTCGGAAGCCTTCGTGGAAGGGCTGGAAGGTGTGGAGCGGTTCACATGCCTGATGAGGAGGGTGCGTCTACCCGACGGATCGGAGCTATTCACCTCTGCCCACTGCAACATGGAGGCGGAGATTAGCGGAAAGTCATTCGAAGTACCCGCAATGATCCTAAGGATTCTAGTCTTCGAGCTGATCCTGGGCATGACATGGTTGCACTGGAACCATACCGAGATTGATTGCCAAGCAAAGAGGATCACCTTGAGGCACGGGGACTCTGTCATTATCATCGAAAGTATAAGACCTACCTCTCGTATACTCTTATCTTCAGTACAGGCCGTTAAGGCCCATCTGCAGGGAGAGGATGTTTATCAGATTCTATTTGAGATGGCGAAGGCCAAGGAGTCTGTGACATACATCCCGGTGGTGCGAGATTTTGTTGACGTCTTTCTAGAGAAACTGTCAGGACTACCTCCGCACCAAGAGCAGGACTTTCAGATACAGCTTGTGCCGGGGGCCAAGCCGGCATCTATGGCCCCTTACCGGATGGCCCCGAAAGAGTTGACAGAGTTCCGAAGTCAGTTGCAGGAACTACTAGAGGCAGGGTTTGTCCGGCCAAGCTCTTCACCGTGGGAAGCCCTGGTACTATTCGTCAAAAAGAAGGACGGAAGTCTCCGCTTGTGTATTGATTATCGAGCGCTGAACAGACTGACGGTCCGGAATACATACCCGCTGCCACGGATTGACGAGTTGTTCGATCAACTAGAAGGAGCGTATTTCTTATCAAAACTTGACTTGAGGTCAGGTTATTACCAGCTACGGATTCGAGAGGAGGATATTCCGAAGACCGCCTTCTATAGTAGGTACGGACTGTTTGAGTTTACAGTGATGCCCTTCGGGCTCACAAATGCGCCGTTAGCATTTACAAGCCTCTTGAACAGGGTATTTGAGGAGTATTTTGATGTATTCGTCATCGTATTTATTGACGACATCCTCATCTACTCAAGGACGGAGGAAGAACATACACGTCACCTGACTTTGACTCTAGAGAGGCTACGGAATACCAGCTGTATGCGAAGTTCAGCAAATACCAGTTTTGGCTAAAGGAGGTGGCCTTCTTAGGTCATAGCATCAGCGGTGCTGGGTTGGCAGTAGACCCGACCAAGATTCGGGAAGTTCAGGATTGGACACCGTTGAAGACAGCCATGGATGTACGGAGCTTCCTGGGACATACCAGATATTACCGTAAGTTCGTCGAAGGATTCTCCCGGATTGCACTCCCTCTTACATCCCTGACGAAGAAGGAATCCCTTTTATTTGGACGCCACAGTGCGAGGCGGCCTTTGTGGAGTTGAAGGGTCGGCTTACCTCGGATCCCATTCTCGCTCTTCCGTCAGGAATGGAGGGATTTCAGGTGTATACAGACACCTCCTACCAGGGGATGGGTGTAGTTCTGATGCAGAACGGTTACGTAATAGCCTACGCTCCCGACAGCTGAAGATACATGAGAAGAACTATCCGGTGCATGATCTGGAGATGGGTGCAGTGATCTTTGCTCTGAAGATTTGGCGACACTACCTCTACGGGGTTCACTGTGACATCTTCTCAGATCACAAGAATTTGAAATATGTGGACATACAGAAGGAACTCAACATCAGACAGAGGCGTTGGGTGGAGTTCCTGTCGGATTACCAGTACACCATGCACTACCATCCCGGGAAGGCGAACGTGGTGGCAGATGCTCTGAGCCGAAGAGGAGATACCTCGGGGAAGGGACCACAACTGATGTCCATGGATCTAGTCCGGTCTTTCAGAGATATGCAGATATCCCTAGTGTCCGAGAATGATCCAGAGCTGTACATGGAGTATCTAGCATCGATGGTTGCCATAGATGATATTCGGGACCGTATCCGGGACAGACAAAAGACAGATGCATGGGCAGAGCCGATAATCCAAGCCTTAGAGGAGGGTTCGATGAGAGATTATTCACTGAGAGATGAATTGCTATATTTCAGAGCCAGGGTCTATATACCCGCAGGAGGTCAGATTCGGGAGGACATCATGGCGGAAGCACATTGTAGCAGATATTCTATACACCCGGGGATCACCAAGATGACGACAGACTTGAAGAAGACAATGTTCTGGCCGGGGATGAAGAAGGACATTACATACTTCGTGACTCATTGTGAGGAATGCCAGCTGGTGAAGGCGGAGTGCAGAAACCCCGCAGGATTACTACAGCCACTTCCGGTGTCGGAGTGGAAATTTGAGGACATCGCGATGGATTTCATTCATGGTCTTCCCCGATCACGGACGGGAAACGATTCGATTTGGGTCATCGTCGATCGGCTGACAAAGGTGGCCAGATTCATTCCGATCAAAAAAGATGACTCGGTTGGGGTACTAGTGCGGAGATTCGTAGAGCAGTTCATTTGTTACCATGGGTGCCCAGGACGATCGTGTCAGATCGGGATGGTCGGTTCACATCCAAGGAGTGGAGATCCGTGTAGGCTTACTTAGGAACACGGCTGACCTTCAACACAACATTTCACCCCCAGACGGATGGGCAGACGGAACGCACCAACCGGACATTGGAGGACCTCCTAAGGCTATGCATTCTGGATCGAAACGAACCCTGGGAGAAGCTTTTACCACTGGTCGAGTTCTCCTATAACAACAACTACCAGTCCAGCATAGGTATGGCGCCTTATGAAGTCTTGTACGGAAGGAGATGTAGGACTCCGCTTTCATGATTCAGGATGAGGATCCGAAGGTGTTGGGATCGGATTTTGTCGAAGACACCGAGGCTCAGGTGAGACTGATATGGGACAAAATGCTGGAAGCGCAAAGCCGACAGGCTAAGTATTACGATGACCGGCACCGTCAGGTAGAGTTTTAGGTGGGAGACCGGGTTTTCTTAAAGATCTGGCTCATGCACGGAGTTTCACGGGTGCGCGGTCGGAAGAAGAAGCTCAGCCCTAGGTATATGGGCCCTTATAGGATCCTGGAGCGGATCAGACCCCTAGCTTACAGGCTAGAGTTGCCACCGGAACTGGCAGGTTTACACGACGTGGTCCATATATCTTCGCTTAGGAGGGCTCTGCTATGCCAGGAGCAGTAGATTTCGACCACAGATGGACCGGTAGCTTCAGACCGGTTAGTTCACTTGGAGCCGGTTCAGATCGATGACAGAGGAGTACGGATCTTACGTCGCAAGAAGGTTCCGTTAGTCAAGGTTCTGTGGAGAAACCAAGGCCATGAGGAGCACACCTGAGAACCGCAGGACCTGATGCGACAAAAGTATCCAGAGCTGTTCAGTCAGGTATACCTCATAACCTCTCAAGATGTTCAATTTACTTTCCTGCTTTAAACTAGTAGGGCTACTCTAAGAAGAGTAGATGCTAATATTTTGTTTATTTGGATATTGGCTTTGCCAATTGGGTGAATTTGTCATAGATTTAGGTTTCCCTTTAAACCCCACTTAGTAAACATGGTGTCAAGATGTAATCATTCACTTCTTATGGGATGTTACAAGTTTCCTTTTCTTCGATAGAAATTCCCGTATGCTTAACCTTGATTTCAGGGACGAAATCTTTGTTTTGTTTATTGGGATTTGTAACATCACATTTCCAACTAGACCCCTAAGAGTGGTTTTGGCCATGACTAGGTCATGACAAAACCCTAGGAAGCCCAAGAAGACCAAGTAAACCTAAGGATGTGGGTGAGACCACTATGGTCTGCACATAGTAAATTTCTGAACTCTTGTTTAAGATGTTGGAACACCCTATTACTGATTTGGGTCAGGATCACTATGTCTCTTATGAAACCTATTTTGACCTCATTGTATAGATCTAAAGGTCAATTAGAATTGAGTCTAAGGGTTAGTACTTAGTTTGGAAGCTTCCCTCAAGACCAGGATTTTCAGTTTCAGAAGACTAAGTCATTTCGCCGAGCTCAGTACGACGAATCGTCGAACTCCATTCGACGATCGTTGAGCTCACTTCGACGAATCGTCGAACTCCATTCGACGATCTCTGAGCTCAACTTCATCAAGTCGTCGAACTCCATTCGACGATCTCTTAGCTCAACTTCATCAAGTCGTCGAACTCCATTCGACGATCTTCGAGCTCAGATCGACGATCTTGACTCCAGTTTGATTCTCTATCTCTGAGCTCAGTTCAACGATAGCTGAGCTCAGATCGACGATCTCTGTTTCTGTCTAAGTCCAAATCTCTGAGCTCAGTTCAACGATAGTGGAGCTCAGTTCGACGTTTTTCTGAAGAGTTCAACGTTTTTCAAGATTCAAATTAAGACAGTTAAGGAATTATTATCAACATTAATTCAGAGATCTTGTAGCCGTTTTTCATTTAATCTGGAGCAAGTTTCAATTAATTTTCAAGGAATGTTTTATTGGACTTTCCTCCAGAAGACAAAAGCAATTAAGGAAGTCATTTATGACAGGCCAACGGCTATCTTGGACAGTGGATAATTTCTATTCAGACAAAAGGAATAAAAGATTAGATTTTTTCATTCCTGAAAAAGAAGAACAAGAAGTTAGAAAAATTCTCTGCAACAACCACTCTCTGCAACAACAAGAATTACAGCTTTTAAAACAACATTTACACAAGAGAAAGAGAAAGAGTTGCAGACATTCTCAGTCTCAAAGATTTATACAACAACATCATCACAAAAGGAGATCAACAAACTGAAATCTTCAGATCTCTTTTGATTCAAGTGTTCAAATCCATCATCATTCAAGACTCCAGACACCTCACATTTCAGTTGCTGCTGAAATCATCATTTGCTGGAGATCAATTTTCTAAAGGCCTATCACCCTACTGCAAAACTTCACTTCCTAAACAACTACAGATCTCAGGGGGAGCTTGGACAACATCCACTATCTTCTCTCTGACTGTTGACAGAGAAGATCTTCTCATCCCTCTCTCACTCTCTGCTGTAAAGGGTTTTTCAAACTCCCTTCAAAAGTTTGTGTTTGATTTTTGAGCACCTTATTAAAAGCTCATTGGTGGAAAGACACCTGATCAAAAAATCTGGTTTGGTTTTTGAGCACCTTATCAAAAGCTCATTGGTGCCCAGGACACCTGATCAACTCATCATGCAGTGGATTCCTACCTAGGGTGGTGGAAGAGTGGATGTACCCAGATTGATTCGGGAACCACTATAGCTCCTTGTGTCTTCTGGTTGCTTGTTTTTCTTTTTTTGTTTCTAGTTGTAGTTTGTGACTAGATTACTCTGTGATTAGATATTTGTTGTGTTTAGATTTACTTTATTTGATTTGCTTCCCTGTTCACATAAGAATACAACAACTATTGTAAAAAGTTTTTACCAAGCACCATACTCTATTCACCCCCCCTCTAGAGTATTTCAGATCTAACTTACACTTTCAATTGGTATCAGATCCAGGTTGGTTAAAAATACCACATTTCAGTGGTTGCACAGGCTAACACCTGAACCCAAAGATTCCTATAGTTAGATCTGCTTATTTTGATTTTGTTATTAGAATTATTTCTTCACAAACATGGCCCAAAACAAAGACTATGCTAGCACCAGACCTCCAGTGTGCAATCTATCCAAGTTTGCACTTTGGAAGGCAAGGATTAGACTCTACATGAATTCTATTGATGAGGACATCTTTAATTCTATTTTGACAGTGTGTCCAAGACCTCCTGAGAACACAAATACAAGTGTTGTTCCACCTCCATCAGGAACAGATGCTGACATCAAGAAATAGAAAGTTGCAGATGCAAAAGCTATGAACATTCTTGCTCAGACTATGTCTGATGAAATTTTCTAAAAGGTAGCTGAATGCAACTCAGCAAAGGAGATCTGGGACAAGCTATCTGAAATAGTCTCAGGATCTGCTGATGAGAGAAAAGACAGAAGATCTCACCTCATAACCCAATATGAGAACTTCAAGAAAGGAGAAGCTGAGTCAGTAGCTGAAATGTATAATAGACTTAGTCTGATAGTCAATGAACTGAAAACCTTAGATAAAGAGATCTCATTGACTGAGCTAAATGATAAAATCCTAATGTGCTTCCCAAGCACTTGGGACTCAAGGATCTGGCCAATCAAGGATGCCAGAAGTCTCAATGATATCACAACAGACGCTCTCTTGGGCAAGCTCAAGTCTTATGATCTGCTCATCAAAATTAGAGAAGAAGAGCAGAAGGCTGCCTCACCAGCCACAAGAAAGGAAAAGTCAATAACTTTCAAAGCCACTGAAGATCAGCCTGAAGACAAGGTCACAGGCAATGATGAGCTGCTTAGTCTACTGGCCAAAAGATTTTACAAAATGGCCAGAAAGAACTTCAGGAAGAGATCATACAAAGAACATGACAAGCCAAGGTATGATAAATCAAATAATAAAGAAATTATTTGCTTTGGTTGCAGGAAACCAGGCCACATTGTGCCTGACTGTCCAGAGAACAAAAACAAAGACAGAAAGGACAAGAGAGAAAGAAGAAAAGACAAGGAATTCAAGAAGAATAGCAATGGCAAACCCTCCTCAAGCAAGAACAAACACACAAGGAAGGGATTTGTTGCTGAATCTTGGAGTGAGACGGAAGAAGAATCAGAAACTTCTTCCAGCTCAGGTGATGATGAGGATGATGCTGAAGAGAAGGAATTCTGCATGATGGCTATCAATGCCTCACTACACAATTCTGATGCAGAAGAGTATGAATCTGAATCAGAGACTCAACTTGAAGAAGATCAGGTAATAGACTCATTTGATTTTAATTCTGAGGACTTTAAGTATGAATTTAAAGCACTATGTTTAGACCTATTAAAATTTGAGAAGGAAATCATTTCTCTCAGAAATCAATTATCTGAACATAGTACCTTAAAATCAGAAAACCTCAAACTCTCTGAGGAGTTGGAGTGCTGTATGGAGCAGATAGCTTCACTGAAAAGTGAACTATCAGAGGCCAAGAAGCTTGAAGAATCCCTCAATGGGAGAAGTATCAAGCTAATGGACATCACAAGCACAGTGAACTCAAGATTCAACAGTACACTGGGCTTGGGTGCTTCATCCAACCAACCTATAGTACTAACAACCCCAATTAAGTTTATTTCTGATAAAGGGAAGGGAGTTGTAGAGGTAGCTAAGAAAAATTCTGACTTACCCAAGAAAACCAAGGTTCAACAGAAATCGTCGAACGGAGCTAGACGATCGTCGAATGCAGATCGACGATCTCAGGCAAAATCGTCGAACTCAGGTCGACGATCTCTAAACTCTGAACTCTGCCACAGTCGATCGTCGAACGGAGCTCGACGATCTGACCCAAGATCGTCGAACGCAGCTCAACGATCATCGAGCAGAGATCAGAGATTTGAAAAGTTCTTCAAGGGTAAATCAAATTCAAATCCTAGGGGTCCTTCATCCAGACTTAACCCTTATACTGAATGAATAATAACTCCAAGGAGATATCATACTGAAGGTTATAAGAGTCAACCAGGGATGTCATTTATTTCTGAATTTAAAGGTTATCAACCTAGGCCCAAGGTAAACTGGGTCAAAAACAAGTAAATTATTTTATGTACAGGTGAAGACCTATCAAATATCAAACCAACAATGGTATTTGGATAGTGGGTGCTCAAAGCACATGACAGGAAACAGGGACAACCTCACATCCTTTAAAGCCAAGCTTGGACCCAAAGTCATATTTGGTGATTCAAACTTTGGACTAACAAAAGGATATGGTGCAGTCCAAATTGGGACAGTCACATTCAAGAAGGTAGCATATGTGGAAGGACTGAAGCACAACTTGATCAGTATCAGTCAGCTATGTGATGAAGGATACCAGGTGACTTTCAGTAAATCCTTATGCAAGATCAAATCAGAGGACAACACAACTGTGTTGACAGGTAAAAGGAAATGTAACATTTATTTAGTGGACTTTATTTCAACTGAAGTAGATATTTGCATGTTTAACTCTGTTAGTAGACCTAATGTATTATGACATAAGAGACTACGACATATAAACCTTAGAAACATTGCTAGTCTATCCAAGGACAACCTTGTCAGAGGACTATCTTTTGGCCCCTACAAGAAGGAAGGACTCTGTATGGCTTGTCAATTAGGCAAGAAAACCAAAAATAGCTTCAAGTCACTTAATAATAGTGATTCACCTAGGATTTTGTATCTGTTACGCATGGATCTTTTTGGACCCATTACAGTACAAAGCTTAGGAGGGAAATCTTACACTTTAGTAGTTGTAGATGACTTCTCTAGATTCACATGGGTGTTCTTTCTGAGGAAGAAGTCTGATAACTTTAAGTGTTTGATAGAGTTTCTCAAATGCATACAGACTGAGTTCAATACTCACATTGCCCTGATCAGAAGTGATCATGAGACAGAGTTTGATTTTCTTCTTATGTAAGAGTTCTGTCAGAGTGAAGGGATCAGACACACTTTCTCAGCTCCTAGAACTGCTCAACAAAATGGGGTAGCTGAAAGGAAAAATAGAACCCTTATTGAATCTGTCACTACATTGTTGTCAGATGCTCACCTTCCTCTATCTTTTTGGGCAGATGTAGTGAACACCTCCAACTATGTGCTGAACAGAAGTTTAATACATAAACTGAAGGGCAAGACTCCCTATGAATTACTTAAAGGGAAGAAACCTAAAGTAGATTATTTTAGAATTTTTGGTTGTATCTGTTATATTCACAATAATGATAAGAAGTACTTAGTAAAATTTCAAGCTAAAGCTGATGAATGAGTGTTTCTGGGATACTCCATGATCATTAAGGCTTATAGGGTATATAATTAATCAACTCTTAAAATTGAAGAATCTGTGCATATATCTTTTGATGAATCTAACATGTCTTTCAAGGAGAAGAACACTTCTACCATAGAACCTTTGCAGGTACATTCTCCTGCTGAAGACTTGGACAGATTACAAATCATTCAAAAAGAGGAAAGCAGTGAAGATGAAGAAGACATTCAACATCCTGAAGAGAAATCTCTCGAAGAGCCAGTTGTTGTACCACAAGAGGAAACAACAACACAGGTTGGTGAACAATCAACACCCCCTGTTGATTTAGTAACATCAAGAGACCATCCAATATCCCAAGTGATTGGAGACATCTCTGCTGGTGTGCAAAACAGAAATCAGGTCAACCAAAACCTGATGCACACTTGCTTCCTTTCTCAAATTGAACCTCAATCCATTCAAGATGTTGAGCAAGATCCACACTGGATCATTGCAATGCAAGAAGAGTTGCATCAATTTGAAAGGAACAAAGTTTGGGAACTAGTACCAAGGCCTAAGGATCACTCCATTGTTGGAACAAAGTGGGTGTTCAGAAACAAATTGGATGATCAAGGAGTAATTGTAAGGAACAAGGCAAGGCTAGTTGCTCAAGGGTACTCTCAAGAAGAAGGCATAGATTATGACCAGACTTTTGCACCAGTTGCAAAGTTGGAGGCTATTAGAATCTTCTTAGCATATGCAGCACACAAAGGCTTCAAAGTATACCAGATGGATATAAAGAGTGCCTTTCTCAATGGAGACATCAAAGAAGAAGTCTATGTCAGACAACCTCCATGTTTTATCTCTTCATCTCATCCTGATTATGTTTTTAAATTGAATAAAGTATTATATGGTCTCAAGCAAGCTCCTAGAGCATGGTATGAGACCCTAGCATGCTTTCTCCTGAAAAATGAGTTTATAAGGGGTAGAGTAGACGCAACTCTTTTTATTAGAACCCATAAGTCTCATACCCTACTAGTACAAATCTATGTAGATGATATTATTTTTGGTTCTACTGATTCAAATTTGTGCAGAAGGTTCTCCAATCTAATACATTCTAAATTTGAAATGAGTAGCATGGGTGAGCTATCCTTCTTTCTAGGATTGCAAATCAAACAACATGCTGAAGGAATATTTGTTTCTCAAACCAAGTATGCAAGGGAATTGGTCAAGAAATTTGGTATGTCTGAAGCATCTTGTATGAAAACACCTATGCCTACTAATGCTGTATTAGATGCTGATGAACATGGGAAACCTGTCGATCAGACAACATATAGAGCAATGATTGGCTCTTTATTGTACCTTACAGCTAGTAGACCTGACATAATGTTTGCTACATGCATATGTGCTAGATTCCAAGTAAACCCTAGAGAGTCACACCTAACCTTAGTAAAAAGGATTCTCAGGTATGTAAGAAGTTGTCCAAATCTATGTCTCTGGTATCCAAAAGATTCAGCATTTGACTTAACTGGATTTTCTGATGCTGATTATGCTTGATGCAGAATTGACAGGAAAAGCACCAGTGGAACTTGTCAGTTTCTTGGTGACAGACTTGTCTCCTGTTTTTGCAAGAAACAAACATCTGTGTCAACTTCAACTGCTGAAGCTGAATATATGGCTGCAGGTAGTTGTTGTTCACAAATATTATGGATTCAAAACCAACTCCTAGACTATGGCTACAACTTAGAGAAGTCAAAAATATTTTGTGATAATACCAGTGTTATTTCTATAGCCCAAAATCCAGTCCTCCATAGTAGGACAAAACACATAGAAATTAGGCATCACTTTTTAAGGGATAATGTTGAGAAAAATAAAATTGAACTTCAATATATCCCAACTGATTTGCAAAGGGGAGATATTTTCACCAAACCCTTGGATGAAAAAAAACACACCTTCTTCCTAAATCAGTTAGGAATGTTAGATGGAGGAAGTTTAAAACAAGTTCCAAGATTTTAAAACTCTAAAAATGACCAAGACTAGGCAAACATTTTAATTTTTCTAGTGTATAGAGTGTTTCTGATCTTTGAACTGCGCTTGACGATTTTCCCCCCGATCGTCGAACGGAGATCGACGCCTTCCGAAATCGTCGACCAGAGTTCAGCGCTTCTCAGATAGTGCTCAACTATCTCTTCAGGTCAGCGATCGTCGAACGAAACTCGACGATTTTGTTTTCTGAACTATCGTCGAACGGAGCTCGACGCTCTCCAATATCGTCGACCGGAGATCGACAATGTTGATGACCTTTCAGTTTCCTTTAGAAGCCCCGATCGTCGAACTGAGTTCAACGATCTTCCTTTTCTGCGTCGAACCCTAATATAAAACTCTTTTTTCGGTCGTCGTTCTCCCTTGCACTTTCATACTTTCTGCAAAAATTCTCTTTCCCTCCAAACTTCTCTACACTTGGTCGTTTGTTTGTTGATTTTTTTCAGGAAACAATGGCCGTCTCAGTTGAAGTCCTGGCCGCCATGAAATTTGATGCAGGATTTGATATAGATGTGGACTCTTTCAATAACAGTGATCAGATTTTCCAAGAAATTCTAGAACTTTTCAAGGAACAAAAGCTAGTTACTATCATGTCCACCAGAATCAAGTTAGCTGCTGATGAAATAAAAGAATGGGTGTATACTGCCCATAACCAGGATCAAAATACAGTTGTTGGAACAATTTCTGGAACCCAGGTACCTCTGACACCTACTATCTTGACAGAGGTTTTTCAATTAAATTCTGGAGAGGACTCTGCTGAACTGTTTGGATAAGAATTTTCTGATATGCTTAATAGAATGGGTCATTCTGATGCAAACCCTAGCAAGCTACTGAAGAAACATTTGGCTGTTGAGTACAGGTTCTTAGCTGATGTGGTTGGAAAAGTCTTGTTGGCCAAACACTCAGCCCATGATACCATCTCCAGGTATCAGCTGTGTTTGATGGGTGCTCTTGTAGACAAGAAACAGTTGAACTGGGGAGAAGTATTTTTTGACTTGATCAAGGAGAAAATCAACAAGAATTTTGTTAACTTTGGAAGGATACTAGGGCTGTTTCTTCAGAACAGATGCCCTGCCCTGCTAGTTTCAAATGGGATGCACATCAATGCCTCTAAGAGGCTCACCTGTGCCCTGTTTGGCAAATGGGATAGGCAGATAGTGAAGCCCAACAGGCCCTCTGCATCTACTACTTCAGGCACAAGGACTGTTGAAGTCTCTTCCCCTCAAGTCTCTGCCCCTGCAGAAGACTTGCCTGCTTCTTCCTCTCCTCCTCCACCTCTTATTTCATCTCCATCAGTCACATCCACCATCATAATTTCAACCCCATCTCCAACTTCTATCCATTCTCCAACTCTTCCTCTAACAGAAGAAATCTTCCATCCTTTACATCACTACCCACAACAAGAAATTGAATCATCATCTCATCTTCCATCTTTCAATCTGATAGATGATTCCTTTATGGATGATTCTCCTTCATCCCCTCCTGATCTACCCTCTTCATCCACATCTTACCAACAGTTACTTCAAGATATTATTGCTCAACCCTCCTTCACACCTTCTATCTCCATTCCACTATCTTCCATTTCCACAATCCCCATATCTCAACTTTCATTTCCACCATCCACCAGCTCTCCACCCACATCTCCAGCTGCTCCACCTTTAGTCTCTACCTCTACTCAAGTCCCTCTTGAGCATGTAGATATTCTAGCTTTAGCAGACAGACTTTATGAGCTGATAGCTCCCAGGCTATCACTCTTGTTAGAGACATCCTTGGCTTCACTTCTACAGTCAGTTGCAGACCTGTCTGCCAGGCTCTCCTCTCTTATTCCTCCTCAGGCAATCCCTTCATCTGGGTGCCTTGATCCAGTCCTGACTGAATCTAGGCAGGGGGAGATGCCTCATGAAGTGGTTGGATTGTCTGATGTTGCTGTTACCTCAGTTCAAGCTCAAGCCTCAACACCACAAGTTGCAGTTTTCTCAATGGACCTCAAGTCATTATTATCAGATTTTGATTATATATATTTCAGCTGTCTTCCAGAGCATACTGCAGTCCAGCCATCTGAAGATCTGTCTAAGGCCATTGTGCCTATTTCAAGCTGTGACAATAGATTAATTCATTCTTTTGTATAGTCCCTTTCTGCTGCTGCCCCTGCTATTTCTATTGCTGCTGCTTCTACTGATATTGTTGATATTGCTGTTAATTCTGATGTTTCAGTATCTGAGGACATACATATGACAGAGGCATTTGAATTTGAGCCTGCTGTTACTACTAATGTTATTTCTGTTACTGAACCTGTTGTATCTGAATGTATTTTATCTGTATTTGCTGCTGCCCCAGTTACTGTTGTATCTACTGCTGCTGTACCTTCCATTTCTGAGAGTGTTACTTCTGAAAGTTTTGTATCTGCTGATGTAATCTCCTCTGCTAGTGTTGCTTCTATTCCTCCTCCTGATATTGTTGCTGCTACTGATGCCGCCACTACTGTTTCTCATGCTCAATCACAACAATAGAAAGACTACCTTAAAAGGATTGATGCACTATATGATGATCAAAGCTCAGAAAGTGATCAGTTCAGAACTGATTCAGATGACTCCTCTGCAACTATTGCAAGGAAAAGGAAGGCCAGAAGCAAGTCTATGAAAAGGGTTCCTCCAGTAAAAGTCAAAGACACAAATGATATTCCTTATTACATACTGCATAACTGTCCTATCACAGAACACTAGATGCAATATTCCAAGAATCAATTGAAGGCCATGAAGAAAAAGAGAAAGTATGAGAAAGGTTCCTCTCAGTTCCATCATCCTCCTCCTCCTCCTCCCTCACCTGATGCAGGTGCAGGTGGTAGTTCAGCTATTTAACCCTCTGCCAGAAGCCAATCCTCTTATCAACCTCAGGGAAGATCTCAATACAGAGGAAGCCAATCCAGAGGCTACCAATCAAGGAGAGGAAATTATAGAGGAAACCAAAGAGAATTTCAAGTCTATTCAAAAGGACATTCCAGGCAACACCCTTATTCAAGGCAAGGACAAGCTTCATCTGATACAACTTCTGGTCCCTTTCCCTACAAACTTAAAGAGTTAGTCTCCTCCAGAGCTCCAGAGCAGGTCATAGCAGGTGCGCCAAGATGTTTAATTGTTTAAATAGAATTCCCATTTCTCAGTTGTCAAATTTGTAGAACTGCACTAGATAGAATAAATAGGAAAGAGAACTCGTTATAGAATCCTAAGACGTTTAATCGCTCCAGGTATAGTCTTCATCAACGACAAGCCCGCCTATACACTGTTTGACACGGGTGCTTCGCACTCGTTCGTGTCGGAAGCCTTCGTGGAAGGGCTGGAAGGTGTGGAGCGGTTCACAGGCCTGATGAGGAGGGTGCGTCTACCCGACGGATCGGAGCTATTCACCTCTGCCCACTGCAACATGGAGGTGGAGATTGGCGAAAAGGCATTCGAAGTACCCGCAATGATCCTAAGGATGCCAGTCTTCGAGCTGATCCTGGGCATGACATGGTTGCACTGGAACCATGCCCAGATTAATTGCCAAGCAAAGAGGATCACCGTGAGGCACAGGGACTCTGTCATTGTCATCGAAGGTATAAGACCTGCCTCTCGTATACTCTTATCTTCAGTACAGGCCGTTAAGGCCCATCTGCAGGGAGAGGAGGTTTATCAGATTCTATTTGAGATGGCGGAGACTAAGGATTCTGTGATAGACATCCCGGTGGTGCGAGATTTTGCTGACGTCTTTCTAGAGAAACTGCCAGGACTACCTCCACACCGAGAGCAGGACTTCCAGATACAGCTTGTGCCGGGGGCCAAGCCGGCATCTAGGGCCCCTTACTGGATGGCCTCGAAAGAGTTGACAGAGTTCCGAAGTCAGTTGCAGGAACTAGTAGAGGCAGGGTTTTTCCGACCAAGCTCTTCACCGTGGGGAGCCCCGGTACTATTCATCAAAAAGAAGGACGCAAGTCTCCGCTTGTGTATTGATTATCGAGCGCTGAACAGACTGACGGTCCGGAATACATACCCGCTGCCACGGATTGACGAGTTGTTCGATCAACTGGAAGGAGCGCATTTCTTCTCGAAACTTGACTTGAGGTCAGGTTATTACCAGCTACGGATTCGAGAGAAGGACATTTTGAATACTGCCTTCAGTAGTAGGTACGCACTGTTTGAGTTTACTGTGATGCCCTTCGGGCTCACAAATGCGCCGTCAGCATTTACAAGCCTCATGAACAGGGTATTCGAGGAGTATTTAGATGTATTCATCATAGTATTTATTGACGACATCCTCATCTACTCAAGGATGGAGGAGGAGCATACACGACACCTGACTTTGACTCTAGAGAGGCTACGGGAACACCAGCTGTATGCGAAGTTCAGCAAATGCCAGTTTTGGCTAAAGGTGGTGGCCTTCTTAGGTCATATCATCAGCGATGCTGGGTTGGCAGCAGACCGGCCAAGATTCGGGCAGTTCAGGATTGGCCACCGTTAAAGATAGCCACTGATGTACGGAGCTTCCTGGGACTTGCCGGATATTACAGGAAGTTCGTCGAAGGATTCTCCCGGATTGCACTCCCTCTTACATCCCTGACGAAGAAGGAATCCCCTTTTATTTGGACGCCACAGTGCGAGGCGGCCTTTGTGGAGTTGAATGGTCGGCTTACCTCGGCTCCCATTCTCGCTCTTCCGTCAGGAAGGGAGGGATTCCAGGTGTACACGGACGCCTCCTACCAGGGTATGGGTGTCGTTCTGATGCAGAACGGGCACGTAATAGCCTATGCCTCCCGACAGCTGAAGATACATGAGAAGAACTATCTGGTGCATGATCTGGAGATGGGTGCAGTGATCTTTGCTCTGAAGATTTGGCGACACTACCTCTACTGGGTTCACTGTGACATCTTCTCAGATCACAAGAATTTGAAATATGTGGACACACAGAAGGAACTCAACATCAAACAGAGGCGTTCGGTGGAGTTCCTGTCGTATTACCAGTACACCTTGCACTACCATCCCGGGAAGGCGAACGTGGTGGCAGATGCTTTAAGCCGGAGAGGAGATACCTCAGGGAAGGGACCACAACTGATGTCCATGGAGCTAGTTAGGTCTTTCAGAGATATGCAGATATACCTAGTGTCCGAGAATGATCCAGAGTTGTACATGGAGTATCTATCATCGATGGTTGCCATAGATGATATTCGGGACCGCATCCGGGACGGACAGAAGACAGATGCATGGGCAGAGCCGATATTCCAAGCATTGGAGGAGGGTTCGACGGGAGATTATTCACTGAGAGATGGATTGCTATATTTCAGAGCCAGGGTCTATATAACCGTAGGAGGTCATATTCGAGAGGACATCATGGCGGAAGCACATTGTAGCAGATATTCTATACACCCGGGGATCACCAAGATGACGACAGACTTGAAGAAGACGATGTTCTGGCCGGGGATGAAGAAGGACATTACATACTTCGTGACTCATTGTGAGGCATGCCAGCTGGTGAAGCCGGAGTTCAAAACCCCCGCAGGATTACTACAGCCACTTCCGGTGCCGGAGTGGAAATTTGAGGACATCGCGATGGATTTCATTCATGGCCTTCCCCGATCACGGACGGGAAACGATTCGATTTGGGTCATCGTCGATCGGCTGACGAAGGTGGCCAGATTCATTCTGATCAGAAAAGATGACTCGGTTGGGATACTAGTGCGGAGATTCGTAGAGTAGTTCATTCGTTACCATGGGGTGCCCAGGACGATCGTGTCAGATCGGGATGGTCGGTTCACATCCAGGGAGTGGAGATCCGTGCAGGCTTACTTAGGCACGCGACTGACCTTCAGCACAACATTTCACCCCAGACGGATGGGCAGACGGAACGCACCAACCAGACATTGGAGGACCTCCTAAGGCTATGCATTCTGGATCGAAACGAACCTTGGGAAAAGCTTTTACCACTGGTCGAGTTCTCCTATAACAATAGCTACCAGTCCAGCATAGGGATGGCTCCTTATGAAGCCTTGTATGGAAGAAGATGTAGGACTCCGCTTTCATGGATTCAGGACGTGGATTCGAAGACGTCGGGATCAGATTTTGTCGAAGACACCGAGGCTCAGGTGAGACTGATACGGGACAGAATGCTGGAATTGCAAAGCCGACGGGCTAAGTATTACGACGACCGACACCATCAGGTAGTGTTTCAGGTGGGAGACCGGGTTTTCTTGAAGATCCGGCCCATGCACGGAGTTTCACGGGTGCGCGGTCGGAAGAAGAAGCTCAGCCCTAGGTATATGGACCCTTACAGGATCCTGGAGCGGATCAGACCCCTAGCTTATAGGCTGGAGTTGCCACCGAAACTGGCAGGTTTACACGACGTGTTCCATATATTTTCGCTTAGGAGGGCTCTACTATGCCAGGAGCAGCAGATTTCGACCACAGATGGACCGGTAGCTTCAGACTGGCATTTCACTTGGAGCCGGTTCGGATCGATGACAGAGGAGTACGGATCTTGCATCGCAAGAAGGTTCCTTTAGTCACGGTTCTGTGGAGAAACCACAGCCAGGAGGAGCATACCTGGGAACCGCGGGACCTGATGCGACAAAAGTATCCAGAGTTGTTTAGTCAGGTATACCTCACAATCTCTGAAGATGTTCAATTTACTTTCCTGCTTTAAACTAGTAGGGTTGCTCTAGGAAGAGTAGAGGCTAATCTTTTGTTTATTGGGATCTTAGCTTTGCCAATTGGGCGAATTGGTCATAGATTTAGGTTTCCCTTTAAATTCCACTTGGCAAACATGACGTCGAGATGTAATCTTTCACTTCTTATGGGATGTTACAAGTTTCCTATTCTTCGATAGAAATTCCCATAGACATAACCTTGATTTCGGGGACGAAATCTTTGTTTTGTTTATTGGGATTTGTAACATTCCATTTCCAACTAGACCCCTAAGAGTGGTTTTGGCCATGACTAGGTCATGACAAAACCCTAGGAAACCCAAGAAGACCAAGTAAACCTAAGGATGTGGGTGAGACCAATATGGTCTGCACATAGTAAATTTCTGAACTCTTGTTTAAGATGATCATGGGACTTCACCAAGACTCCAAGACCCCACACCATGGTCTCGCCAATCCATTGTGAGGTACATTAGAGCCCAGATGATCCATTGAAGTCAACCCAATGGGGGCAAGTTGACCTAGAACCAATCTAGGACTAAATTGGGCAATGTGCCCAACTAAGGGTAGGTGCCCTAGTAAAGCCCAACTAACCCTACCAGGGACTTCCTAGACCTAAAGTGGGATCAATGAGTCACGAGGACCCATTGGGGCCCACCTAAGGGGTTAGGTTGACCAAAGTCAACTCTACCCCAAAATGGGTCAACCTGACATACACAAGGGCCAATTGAAGCTCCCCTAGCCAAATGGACCCCACACATACCTTCCTAACCCTAGTGAGAGGTCAATGGGTCACCAAGAACCCATTGGAATCAAACAAAAAGACTAAGTTGACCAAAGTCAACTCTAGCCCTAAAGTGGTCAAAATGTCTTGTTTAAGGGTCAAGTGACCTCGAAAGGGCCAAGTCAACCCAACGTAGACCTTAGGGGAGGCCAATGGGTCACCAAGGACCCATTAGGGCCAACCTCAAAGACCAAATTAACTAAGGTCAACCATGGTCAAAGTTTAGCTCAAGTTAGCCCAAATGGGCTAACTCAAGCTCAAGCCCAATTCACTTGGGCTAACCTTGATTTAATGGATGGAATAAACATGTGGGCAGCCATTGGATTAGGTAGGAGTCAATTTCAGCTTGGTAGGTAGGAGAGTGAGAGGAAATCCAAATGAAGGAGAGAGAAAGAGGAGTAATGGAGGAAGACCTTGG
Organism: Platanthera guangdongensis; assembly: GCA_039583875.1. Lineage (NCBI taxonomy): Eukaryota > Viridiplantae > Streptophyta > Magnoliopsida > Asparagales > Orchidaceae > Platanthera > Platanthera guangdongensis. Next base: position 17,043,078 of record CM077149.1, read on the forward strand.
GCTCCTCCTTCCCTTTCCCCCAACCTTCCCCATTCAATTCCCTAAGACCAGAGGAGTGCAACCAGCTGATCATTGACAGGTTGGAGCCAGGCCTCATCCCCTACCAATAATGGCAGTCATTGTTGACTAAGGCCAATAATGGCAAAGCAGCTTAGAGCCACCTACCACCCCATTTCTCCTTTTTAAAAACCTTAACTGGACTCCGAATCATTTCCACCACTTACGTGAAGGAGTCAAGCAATTCCACTGTGCTGTTGCAAAAATCCGACCACCACAACCACCAAAATGGCTTCCCGGCGATCGGCAAGGCTACAGCCGCCCAGCAAGGTCCTCCTCCACTCCTTTCATGGGTAGATCTTAGCAATGCTTAGGTTTGAGGTTCGGGCTCAATTGAACCCGAATCAACTTCTGGTTTTCATGGATTTCGGGCCGAAAACTTCCTGTTAGAACCGCCGGAATAAGCCCCTCTGGCGGTCAAGCCTCCGCCTGGCGACGGCCACCACCTCAACGGAGGTGGTGGTGGCGGTGGCCGGCCGGGGAGGTTGCTGGATCGCCGGCGGCAGCGCTTGGAAGGAGCTCCAGGTGGGATAAATCTTGGTCGTTGGCTCAAGGTTGAAGATGACCAGATTCCGTTCACTAGCGCGCCAAGATTCGTGCGGGAATTGATTTTAAAACAATAAGATTAATTAATCAGATTATTCCATTTTGTCACACTTTATGTAAATAATATTTTTAATTTTTAAAAATACTTAGATGCTTTTTCAAAAAATGTGTTCAACATGAACAGTGTAGCCTGGAGAGTCTAAATTACAGCAAAATTGATTTGAACCAATTTGGGTGCATGGTTTGACCAGGACACCCATTTTGGTGGGACCTACACCTAGGGCTAGGCAGACATTAAACTGAGTGCCCACACTTCATCCTTGGTCCAAATTAATTGAAATTTTGGCAGGGAGTCCCCCTAGACCATATCTAGTGCTGCCCAAAGATGGGAATTTTTGGCTACAATTTTTCTATAGTTTTAGAAAATATTTAATTTACCTAGTTTCATTAATTTAAGGACCAAAGGACCTTCAAACTCACCCAAATTTTGGTGAGAGGTTCTTAGCGTCAATATAAATATTTGGTTAAAATTTCATCATATTTTGAGGTGGTTTGGACAGAAATCATGCAAACCATAGCTTTGCCCTAAAAGGGATATTTTGGTCAAAAGGTGTATTTTTGGTTTTGAGTGGCCAAATCACCTCAACAGAGGTTGGGATTGCGGCCACTTGCTTGGTATGGCTTATTTCACCTTATCATTAAAGATGGGATAGATTGGAATTGGTTTGCCCTAAGATCTAAGGTCATGCTCTAAGGAAGGGCTTTTGTGCCTTGTGAAGGGTATGAGGTCAAAACACCTTGAATGATCTTGGAATTTTGTAGGGATGGTGCTAGGATAGATAAAACCCTCTGGTAAAAATAATAAGAGATTTTGGGAAGGGTAGGGCCCACAAAACCCTAACCATATCCTAGGGGACAAATATTGTGGAGCTAGAATAGGTTAGCAAGATTCTTAAAACAATCATGAAAATTTGGCAGAGGGAGTTTTAGTCCATATTAATCATATGTGAATTTTAATGGAATTTTTGGATACATAATTAGGGTACCTACTTCACAACCTCAAATATTTGGGAACTTGCTAAATAATTCTTAAAGAGCTCAATACTTGTTGAAAAATTATAAAACTTGGGCATTAGTGTTCCTAGTTCAGTATGCTCATATGGGAATTTATTTAGAATTTTTAGATGGATAATTGCTATACTTTGTTCATTAACCCCTTAACCTGGAATATTATGAGAAAATCAAATATAGACTATATTATTCAATGATAAATTGTGAAACTTGATCTACAGTACTTATATGCCCTTACAATCATCCATGAATTTTCTCTGAAGTTTTGGAATTATTAATGCTGTAAATTCTCCTAAAATGAATTATTATGGGATATATTTGAAATTAAAATTAAGGTGTTAAACCTTACTGTAAAATTTTGAGGATTTGGATTTTGAGTTACATATTCATATTGTATTTAACAAAAATTGGGAGGAATATTATCTTATCTGAAATTGGTACTTCATGTTCAAACATGAGATTTTTGGCTACTAAATTAATTAAATAAATTATCAGATAAATAGGAAAATTGTGAAATTTTGAATTTAGTCCACAAAGCTTATAATGGCACTCCAATAATTATTATAGGAGTACTGGATGATTATTTGTTGTACCACCCATTTTACGAGTCATATAGCTTAAGTGGTCTGTATATAGTAAAAACTGCAGAATCTATATTGGAGTATAACTTGAGCACATGAGTTGGGATTAGTGGTTGGCTAGTTTGGATAGATAAAAATAAGTTTCACCATTGGAAGTAGGATGAGTAAAAGGGTTGGATTTGCTAGTGTTAGGCGGTGCTCGGGATCGATGAAAGATCATCTTTCCTGTAGAGAGGAAAGGTCAAATACACTATGGTTAGACCCAATGCAACTTTTAAAGGACTAGGAGTTGTGTAGTAACTAACAAGAATAAGTGCCTTGCGAAAGGGAGCTTTGGGCGTAATCCCATCGTAGCTCCTAGTGCCTTCGAGAGCCCTTCACGGGGTATACCTTGGGCAGTCCTGGGCTAAACCTAAATTGTAGGCAAAACTGAAATGCAAGAGTAACTAGTAAATCTAGGGTTTCACCTTCACTCACCTCGACGTCTCGGGGTGGTAGGATGGGTCACCCGGGCTGTAGGCTAAGTGATTTTGGTGGTGGGTAGGTTGGCCCGACGAGCTTTGGCTCGGTTGTTATTTATGATGGGCAGGTTGGTCCGGCGAGCTTTGGCTCGGTTGTTGTTTATGATGGGCAGGTTGGCCCGGCGAGCTTTGTCTCGGTTGTTGTTTGTGATGGGCAGGATGACCCGACGAGCTTTGGCTTGATTGTTGTTGTGACGGACGGGTTGGTCCGGGGAGCTTTGGCTCGGTAGCTGATACATAAGGTTGCATGTGCATAAAGGAAAAGGTGGTGGGTCTTCGGTGTTGGAGGGTCGATGCACCGACACCAACTCGTTGACTCGGCGAGTGTGGTTTAGCACTTGGCCAAATAAAGTCCGGTGCGCCAGCCGGCAAGAGTACGCAGGCGCTCCGCTCTGTGAACCAACGTTGAGGCGTACGATAGGTCTGACTGGTAGTGCAATTACCGGTTTAGAGGTGGGAGAGGCCCAACCCACCGCCTCCGTTTGCCACTATGGAGGTATCCTGGGAGGTTCAGCTCTAGAAAGGGGAACTAAAGGTCTGTGTACACAGAGTCGAGTGGGTGAGTTGCACTTGCATGTTCACATCATGGCATAATTGTATTACATAACATAATCATTGTATATAACCTGACACCTACTGTATAAGTGGTATGGGACGCTCTATACAATAGGCCCTGCAAGACGACCCCTTAGTTTATAAGTTCGCGCAAGCGCGCTTATAAGTTAAAGGTTTTATTTGATATTACATATTATGCTTGCTAGAAAACCTACACCCTATCGTATAAATCGGTATGAGACTTTTTATACGATAGGAGCTCTACAAAAGATCCCTTAGCTTATGTGTTTTCATATAAGTTAAGATTACATTCTCATTCAGTTTTTCATACCTATTTTGCTACAATACATACTGTAGAACTGCTAGATTAGTTCCGCTGTCATCTGCTTATTTGCTATTCTCCACCTTCATGTCCTCTCCTTTCCTTCTCCCCGCTTGGTGCCTAGGGGCCATGGGGGAAGGGGCGGGGGATGATAGGACTTAGTGTTTTATACTAACGGTTTTTGAACCACATCATTTTAGGGGACCGTGGAACCCAGCATGGAGGAGCAGCCCCGGAGGTCGGCACGCTTGGAGATCGGGCAGTCTAGTTCCGGAGTTCAGACGGCAGGGACTGTGAGTCCTGATCGCTACTAGTACTTATATTAGTTTGCTTTGAGATTTGTAGTGAGGACATGATATACTGGGCATGAGCCCAAGATCTTATATTTCTGTGTATCTGTGGACACTCCATTCGTGGAGATTATTTACATATATATGTGATTTCTATGGACATGTTTTACTATTTTGCTACAGTTGTGATCGATTTGGTCAGCAGGATCGGCGTTTTATAGTGATGACCATCCCGAGTGCGAAGGTGTCACCGCAAAGCGGCGGTTCTGGGCCTAAGACCCCGGTGTTTTAACTAGAAAAAAAGGGGTCTTACAAATATCACGGACCAAAGGCTCAAGAAACTAGGAACAAACCCTCGGCTCTAGCGTGGAGGTCACACCACATACCCGAAAGGTCACGAGAGCACTTCTCCTCCCTCACCAATGGCTGAGCTGGGCACCTTGGAGAGCTCTCAAACTCTACCAAGAAGAAGCCTAAGGGGGAGGAAAAATAAAAATCCTCCTCCCAAAGATACCAAAGGGGGTCTATTTATAGTTTTCTCAAACCTAGGGACCAAAAGGTCAGAAATACCCCTAAGACAAATAGGTCCTTGGCCAATAGAAATCATCCACACCCGGGAGAAAAGAGGTAATTCCACCCCTAGGGGCACAATGGTAAAAACATGGCCAAAAGAGGTCCGGGGGTGAAAGGAGGCTAAATCATGCCCCTCACCTTCCCTGGACACCTGAGGCGAGTGGGGGTTAAACCACTCCACTCCTCCTTCACCTTAGAGTCGAGCGAGCGGGCAAGTCTCGTACAAGAACCGGGAGCTAGGGGTGAGAACCTGGCCTCCGGCCGATCTCGCCCCGCAAGACTGGGCACTTGTTCGTCCTAGGAGAGACCTTGACCGTCACCGGTCTCGCCCCGCAAGGCTGGGCGCCTGGGCGAGAGCTTGGCCGCCGACCAGTTTTGCCCCGCAAGGCTGAGCGCCTAGGCGAGACCTTGGTCGCCAGCCGGTCTCGCCCTGCAAGGCTAGGCTCCTGGGCGAGACCTTGGATGCCGACCGGTCTCGCCCTGCAAGGCTGGGCACCTGGGTGACCTGTGTGAGACCTTGTCTACCAGCCAGTCTCGCCCCGCAAGGCTCTGAGGTGCAGGGGGCGAGACCCCGGCCTCCAGTCGGTCGCGCTACTCCTACCTCACACCTAGCAAGTTAGGGTCGGTGTCGGCCAACTCGCCACACCCGGCAAATAAAAGGGGCCAGGGGGAGGCATATTTTTCCTTCCCCTACTAGTATATCCTGCAGATCCACCAATATTGGCCTCCAGGAGTGCGAAACTCCCAAAAAGCTTAAAAATGCGGAGTGAGTCTCACGCCTTGTTTGGGGGCCCCTTTTCGCAAATACGAGATTGTACACAATCTCCGCTCTTTTCGAGCGAGTCCCACACTCGGAAAGAAACATCCAACCCAACGTATTCTCTGTGTAGCCTTCTTGGAGCCAAAAACACTTGGCCTCCCGGGGGGTCAACTTGTCATGCCAGCTAAGGGGATCCTGGTCAACGGAATTATCTCGGGGTAAGGTCTACTCACCCCTCCAAGAGATCAACCTGCCCTGCCAGCTAGTGGAAGCCTGGTCAGTGGAATCATCTCGGGGTAAGTTCTACTCACCCCTCCGAGAGATCAACCTGCCCTGCCAGCTAGTGGGAGCCTGGTCAGCGGAATCATCTCGGGGTAAGGTCTACTGACCCCTCCGAGAGATCAACTTGCCCTGCCATCTAGTGAGAGCCTGGTCAGCGGAATCATCTCGAGGTAAATTCTACTCACCCCTCCGAGAGATCAACCTGTCATGCCAGCTAGTCGGAGCCTGGTCAGCGGAATCATCTCGGGGTAAGGTCTACTCACCCCTCTGAGAGATCAACCTACCCTACCAGCTAGTGGGAGCCTGGTCATCGGAATCATCTCGAGGTAAGGTCTACTCACCCCTCCGAGAGATCAACCTACCCTGCCAGCTAGTGGGAGCCTGGTCAAGGGAATCATCTCGGGGTAAGGTCTACTCACCCCTCCGAGAGATCAACCTGCCCTTCCAACTAGTGGGAGCCTGGTCAGCGGAATCATCTCGGGGTAAGTCTACTCACCACCCGAGAGATCAACCTGCCCTGCCATCTAGTGGGAGCCTGGTCAGCGGAATCATTTCGGGGTAAGGTATACTCACCCCTCGAGAGATCAACCTGCCCTGCCAGCTAGTGGGAGCCTGGTCAGCGGAATCATCTCGGGGTTAGTTTTACTCACCCCTCCGAGAGATCAACCTGCCCTGTCAGCTAGTGGAAACCTGGTCAGCAGAATCATCTCAGGCCTCGGGGTAAGGTTTACTCACCCCCCCAAGATATCAACTTGCTCTGCCAGCTAGTGGGAGCCTGGTCAGCAGAATCATCTCAGGGTTTTTCATGAATCACAAATGTTTTCTGGTGGTCCCCTTCATCATTCATAGTTGATACAATGCAAGCAAAGTTCATTACATGTGATGATCAACTTCTTCCCTACCTCCCTCTTCCCTCCTGCATCATCAGATCCCTCCCCGGGTGCCCACATCAACCCTGTCCTCACATCTCTACCCTGCCGCCCCGGGTTGGACTTCTTTAATCTGCACCGGATCTTGTGATTGTTGAGGTTGTGGTGTCGGAGCTCTTGTCCTTCTCAACTCCAGGAATTTGGGGCAAATAGTTGTTCCATGGCCCTCCTCCTTGTGGAACTCATAGTAGGGTAACTTTACTCTAACTCTTCTTCTTCCTGTGCGGTTCCTCCTCTCCCTTCGACCAATCACCATCGCTTGCTGCGGTGGGGGTAGGAGCTGCCTAGGGGCTTGCCTTTGGAAGTTGAACCTCCCTTGGCCTCCATGAAAATCCCCCCACCTTGGATGAGACCTCTTCCTGGACCCTGAACGGGTCCTCCCTGTTGCCTCCAACCTGGCTCCGGACCTTCTTAAGATCCCTGGAGCCCCTGAGCTCTCTGCTCCTCTTTCCTTCTCCCCTCTTGATGCCTCGATCCACCTTGCTCCTTCGACTCTGCCTCTGTTAACCTTGTCAACTTCTTGACAAATTCCGGGTTGACCACCTCAGTTGTTATCTCCTTTGCCGCCCTTTCCATCAGCTCCTCGAAGGATAAGGGGGCCTTCCGGATCAGACTCATCTTGAAGAACCCCTCACACAACCCCACTGTAAACGCCATCTGGAGGGCATAGCCCAACATTTCCTGGATGTACAAGATCTCTTCTTTGAACCTATCCACATATTGGGCCAACGACTCCTACGCCCTCTGTCTTATTAGGAAGATGGACTCGGGACTCTTCTTCCTCTTCTTAGAGGTAGGGAAGCGAAGCTAAAATCTCTCGATCAAGTCTTTGAACCAGTAGATAGATCCCATTGGGAGTTGATGGAACCAGTCTCTAGCTTTATCTTTCAAGGTAATCGCGAAGAGGCGACACTTGAACGCATCTGTCATTGGCCTGATAGAGACCGTATCCTCAGACCACTACAGGTGCTGTAGATGGTCGTCTTTCCTGGTATAGTAAGTCATGTCGGACTCCCTGAACCCCTCGGGAACTGGGGCTGAGACAATCAGCTCGTTGAAAGGTGATCCCTTGTTTGGCGGTCTCGCGTGCTCCACTCGCGCGACCTGCTCGCCTAGGAGGCTGGCGCTCGCCGGGCTGGAGAACAACTCCCGGCCGGTGAGGTCTCGCTCGACCCCATCTCATATCCTCTCCTTCCCTGGCCTTCTTCCTGGTACGCTTCCCTCCACTCCCTAGGTTCATCTCGCATAGACCCCTGGGAGTCGACTCGTCGAGAGGGGGGGAGCTAGCTCTTGGTGGGTTGGAGTGAAACTGCCACCCAGAGGAGCAATACTTCGCAGCATCTCCATGATGCCTTGGATGGACGCCATGAACACTTCCCTCCCTACATAGGGTGTTGCCTTGGATGGATCCAATTTCGAGTACACCGATGACCCGACTAACTGTTCGAAAAGATCATCAATCCTTGGGATCGGGTACTTGTTTTTCTCCGTCAACTTGTTCAGCTCTCGATAATCAATACCGAGCCGCAAACTTCCGTCCTTTTCTTCACAAAAAGGATCGGTGCGCTCCAAGGCGATGAACTTGGACACACATAACCCTGTTCCAAAAGCTCTTGAAGTTGTACCTTCAGCTCCACCATTTCCTTAGGCACCAACCGGTATGGAGAGCGTGACACAGGTTTCGCATCTGACACTAGCTCGACGGTGAAGTCTATCTCCCGTTGAGTCGGGGCTCCAGGGATATCGCAAGGAACACATCAGTGTACTCGGACACCACTGGAATGCTGTCCAAAGAAGGCTTAGGCTTCGAAGCCTCCACTAGCATGAAGAACAACTCTGCACCAGCATGAACTGCCTTAACCACCTGAGGAGCATACATCAAAGTCTTGCTCGACCCTTTCAAGCCCGCAAAAGTGGTCTCATGACCAGTTCCCAACTTAACCTCCTTGCGATTGCAATCGATATATGCTTGCTGCTCCGAGAGCCAGTCCATACCAAATATCACGTCTAACTCCACCAGTGGCAGTAACGACACTTGTAAGTCGAACTCTTGACTCCCAATACAAATCTTTATGCCACAGACTCTATCCGCACGCATCGAACACCCATTTGGCAACAACACATCCAGTTTGTCCTTTGCCATCAAAGAAGGTACTCCGATGCGCGATATGAATCCTTTGGACAAAAAGGAGTATGAAGCTCCCGTATCAAAGAGTACTCTCGCCAGATTATCACAAATCATAACAAAGCCTATATAAGTAGTGGTAAGGTAACACACGCAAGGTAACAAGTATTTAAAACTAACTTGCTATAAATTTAAACCGTACCTGTCACCACATCCGCTTGCTTGATGGCCTCCTGCTGGCCAAGATTATAGACTCTAGGTTGAGCCGGAGCATAGTGGGACGCGGTTGACTCCACCGCCTTGCCCTTCTCCTCATAGGTTGCTCCCGACTTCTTCTCGGACTTTAGACGTCCGCTCCAGCAGTCTCGGGCAAAGTGTCCCGGCTTCCTATAATTATAGCATGCGCCCGGGGTTCGGCTTGTAGTTGCCCCCGAAGCACCGGAAGAAGGGGCTGGACCCGAAGTCCTAGCCTTCTTATTGAACTTACGACAACCAGACTTTGAATTAGTCTGCACCTTGAACTCTGTCTTCTTAGCGCCAGAGTCTCTCTTTGCTTGCACATTCCTCTGATCCTTTTCCAAAGACCGGGTCGTATTGACCAGGGTCAAGAAGCCCAGCGTCATAAGCCCTGAGAGCAGTATCCTTAGGTCATCCTCAGACACTCATAGAATCGGTTTGTCTTACGCTCCTCATCAGTGAATGTAGAGCTAGCATACTGACCCAACCGTGTAAATTTGTGGAGATACTCATCCACGCCACTCTCTCCTTGCGTCAACTTTTGGAATTCATTTTCCATCATGATCCTCTGAGCCAAGGGAAGGTACCTTGCCAAGAAGAGTCTCGAAAATTCTTCCATCGAGACGTCTGTGAGTTGCCTTCCCCTCAGATGATGTAGCTCCAAATCTTCCCACCACAGCCTTGCATATCCGTCCAACAGGAACGTAGCTATGGTGGTCATCTGCCACTCTTCTGTTTCAGTAGCTGTCAATACTCTCTTTACTCAGGAGAGCCAATCCTTAGCTTGGGATGGGGTACCTTGCCAATACTCTGTTTCAGTAGCTGATCTCCAGCCATGGCACTCTCCTGGGATCTTCTGCGCTGGTAACTCTCCACGCTCACCGTACCAAGATGTTGAAACCGAGAAATCGATCTTTGTGGAGTTCGGGGTCCCTAAAAAGGGGTGACCTCACACTTACTGCACTCAGGCAAATGTCACAGACCAAAGGCTCAGGAAACTAGGAACATACCCTCGGCTCTAGGGTGGAGGTCCCACCACACACCCGAAAGGTCATGAGATCACTTCCCCTCCCTCATCAATGGCTGAGATGGGCACCTTGGAGAGCTCTCAAACTCTACCAAGAAGGAGCCTAAGGGGGAGGAAAAATAAAAATCCTCCTCCCAAAGATACCCAAGGGGGTCTATTTATAGTTTTCTCAAACCTAGGGACCAAAAGGTCAGAAATACCCCTAAGACAAATAGGTCCTGGGCCAATAGAAAACATCCACACCCGGGAGAAAAGAGGTAATTCCACCCCTAGGGGCACAACGGTAAAAACATGGCCAAAAGAGGTCCGGGGGTGAAAGGAGGCTAAACCATGCCCCTCACCTTCCCTGGACACCTGAGGCGAGTGGGGGTTAAACCACTCCACTCCTCCTTCACCTTGGGGCCAGGCGAGCGGGCGAGTCTCGTAGAAGAACCGGGAGCTGGGGGTGAGAACCTGGCCTCCGGCCGATCTCGCCCCGCAAGACTGGGCGCCTAGGCGACCTGGGCAAGACCTTGGCCGCCAGCCGGTCTCGCCCCACAAGGCTGGGCGCCTAGGCAAGACCTTGGTCGCCGGTCGGTTTCGCCCCGCAAGGCTGGGCGCCTGGCCGAGACCTTGGTCGCTGGCCGGTCTCGCCCTGCAAGGTTGGGTGCCTGGGCAAGCCACGGCGTGTGTCGGCCAACTCGCCGCACCCGCCCCCTAAAATGGGCCAGGGGGAGGCAGATTTTTCCTTCCCCTACTAGTATATCCTGCAGATCCACCAAAATTGGCCTCTATGAGTGCGAAACTGCCAAAAAGCTTAAAAATGCGCAGCGAGTCTCACGCCTTGTTTGGGGCCCCTTTTCGCGAATACGGGGTTGTACACTGCGCATTCTACTAGTCAACGGATCGCTGACGTCACTACAAGAAAAACTTGATTTAGCAAGGAAAATTAGGAAGGATTGATAATCCTTCCTAATTAACTTCAAATTTAGCAAGGAAAAAACTTTTTCATTTTAGCTACAAAAATAGCAACGGATTTTCATGTTGCAAAAATAACAACAAAATTTTTTGTTGCTAAAATATAAACAATTTTTTTTGTGGCAAAACTTTTTTTTGCAAAATAGCAACAAATTTTTTTCAAGATATTTATGGACGTGAAAAATTATTTTCTTCAAATAAATTTATCTCTCTTAGGATTTGTTCAGGGCGGCGGCGGTTGACAACGGAGGGCTGGGACCGAAGGTGGGGGCGTGGTTGGAGACATAGCGGTCTGCGACTTTTTTCTCTTTGTTATGAGAGCAAACGACACAAATGCCGCCGCCCGACATTTGTTTTTCCGGTTTGCGGCGACGGTTGCTCCCGTGCCGGCGTGAAAACGCTGCCTCAAACGAAGCCTTAATTAAAAAATAAAATTTTAATTTGCTTATTCTTCTCTTATAAAATAATTTTTTTATATATATTTATAAATTATTTATGTACATATATAAACGTATCTAATGAAATAATTATATATTTATGTAAATTATATAAAGATATATATATATATATATATATATATATATATATATATATATATATATATATATATATATATATATATATATACTATTCTAAAAAGATATATATGGTGGGTTTCCAATAAAAATATGTTTAAAATTATAGTAATTAATGTAAGACGTTGGAATTGTCTCCGAAATACCAGGAGGGTTGGGTGAGTTGGTTAAGTATTTTATACTAATTTATATAATTTTATAAATTATATGAAATTTATAATTATATAAATATTTTTGTGGGCGTGTATATATATATTGTTGCTCCCTTAGAACATATTAGTTAGTAGGTGAGCTGGTTAAGTACAATTTATTGTGTGCAAGAGATTGAGGGTTTGATTCTCACCAAAAACATCATTAAAAGTTTTTTTGTTTACATATAAATATTATTTAAATTCTGTTAAATAAATAAATAAAATACAAAACATTAGCAACAAAACTAATTTTCCTTACTAATTTAGGAAGGATAAAATACCTAGCTAAAAAATCTTTGCAAATTAGCAAGAAATAAATTTGTTTCTAAAATTAGCTAGGAGCATATTAGCTGAGGATTTTATTTGTTCCTAAATTCCTTGCTAATTAAAATTAGCAAAGAACTTTGCAAATTAGAAAAGAATTTTGCTCCTTGCTAACAAAGGTATTTCCTGTAGTGGGTGTTCACATCCAGGCTATCACCAATGATAGTGGTTATCGCCTGCGATAGTGCAAAAACTCGTCGATCCTAAAAATCATATCACCTGTAAACCTGCACACTATACCCAAAAGTGTATTTGATCAAATACATCTTAAGATTTAATATTATCAAACCTAAGATATGCAGAACGCATGTTCCAACATTCACAACAATATTTACATAGTTGATCCCTGTCACAAAGATATCGTCTTGAATTGATTATTATCACGATGAAATTTCTACTCTTACTTGTCAAGATGATTTAGCTAAGATTGAGTGTATTCACAATAATGTTGAGATGGTCCGGATGATATTTTTGACTTATCACGACCATATTGAACTTAGAATAATTCTTTGAATTTATTAAGTAATCCTTGTCCATCTGTTTATCTCTAGACTTATTGAGAATGATTTATATGATATTATAAGGATCCTACACATTCCAAACTAAATGATCATCAAATACAAAATGTATTTATCTTTGACTTGATGACTTTTTCAAATTAAGAACATTGTGGACAAGCCTCCCAACACTATCTAATGCAGAAAAAATCACTAGGCTCGCTCGTCATGAACTCATGAGTCCTTTTCGAACATAATTTTTATGTGAGATTCGCGCAACTAATTTTATAATTAAGCAGCAGAAGGTTAATAAAAAACAACTGTTGTGCATGATGCATAGAGATTCCTATAAGTCGCACTTGTCGGCATGAGTTTGACTTCTACTACTGATGCCATCATATTAGATGAAAAAGCTTTCTAGACTTATTCATTGTGATTAGTCAATTTTGGCAGCTATAGATTTGTCCATGTGCATTAAATAATGCATATGCTCCCTCTTCTTCTTGGCATGAGATCCCGAGAATTCAATATAAAAGCAAGAAGATCTCTCAAGATGGACATAAAAGAAAATTCTGTGAAAAATGGCTAAATAAAAGAAATTTTTATTGCTCCGAAAGGTGAATAATAGAAGGGTATGTAGGGGTGAGCATGAAAAACCGCAAACCGCAAAACCCACCCGCACCGCAAAAACCACACCGATTTTTAAATAGCACCGCGTAGTTTAGGTGTGGTGTAGTATTAAACTTTTACAAATAGAGCGCGGTTCGGTGCAGTGCAGTTTTTGGATTTTGAAAATCGCAAAAACCGCACCGTACCAAATATTTTGTGTATTTAATTTTTTTATAATTATGTGACGTCACATTTAAGTATATTAAGTAAGAGTTAATATATTTATACGATATATTACCATCAGAGTTATTATATTAAGGTGAGATATTTTGCTGAATCGTCTCTTCCACACAAACTATTGTTGAATAAAGGCTTAAAACTATAAGAAAAACATGATGTACGCATTAGTGGGAATATGTCAAGATATGACACAATGGCGACAAATGATCCATATAGCCGACCAAACTATAGTGGGATAAAGGTTTTGAGTGTTGTTGTATCTCTTCCACACACAGACAACTTGGATATCAATTAGAACAATATCTTAGTTTTAATAATCCAAATTAAAATAAAATATTGCATAAGAAGTGTTGATATATAAGACTGAATGAATCTACTGCAATAAAGTCTAGTGTGAAAATATTTGTTTATAAAACATGATATTCACAAAATATTATATAATTCATAAGTTGGTATGACATCTCCAAAAAGAAAGACAAATAATTGCATCAAAATTTATGAAAATGAAATCACATCTTGTAAGAAAATGATGTAATTTAATACAATAAAGAGAGAAAAATAACAAAACATAAAAAACTCATAAATTATCAAGCAACATTCATAGTTCTGATGCTTACCTGTTGTCTATGTAAAATACATGTTAAAAACCGCACCAAAACCGCAACCGCCCCGCAAAAAACTGTACCGAACCGCATAATTTCGGTGCGGTGCGGTTTTGCTCGGGCAAAAACCGAGCCCTTACGGTGCGGTTGCGGTTTGGGTCAAAACCGCACCAAACTGCATCGTGCACACCCCTAAGGGTATGCCCCATATTTATAGTAAATAGAGGGAAGAGAGAGAATATATAATGTATGTTGCATGCGACTAAGAGGATACATAACAAATGGCGTGGGTTGTGCGGTTAGACAAATCTAACTGCACGAATACACTTTGAGACACGAACAAGCTTGCTCTGGTCTTTATCCTCCTTCGATGAGGCAGCTCGCTCCAGGGTAATGGTGGCGGTTAAGATAAAGTCTAACTGTCATACAGCAATTACTAGCACCAGCTGACAGCCAAACTCAATTACAGTAAGCACATAAGACCACCTGTAGCGATTAGGCAGATAGTAAACGCCAGTTTGCAACCGGGTTGCCTTTGCTGACCACCACGCCTTGGCCTAATAACTACCAGCGGTCAACCATAGAAATACAATAGACCGCCAGTCTAAGTCCCCAATCCGCCAAACCACTATGACCAGATCTGCTAGAATGCCATGTCTTAGTTGCCAGTCCGCTATATCTGTTCGCCTATTCAGACCGCCATACCGGTTGGGCTCCATATATTTTGACAAAGTCCATTAACCGTATAGTAACAAAACCAGATATCCTAGAGAGGCAGAATGTAACGCCCCAGAAATTCTGTATACAGAGATAGCTCTCTGTGAGCTATCGCCCGGCGGTAGTGCTTGTGTCGGCGGTAGCGTAGCCGATTTAAGTTGCGTGACACTCGATGATCTACCGCTAGACGGTAGCGATACCTCGTGGCGGTAGTGAACTTTCGTCGTAGGTGTCGTGATGACATGACGACTCGCCTACCGCTCGATGGTAGTGTGGTACCGCGGTGTTGTAGCACGACAGTTATGGTGCGGCCACATGTTTGCGTATGATTGGAGAGTTTGAACGGTGGGCTTGCGGGAGAAGCCACCAATTGGGTTACCGCGCGACGGTATCTTATTACCGCGTGGTGGTAACGCTCTGTACAAGAAACCATTTTGAATCATGGCCATTCGTCAACGATCCGACGATGGGCTGTGGTTTCACCTGGTTTAAGTCCGTGGGATGAGGGTTATTCCTCATTCTAACCTAGGGCTTTCTCTTTCTAAGTGGTAGAGAGGGGAGAGCAAGGAAGAGGATGAAGAAGGAGTTTCTGCCATTTTTGGAGCTTCGGAGCTCCGAATCACGAGCCAAGTTCAGATATGCAGAGGCGAGTCTATTGCGGTCGTTTTCATCTGGCTAGTTTCTCATTCATGGCACCGAAACAAACTTCAAGGATAACGATCTTCCTCCTTGGACAAGTGAAATCCTCTTTTTGTCATAGTTGCATAAAATCCCCCACTAATTAGAGATAAGTGAGGGATTTCCAATGTGTTGATTGATGATATCCCAGTGAGTTTTCTGCATGTAGAATACATAATCGAAGTACGAAATAGACATGATGTGTGAAGCCCATCCGGACAGGTTGGTCTGGATTGGTGATGGTTATCTTGTTGCTTTTTGTGTCGGAGAAGACTCCATAGTTAAATGTGTAGTTTTTGGAGTCTTAGGGTGTGCAGGTTGCTGCAATGAGAGTACTGGAGTTGGACTCCAGGAAAACATCCAAGGTTGGGGAAGAAATCATTTTTTGTTCCCTACCGTGCGGCGGTAGTGCTACCATTGGTGGTAGCTTCTAGAGAGCTATTTGTGAGGCCTGTCTCTTGGAGGCTAGGGGGCCAATGTGTTGAGCTGTGAGCTTAAGGTGCCCAACTATGGTGGCCATGAGTGTCAACCTTGAAATATAATGCGGTTATGTATTGTATGTTTGGGTAAGTGGATGCTGACCCGCGTCATAGCTTACAAGCCTGACGATTTGAGCAATGAGTTATGGCTAACCTGTACCCACCCTATGATGTTTGAATTGGAGTGAGTCACTGTCTTGTATCTAAAGGTAATAGAGCATCTTTGACTTTGTCAGAGCATAGGTGGAAGTGAGTCTTGGACTACGAGCCAAAAAGACTAGAAATGCTCATATATGTACCGTTACTGAGTACAATGGTAGGTCTTGAATCTCATCACACTGATAATATGCCCTGAGTGCACAGGGCGTATGGCCAGCTGTGCCCATGTCTGTGATGAATTGTTCTTAAGTTGCACGTTCTGTTGCTATTATTCGCGCATGTTATTTACCTGTAGGGAAGGAGCACCGCCGCCCCGAGTGAGGGGCAAAGTCGTTATAATTTAGTCAGCTAAAGCTGACCATTGCTTTGTTTGCCACATCTTTGTGGATCATTCCTATGTTGGTGTTGGGAGGCCAAGTGGAAAGTAGCAGGGTGAAGCCCTTTGTGCTATGTCTGAAAGAATTGGTTTCTAGATGTTCTAAACACCTAAGGGGGGGGGGGTGAATAGGTTCAATTCTTTTTCTGACTTAGGCAGATAATTCTATCTTGTTTAGCAAAGTATTCAGAAGAAAATACAACACAACATTCATATACACAGCATTCACAGATTGTACACCAGTTTTATAGTGGTTCCCCAAATGATGGGTACATCCACTTTCCCCCTTCGCTTATCTAGCAGTGTACTAGATTCGGCCTAACTTCCTTCCTTCTTCTCAGATCCGTAGATCTTACAGCTCAGAACCAAGACTGGTTCCTACAACTCAGAGTGAATCCACACTCCTACAACTCAGGCACAAGCCCTACCTCAGCCTCTTCCATAGGCCTACAACTCAGAGTGACACCCCACTCCTACAACTCAGGCAACAACCCTACCTCAGCCTCTTTCACAGGCCTACAACTCAGGGAATAGATTCCCCTACCTCAGGCACTCAGCCCTACCTCAGCCTTTATAATTTAGGCTTATAACTCAGAGATGTAAATCTCCTACACTCAGATCTATTACAGATCCTACAAGAATTATTGATGAAAAGTTGTTGATATCTTCAACCAGATGGAGAGAGAATTGGTTGAAGGCTTCTTGATCAGTTTTTGATAGAACTGATTACTTAAGGATTAACCTGTCTTAGCTTTCTTCAAAGCTTCTTGAATCTGAACAAAGTAGGGTTGTTCTTCTTAATGTTGGAGTTGATCTTCAATCAGCTTCCTTTAGAAATTAATCTGAATTCTTCTTCAGACTTGATCTGAATTATTCAGGCAGACTGTTTAGAATCTGCCTTCACTGGATGGGAACTTCTCTCCTTCTTATTTTTCTCTCTACAATCTGTTGACTGTTTCTTCTTTCTCTTCTTCTGGATCCTCAATCCTTCAGAGATTATAATTGATCAGCTATCTGTTATATGTTGTTGTTCATCTTGTTGTTATTGTTTTTTGTTGAGAGAGCATATCTATTTATAGGCTTCATCCATGGTAACCGGCTGTTCCGGTTTCAAACTGTCTTCTTACACCTCTAACAGATGTGACAACAATGTCAGTAATGACAGCTGTCAAGTCTTCAGTTGTATTACTTCAGCCTTCATTGGACTTTGACTCAGCAGCAGAGAATGTCGACTGAATACTTCATATGTGTCGACACACATAGTCCATGTGTCGACAAAAGTCTTGTTATTGTCGACATAGATTCTGTGGAATTTGTTGACACAAGTCCTATGTGTCGACACAAACACTCATTGTTTTGACAAAGTTGGTGTCGACAGAATTCTGGTGTGTGTCGACACAAGTTCTGTATGTCGACACAGTCGTTGTCGACAGAATTATTGAATGTGTCGACAGCTTCTCTGTGTGTCGACACAGCTCCTGATAATGTCGACACAAGTCTGGCCCTTAGTGTCGACACAGCGTTGCCGACAGATTTTGTGTGTCGACACAAATTCTGGATGTCGACATAATCTGGCCCTTGGTGTCGACACAACGTTGTCGACAGATTTTCTGTGTGTCGACACAAATTCTAGATGTCGACACAATCTGGCCCTTGGTGTCGACACAGCCATTCCCAAGTGTCGACACTTGTACTTAAAAAATTTTCCTTTCCATTTACTTAACCTGCACATGATAACTCAACACAACATCAAATACAACTTGATGCATATCATTGAGTTAGGTGAGGCTTCTCCAAATCTGATACACATTTTCCAATGTACCCAACAATCTCCCCTATTTGGACAAGTCATAACCCTTAGTCAATGATATATATCACTTGTAATAAAATTAACAATATGATGTATAAAAATATTCAATGACAGGGAACATATAAACAAAACAAGTAAATAATATCATCACAGAATATGATATAACAATAACAAGCATGAATCATTGTTTTGTTTAAAACTTCACAATAGTTTGTTGACAATAGATTACATGGAGTTTAAAACTGAAAATTACAATGTTTTATAATCTAGTCAATCTATCATAAGGCTGATCAGGCTTCTTGATCACTATGCCTTTTCCAGACTGGATCCTTGCTTGTACTGGAGCTTCAGTATCTTCAGCTGGCTTCTTGCCTTTGAGATCCTTCTTCTTAAGTTATTCAGCCTTAACTCTTTGCCTTTCAAAATAGTGAAAAGGCATAGGAAAGTATTTACTGGGTTCTACTGCTGTAGCAGGTATTTTCCCAGCCTTGTGATCCCATCTGAACTACTGTATCACATCTTGTCTCTACAGATATTTGTTCCACTCAACTTCAGAATACCACTTACCTCTATCATGCATTTTGTCTTTGATAGCTTTCCAGGCAGTGAGTATTATATTTCTAGAGGTTGGACTCCATCTTTCAAAATCAGGCTTCAGTTCAGCCTGCTCTCTAAATCTTTTCTTTGAAAGTTGAGCTCCTTTCTCTTTATTCAGTACTGATTCTGACATTTCCACTTTCTCAAATATAATATTCTTAGTAGCCTCTAGAGGGCTATACATCTGGTGAACCAGTTGTTGAATGTCCTCAAAGTTAGAAGGGGGATATATGATTTGAGCTACCTCCTGCTGACCCCCTTCAAATCCTGTAGCTTGAATACCTGACTAAGCTGTATTATCATCATCACATAGGGGAGGATATCCCAGAGTTGCTCTAACAGCATTTGTTATCCATTTAGCATGCTCTGAACTAGCATTGACTATCAACCTCTCCCCCTTTATGACTTCTCTTTCAATATGATCCCTGAGATCATTCTTTTGGAACCTTATTCGATTAACCAGATAATTGGTTCCCTCTATATAATAAGCTTTAAACTTCTGTAGCTGAGTAGATATGGGCTTCTGAGAGGCTTGAATGGCTGATTGGAAAGTGGCTAAATCTTCATGAAGTTTCTTATCAAACTCTGACTTCTCTTTAGCCCTTTCCTCAGATAATGCAGTGACTTTATTCTTTAATTCAGTAACAATCACATTATGTGATTCTGTAAGATTATCATTCATCCTAAGTTGATTTTCTAGGACATATCCTTGCTTGACCACTATATCATCAATTTGTGTCTTTGCCTCTTGTTGCTGTTTTGCCAGATAAACTACAACATTACCTCCTTTATGGAAGCAATCTGTCATCTCCTTCTTATTCTGGTTAACTTCAAATATGATGGATTTTATATCTTGAGCCAAAGTGAATTGAAGGTCCTTATGACTTTCATCCATATATTTTTCCGTGGCTGCTCTTTGCTCATCCATTTTAATTTGTAGAGCAACCAACAGTGAACTGAAATCAACTATTGGAGCTGAGGGTTTGGAGGCTGTCTGTAAAGCTTTCTTATAATTTGAGCTTTTCTTCTTGTAAACCATCAGTTTTCACTTCTTTATTCTTAATGCTTCTCCATCATCAGATTCTGAAGAACTTTCAAGATTTACTGTGTCCTTTGGACTTGAGGGCAGCTCCTTATCAACTCTTGGCAACTCCCCCTGAGTCCCTGGCTCCTCTCCCTCAGTTCTTGGCATTACTTCCTCAGTTCTTACTTCTTGTAAATCAGGGAATAATTCCTCAAGAGTAAATTCTTGTTGTAGTTGAACTGGAGGAATATCTGTATATTGAACATTTAATGGAATATCATCTAATGCAGATGTATTATCCATAGATACATCCTGTGCAGGGATGTTGTCATGGTGTGTCTGGTCAACATTAGTTAGAAGCACAGTGAGTGAATCTAGCTCAGTATCTAGTATATTTTGATTAATATCGTCTATTACCTCAAGAATTGTTTGAGTGGCTGTTTCACTCTCTAAGGCAGCTTTCTCTTTCTCAGGAGCACTTTCTGGAGGCAAGACCTCTTGTTTAACTGGTGAAAGTTCATTGGCTCCTCCTAGAGGAGGCACATCCTGAACTTGATCCAGTGGGATGGTGCTTTCTGAAATATACTCCCCCTGCATCTGACTATCATCTACAGTCTTAGGAGCAGATGATTTCCTTGTAGATTCTTGTTGATCCTCATCTGAACTGAAGATTACTTGTTCTTCTGAATCACTAGAAGATTCAGGCTTCCTGGGGATTATCTTTTTCTTTTGTAGTGGTGGTTGTTTCTATGGTGTAGAACCATCTTTTGTCAAAACTCTTTCCCACCTAGATAATATTTTCATATCCATCCTTCTCATGTGGTTTATTCTAGAACTGGTTGTGTGGTTCAGCACTTCAGGAATATTTGTTGCCAGATATAGACTCAGTATTCTACCTAGATTTGGTTTCTTCAGACTTTCCTTGATCTTGTCAAAAATCACTGCAGACCAGTTTGTTTTTATTCTGAAAATAATTCTGGTCATCAAGCTGAACATATAGGCTGAGATCCTATCATGTCCACCTGGTTTGCAGAGAATTACTTTCCCACAATCTCTGAGAGAAATTTTCCTTGTGAGTCCATTCCTTTCCTTTGCATGGATGATTCAATCTTAGTGGTGGGATCCAGGCCACACCATTGAAGGGCTTCTTTTGTCATTGAAGATGTAACTTCATCATCTTCCTGAGTCCTTGGAAATTGAAGTGTTTTCCTCAGATGCTTTTGGGTACATTTCACCTTGCTGCTTGAATTGATGACCTAATCTTCAATCCTGTTGAATCCAAGGTTGCTTTTGTATAGAATTCAAGAATTTATGTCTTCTAGATCTTGGTAGGTTCGGAGACTAGATATTCTAAACCATTTTCTTAGATTAGGGTTATCACATCTCGAATCTCAGTCGCTGCACTTTCAAAAGCATTGCGAACTAACTCATAGCCTTCGTTGATGTTGGTCTCCAACTTTGGTGCCATTGATGACGAGAAATTTGAGGAGAAGAGAGATGAAGGTTTGTCGACTCAAGGTTTTGGTCTCGAAAAAGTTGAGAGCTTAGTCGACAAAATTGTTCTGTGACCTAATTATATGTTTGAAGGTCAAAAGGCGGGGTAATAGATACTTAATGTGTCGGCACTGTAGAGATTATGTCGACACAGACTTCTAATGTCTCGACAAAGTCAGACAACACTATGTGTTGACCCAGTTTGCGATATGTCAACACAGACTTCTTAATAATCGACTCTAATATGTGTGTGTCGACACAGACTTCTGTATGCGTCGACACAACTATCTAAATGATAGAACTTCTATGTGTCGACACCAACCTTTGAGTGTCGACACCACTATCTCAGCACTATTTTGTTGTGTCAACACAACTTACCTTAAGTGTCGACACAAACTATGATATGTCGACACAGATTTCCTTTTGTGTCGACATACACTTCTATATGTCAACATTGACTTAGCTAGAATTACTAAGTTATTCTAGGTTTAACATGCCTAATTCAATTTTGAAATAATTGAACTTAGTTTCATCTAGTGGTTTAGTAAACATGTCAGCAATTTGATTATTTGTGGTGACAAATTCATAACAAATATCATCTTTTTCAACATGCTCTCTAATGAAGTGAAATCTAATTTCTGTATGCTTTGTTCTGCTATGTGATACATGGTTTTTAGCAATAGAAGTAACACTTGTAGAATCACAAAATAGTGGAGTTCTACTTACCTTGAGACCAAAGTTTTCAAGTTGATGCTGAATCCATAAAAGCTGAGCACAGCAGCTGCCTACAGCAATATACTCAGACTCTGCAGTGGAAATTGCCAAACTAGTCTGCTTCTTACTGCTCCATGATACTAGTCTACCACCTAGAAACTAACATGTGCCAGTGGTGCTCTTTTTATCTTCTTTGCAACCTGCAAATTCTGCATCTGAAAAACCAGTCAGTAGAAAGTCTCTATTCTTAGGGTACCAAAGACCCAGATTGGGTGTGCCCTTAAGATATCTCAATATTCTTTTAACAGCAGTATAATGAGATTCTTTAGGGCTTCCTTGGTACCTAGCACAGACACATGTAGCATACATAATGTCTGGTCTACTAGCAGTTAAGTATAGGAGGGAGCCAATTATCCCTCTATACAAAGACTCATCTACAGGTTTTCCTGCATCATCTTTGCCTAAAAGCATACTTGTCCTCATTGGAGTTCTCATGGTGGTGGATGACTCCATACCATATTTCTTTATTAACTCCTTGGTGAACTTAGACTGTGATATGAACAAGCCATCATCAGTCTGTCTTACTTGGAGTCCCAAGAATAATTTGAGCTCACCCATACTGCTCATCTCAAACTTCCCTTGCATAAGTTTTGCAAACTTCCTACAATGGTTGTTTTCTGTAGATCCAAAGATTATGTCATCAACATAAATCTGTACTAGGATCATCTTGCCCTTTGACTCCCTAAGGAATAGAGTCGTGTCTATTTTCCCCCCTGAAAATTTTTTTTCAATGAGGAAAGTAGACAATGTTTCATACCAAGCCCTAGGGGCTTGTTTCAAACCATATAAGGCTTTCTTAAGTCTATAAACAAAACCAGGATAAAGTGGATCAACAAAACCTGAGGGCTGATGAACATAGACTTCTTCTTTCAAATTACCATTTAGGAAAGCTGACTTGACATCCATTTGGTATACTTTGAAACCTTGGAAAGCAGCAAAGGCAAGGAATAGCCTTATTGCTTCCAACCTTGCCACTGGGGCAAAAGTCTGATCAAAGTCAATGCCCTCTTCCTATCTATAACCTTTGGCAACCAGTCTTGCTTTGTTCTTCACTATTATGCCATTTTCATCCAGTTTGTTCCTATAGATCCACTTTGTCTCAATAATGTTATCATCCTTTAGTTTTGGAACCAGCTCACATACTTTACACCTTCTGAATTGGTTCAGCTCCTCCTGCATTGCATCAATCCAGTTGGAGTCTTGTATGGTTTCTTCAAATCTTTTTGGTTCCAACAGTGACAGGAAACTTGAGCAAAGCACAGTGTTCATGTGTTTTCTTTTGGTTTGCACACCATGTCTGGGATCACCAATGATTTAGTGTGCTTGATGATCCTTTAGATTCCTTATTACTGGAGGCATTCTATCAGCAATTTAAACTTCTTCAATTTCTCCACCATGCTGAGATTCATTGTCTTCAATGTTAGCTTGTGGACCTTGTACTCCCCCTGGACAACAACCATCATTTTCCACATCCTGCCTTGCAGTTTGATCTTCATTAATGGTCAGCATATCCAACCTTTCTTTTAAACCTGTTGAGCTACAAGGATTGCTAGACAACTCACAGTTAATTAGCTCAGATTCATCAAACACTACATGAACTGATTCTTCTACAACTTGTGTAGTCAAGTTGTAGACCCTATATGCCTTACTATTGTTGCTGTACCCAACAAATATCCAATCTTGGGATTTTGCAGCAAATTTAGTTAGGTGAGACTTGCCAGTGTTATGCACATAACACCTACTACCAAAGATCCTAAAGTAGGATATGTTTGGTTTTCTTCCCTTCATAATCTCATAGGGAGTCTTTTTGTGGTTCTTAGTTATAGATGCTCTATTAAGAACATGACAAGCAGTATTTACTGCCTCAGCCCAGAAATATTCTTGGAGTGAAGTGTCACTGAGTAGAGTTCTACCAGCCTCAATGAGAGTTCTATTCTTTCTTTCAGCAATTCCATTTTGCTGAGGTGTTCTAGGTGAGGAGAATTCCTGATGAATCCCTAATTCTTCACAAAACCTTGTTATACACTCAGACTGAAATTCAGTTCCATGGTCACTTCTGATTTTGACCACTGAATTGTTAAATTCATTCTGAATTTGTTTAACAAAGTTATGAAAGACAATAGGGGTTTCAGATTTCTGCCTCAAAAAGAAAACCCATGTATATCTAGAATAGTCATCTACTACCACAAAAGTATAGACTTTCCTACCTAGACTATGAACTGGCATAGGACCAAATAGATCCATATGCAAAAGGTACAAACACCTCACAGAGTCTTTGGTATCAAGACTATGAAAAGAGGATTTGATCTGCTTGCATTTTTGACAAGCTGAACATATACCCTCTTTTATGCACTTAAATTGAGGATCATTCCTCACTAACTCTAAACTATAGAGCTGGCCTATAGTCTTATAGTTCAGATGAGCTAGCCTCTTGTGCCATTGGACACACTGTAAGACCCCATTTTTTTGCAACAACCACCGGGGTCTTAGGCCCAGAACCGCCGCTTTGAGGTGACACCTTCGCACTCGGGAAGGTCATCACTACAAAACGCCGATCCTGCCGACCAAATCGATCACCATCGACAAAATGTATAATGAATGAAAGTGTAAGCATCCAAGTCCACAATAGTATAAAGGAGGAAATCACATGACAAATAAATAGTCCACACCAGAAAGTGAATATGGGCTTAAGCCCGGTACATGATAACCTCATTACAATCCACTCATAAAAGTAAAACTACTAATACTCAGCTCCACTCACGGATCCGGATGCCTGTGCACCCGAGCTACACTGACCCATCTCCATTTGCACCGTACCCTGCTGGTGTTGCATCTCCTACGGCTGTTCCCTGTCTCCCATCCGGAGCACCTAAAATATGGTGGTCAAACGACCTTCAGTCAAACTAGACTCAGTCAACAATCCCCCACCCCTCTACCCGTGGCTCCTAGGCACCGGGCGAAAAGGAGTGAAAAGGAGGACCAAAATCAGGGCGTAATCAAGCAGGTGACTTCTACCCTAAGGAATAAGATAATAAGGTATATCAGGGGTATCAAAATAATTAAACATGAGTAAACAAGTGTGTAACAAAAGTAAATAGTAAGGAGTAGTAAGTAAGTAAAAGCAGTAAGAATAGTAAGTAAGAGCAACAAGAAATATAACCGTTAATTTATAGGGATTACCCCTATAGACCAAGGGGTCGTTTTGTAGGGCCTATCGTATAAAACGTCCCATACCATTTTATACGATAGGTGTCAGGGGTTAAATGCAATGATTATGCTATGACATACAAGTATGCTATGGTATGCACATGCAAGTGCAACTCACACACACGACTCTATGCGCACAGACCTTTAGTTCCCCTTTTTGGAGTTAGCTAAACTCTCAGGAGCCTCTCGTCGTGGCCAACAGAGACAGTGGGTTGGGCCTCTCCACTCCTATACTGGTAATCACACTACCCCGTCTAGCCCCTCACGTACGTTTCCGTACTATTCCTAGCAAACCAGCTAGTCTCCCCGAGTCAACGTACCGACGACGGTGTGATCGATCATCCAATACTGAGGACCCACCACTGTTATGCACATGCAACCATGATAGTTTGTATCTAATTATAGTACCGAGCCTCCAGCTCTTTAGACTACCGAGCCTACTAGTTCACCATGTTCCCGAGCCCACGGCTCCCTGGACTAATCAAGTCTCCTTTTTTCCAAGTCCCCGAGCATCCAGCTCCCCGAACTTCCAAATTAATACCGAGTCCATTTAACTCTACCAGTAAGCCCTTAGGCCACGGGCCTACGCTATCCTTCTCTACCAATTCATCTCCCTACGTGTACATGTGTGAGTGTAAGGTGAAACTATTATTAGGGTTACTCTTGCCCAAATTATTCCTAAGGTTTACGTTAGCCCAAGATTGCCCAAGGTATTCCCCGTGAAGGGCTCTCGAAGGCACTAGGAACTATGATGGGATTACGCCCAAAGCTCCCTTTCGCAAGGCACTTAATATTATTGATTTCTACCATTGATCAGATATATCATTTATTTACCCAAACTAGCAACCTACTAAGGATTCAACTCTTCAAATTCATTACCCACTCTAGTTCAGTTTTCGCAGTTACTATATGCAGACCACCCTATACTATATGAGATGTATAAATGAGGTATTCCGGATTGTCTTCCAAATCTCCTATAAAATTTACCAGAGGTATATCATAACAAGTTTAGTCTAAAATCAGAGAATCATAATTTTTCTAATTAATTTGATATTTATTGAATTTTCCCAAATATTTGGCCATGGGCAATTCTGAACATGAACTATATGATCTACTCAAGTAATGACCACCCCAAAATTTTGAACACTAAACAACAGAGATATATGACTAGATATTAATTTCCATAATTTGTCAGAAAATATGTGACCTCTAATTAATTTATCCAAAATAATTCCCTTAATCATATGTAAAGAAGGAAGTACCACAATTACTCATTAGAAAATTATGTAAAAATTACATAATCTTAATATTGTCCAGAAATGATTATTGTACAAAAATCATAATTTTAGAGGCTTCTTAGACTCCAAAATAAAGTAAATTAAATTTTCATGGGAAACAATACTTAATGAAGCAACCCTTAGAAATATTATTCCAAAAATCCCATAAAACTTCCCAGAGCTTTAAAACTTAATAAGTAGTCCTTTGGCTAATGTTCATCAATTTCCAGTAAGTACTTACTTCATAATAAATTTCTAAGTAAATAATACAAATTGCTAAATTATTAATGAAGTATCGAAAATAATAATCCAAAATTCATAAAAAAATCTCCAGAGCTTGTACTAACTTTAAACACTACTCTACCCAAATTGCAAGTGATTTTAAAGTGATTTGATAGCCTAATACTCCAAATTAGGTTTGGCACCCTAAACTAGGGTTAGGGTTTTGAGGGGGTTTAAACTTCCAAATTCCCTAAAATTTTAACCAGAGGACTATACTAACCCTATGGTCCTCTCCACCAATTTTCAAGCCATTCCAAGGTCATTTGACCCCATGACCTTCAAACCCTAAGAATCCCCATTAAGGGACCTACCCTAGGGTTCTAGGGCTACCCTACTATTAACCACCCCAAATTCCATTGGAGGGTATATTATACCATAGAGAATCAGTGGACAAAATATCAGCCTCTGTTGAGGTGATTTGACCACTCAAACCCAAAGGGGGTGTTTTGACCTAATTAACTCTATAAGGGTCAACTTAGGATTGGATAAAACCTAATCAAAACATCTCCAAAGGAGATGACATTTTTACCAGAGCCCTAACATGCTCTCTAAGACCACCCACCCAAATTTGGGTGGATTTTGAGGTGTTTATGGTACCTAATTAATTTATACTTGGTTTATTAAATTTTTCTAAAAACTATAGGAAACTTTTTTCCAAAAATTCTGATGTTGGATATGTCCTAGATATAGTTAAGAATAGCCCCTACCATAAAGTTTAGATTATTTTGATGTCCGGTTTGGAGTGGGCACTTAAATTAAGCTCTGGACATCCCTATGGATAGACCTCACCAAAATGAGTGTTGTGGTATAACCAGGACTTAAAATGACTTAAAATAAATTTTAAAATAAACTAGAGACCTAGAGCTACAACTTTGATGTTGAGCACATTTCTAGCAAGAGCCCTTAAGTATTTTTACAAATTTAAACAAAATACTGCTAATTCCTTCTCAGAAAATACCTAATAATAAAATAAAGATTTAGCACAGATCTTAAAGCAGGATCTGTGGTTTAGGGATCGTCTTCTACCTTGAGCCAACGACTCAGATTAGCCGCGCCTGGAGCATTTTCTAGGCCAAAATCCCGGCCATCCGGCCACCTCCCTGGCCGGCCACCGCCACCACCACCTTCGTTGAGGTGGTGGCTATCGCCGTGTGGCGGCACGGCCGCCGGAGGGGCGGTTTCTGGCGAGCTCACCACCTCCATTTTCCATGGAATTTTGGGAATTTTTTTCTCTCTGATCCGGCTCGTTTGAGCCCGACTTCTCAACCTAAATAAGTCTAGATCTAGCACGCATAGAGAGGAGAAGGATTGGACCTCATTTGGAGCGTTTCCTTGCACCAGTCTCCGGCCGCCATTGCTCCTCCTCAAAGCTTTCGGTGCCATGGAGTTTCCTCCTCCGAGAGCTCTAAGTGTTCGGGAAAAAGGGAAATTCTACTCCTCAGAGGTCTCTAAAGATGATGGAGGGGTCGGTTGGGTGGTGTGGGGGCTTTAATTCTCTTGGCCATGGTTGACCTCTTCACCTCCCCTCCCACGACCGACCCTATGCATCCCCCCTTCATTAAATGTCTCTAGAAACTGCTGGAATCCCCTTTAATTCATCTGGGATGATGAATGGGAGCATAATGGAGGGATACCGAGGGGTGTATCACCTTAATGGCCATGAATGACCACTTACTCTCTCCTCCATATTGGGGGGAAAATGGAGCTTTCTCTCTCCTACTCACGACGATTCTGCCTCGAACCGCCGTGTCACGCCTGATGACACGAATGTGATACGAACATGTATCATCCGACACGGGCGTGTCGGGTGGGCGTGTTCCCTTCTATTCGATGAAATGAGCTGAGCTCGACGAAATGAGCTCGACAATCGTCGGGCTGACGACACGCCTGGCGACACGGGCGTGTCGGGGGCGTGTTCCCCCCTGTTCTTCGAAATGAACTCGACGAAATGAGCTGAGCTCGACAAAATGATCACAACTATCGTGGGGCTTACGACACGCCTGGCGACACGGGCGTGTCGGAGGCGTGTCCCCCCTGTTCTACGAAATGAACTCGATGATATGAGCTGAGCTCGACGAAATGAGCTCGACGATCGTCGGGCTGACGATACGCCTGGCGACACGGGCGTGTCGAGGGCTTGTTCCCCCTGTTCTACGAAATGAACTCGATGATATGAGCTGAGCTCGATAAAATGATCTCGACGATCGTCGGGCTGACGACATGCCTGGCGACACGAGCGTGTCGGGGGCATGTTCCCCCCTTTTCTACGAAATGAACTCGACGATATGAGCTGAGCTCGACGAAATGAGCTCGATGATCGTCGGGCTGACGACAGGCCTGACGACACGGGCGTGTCGGGGCCGTGTTCCCCCCTGTTCTACGAAATAAACTCGACGATCGTCGATATGAGGACACTCCTGGTGACACGGCGTGTATCATCCGACACGGGCGTGTCGGGTGGGCGTAATCCCCTCTGGTCGACAAAATGAGCTCGATGATCGTCGAGCTGATGACACGCCATGTGACACGGGCGTGTCTGGCCCGACACGGGCGTGTCAGACCCGGAAGAGTTGTTTTCAGGGAATTTGTGTGGTTGTTTATTTCTTCCTATAGGATCTGATGGTTTAGATCTCCCCTTGCTGATATAAGGCTGAGCTATAGGCAGACCAAGGTGATTTTCACCTTGGCCTTCTTCACTTGGTCCCTTGGTCTTCCTAGGGTTTTGACATGACCAAAACCACTCTTGGGGGTCTAGTCGGAAATGGGATGTTACACACACTGAGATGCTTTCTCATCTGCAACTAAACAAACAGGAGAGTTCATGTTTTCATAATCAAAATTTAAACAATAAACATTCCCTTTTCTATAACCAGACAAGATCACCTTCTGATCACTTGTCCTTTTGATTTGACACCAATTCTTAATAAATGAAATGTCATACCCAAGATCACTCTGCTGACTTATGCTTATCAAGTTATGTTTCAAACCTTTTACATAAGCCACTTGAGTGATTGTTATAGAACTAGAAGAAATATTACCAAACCCTTTTATGACCCCTTTTTCTGATCCACTAAAGATCACTTTAGGTCAATTCTCTATGGGAGTATAGTCCTTTAACATTCTTCTTGTTCCAGTCATGTTCCTGGAACATCCACTGTCCAAGTATCATATAGGGGCATGACAACTTGGACCCACCTGCAGCAAATAAAATTAATTTACCTTAGAACCCCAACTTTTATTGGGTTCTAGGTTCATGTTAGAATAAAACTTAATATTCTTACCAGAAGCCTTCCTCACAGGTAAGCTGGCATTCCTCCTGACACTGGTGTTGTGCCAGCAATCCATGGCATAATGCCCTATCTTACCACAGCACCAACACTCATATCTATTATACCTCTTTTTAGGTACAGTTTTAACAACATTGCTATCAGCTGTTCTTAACACTGTTGGTACAGTGGTTCTTTGCTTGAGTGCTGGAGCTACACCCTTTTCATTCAGAATATCTGACTTACCACAACCATGTATGATATCATGATCATATCTATTAGTTGGCTGCCACACTTTTCTGAAGGAAATGGGGGGTTTGAAGGCTAGATGCTGTACTGGGGATTTGACTTTTCTTTTGGAATTGGCAGCCCTTGCATTTCCCTCAAAGCCCAATCCTGTCTTACCCTTTTTGGGAATAAAGTCATCAATTAAAGGTAAGACTGATTTTGGCTTAGAGAACTTAGCCACCATATCCTTTTTCTTCTGAATTTTGACTTCCAGACTTTTGATTTGATCATTCTTGAATGTAATAGTACCCATCTGAATAACAGTTATGTTTTTCAGTTTGGCTACTTCATTCATCTTTAGATCCAACAATTTTTCTGAATCTAATGCAGCCAGCTTAAGATCAGCAATTTCCTTGGCATGTGCTTTATTAAGGATTCTACTTTTCTTAAGTGCTTGCAGCAGGTCACCATATTCATCAATAAGTTGATGAACATCTCCTTCAGATTCAGATTCATCTACATCTCTTGATACAGATGCTTCTGATTCTGAACCAGTATAGTAATCATAATCTAGAATTGTTTATCTTACTAGGTCTAGGCTGATTCTGGCACTGATCTTCTTCTGTCAAGGCCATCAGCCCTTTACAACAAGGTTCTTCAATTTCATTTACTGAATCCAGCCACTTCAAGAACTCAGCCTCTTCTACATCCTCTTTAGTTGCCAAAAGTCCTATATATGCTTCAGCTTCAGCTTCAGCCTCAGAATCTAATGATGAAGAATCTGACCAGCTTTTTTGCTTCTTTGCTACAAAGGATTTCTCCTTCTTGCCCTTATTTTTTAGTTTCTTCTTATCATTAGATTCTTTCCTTTTATCAGGACAATCAGCTACCATATGTCCAGGCCTATTGCAGCAATAACAAACAATCATAGTTGAAGATAATTTACTAGGTTTAGAGCTATACCTGTCCTTCCTAGAGGATTTCTTTTTCTTATAGTAATCATACTTGGATTATGAAGAGTATGGCTTGGATCTCCACTGTTTCTTCTTCAAAAACTTTTGAAATTGTTTTGAGAAAGCTGTTAAGTCTTCATCAGAATTTGGACTATCTGATGTGTGACTGTCAGAACTTTCTGAAACAACTTCTGCAGCTTTCTTAGGAGGTGATGAAGACATCCTCCTATCCTTTCTTATGGCTTCAGTCTTGAAAGCCACTGACTTACCTCTGTAATCAACTATATTACTTTTCTCCTCCTCCTTTCTGACCATCAGCTGCATTTCATATGAAATAAGTTTGCCAAATAATGTTAGAGGTGAAATTTCTGCTAGTCTGGTCACTTCCCTAATGGCACATATCTTGGTGTCCCAGTCCTTATTTAATGATCTTAGAAACTTATCATTTTACTCATATGTACTGAATACTCTTCCATATGACATCAGTTCATTAACCATTATGAAGAATTTCTTGTAACATTCAGTTATGCTGTTTATTTTAGATTGTCTAAAACTTTCATACTCCTGATTTAGCATAGACTTTCTGTCTTCTCTCACCTCTTCTGAACCCTCCATGTAGACAATAAGGGTGTCCCACATTTCTTTGGAGGTATTACAGTGAATCAAATTTTGGAATATTGAATCATCTATGATACTGACTATTATATTCTGTGCTCTCTTATCCATAGTAGCCAAGATGATCTCATCCTTTGTCATTTCAGAATACTCCTTTGGTGTCCTGAGATTTGCATCAAGAATTGAGACTTTCATTGGGATGAATGGCCCTTCTTTGACTGTCATGTAGATTCTTGGATCTGAAGCTTCCATAAACAATCTAACTCTTTCTTTCCATATGCCAAAAATCTCTTTCCTGCATATAGGTAACTTCATAGAACCAAACTCCTTATGATTCTCAATGGAACCCAATTTGCCTAATAGATTTCTGCCTTGGAGATCTACTCAGACTGTTAGGTCTATTCTTTGAGTAACCACCATCTTATAGCACTTGAAATAATTGGTTTCAAAATGTTCTAAACACCTACAGGGGGGGGGGGTGAATAGGTTCAATTCTTTTCCTGACTTAGGGAGATAATTCTATCTAGTTTAGCAAAGTATTCAGCAGAAAATACAACACAGCATTCACATACACAACATTCACATATTGCACACCAGTTTTATAGTGGTTCCCCAAATGATGGGTACATCCACTTTCCCCCTTCGCCTATCTAGTAGTGTACTGGAATCGACCTAATTTCCTTCCTTCTTCTCAGATCCACAGATCTTACAGCTCAGAACCAAGACTGGTTCTTAAAACTCAGAGTGAATCCACACTCCTACAAGTCAGGCACAAGCCCTACCTCAGCCTCTTCCACAGGCCTACAACTCAGAGTGACACCCCACTCCTACAACTCAAGCAACAACCCTACCTCAGCCTCTTTCACAGGCCTACAACTCAGGGAATAGATTCCCCTACCTCAGGCACTCAGCCCTACCTCAGCCTTTATAATTTAGTCTTACAACTCAGAGATGTAAATCTCCTACACTCAGATCTATTACAGATCCTACAAGAATTATTGATGAAAAGTTGTTGATATCTTCAACCAGATGGAGAGAGAATTGGTTGAAGGATTCTTGATCAGTTCTTGATAAAACTGATTACTTAAGGATCAACCTGTCTTAGCTTTCTTCAAAGCTTCTTGAATCTGAACAAAGTAGGGTTGATCTTCTTGATGTTGGAGTTGATCTTCAATCAGCTTACTTCAGAAATTAATCTGAATTCTTCTTCAGACTTGATCTGAATTCTTCAGGCAGACTGTTCAGAATCTGTCTTCACTGGATGAGAACTTCTCTTCTTCTTATTTTTCTCTCTCTACAATCTGTTGACTGTTTCTTCTTTCTCTTCTTCTAGATCCTCAATCCTTCAGAGATTATAATTGATCAGCTATTTGTTATCTGTTGTTGTTCATCTCGTTTTTATTGTTGCTTGTTGAGAGAGCATATCTATTTATAGGCTTCATCCATGGTAACCGGCTGTTCCGGTTTTAAACTGTCTTCTGACACCTCTGACAGATGTGACAGCAATGTCAGTAATGACAGCAATGTCAGTAATGACAGCTGTCAAGTCTTTAGTTGTATTACTTCATCCTTCATTGGACTTTGACTCAGCAGCAGAGAATGTCGACTGAATACTTCATATTTGTCGACACACATAGTCCATATGTCGACACAAGTCTTGTTGTTGTCAACACAACTTCTGTGGAATGTGTCGACACAAGTCCTGTGTGTCGACACAAACACTCCTTGTCTTGACAAAGTTGGTGTCGACAGAATTATAGTGTGTGTCGACACAAGTTTTGTGTGTCGACACAGTCGTTGTCAACAGAATTCTGGAATGTGTCGACAGCTTCTCTGTGTGTCGACATAGCTCCTGATAATGTCGACACAAGTCTGGCCCTTAGTGTCGACACAGCATTGTCGACAGATTTTCTGTGTGTCGACCCAAATTCTGGATGTCGACACAATCTGGCCCTTGGTGTCGACACAGCATTGTCGACAGATTTTCTGTGTGCCGACACAAATTTTGGATGTCGACACATCTGGCCCTTGCTGTCGACACAGCCATTCCCAAGTGTCAACACTTGTACTTAGAAAATTTTCCTTTCCATTTACTTAACCTGCACATGATAACTCAACACAACATCAAATACAACTTGATGCATATCATTATCTTAGGTGAGGCTTCTCTAAATCTGGTACACATTTTCCAATATACCCAACAATGTCGGCACTCAAAGGCCAAGCAAAGCTTCTTTACTACTTTCATGTGTTGTCGTCCTGTGTGTCGATGTATGCAAAACACTTTAATTTATTTGAAATAATTTGTAAGGCATTAAGGTCAGACTATTTGTGTATTTTGGTTATCATTCTTATAGTGTTGTAGTGGACATTCTTGTGTTTGGGTTCTTAATGCATTTAAATACTACCGCTAGAATGAACTTTGAGTTGAGATGCATTAATGGTTTGGGATCAATGTGTAACTTTACTGACTGTTCGTGG
This sequence comes from Platanthera guangdongensis, assembly GCA_039583875.1. Classification (NCBI taxonomy): domain Eukaryota; kingdom Viridiplantae; phylum Streptophyta; class Magnoliopsida; order Asparagales; family Orchidaceae; genus Platanthera; species Platanthera guangdongensis. Next base: position 17,077,366 of record CM077149.1, read on the forward strand.
AATATGGCGTGGGGCCCCGGACGGACCTTCTGTTATATTCTACATGATGGATGAGGGTGCTACACAGACCTCTAGGAGTAAACCGCCAGATCACCAAACTTGTTCGCCACCATTATCTCCTAAATCGCCTAACTTGTGTAACACCCTAAAAACGTCGAGCGGAGCTCGACGAAAACGTCGAGCGGAGCTCGACGAAAACGTCGAGCGGAGCTCGACGAAAACGTCGAGCGGAGCTCGACGAAAACGTCGAGCGGAGCTCTACGAAAACGTCGAGCGGAGCTCGACGAAAACGTCGAGCGGAGCTCGACGAACATGGCTCTGTTAGGTGTTATGACCCGTTCGACGAACTCAAGCTCGTTCAACGAACTCACTCCTGTTCAACGAATTTCGTTCGACGAACTCAACCCCGTTCGATGATTTGTCGAAATAAGATATGACCGATTGGCGACTCCTGGCAGATGGCTGGTGTGCGGCCAGTGAGCGTTGTTTGATTTTCAACTCAAACCCAAGCCATTGCTTTGTTTTGATGAGTTTATCGTGAGGCTTGGGTGAAACCCAAGGCCACATATGTAGAGGGATGGGATTGAGAAAGTCAGTATTTCCTTTACTCTCCCTCTCTTCCTTGCTTGTCAGTTCTGGAGCATAAAACTCTATTATATTCTTGGTTGGGTTGGCATTGGTTGATATTGGTATAGCCGGTAGGATAGGCGTCTTGTGGTACAAGTTAGCCTGTGTGCTAATGCTACCGCAAGGAGGCTGTTCTGGGCATAAGAACTCCTTCGTGCCGTGTTTTGTGTTCCGGGAGGGGGGTCTTACATGACCTCCTTTGAATTGCAATCGATAAAGGCACGCTGCTCTGAGAGCCAATCCATGCCAAAGATCAGATCAAATTCTAATATCGGAAGCACAGATGCTTCAAATCAGAAATCCCGACTTCCTATCTATACCTTCACAGAGCGAGTCTTATCTTCATGCATCACACATCCGTTTGGTAATAACACCTTCACACTATCTGTCGTCATACGAATCGACACTCCAATCTGTGACACGAAGTCTACAGATAGAAATGAATGTGAAGCACCCATATCAAACAGTGCTCTCGCCGAATATTCCTGAATCAGGACAAAGCCTAAGAAAAACACATCATAAATAGTCTACACACAAGGTATGAAATATCAAAAGCAATAACAAAGTATCTTAACTTGTACCTGTAACAACATCACTTTGATTTATGGTGTCTTGTTGGCCAAGATTATACACTCGGGGCTGCGCCTGGGATGTAGAGGACTCCATCATTGCCTTTCCCTTTTCAACATATGACGCTCATGTATTCTTCTCACCCTTTGGCGGACCAACCCGGCAGTCATGGGATAGATGACCCAGCTTACCACAAGTATAACAGACACGAGGGTCTTGCCTAGAAGTTGCTCCATATGCAACAGTAGAGGGAGCCTGTGTTGAAGACTTGGATCTCTTACCCCATTTCCTTCGGTAATTCGATTTTCCCAGGTGCGGCACTTTGAACTCAGGCTTTGTCACAGCCAAGTCCCTCTTGCCCTGTACCCGCTTTATATCTTTCTCCAACGCACGAGCTGTATCAACCAACACTTGAAACCCCTAGTTCAACGAACTCGAGAGCAGGAATCTCAGCTCATCCCGCAACCCTTCGTAGAACCTATTGGTTTTTCGCACTCCGTCAGCAAAGATAAATCCTGCATAACGTCCCAACCTTGTAAACTCGTGTAAGTAGGTATCAACACTACTTTCTCCCTGAGTTAGATGCTAGAATTCATTTTACATGGCTATGCATTGTGCCGATGGCAAGTGCTTTTCCAAAAAACTGTCTCGAAAACTCCTCTATCGAGACTTCTATTAGTTGTCTGCACGCTAAGTGGTGCAGCTCCATTTCGTCCCACCAAAGCCGAGCCTCTCCTTCCAACGGTAACGTGGCTAAGGTGACTTTCTATTCCTCCTCAGTTCTTATCACCGTCAAAATCCTCTTGACGCGCGCAAGCCAATCCTCCGCCTACGTTGGGGTTCCTGCCCCTGCGAACGTAGGAGGATTGAAGCTCATAAACTGCTTCAGTTGCCGTTCTGCTGCTCGTGGGTCTACAACATCCCATCAGGTACGAGCCTCACACTAACCTGTCCTGGCATCACAGCAGGCTGCGCCTGCCCAGTAAGTTGTGCCTGGATCATTGCAAACAATGCCTCAGCAACTAAGCGTACTGTCTCCGCAGATGGAGGAGGTGTAGGCACCTCAGTTGGTGTCATACTCTCATCAGAATGCTAGGGCTCAGACTGCCCCGCACCACTTCGAGTCACTTATATGTATATAAGAAACACTTTAGCGACTTTGCAAAAGCAACAACAATATTGTAGGAATGCACGGGTTCCTCAAACAGGTGTATTTGCATTCCTTAGTGGACATTCTTGAGTTCATTTATGTGTTATAACGGGTCACACGTACATGTGCTCGCCACCCCGCAAAAGAATTCAACCATGAATTCAAAGGAGGAAGACCAAGACAAGCCGATACCAAAGGGAAATCTCGCACCACCCGCACATCCTTGATATCCAACGTCAGCTCCTTCAACTCGAAACAAATCATGAAGACTTCTTCCCCCTTCATGTGGGATTTTACGGCCTAAATCGAAGATAATAACAGACAAGATGTAAATTTTGTACCTTGGAAGATGACATCAGTATCCCCATGTCTTAAGTAAATTCGCTTATCTGCGCAGTCAATTCTCACGTAGTGCCAATCCAACCATGCCATGCCCAGAATGAGATCGAATTCTGGCATTCTCAAAATTGTGGCAGGGGTATCAAAGTTCTTTCCCCCAATGAATATCTCTAACTCGCACTTGGCAGTTGCGGTCATCTTAGAGCCTTCTGGGAGGCATACTCGTCGAGTAATACCAGTGAAGTATTGCACTTCTTCTACTTCTTTAATGAAGTCCTCAGACACAAAAGAGTGTGAGGCACCGGTATCGAATAACGTATAGGCCGGTTTCCCGCCGACCACCACGGTGCCTAAGTACCGATAACAATATTCAATGCTAGATATCTAGTACGTCTTAAGCAACTTAATGTTTAACAATGAAAATGTGATAGCTAACTGTAACGTACCTACAATCACCTCCTGAGGGTTCCGCTCCCGTGTCATGTCCAGAGCGAACACTTGATTCTGAGCCGATCCGGGGTTTCCTCATCGTGGTCCTCGTCCTCGACCATGCATGTGTCCCCGCCCTCGAGGAGCTACCGGAGGGAGAGAAAGAGGAGCATTCCCAAACAGCTGTGGAAGTAACGTCGGATGTGGCCCGATTGATTGCATTGGTAGCACACCCGCTCATACCGCCCCTCGGGTTGCTAAAACTGTTGAGGCTGTGGAGGTGGAGGCAATGCTGGCGGCTGTGGAATTGGGTGCTCCACATTAAAATTCCGGTGGAAACATCTGCCACCTATCTGATGTCCTCTTCCTCCTCTATAGTCATGTCTCCTTCTATTGCTAGGGCCAGCTTCCATCACACCCTCAGCAGGCCTCTTACCACTTCCCAAGTGGTCCGCTTCTAGCCTCTTTGCCATGTAAATTATTTCAGCCAAGCTGGAGTCCGCTATAAACAAAAGGGCCTGCCTCAGAGGGTCCCACAACCCTTTGTAGAAGCGCTTAGTGTATCCTCTGTCATCCAATTCATATGAGTCCGCAAATCTCGCGAGATGTTGGAACTCTCGTTGATACTCCGTAACCGACTTCGATCCTTGCTTCAGCAGTAGAAATCTCTTTTCAAGTTCATCTCGAGCAGACGAGGGAATGAAGTGCTCTAAGAAGACTCCTGAGAACTCGCTCCAGCTAATCTCCGTATAAACTCGCCCTTGAAAGGTGGAGCCCATAAGTGACTTCCACCATCTCTTGGCGTGCAGTTCCAGGACAGACACTGCCAATGTTACAGCCATGTTGGCTAGGCAATAGATTCCTACTAATCTCTCCTGTACCGTATCGAGCCATTCTTCTGTATGCACGGACGACTCTATCCCGAGGTAGGCGGGGGGGGGGGGGGGGGGGGGGGAGAGCCCGAAAAGTGCTCAACCAGTTTGAGCCCGGAGCCTGTTGCTGTATTGGGGTCTGCTGCGACCTAAAAGCGTCCAAGATGGCCGTGAGCGTCTGTCCCAATTCCGATTGTTGGAACCGAGTAGGTACAGAAGGAGCAGGAGTACCCCCCACTGGATCAACGTGCACTGGGATCAACACGTAGAGTACAAACCTATGGTCAGGTTGGCTAATCTTAAGGTCAAAGTTGGACATAATTAGTGTGAATTACATATGGGCACACCACTGCTTTCGCTATGTCAGTTTGTCCCCAAACTGACTAATCGAACGGAGGTGGTACCATTGTTGAATGACTTATTTAGTTCAGGATTGTAGCAAGCTGATACCATTTGTTAGACCCCCCTCCCGGAACACAAGACACGACACAAAGGAGGTCTTATGTCAAGAACAGCCGCCTTGCGGTAGCATTAGCACACGGGCTAACATGTACCACAAAACACCTATCCTGCCGACTATACTAATATCAACCAATATCAACCCAACCAAGAATATAATAGAAGTCAATCCACACATAAGTAATATAAGTCCAAAAGTACATCAAGAAAAGAAGCTAATAACAAGCTTCTAAAGTAACAGAGTACAACTAAAACATGCCCAAAGGGCTACATCAAAATCTCTCAAAACTCACATCGGTAACTGGCGGTAACGACGACACCGTCCCCTCAGGCCCTGTTGTCCTGGCCTGGCTGTCCTGCTGCATAACATGCGGCTGCTCTACCTGCGGGGTCTCCTCCTAAAAAGGAAGACGTAACAACCGTTAGTCATAAAGACTAAGTGGCTTTCAAATCCGCTCCCCCGTCGACTCCTCGGCACCGGGTGGAGAAAGGAACAAGGGTACAATGTATATAGAGTAGTATAAGTAGGTACAATCAGGTGGAATAAGTACATATGTCGTGAGCAGTAATAGAAGAAATGTATAACATCATTAACAGCAGCTTATTCTAGCAACTCTACAAGAACTATATCAATCCATCAAGTATATAGATCTTCAATAGGAAAGTAACTTAACTTATAAGAATGTCCATACAAACTTATAAGTTAAGGATCGGCTTAGCAATAAAGTAACTCATCGTATAGGAGTGCCCATACAAACTTATATGATAAGGATCTTGTGTATGCATGTATTGTATTGGTATGTATGCAATGCAATGACTCACCCATGATCACGCACATGTAATTACTATGTCGACACAAACTTGTAGTTCTCACTTTTCGAGTAGGTAGCTAACCTCTCAGGAGTCAACCTTCGTGCCCAGGTGGTGACAGTAGAGCGGGCTTCTCTACTACTAAGCAGGCATCCACACTACCTCTCTTAGGCCTTCGTACGCCTCAACGCTAAGAACATAACAGCGGAGCTCACATGCATACTACGGCTCAGTGGGAGTATTGGGTAGATGTACACCGAGAACCAAGCCCCGATCTGGCCTATGTTGTGACCCGAAAGGAGCCTCAGAAAAAGCACGAGGACCAATCCCAACCATTCACTTGGCACGGATGGAGCCCCAGGAAATGAGCACCTAGGACCAAGCCCAACCGCCCAATGTCTAACTGTCACCTCCCGTCGGTATGACGACTGGCAAGCCCGTAGACCTGCCACACTATACTTAACCCAGGATTACGACACCGCGTGCCGACTCACACCGCATTCAATTTCACACTATCGTGGCACGGAAGTAGCCCCGGGAATGAACACCGAGTACCAAGCCCAACCGCCCATTTATGTCTCTTCTCAACATTACCCAAACCAGTGCGGTCAAACACCCACACTTACATCCTTTTACAATGCTACCCGTAGGGAGGCACCACTCTAAGCACTGGACTACTAAATTCATTCCATTAAAAAATCATTCACATGGCCATAAATTAGCTTCCTATACTTCATTTCCAAATGATTTCAACACATTGTTAACATGGTGCACATTTCTATTTGTTCACCAATTTCTACCAAATTGTTTCGTTTAAGTACGCTTCACTTCACCATTCGTTTACGTGGGATCCATTCATCAAATTTCATTATTCATTGAATTATGATGGTTAAACATAAAAGGATTCACCCAACCTCAATGTTAATTTGCTACAATGTCTCTACCGAGTCCAAACCCGATTCTACACCAACCCAAGAGTTTTAAGTGCAGGACACCTTCTAGATATCAAATTTGACCGGAGATTCCTGAGGCGACAGGAAATCGATGAAGGTGTGTAAACCCTCGTTGTAAATGTCTTTCCATGGGTTACAACTTTCATGCTGAGACCACAACCCAGATCCGAAAGTAACATACTTCAAATCGTCTTTAAAGTTTGTTGCGTACAGAACACAATTTCTGCACGCTTAGTTTGTCAGCCATCAATTTCGTTCAGACTTTTCTGTGGCTATAGACTTCGCCTGAAGTCATGCAACTACTTGTTGGAAAGGTATTTTCAAGGGCTTCAACTTTCGCGTTTAGTCAAAAGCCCAGATCTGGACGTATCACGCTTGAAAACGGCCAAGAAAATCGATGCGTGCAGAACACAGAATTCTGCACGCATCTTAAGGCAGAATGAACGACATCGGTTCATCTTCCTCCTCTTGCCGATCTTCCCCAATTCACGTCCAAACCTCCTCCTCCCTTATTCACCCTCATAAGGCCACTTCTCTTCACGAAACCATCCTCCATCATCACATAGAAGAAGGGAGAGGTTGAAGATGTCTAATCCCTAGAACACAAGTCCTAGCATGGCCATTCCTAGAAAACTTCTTTTCTCAAATCAAGACTCTCTTGAGTTGATATCTCTCCTAAGAAATAACTAGAGATCTAGCACTAAGGGAGAGTGGAGGAAGCTCACCTCATTTCCGGCATTTCCACCATTTATGTCCAAGGATCTTGTCACTCTTCTCAGCGGCAACTATTGAAAATTATGAAGTGTAAGTGGGTGATGGAGCAGGCCGGGCGGACTGTGCGGTCTGAGTCCGCGTCCTGGGCGGACGGGCCTTGTGGCCTGGGTGTCTTGCCTAGTGTTGGGCTTGGTGGCATGGTTGTTCTTTTGGAGCGGCCTGTGCGGCCTGTGCTTGGAGGACTTGTCATGCGGTGCTCAGGTCGACCTGCGATTCTGTAGTTCTTGCTGTTGATGTTGCTAGGCGGATTAGAGGTTATATCTGCGGAGTTGTGGCGGGCTTGGTTTTGAGTCCATGGGGTACGTTGTTGCAGACTGGTGTTGGAGGTCGGCATTGGTCCTTACCGAGTTCTCCATTGTTGTGGTGGTGGTTGTCGTTTTCTTGGTGGCGGACAGACCCTGTTTTTTGCGGTCTGTTGTTTTGGTGTCCCCCAAGATCGCACAAGTTCTTTGGTGGGTTGGACTTGGTCACACTCTGTGATAGGTTCATGGTGTTTGTTGTATCCGCAGAATTCGCTGTTGATCGGACGGTCTACCTTTTGGTCGTGGACTCTTGCGGCGAGCTTGATGTTGTTGTCGAGCTATGCGATCTGTCGCCATGTCTGTATATGGCATGCAGAGTGATGCAGTATAGGCTGTGGTTGTGTCCGTATGCTGTGCAAAGTGGCGCACTGGTGGCTTGCTTGTGGACTGTGTTGTGTCCCCATGTAGCATGCGGACTGACGCAGTGAATGGGATGCTGTGTCCGCTTGTTGCATGTATGTGGACTGGCTCAGTGTCGCCTGGTGTGGTCTGTCCTTGATTTGACATCTGGCAAGTTATATTCCAGTTCAGCTAAGTCTTTGCGGACTCAGCGGACTGGAGTTTGCTAGCTGAGAGCTGGGTGGTGACTCTATTCACTAGGGCGGTGACTACACTCCTCACCTCTCCTATAAATAGACCCCCGACACGTCTACAGTAACAGAGTGAACAGTAAGTTGAGCGCAGATCAAACTGTTGCGGACTCGGTTTTCTAGGTCGCGCGCTTTTGAGTTTAACTGGTTGTTGTTTGCAGGTTGTGCAGCTAGCACTGTGAATCCGGGTGTCTAGTTCTGATCAAGGTCAGGAAGCAGTGGAGCTTGCGGTTTACAATCAGCAGTTGCAGCAGGTTGCAGGTCGTGGCCAGCCAGTTTCTCTCTTAGTTTGATCCAAGTAAAATAACCAGGTCGCCATCTAGGCGGACTTAGCGGTCTGTTCATTCAGTTCGGCAGCGGCGTGTAGAGCAGACGTCAGTAGAATAATGGGTTGTCCGCGCGGCTTGTGCGGACTCTGTAGTTTCAGTATAGCAGCAGCGACCAGGCGGTCTCGTCGGTCTCGGCAGACTTAGCGGTCTGGGAGGCAGTCCGCTCGGCTTAGTTTTGGCTCTTATTTGTTTTCTCACATTGTACTTGGTGAAATCATGTCTCGCCTTGTAAACCTTACCTGGTAAAGTTGATAGTAGTTTATGCAAGATCTGTGTGTGCTCTTCATTGTCACTAATACATTGCTTAATTATGGTTGGAGTGTTCCTGTTCCTGGTGCTCGTCTTCCGCTTAATCAAGTGATCAGCTCGATAGTTATTGGAAGTGTTTTACTTGATACCAAAACTATCAGTTGATTGACTTGTGAAATTTCAACATGGTATCAGAGCTATCAGTGGCTTGAGCAGTGAGCTGTTATCAACCTCAGATAGTGCTCAGTGCTTCTGGAAGCCTTGTGATCTGTGGTGATTTCACAATGGAAGGAGCCTACGAAAGAGGTCTTGGCATTGAGCTTCTGACAGCGACTAACTTCAAGAAGTGGAAGTCCTGCATGAAGAGCTATCTCTTGTGTGAGGAGTTATGGGAGGTCGTCTGTGGTGACGACAAGTAAGAGGTTACTGTTGCGACTAGTACTGCTGAGGAATTGAGAGTTTGGATAAAAACTAATGCTAAGGCAGAGTTTGCTCTCAAACAGGCTAATCTCATATGAGCTATTTGATCACATCTTAGGATGTGAGTCTGCTGCAGAGATTTGGGCAACAATTGATGGTTTGTTTAACAGGAAGAATGTGGCTAGGCTGTAGTTCCTGGAGAATGAGTTGGCTAAGGCAACTCAAGGTGATCTTTCCGTCTCTAAGTTTTTCTCCAAGATGAAGAATCTGTGCGCTAAAATATCAACATTGGATCCTGATGAGCCCATCTCTGAAGCAAAGATTAAGAGGCACATAGTCCGCGGCTTGCGGAAGGAATATGTGGGATTTGTGACTTCCGTGCAAGGATGGGCAACTCAAGCTTCTCTGTTGGAGCTGGAAAATTTGATAGCGTCACAGGAGAGCTTGGCCAAGCAGATGGCCGGGGGAACTATCTCTGATGGAGGTAGTGAAGCTCTCATCACTGAGAAGAAGAAGAAGAGATGGGAGAAGAAGAAGAAGCCTGCTACTGAAGAAGGACATTCAACCTCTTATCAGCAAGAGAGGAGCTCTGCTCCTAAGAAGAACTGAAAAAAAGAGTTGAAGTGTTATAGATGTAATCAGGCAGGCCACTTCAAGCACGACTGCAAGGTCAAATTACAACATGGGCATGTTGCAGGCAAGGAGGGAGCTTGTTGCAGTTCTGAGGAAGCTGGGTGGGGAGGAGACTTCATGATAAGCTCAGTTGTTCGTGCTCTTGCCACCGTTGACTACCAAGATGACTGGATAGTCGACTCGGGGTGTGGTCATCACCTCACTGGAAACGAGTCAAAGTTCTCATGTCTGCAACCGTTCACAGGTAACGAAGCAATTATTACAGCTGATGATTCTATTCACTCTATAGAGAAGGAGGGTATTGTTTCTTTGGAGAGTGCTCAGGGTCCGCTTACTCTAAGGAGTGTGTACCACGTACCCGGTATGAAGACGAACCTCTTCTCGCTGACCAATGCAGTCGATGCGGGTTTTCATGTTCTGTTTGGCCCAACAGAAGTAAGGTTTCTCCACAACGTATCAGCGGTAAAGGCTGATGTTGCTCATGTAGGGAGAAGAGTAAGAGACTTGTTTGTTCTATCAACAAGCTCTTATGTTGATCGGATGAGGGCCAATGATAGCGCGACTATCTGGCATGAGAGACTAGGGCACGTTGGGATGGACAAGCTCAAGGCTATGTCAATGAAGAGGCTGGTGAGAGGCTTACCAAAGTTGTCCTCCTACGGAGATGGCCACGTTTGTGCGGGATTTCAGTACAGTAAGACTCATCGCCTTCCATTTGATAAGTCTCAAACGAGGAGCAAGGCACCCTTGGAATGTATTCATGGTGACTTGATGGGGCCAACATCAACCGCTAGTATTGGAGGCAGCAAATATATGCTTGTGTTGATTGATGACTACTCAAAATACACTTGGGTGTATTTCATGAAGGACAAGTTGGCAACTTTCAATTTGTTTGTGGAGTTCAAGGAACTGGTGGAGGGCCGGCTTGGTTTGTGGATTAGGAAGTTCAGATCAAACAACGGTGGTGAGTTTGTCTCATCTGTGTTCTCTTGTTTCTGCAGGAAGTACGAAATCCATAGGGAGCTTACTTGTGCTCATACTCGACAACAAAATGGCGTAGCGGAGAGGAAGATTCGTCACTTGACGGAAACTTGCAAATGCTGGCTTCATGCAAAAGGCATTCTGAGGTCCTTCTGGGCGGAAGGAATGGCCTGCGCAACGTATGTCATCAATCAGATGCCTCTGAGTCCGATCAACATGAAGTCTCCGGTTAAAATGATGTTTAAGGAGAAGCCAAGTGTGGAACACCTTCGGCTGTTCAGATTAACCTGCTATGTTCATATCCCGGATGCTCAGAGGACCAAGCTTGATGCAAAGGCAAGGAAGCTTGTCTTTGTGGGCTATGATGAGCGGAAGAAGGGGTGGAAGTGCATGGATCCTACGACAAAGAAGTTCTTTGTTTCAAGAGACGTTGTCTTTGATGAGCTGACGTCATATGGAGGAGGCGCTATTGAACTGCAGGAGAGTACGGTTGATGAAGGGAAGGAGGAAGCTGCTGAGGATCTTCAGGTGGAGCTACCTGTGTCACCAGGAGCTCCAGGTGTTTCAAACTCTAGGGCTGAAGCTTCTAGTTCAGGAAGTATGGGGAGCGATGCTCCAATTGTGCCCGGGAACAGAGTTGATGTTGAAGAAGCAACGAAGGTGATGAGCAATGATCAACCTCTTCGGAGATCAAAGAGGATCATTAAGCCACCAGCTCGATATTGCGAAGGAAACACAGTGAGCTTTGTTTCATGTTTCTTCGCAGGCCCCTTGGATGAGCGGGAGCCTTATAAGTTTGAAGATGCTGCTGGAGTAAAGGAGTGGGTTGATGCCATGGATAAGGAGATGGCTGCCCTCAGAAATAATGAAACTTGGACTTGGTGCCTAAGGTGAAAGGCGTTACTCCTATTACTTGCAAGTGGGTCTACAAGCTCAAGAAGAAGGCAGATGGAAGCATCGAGCGGTACAAGGCTCGGCTTGTAGCTCGAGATTTTTCACAACAATACGGCGAGGACTATGAGGAGACGTTTAGTCCGGTGGCGAAGATGACTTAAGTTCGAGTGGTAAATTCTTTGGCGGCTTGCCAAGGTTGGAAGATGTGACAGCTATATGTTAAGAACGCTTTTCTTTACGGGGAGATTGATAAGGACATCTTCATAGATCAGCCGCTTGGGTACATATCTGAAGAACATCCGGACTACGTCTGCAGGCTCTGGAAGGTGCTCTATGGGTTGAAGCAGGATCCTCGAGCCTGCTATGGGAAGATTGCAGAATATCTTCAGTTCTGCGGTTATCTAGCTTCAAACTTTGATTCGAGTCTTTTCATCAAGAAGAAGGGGGGAGTTTCTGGTCCTGGTGCTATTGTACGTGGATGACATGATCATCACGGGAAAATCCAAGGAGGAAGTAGCAAGGCTCAGGGCAGAGCTTGATATCAGGTTCGAGATGAAGGATTTGGGTGAGCTCCACCATTTCCTTGGATTAGAAGTGGAGAGGAAGGAGAGCGGCATACTCGTGTCCCAGAAAGGCTATGCAGAACGGATCGTTCAACGATTCGGCATGCAGGAAGGGAAGAGTAGCTCTACTCCACTTGATTCTAGCATCAAGCTTCGGCGGGATGAGGGGAGGATTCTTCCGGATCCTTTAGTGTTTCGGGATCTAGTTGGGAGTCTTATTTACTTGATGATTACAAGGCCTGACATTGCCTATGCAATTGGCCGCGTAAGTCGATATATGGTGGAACCCAGGAAGCCTCATCTGATGGAGGCTAGAAATATCTTGAAGTACGTGAAGGCTATTTCTGACATGGGTCTCCTGTATAGGAGAGGCATAGAGTTTGTTCTTTAAGCGTACTCGGATGCTGATTATGGGGGAGATTCAGATGACCGGAAGTCAACATCCGGTTACATCTTCACTTGTGGATCAGGGAGTATTTCTTGATGCAGCAAAAAGCAAGACTCGGTGTCCGTCTCTACTACGGAAGCAGAATACAAAACCTCTGCCTTGGCAACATGGGAAGCCATCTGGCTTAGGAGACTAGTAGAGGACATCTATGAAGAAGTGTGCGCTCCTACTCTGTTGAGCGGTGACAATGAGAGTGCCCTGAAACTGGTAAATAATCCAGTTTGTCACGCTCGGACCAAGCACATCGAGATTGAGCACCATTTCATACGGGAGAAGGTGTTGGAGGGATCTCTGATGGTGCAGCATGTGCGGAGTGAGGATAATATCGCTGATATTTTCACAAAGCCGTTGCTGAAGGTGCCGTTTACTCGGCTACGAGGACTGCTGGGGTTGATCACCACTTCTCACTTCAAGGGGTAGTGTTGAAAATTATGAAGTGTAAGTGGGTGATGGAGCAGGTCGGGCGGACTGCACGGTCTGAGTCCGCGGCCTGGGCGGACTAGCCTTGCGGCCTGGGTGTCTTGCCTGGTGTTGGGCTTGGTGGCATGGTTGCTCTTTTGGAGCGTCCTTTGCGGCCTGTGATTGGCGGACTTGTGATGCGGTGCTCAGCTCGACCTGCGATTATGCAGTTCTTGCTCTTGATGTTGCCAGCTGGATTAGAGGTTATATCCGCGGAGTTGTGGCGGGCATGGTTTTGAGTCCGCGGGGTACGCTGTTACGGACTGGTGTTGGAGGTCAGCATTGGTCCTTGTCGAGTTCTCCATTATTGCGTTGGTGGTTGCCACTTTCTTGGTGGCGGACTGACCCTGTTGTTTGCGGTCTGGTGTTTTGGTGTCCACCAAGATCGCACCTGTTCTTTGGTGGGTTGGACTTAGTCACACTCTATGACAGGTTCATGGTGTTCGCTGTGTCCGCAGAGACCGCTATTGACCGGGCAGTCTGCCTTTTGGTCGTGGACTCTTGCGGCGAGCTTGATGTTGTTGTACAGCTATGCGATCTGTCTCCATGTCTGCGTATGGCATGCTGACTGATGCAGTATAGGCTGTGGCTGTGTCTGTGTGCTGTGCAAAGTGGCGGACTGATGGCTTGCTTGTGGACTACTGTGTCCGCATGTAGCGTGCAGACTGACGCAGTGAATGGGATGTTGTGTCTGCTTGTTGCATGTGTGCGGACTGGCTCAGTGTCCGCCTGGTGTGGTCTGTCCTTGATTTGGCGCTTGGCAGGTTATATTGCAGTTCGGCTAAGTCTTTGCGGACTCAGCAGACTAGAGTTTGCTAGCTGCGAGCTGGGTGGTGACTCTATTCACTAGGGCGGTGACCACACTCCTCACTACGCCTATAAATAGACCCCCCCGACACATCTACAGTAACATAGTGAACAGTAAGTTGAGCACAAATCAAATTGTTACGGACTCGGTTTTCCAGGTCGTGCGGTTTTGAGTTTAACTGGTTGCTGTTTGCAGGTTGTGCAGCTAGCACTGTGAAGCCGGGCGTCTGGTTCTGATCTAGGTCAGGAAGCAGTGGAGCTTGCTGTTTACAATCAGCAGTTGCAGCTGGTCGCAGGTCGCGGCCAGCCAGTTTCTCTCTCAGTTTGATCCAAGTTCAATAACCAGGTCGCCATCTAGGCGGACTAGGCGGTCTGTTCATTCAGTTCGGCAGCGACATGTAGAGTAGACGTCGGCAGAATAAAGGGTTGTCCGTGTGGCTTGTGCGAACTCCGTAGTTTCAGTATAGAAACAGCGACCTGGCAGTCTCGGCGGACTTAGCGGTCTGGGAGGCAGTCCGCTCGGCTTAGTTTTGGCTCTTATTTGTTTTCTCTCATTGTACTTGGAAAAATCATGTCTCGCCTTGTAAACCTTACCTTGTAAAGTTGATAGTAGTTTATGCAAGATCTGTGTGTGCTCTTCATTGTCACTGATACATTGCGCAGTTTATGGTTGGAGTGTTCCTATGCCTGGTGCTCGTCTTCCGCTTAATCAAGTGATCAGCTTGATAGTTATTGGAAGTGTTTTTACTTGATACCAAAACTATTAGTTGATTGACTTGTGAAATTTCAACAACAACTTCTTCTCCTCGGCGGTGGCAGCGGTCCTTCATGAGGTGTAGGATGGCTCCAGCACTGCCCTTCTCTTCACCAGCAGTTTTCATCAGAAATGGCTTGGAAGAGGAATGAAAAAATAGCTAGGGTTTCTTTTTCCCTTTATATAAGGAACTGACACGGGTAGGGACACGCCTGTGTCCTTACCCGTGTCCTGCTCGGGTGGAACGTCACAGTCGGTTTGATTGCCATTTTGATACACAAACACTGGTAGGGACACGCCCGTGTCTCTACCCATGTCCAAGTGATATGGCCGTGTTTCCGACCATGTCCTGCTCGGGTCGCGCTTTGTCGAGTTCTACTCGACACACACGGGTAGGGACATGCCCGTGTCTCTACCCATGTCAACATACACACTGGTAGTGACACGCTCATGTCACTACCCGTGTCCCTCTCTGGAGCGGCTCGAGTAGTCGACTCGAGTGCTGGCTGGAGACACATGGGTAGGGACACGCCCGTGTCTATACTCGTATCCTTCTCGAGATACTTCGTCGAGCTCTACTCGATGCACACGGGTTGGGACACGCCTGTGTCACTACCCGTGTCCACACACACACGGGTAGGGACACGTCTGTGTCACTACCCGTGTCCTTCTCGGGACACATTTCATCAAGTTCTTCACGATATACATGGGTAGGGACACACCTGTGTCGCTACCCGTGTCCTCATACACATGGGCAGGGACACGCCCGTGTCACTACCCATGTCCTTCCCTGGAAGGCACACGAATTTCCAGCTCCACTACACGGGTGTGGACATGCCCGTGTCCCTATACGTGTCCTACTCTGGACTGACTTCTCCTCCCATACACAAGCGTAAGCCTAGCTGCGTGCACCCCCTAAGCCCAAGTCAGCTCTCCTGGCTCAAAAGCATGCACAATGGGCCTAGCACGAATAGGGACATTACAGGTCACACATGGGACAGAATACCGAGCTATAGATGAAATTCATTGGTATGCGAGGATCAAGCAAATTATTGATGTCTTCTCTCCAAGTTGTCAAAGCTGTTCGGAAGGGCGCGAAGTTATTCTTCCCGCTTATCACAGATGTTGAGCCAAAAGCCAGTGTGAGTGATGTTTTGATTATTTCCGAGTTTGCTGATGTGTTTCCGAAGGAGCTTCCAAGGTTACCACTCCAGCGGGAGATTGACTCCTCTATTGAGTTAGTGTCAGGTGCAAAACCTGTGGCCCACTCGCCATATCGTGTAGTGCCATAGGAAATGACAAAATTGAAAGTTCAACTACAAGAATTGCTGGAACAGGGTTATATATGACCAAGTATGTCACCATGGAGCGCACCTGTTCTTTTTGTGAAAAAGAAGGACGGTAGTCTGCGTTTGTGCATCAACTATCGAGAATTGAATAAGCTGACGAAGAAGAACAAGTATCTGATACCTCGAATTGATGACTTGTTTGATCAGCTAGTGCGATCAACCGTCTATTCCAAACTTGACTTAAAGTCTGGTTACTACCAGTTGAGGATTCAGGAAGATGAGATTCCCAAGACAGCATTTGGAACACGCTATGGTCATTATGAGTTAACTGTAATGCCGTTTGGGTTAATAAATGAGCGTTCGGTGTTCATGGACCTAATGCACCGAACATTTTGCGAGTACTTGGACTTATTTGTAATCGTTTTTTTGATGACATTCTAGTGTACTCTCAGTCGGAAGAAGATCATGCAAACTATTTACGGATGGTGTTGCATACCCTGAGGAGGATCAAGCTCTACGCAAAGTTCTCAAAGTGTGAATTTTGGCTGTCGTCAGTGGCTTTTCTTGGCCATGTGGTGAGTGGAGAGGGCATTATGGTGGATTCGTCAAAGATAAGAGCCATACGGGAGTGGCCAGTGTTGTCTTCTGTGGCCGAAGTCAGGAGTTTCCTTGGACTTATGGGCTACTACAGATGTTTCGTAGAAAATTTCTCATGGATCGCTTTGCCTCTTACCACACTAACGAGGAAGGATCAAAAGTTCATTTGGACGTCGGAGTGCACGCGAGCTTTTGAAGAGCTGAAGAGTCGCTTGACCACAACGAGAATCTTGACGTCGCCATGTGGTTCAGACGGCTTTGAAATCTACATTGATGCATCAGGGAGCGGTTTGGGTTACGTTCTTCTTTAGTTTGGAAAGCTGATTGCTTATGGCTCATGCTAGTTGAAAGTGCATGAGCGGAACTATCCCGTCCATGACTTGGAGTTGACGGCGGTGATTTTTGCACTTAAACTGTGGCGTCATTATTTATATGGCGTGAAGGTGGATATATTCACGGACCATAAGAGCCTAAAGTATCTCTTGGATAAGAAGGATCTCAACATGCGACAACGTAGGTGGATGGAGTTCCTTAGGGACTACACATTCCAGATTCATCATAAGCTAGGGAAGGGAAACGTCATCGCAGATGCCTTGAGTCATAGAACTCCGGCAAGGGCAACTTAGTTGCAGATGCATGATGAGCGCTGATCCAGTAGTTGGAAGCTTTAGAGATTTCTTGTGTTGACAAGAATTCCACGGCAAATGCATGCCTGAACTGGACATAGGTACAATATGACCTTACGAACAGGGTTCAGAGAGCAACGGAACTTGATGAAAGTTTACAACGCTATGCAGTGGATGAGTCAAATGGCCAATTCTCCTGGGGTGACGACCTTTTTCGAAAAGATGGTCGTTTATGCGTACCAAATGTGGGTAAGCTAAAAGAAGAATTAATGTATGAAGCTCATTTCACAAAGTATTCAATTCACCCAGGGAGCACAAAAATGTACAAAGACATGAAGATGCTGTTCTGGTGGCTGGATATGAAAAACGATATAGCACATTACGTGGCTAAATGTCAGACCTGTGACTTAGTGAAAGCAGAATGTAATAAGCCTGGAGGTTTCCTGAAGTCGCTACCTATTTCAGAATGGAAGTGTGATGATATCTCGATGGATTTCATGCATGGTTTGCTGCGATCTCAACGCGGGAATGATTATGTTTGGGTAATCATGGACCGGTTGATGAAAGTGGCTCACTTCATTCCGAACAAGAGGGAAGATTTAGTGGAAGTCTTTGCTAAGCTTTATGTTGAGCAAATAGTACGATTACACGGTGTTCCCCGTAACATCATAAGTGATCGAGACGGACGCTTCACTTTGAATGATTGGAGGCTAATCCATCAATTGTTGGGGATAAAATTAACGTTCAGTACAACCTTTCATCCACAAACGGATGACCAGACAGAGAGGACCAACAGAATGATAGAGAACATGCTCTGCATGTGCGTCTTGGATTTCAGGAAGAGGTGGGAAGACCATCTCTATATGGTAGAGTTTGCCTATAATAATAGCTATCAAGATAGTATAAACGTGGTGCCTTTTGAATCTTTGTATTGTATAAGTGTTGTACACCATTAGCATGTGTGGAAACAGGCAAATCTAAGTTGTATAAGCGTAAGGAAGTCGAAGAGGCTAATTCAACAATATGCTCTATCCGGGAGAGGCTATTGATAGCCCAAGAGAGGCAGGCAGCGTATTACAATGTCGAGCACTGAAACGTAGCGTTTTCGGTTGGTGAGTGGGTATACTTGAAGATCAAACCATTCAAGGGCGTGTCCAGGATTCAGCTCTTGAAAAAGTTAAGTTCGAGGTATCTTGGTCCGTTCGAAGTAGTAGAGAGAGTTGCAGAAGCTGTCTATCGGCTAACTCATTCGACAGAATTGAGTGGATTGCATGATGTGTTCCACATATCAGTGCTTCAAAAAGCCATGAAAGATCAAGCTCAGGTGATTGTGAATGATCACGTACTGGTCGAATCTGTGCTAACGACGAAGGTTAGGTCCATTCGGATCGAGCATAGAGCGGTTAAGAAGCTGCGAAAAAAGACAATCGGGGTGGTCAATGTCCGGTGGGACAACTGTGGCTGTGTAGAGCTAAATTTGGAGCGGGAGCAGACCATGCGTGCTGAATTTCCCGAGTTTTTTTTATAAAATATTGTAACATTGTTTTGTGAAGAAACAATATATGTTGCAACATATTTGTTACTGTTTCTGGTAATTGTCTACAAATTTCGGGACGAAATTTCTGTGAGGGGAGGATTGTAACACCCCCAAAAACAGTAGGAGGTAATAGGCTAAAGGGTCGAGCGGAGCTCGACGAAAGGGTCGAGCGGAGCTCGACGAAAGGGTCGAGCGGAGCTCGACGAAAGGGTCGAGCGGAGCTCGACGAAAGGGTCGAGCGGAGCTCGACGAAAGGGTCGAGCGGAGCTCGACGAAAGGGTCGAGCGGAGCTCGACGAAAGGGTCGAGCGGAGCTCGACGAAAGGGTCGAGCGGAGCTCGACGAAAGGGTCGAGCGGAGCTCGACGAAAGGGTCGAGCGGAGCTCGACGAAAGGGTCGAGCGGAGCTCGACGAAAGGGTCGAGCGGAGCTCGACGAAAGGGTCGAGCGGAGCTCGACGAAAGGGTCGAGCGGAGCTCGACGAAAGGGGCGAGCGGAGCTCGACGAAAGGGGCGAGCGGAGCTCGACGAAAGGGGCGAGCGGAGCTCGACGAAAGGGGCGAGCGGAGCTCGACGAAAGGGGCGAGCGGAGCTCGACGAAAGCGGCGAGCGGAGCTCGACGAAAGCGGCGAGCGGAGCTCGACGAAAGCGGCGAGCGGAGCTCGACGAAAGCGGCGAGCGGAGCTCGACGAAAGCGGCGAGCGGAGCTCGACGAAAGCGGCGAGCGGAGCTCGACGAAAGCGGCGAGCGGAGCTCGACGAAAGCGGCGAGCGGAGCTCGACGAAAGCGGCGAGCGGAGCTCGACGAAAGCGGCGAGCGGAGCTCGACGAAAGCGGCGAGCGGAGCTCGACGAAAGCGGCGAGCGGAGCTCGACGAAAGCGGCGAGCGGAGCTCGACGAAAGCGGCGAGCGGAGCTCGACGAAAGCGGCGAGCGGAGCTCGACGAAAGCGGCGAGCGGAGCTCGACGAAAGCGGCGAGCGGAGCTCGACGAAAGCGGCGAGCGGAGCTCGACGAAAGCGGCGAGCGGAGCTCGACGAAAGCGGCGAGCGGAGCTCGACGAAAGCGGCGAGCGGAGCTCGACGAAAGCGGCGAGCGGAGCTCGACGAAAGCGGCGAGCGGAGCTCGACGAAAGCGGCTCTGTCGGAGCTCGACGAAAGCGGCTCTGTCGGAGCTCGACGAAAGCGGCTCTGTCGGAGCTCGACGAAAATGGCTCTGTCAGCTGTTATGACCCGTTCGACGAACTCAAGCCCGTTCGATGAACTCACTCCCATTTGATGAATTTCATTCGACAAACTCAACCCCATTCGACGATTTGTCGAAATAATATTTGACTTTAGTGGCGTCTCGTAGCAGATTGCTGGTGTGTGGTCGGTGAGTGGTGGTTCAATTTTCAGCTCAAACCCGAGCCATTGCTTTGTTTTGATGAGTTTATTGTGTGGCTGGGGTGAAACCCGAGGCCACATATGCAGAGGGATGGGATTGAAGAAGTCATTATTTCCTTTGCTCTCTCTCTCTCTCTTTCTTGCTTCCCAGTTCTTGAGCAGAGAACTCTCGGCAGAAGCTAGGGTTTGGGTGGAACTTGTTGAAGTTCCTGAAGAAGATCTTGTGGCTGGAATCAAGATCCGAAGCTAAAAATGCGAAGGGGAAAGTGAGGTGCTTTTTTCCATCCGTGCCGAAAAGCATTGTGATGGCTCCGAAGAAAACTCCAAGGGTAACAATCTTCCTCCTTGGACATGTGAAGTCCTTATTTTGGTATATACATGGAATCCCCCACCAAAAGGTGGAGTGTTAAGGGATTTCCGTTTTGTTGATTCATGAAATCCCCAATAAGTCTTGCATATAGATCCGAAAATATGTAGTATGGAATAGTCATGTTGTGTGAAGTCCATCTGGATAGGTTTTTCTGGATTGGTGATGCTTTATTTTGCGCACTAGAGAAGAATCCGTGTATAAACAAGTATTTTGTGGAGTCGGTGGGTTGTGCCTACGAAGTGGAGTAACAGGAAGTACTGGAATGGAGTTCTAGGAAAATACCCTCGAAATTCATGTGTTGTAAGCTATGAAAGTCCAGTGTTTCTTAAACTGCAGATGGCTGCATGGTTTTCTGGATAGTTGTTCCAGTTGTGGTTGGGGCTGGATACAAAAAGAGTGTTCTGTCACTAATGCCAGATGATAGTGGTTGTTGCTGGTAATAGCTCCTAGCTAACATGTGATTGTGAAAGCCAGTCCTTGGAGGACAGTGTGGATATTGTGAGCTATGCCCTCTTAAAGGCTAGTGAGCCGAACGGACAAGGGGAAGCCGACCCGCGTTAGTCTAGACATTGAAATGACGATTTGAGCAATGGGCAAGGGCTGATCTGTATCCGCGTTATGGTTTTCTAACTTGAGTGCCTAAGTTATTGGCTTTGTTAGGATCACATAATGAGAGTCTTGGGTTGTCCTCCATCAAGACTAAAGTCTCCGGCCGTAGGTCGTGGAGCATGAATGCTCAATGTTTATCATTGGGTCTAGGACCTGAGAACGGTGGTGGGACCCTGGTTTTCTGGTACACCGATAATGTGCCCTGAGTGCACGGAGCGTCGGGCCATGCGGTCATCGTTTGTTATATATTGAATTGTGAATGAGTTCACGTTTTGTGATATATCGTCTTGTGAAAATACTATACCTGCAGGGAAGGAATACTACTGCCCCGGGAAAGGGGTAGGGTCATTATAAATTGGTCAGCTGAATGCTGACCGTTGCTTTGTTTACCACCACCGCGGTGGATTGTCCCCATGTAGGTGCTGGAGAGCTGAGCGGGAAATAGTGTGTTGAAGCCCTTGCTGCTGCTATGCTGGCCCTCAAAGGCTGAATGAAGAAAAGTTGTACTATTTTCATGTGTGACCGGCTTGCATGCCGATGTATGTAAACCACACATGTGAAGAATAACTGTAAGTCCTTAAGGTCAAACATTTTGTGTATTTTGTATACATTCCTGTGAGATATATAAATGTGGTTATTTATATATAGTGGACATTCATGGTCGATGAGTTCAGTATCAACCCCTAATGCTTCCGCTAGAATGCTCTGAGTTAGGATGCGTGCACTAGTCTTTGATCTTAACCTGTAACCCCGCTGCCTGTTTGTGGCGGATGAGGGTGTTACAACTTGTCTGCTAGTGCTATCTGCCAGATCACCTTACTTGTCCGCCAGGTTCTTAGGACTACACAAGTTCTGACACTCCACCTCAAGTTGGAGCATATATGTCAATCATGTTTAGCTTGTCATAGGCATCTGAAAAGGAGGACACTGGTTTGGTAAAAAACATTGGATAGCTCTTTGACAGAGGTGACAAACATAGTATATATTTGATTCTTCAACACCTCTTCGTTATTAAAGTGACAGTCTACTTTAATGTGCTTTATACTTTCATAAAATACTGGATTCTTTGAAATATATATAGTTGTCTTGTTATCACAGAACATTGACTAGAAATGATCATAAACATCTCCCAAATCAAGCATCAGTGCTCGTAACCACTTCAGCTCGTAGGTAGTCAAAGCCATGCTTCTGTATTCAGCTTCGGCATTAGACCTAGTGACTATAGATTGTTTCTTGTCTTCTAGATGACCAGATTTCGTTCTACAATGGTGCAAAAACTAGACGTAGATTTTTTATCCTCCTTGTCATCTACATAGCTGACATCATAATAGGCTTCAATCATTAAATGATTATTCTTCTGAAATAGAAGTCCATTTCCCGGAGATCCTTTCACATATTCTATAATCTTTACAGTTGATTGAAGATGATTCTCCTTGAGAGCTTGCATAAACTTGCTCACACTTCCTACTACATAACAGATATCTGGTCTTGTGAATGTCAGATAAATGAATTTTCCCTCAAGTTGTCTATACCTAGTGACATCTGCAAGGAGAGGTGAATCCTCATTTCAACACTTGTCATCACCAATAGTCATTGGACACCGAATAGGTCTAGGCCCAAGAAGACCTGTCTCTTTCAAAAGAACTAAGGCATACTTCTGTTGTGAGAACACTACAAATTTGGGGTTTCGGGAGATCTCAATTCCCAGGAAGAACTTGGGAGACCCCATATTTTTTGTAACAAAATGCTGAACAAGATGCTTCTTTATTAGATCAATTCCCTTCTTATCATCCATGTAAGAAGAATGTCATCCACATAAACAGCAAGAATAACTAGCCTTATAGAAGTTTTGTGTATGAATAAAGAGTGATCTGTAGAAATTCGAGTAAACCCAATAATAGATATAACTTCACTGAACTTCTTAAACCAAGCCCACAGGCTTTGCTTAAAGTCATAGATTGTCTTCCTCAACCTACACACCTGAGGCTCCCCCCGAGCAACAAACATAGGAGATTACTCCAAATAGACAATTTCTTATTGATATCCATAAAGGCATACATACTTGATATCCAACTAAGATGTCTCCCAATATCTGTTAACAGTCACAAAAAAGAGAATACATATCATCATAATCCGAGCAACTAGAAATAAGGTGTCAATGAAGTCCACACCATAGGCCTGAGAAAAACCTTTGATAACAAGTCGAGCCATATAGAGATCAATGGTACCATCAGGAAGAAACTTAATCACAAAGACCCAGTGATAACCAACCACATCAGCTACTAGAGGGGTAGGGACAAGAGTCCAAGTACACAATCCAGTCAGAGTTTTCATCTCTTCATCCATGGCGGCTTTCCAATGAGGAATATCAAGAGCTTTTTGATAGGTAGCCGAGATGACACTAGCCGAGAGGGTGAGAGCAAAGTTCTTGCAAGAAGAGGACAGTCAGGCATAAGAAATAACATCATGAATAGAATATTGAGTGCATGTCTGAACTCCCTTTTGAAGGGCAATTAGAAGATCAAGGTCTGACTTGTCTGTAGTATCAGATCCATCCGTCGGAGAGATCGTTCTCCAGGGAACTGTCAGCAACGGCTCAGGTAGAGAAGCAGAATCAGGATAAAAAGAAGTAAAATCAGAGACTGGTGTAGAAGAAAAGAACACAATTTCAGGTAGATGTGCGAAGATAATACGTAAAGAATAGGGGTCATCAGACGGTCAGAGGGTCGAGGTGCGAGAAACGTAAGGAGCATCTTCAAAGAAAGTGACATCTGCAGAAACATACTATTTTCAAAGAAGAGAATCATAACACTGATATACTTTTTGTGTTGAAAAATAGCTCATAAAGATGCACTTAACTGAGCGAGGAGAGAGTTTGTCATGACCAGGAGAAGAAGATTGAACAAACATTGTGCATCCAAAGACACGTGAAGGTAAAGGAAATGGTGTTGCATCAGGATACAGAATAAAGAAAGGAGTTTTGTCGTTGAGAACCGAAGAAGGAATTCGGTTGAACATGTTGCGAGAAATAAGAACAACATGACCCCTAATAGAACTGAGGAACACACATTTGAGTGAGAAGAGTGTAAGCCACATCAAGGATATGGTGGTTCTTGTATTTAGCAGGACCATTTTGTTGAGAGGTGTAAGGACAACTAGTTTGATGTATAATGTCGCGATGCACACAAATGACTGAGAATTGATGACTAAGGTACTCTTTGGCATTGTCAGTGCGAAACACTTTAATAGGAACATCAAACTGAGTATGTATCTCATAATAAAACACATAAAAAAGAAAAAAATTCAGAATATTCTTTTAATACGTACAACCAAGTACATCTCGAAAAAATCATCAATAAATGTGATAAAATACAGACTACCCCTACCAACGGTTTTAGTAGGAACAAAAACCCAAATATCAGAATGAATAAGTTCAAAAGGACGAGAAGAACTACGTCCTTGTTTTGCTGGAAAAGTAGAATGGTGGTGTTTGCCAAGTTGTCAAGCTTCATAGTTAAGAGAAGAATCTCCTCAAGTTAGATCAGGTAGAAGCTGATAAAGAATGTGAGGAGGGGATGTACAAGATGAAGATGCCACTGTAGAAGGGAAGGAGAAGCAGAAAAGGCAGACACATTGTCAAGGTAGAACAAGTCGCCGCTTTCAGTCCCAGAAGCAATCGTCTCCTTAGAGAGAGGATCCTGAAAAGAATAAGTAGTCGCAGTAAATATAGTAGTGCAATTTAATTGTTTACACAGAGAGGTAACAAAAAGTAATTTGCACTGAAAGGTTGAGACATAAAGTGTGTCCTCAATTTGGAGAGATGGAGTTACATGCACTGTTCAAGATCCACACACATGGGATGGAGAACCATCCATAATAAAAACCAGAGATAACCAGTTATGTTTGTCCAGACGAGAGAGAAAAGATGAGGATTACCTGTCATATGACTAGTAGCACCAGAATCAATGAGCCACCTACCTGTAGTGGCCATATGAGCATCACCTAAAGTGGTAGCGAGAGAAGTGGACTTCTTCGAGGTAGTATCACCCACAGCAGGTTGAAGATGAGTATGATTGACCCAGCAGCGATCAGCAAGGTGACCGATCTTCCCACAACAAGAGCAGAGATATCTAGAGGAAACACGTCCACCAGAGCGGCTTATAAGAATGTCATTACGAGCTAGATGATTAATAATGTTAGTAGGAGGTGGAGAGGCAAGCAGAGGACGTTGAAGAATAGTAGTAACAGCAAAAATGCACACAATAGTGGCATCCAGAGTAGGAGTGCCAGTCTCTCCTAGAATTTATTGTCGAATGATATCATAAGACTCTGGTAAACGAAGTAGATAACACACTACTAGAAGTTCCTATAAGTGTTTGTGTTGTTCAGTAAGATCAATAGAGAAAGGACGATGTTAAAGAAGTTCATCACCAAGAGCTTGTACCTCCTAGTAAGCAGCAATAAGAGTCATTTTGGACGAGCAAATAGATCAACATATAGCATGTATATGCGTGAAGTCTGAGCTCCCTTGGAGTATAAAGCAGCAAGATGCATCTAAGCAGCCTTAACTATCTCATCATGTCGAATGACATGAAAGCATTCATCA
Organism: Platanthera guangdongensis; assembly: GCA_039583875.1. Taxonomy (NCBI): domain Eukaryota; kingdom Viridiplantae; phylum Streptophyta; class Magnoliopsida; order Asparagales; family Orchidaceae; genus Platanthera; species Platanthera guangdongensis. Next base: position 17,102,791 of record CM077149.1, read on the forward strand.
AAAAGGTTATTTGCAAGCCACGTACAGACTAGAACATCACTTGACTCCTATTCATCAAACACAATAGAGCCACGAGGAGTAGGGTCATCAGTAAGATGATGACGTTTGCATAGAAACGCTCCAGTCCGGATAATTGGGACCAGCGAGCTTGGACGTAGTTCCAAGATTGCCAAAAGAAGTGGAAATAGAAGTAGCAATAGTTGGAAGAAGAGTGGAGGGATAAGAGTTCGGAGTATTCATAGACAACCCACACAAACATAACAAGTGGCCGCACGAACAAAGCAAGAGATCGCGCAAATAGAGCAAGAGACCGCATGATCAGAGCAAGAGTCCGCAGGAAGGAAGCCAACTGCAGGAAGCCGACTGTAGGAAGGCGACAAGCCAATGTAGCGCGAGAGGGCAGTAAGAATATAGAGAGACTATGAAAAAGGGAAACCGCAGAAAAGCAGAAAGAAGAAGGGAGAAGAGTGTGGTTAAGAAAGAAAAGTGCAGCAACAGAAGAGCGGGTGGTTAAACAAACAGAGACCGCTTGCACTACAACACGTCCGAGAAAACTGAAATTGGAGAAAATGAAACTAGCTCTAATACCATGTGAAAATGACTAAAAAGGGAATTTTTATTGCTCTAAAAGGTGAATAATACAAGGGTATGTCCCCTATTTATAGAAAATAAGGGAAGATAGAGAAAAAGAGAGAAAATACATAACGTCTATCACATAAGACTAGGCTGATACATAAAAGCTGACCGCGCGGGTTGTGTGGTTAAACAAATCTAACTGCACGATTACAACTTGAGACACGAACAAGGACTTTATCTGTCTTCAATGAGGCAGCTCGCTCCAGGGTAATAGTGGCGGTTAAGATAGAGCCTAACCACCAGACCGCAATTACTAGCACCAACTGACCGCCAAACTCAGTTTGTGGTAAGCACATAAGACCACCTATAGCGGTTAGGAAGATACTAACCGCTAGTTCGTAACTGGTTTGCCTTTGCCGACTGTATCGCCTTGGACTAACAACTACTAGCTGTCAACCTTAGAAAGACACAAGATAACCAGTCCAAGTCGACAGTCTGCCAAACCACCATGACCAGATCTGCCAGGCCACCATGACTTAGTTGCCAACCCTCCAGATCTGTCTGCCTATTTAGACCGCCATACCTCCCAGGCTCCATATCTTTTAATAAACTCTATTACTCGTGGGGTAACATAACCAGATATCCTAGAGAGGCAAGCCGCAAGGATTAAAACGCCAGATCGCCAAACCAGTCCGCCACTACTATCCGCTAGATCACCTAACCTGTCCTCCAGTGCTATACGCTAGACTGTCTAACTTGTCCACCAGTCCTGTTCTCCAGACCTCTAGGACCACACAGGTTCTGACAAACTCAAGAGCAACTTCGAGTCCACTTGTAAAGTTCTTGTCATTATGCCAATGTTGTTGTATGCGAGTAGCACCAAGTTTGCAATGTATGTGAATAAGGAATGTCGAGGTTGTGGCATCTATAAAGAATTACTACTGACACTGAAGTTGTTGTTGTCGGCCTTTATTGGCCACAAGAAGGAGGATTATGAACGACGACTCTGTTCAGGTCATGCAAGGGGTAGCTTTGCTATAAACATTTTGGTAAAGCTTAAGTTATGCGCAAAATACATCAGAGAAGATTGTGTTGATGCATCTCAATAATTATTGTGGTAGCTTGTATTTATTTGTGTTAATTATTGTGTAGTGAAGTGGAGGAGATCCTTTGTGGATCCAGGTGAGGCCTGCAAATTTTGTGTGTACTTTTATATATTTTTTTGTTTAGGATTTTTGGACTGGACTTCGATCGTCCCGTAGTTTTTACCCAATTGGGTTTACATGTTAAAAATCTCTTATGTACAACTTTATTTTATTTTTCTTAGATTGTTTTCTCTCGCTGAAGGATCTCACAAGATCTTTCACCAAATTAATTTTCAGGTACTCCGGTCGGGTTTGCACGCTCTCAAACCCAACAAGTGGTAGAGCGAAGTTACTTATCAAAGTAGTTATTAGGCTGACCTATTTGAGATTTGAGTTGACCTGATTGGATATTTCAGTTTAGTGATCAGGTGCGGTAGGTGATGACAATTGGTCTGCTCCCCATCTTCGTTGACTATTTTCTTTGGAATTGTTAACTCAGAGAATTGAGGTTAGTCCGATCAGTGACAGAGCACTATGGAGTCCACTACATGTTCAAGTTCTGAGCAAATGGTGAAACTGAATATCACGAACTACCACTAGTGGTAGTTATTGCTGGCGGATCTTATTTATGTGTAGGGATATCATGCTCCCTGAAAGTCTTTGTTTTCAAGGATAGATAAATCACCTAGAGGGGGTGGTGAATAGGTTTCTTAGTCCTTAGTGACTATCTTATAATTTCCTTGAGTTGGATGCTTTATTAGTTGATTAAATTCTGCTTTCAAGACATGCAACCTGCAATAAAGCCAACATAGAGAAAACACACAAGGAACACACAAGATTTATAGTGGTTCCCCTAACAAGGGTACATCCACTTTCCCTCTCACCTATCCAAATATCTTGTTGGACTACGCACTTCTCCAAAACTCTACTCCAAAGAGCTTACAGCTCAGATCCCTCAGGATCTCTCAGTATCCTCCATGACTTACAACTCAGCCACAAGGGCCTACAACTCAATGATCAGCTGATCACCTACCTTAGGCCAAAGAACCTACACTCAGGCTGGGAGGACAACCCTACCTCAAATCTACTAGGGATCCTACCTCAGAGCAAATGTTCTCCTACCACTCAGATCCAAGAGGATCCTACAAGATGGAAGTGGGTTGGTGAGTCTTGATTGGACACAAGAGAAATTTCTCTGCGCCAATCTACCTTGACTAAGATTGACTCAACCCAACTTTGACTCTAGGAATATATTCCCTGAGTCTACCTTTACCTGAACTGATATATACTCAGTCCTAACTTCTTCTTCACATCACCAGGTATTTTTCCAGCTGGAACTGTGAAGTGACTGCAGCAAAACTTACTGCTACCTTAGCTGAAAGATTCTCAGCTCAACTTCTTCACAGCAACAAGGATACATATCTTGCTTTGGCTTGTGCTGGAAGAAACTAATAGGGAAACTATTTTTCTTCTTCTTTCTTTCCTGGGCTGAAGATGTTCAGCCCTCACTTCTTCTCCACATCCTCCAGTAGATGTTCTTAATAGTTGTATAGCTAGATCTGTGAAGAACATACTGGTGCAGATGGAAAATGGCACCATCTAACTTTCTTTCTCCTCTTCAGATATCAGCTTTGATCTTGCTGTAGTCGATGATGAAGACAAATATCTAACTTATTGAGCCTTTAGACCTGCAGTCTTTTTGCTCTCTGTTCTTCTCTTCAGAGCAACAATGGCGATGAGGAAGAAATACTTTTTCAATAACTACTTTTTCTGTATAAAGCTTCTCCTTTTATTGAATGTAACCCAATGACTCTTTTAACAGTGGTCACCACACCATTAATAGCCACATGCTATCTTGTTTCAACGTTAACTATCGTACAGTAGCTCTGCGGTACCTTTTGTCATATATTGTAGCTTTGTCGCTAGCAATTTGAATAAGGTTGACTTGTTGACTTGCTGATTTCACCATCTATGGACTTAGCCAAAAATCAAGCATTAGCAGCATAAGCGTTGAGTGAGCAAGCCTCACTCAGCACCAAAACACTTAGACAGAATTTTATTTATCTAGGCGTTGAGTGAGTAAGCTACACTCAATACCAAAACACTTAGGCAATCTTTCTGCCATTAGGCATTGACAGCATTGAGGGAGCAAGCCTCACTCAATGCCAAAACACTTAGGCAATCTTACTGCCATTAGGCGTTGATAGTTTTGAATGAGCAAGCCTCACTCAACTCCTTTTGCCTTAGCTTATTCTTCAGCCTATTCTGCATGTTTGGCGTTGAGAGCGTTGAGTGAGTATGCCTCACTCAACGCTTTTTGCCTTAGCCATGCTTTCTGCTACTTGGCGTTGAGTGTGTAAGCTCCACTCAATGTCAAACTACTTAACAGATTTTCTTCTGTTATCTGGTGTTGAGTGAGTGAGCTACACTCAATGCATTTGGACTTAGCCAAATTTCTGTGTCTAAAAGAAACACTGGCTTTGAGAATTAGTCAACGCATTATCACGTGGCGTTGAGTCAGCTTACCTCACTCAACTCTTGTGGACTTGGTAAATATTCGCAGTTTTCCTGTGGCTTTGACTGACTGAGCTATACTCAATGATTATGAAGCTATGGCGTTGAGTGAGTGAGCTACACTCAATGCCTGTGGACTTAGCCACTTTTCTGCTCATTTCTTCTTAGGATTTTACTGTATTAGCCTGTCTCATAGCTTTTTGCTGTATGTTATTGAGTGAGTTGACCTCACTCAATGCATGTGAACTTAGCCACTTTCTCAGCTTGTCACTCCTTTGGCTTTGACTGTATAGGCTCCACTCAGTGCTATAAGTCATTTGGCGTTGAGTGAGTAACCTTCACTCAACGCATGTGGACTTAGACAGATTTTTGTCTATCCACATCTTAGGTAAGCGTGTACTTGACTTAGCTACTTAGGCTACCTGTCCCATCAATATTTCTAGGACATCCTGCAATCACTAAACTTGAGCACAAGTTAGATTACCACATGTGTATACATTATTTTCTAGGCCTTATTCAAATCCAGGACATTGGGATCAATGGACCCAACAATCTCCTCCTATTTTAAGAAGTCAAAACCAATGCCAATGTATACACTAACATACTTAAGCAACATATATAGAAAGCACTAACACTGCATGAAGTCGAAAATAATGAACATAATCATAACAAATGATGTTCCATTTAACATATAAGGAATTATAATGTTTGTGCATGAACCAAAATGTCACATTCCTTAGCCCTATAAGCAGAACCTGAAATTTTTAAATTTTTGGTTTTCTTATCACAATTTCACTGCCCTTGGATTCCTTTGCAGGTTTGTCTTCTGTTCCATCTATCTTCTTTCCCTTCTTGTCTGTTTCATCATTTGCCTTTGCCTCAGTTGCGTTTTCCCTTTCAGCTTCAGCTTTCTTATCTCTCTGTGTTTGAAATTACCTGTAGGACTTTGGAAAGAACTTGGAGGGCTCAACTTCATCAGGAGATAGAAGGTTGGCACTTTTGTTTTTCCAGTAGAGCCTCCTTAAGGTGTCCCTCTTATCCATCTTGTCCCATTCAACAGTACTGTATAGTTTGTGTCTATCTGTCTTCTTGGACTTTACTTGATCCCAGACAATTAGGATGATAGACCTGGATTCTGGGCTCCATACTTCAAAATCGGGTCTCTTCTCCATTTCCTCTCTATATCTTTTCTTACTCAGCCCGATCTCTTCTTCAGTTTCAACAATTGTATTCCTTTCTTTGGTGTGTAATGCCTGGTCTACAATGGGGATGAAAGAAGAAATCTCAATAACAATTGACTGTTCTCCCTACTGAGAACCAGCACTATCACCTTCTTCTATGTACTGGACATACTCTTGATTCTCTTGTACCTGATCAGCAGCAGACATTCTGTACAAGGCATCTTCCACTTGAGCAGGCATCATTGGGATGTTATCATACTGAATTTACTCCATTCTCTCACCATATTGGTTGCCCAGATCATGTTTTCAGTATTAGTTCTTATAGCATCACTCCTCCCTTTTTGATTTCTTCAACTATTTTTATGGTCTGGGAGGTACAGGCCTTGCTTCATTCTATTTTTAGATAATTAACTCCTGTAGTAACATGATTCTTTACTTCCAGCATATGATCATCAAGCAGCTTTGTACAGACATCTACCTTGGTAAAGATTTCTATCTTCTATTTATCCCTCAGAACATTATCAACATTATGAATAGCCTGCATGTTCTGATTCTGAATATTTTGATTTTCTATGATAGTGACAACATTCTGGCTTGCTACATCCAGCTTGTCCATGGTGTATTCCATAGCTGGAGCAGCCCTTTTAAAGAACTTTACAGTTTCTCCTTTCAGCAAGTTTACTTCAAATCTTATAGATTATAAGATTTGATTTTTGTTGCTAGATCATTTCTAATATCTTTTAATGCATCATCCACAAATGTTTTTAGGGTTCTTCTATGTTCATCAAGAAGTCCCTTCAGCTGAGCTAGGAATATTGGTGGTAGCTGATCTATTCTAGCAGATGCACCTTCATCTAGAGCTTCCTGTACTGGCTTGTTCCCTGTTCCTTGAACATAGTCACTCTTTGACTGGACATTCTTTGTATGTGCTGAGGAGTGTGTTTTCTCATGAGTAGATTCCTCTTTCTCAGGTTCAGAGGAGACTAGATCATGCACTTCATGAGCAGGGAGCTTAGATGGAATCTCCCCCTCAACCTCTGTCATACCTTCATTTGCATGCAGGTCAGCAACAACATCAGTAGTAATATCATCTATAGGCTGAATTTCTGTATATGGGATCTGAAATTCCTCACCTACAACTAATGCATCTTACATTATTTCTTCTGCAAGCTGCTCCCCCTCAGCCATTGCAGTCCTGTTCTCAGCAAATGCAATTTCCATGGCTTTTTAAGTAGATGCTCGTCTTCAAACATTGTAGTTTCCATGTCAGAATTCAGATTTGTCTCCCCCTTACTCTGATGACTCTGTCCATCCAGAGGTTCTTGGGGTGGTGAGAGGGCAGCAACAACACCTCCTATGAACTGTGTCCTTCTTCTTGTTTCTTTCAGCAAGAGCTTGAACAAAAGTGAGTCTGCCATTAGAGTAACTTGGCTTACTCTGAACATCATTGGCAACAACCTTCTTTGCAGATGGCATGTTCTTCATAGATTCAGGGACAACTAAGGTATCCTCACTGACTGACTTACCTTTGGCTTGAGTTCTTGCTGGAAGAACCTTAGAATACGTCATTGCAATATCCTTGACTAATGGGGCAGGGGCACCAAATATAAAAGGTTGAGGTTGGGCCTTTTGGTCTTTTATATGAGGAGCCTTCTGTGCACTCAATCACATGACCTCTCTTCTTCCATTGTAAGGTACAGTTGTAATCTTACAAGGAAGATTCCCACACATCCAGTGACCACATTTACAGTCTTAGCCAAATCTTTTGGATGGGAGAATTATCTTTTGAGAGGTTGATTGAGACCTAAGAGGAGCTTGGCCTCTCCTCTGAGATTGAATAACTTTAGAAATCCACTCAGATTCAGATTTTCTCTTGATAGCATCTATCTTAGAGAAATTAGCCACAATCCTCTTCCCCCTTTCAAGTTTCTCTTCAAGAACCTTTATAATAGAGTCCTTATATTTGATGGACTCAACATGGATATTTACCATGGTCTTCAGATGGACTACTTCCCTCACCTTTAGGTATAACAAAGATGAAGTCTCATCTTGCTGGGAAGCAGCCACCTGTAGGGAGGCAATTTACTCTGCTTTTTTCTTAACAAGCATCTTGCTTTTCTTGAAAGCTTTCAAAAGTGCAGCATGATTTCCAATCAATTGAATGATATCTTATTCCGACAGAGGACTCTCATCATCACTTGATGAGGAAGCAGAGATGACAGCTATATATACAAATGGTCCAGGTTGCGGCTGCCATGCACAGCATTTTCAGAGGTTTCTCTTTTGGAAATTCTTTTATAGCCGTTGTTGTTGAATATGTATATATATATATAGTCTCATCTTGCTGGGAAGCATCCACCTGTAGGGAGGCAATTTCCTCTGCTTATTTCTTAACAAGCATCTTGCTTTTCTTGAAAGCTTTCAAAAGTGCAGCATGATTTCCAATCAATTGATTGATATCTTATTCCGACAGAGGACTCTCATCATCACTTGATGAGGAAGCAGAGATGACAGCTATATATACAAATGGTCCAGGTTGCGGGTGACATGCACAGCATTTTCAGAAGTTTTTCTTTTGGAAAATCTTTTATAGTCGTTGCTGTTGAATATATATATATATATATATATATATATATATATATATATATATATATATATATATATATATATATATATATATATATATATATATATATATATTAGGGTGGATTTTTCAACCTACCAATCTTGCTAATCGTGCTCTTTACTCCCAAATTCAAATCGAGGAATCTTTCCAAAAAACACGAACCCGTAGGCCTCCGTACAGACCCACGAATTCCGATCGACCGATACAGACGTTGCACGATTCAATCTTCATCGATCTATACGACTGGATTGCTAGTCTCTGAAGATCTCTATTCCTCCAAATCTAGTCGATCGAAGGTTCAAGATTCACGGTCTTCCAAATTTTCTAGTTTCCGAGTTCTCCAAAATTTTAAGATCTATCCAATCGAAGAACGACAGAGTGAAGACTTGTATTCTTTATAGTTTTGTAATATTTATTTATATTTGTAGGAGAGTTTTTCTAAGAGTTGTAGATTCGTTTGCGGATCGAGTTGTTGATCTATTTGTGGATCGAGTCGTAGATCCGGTTGTGGATCGAGTCGTAGATCCGGTTGTGGATCGAGTTGTAGGAGAGGTTGTTCTCTGAGTGGTAGGAGTGTCGTCTCCGAGTTGTAGGAGTTATGGCTCCGAGTGTAAGATTTGTAGAAATCTGAGTTTGGTGAAGTAGTCGAATCTACCCCTTTGTGGTAGATAGGCGAGGCGGTAAAGTGGACGTACCTAAGTCCGGGAACCACTATAAATCTCGGTGTTTGTGTGCTTAATTTTTTAAGTATTTTTATTCCGCGAAAAGACACAGACATCACCTATTCACCCACCTCTAGGTGATTTAGGTAGACGCTAGATACTTTCACTTAGCTTTGGTAGTAGGTCACAAAGCTAGAAGTTGTGAATCCCTAACCTCAAACTCCGAAGGAGCAAGCCAGAGATACTCACAGGAAGCAAGATAACAAACATCATGAGCAAGCATGCAAAGCTATCAACAAACTACAAAAGGAGATAAAAGCTCGCAAGCCAGTGCATAACAAAAGAACAAGAACGCCACCAAGGAAACAAAGGTACAAGATAATACCAGGCATAACAAACTAAGGATCCTACTCCTCTTCATTAACACCAGACTCAACACACTCATCCTTGGAGATATCTCATTTACCAGATTTGGCTACGCTGCAACAACGTGTCTGCACCACCATGAGGATCTTCGTCTCCAGCCTTGCAGGTATCTCATACTGTCCCCTTCAATCTCCAACCACCTCCCTAATTTGGCAAGGAACGTCATTGTATCAACATTTTGTTGGATATTGAGGTGACTTTAGAGGGGGGGGGGAATAAGGGCAAATTATAATTTTTAAAATTAACAAAATACTTAGCCAAATTGTTCTAGAATCAAGAAAGCTTAGTCACAACCAAATATTTATAACAAATCACTTTAAGATTTATGATAAAACGAAATGCAAGTTTATTTCAAAAATGATAAGAAAATTACAAACAAAAGATTTCAATAAAGCTTGAAATCGAGGCTGTGATGAAAAAGCTAAAATCTCTTTTTTGAATTTACCGGTCCTTCTCCCAAGGACCGTCGTCTAAAGCCTATCTCTTCCTAGATACAACAGCTAGCCTCCCTTAGATCTCACCACGACATAGTCCCTACACAAATGACGACGATTTTCCCATAAACCAAATGCGGGCCTAGTCGCCACTCACGAGGCGGTAAATTCTCTACCGATTACATAGAGAATGAAAAAGGAAAAATAATCTGAGAATAAAAACTCTCTCAGGTCTTGAGCACTGAAGAGGCCGAAAAATCCTTATGACGATCGCCAGAGATGAGAAGCACGAACAGTCCCTTCTTTGTTTTTGATATTTCACTAACACTTAGGAAGTTTTTTGGTTACATGTAGTTATCTAGCTTGAAATGCACAAAATCAAGGCTCCTAGAGGTGTGTACCATCAAATTCCCGAAGTTCAACCCATTTATAGTTTTTCCACTATCGCGCAGTGGTAGTGCAATATCGCCAACGATAGCACTAATGGTTGACACGTGTCCCACTTTGCAATAACCTCATTGCGGTGCTGGAGGTCGTGTATGGTCGTGGGACTATCACGTCGTGATAACTCGATATCGCCAGGTGGTATCTCTGATAATGCACATAGCGGAAATCATTCTGAATCATGGCCTACGTCATGATTGACGTTATAACGCTAACGCAAGGCAATAGTGACTATCACCTGCGATAGCTCAACTTTGTAAAATCTAATGTACATCGCCCATTCAAAATTATCAGTGTTATACTTATTATATCTGCACACCACAAAACACACTATGATCAAATACAGTTGGGATTTGTTATTTTCAAAACAAGGAGTGTGGAACGTGTGCTCCAAAAATCTCCCCCTTTTGATAATAAAACATCCTCTTAGAAAAAAACCACTATAAGGTGTATAATAGGGTGTACAAAATATGATAAGCAACATAAGTACTTGAAGTGCACATGCTCCCCCAAAATGGATGACTGTATTAGTTATTAAATCCAAAGGTAAAAAATTATATATATTACTCCCCCTTAATGTAAGCTACCCACCATTAACAATTAGAGTTCGTGCTCTTTCTTTCGATATTCTCCACTTTGTTATTAGCAACAAATATGAAAGTGGAAACGTGAAAGAAAAAGTATAGAAAGAATTTGAAAAGAAATTGAATGGGAAATGATAGAGATAATATACTGGACATAAATAGACATGAACAACTTGATTTGTGATTGCAAATAAAGTGAACAATGTGTATATTATAAAATATCAAGTAATAAAAAACATTGGTAGATCCATGCCAAAATATATAAAAGAAGTATGAAATGTGATATATAAATATGAAAATCATTTTCAATCCAATTCTCATAGGAAGAAATTTTATAATAGATAATGGTGTGTACAAGTTTTGTTTCGATAGATAAGAACAAGTGATGTAATTAAAATCACATGAAATTGTGAAATGTAAACACAAAACAATGACTATACAAAAGACAACTTGGCGGCCCTTTATGAATCTATTGCACATTAGAAAAAAAATGGCCAGAAATGTGTGTATATGGTACTTTACGATTCCTTTCAAGGTTCTCAACCTCACAATGCTTATGAAGACTTATCAGGAGAATGAGTAGTGCTTGATGGAGTATCCTAAAAAGATTATGAGAACATTTTTTAAAGCATATATTTGTTTTTTGTTGTTTTTTCATCTTTTATCATTCAGAACTCTGAATCCACTTGTATAACACAACACGGTTTTTTTTAAATGCCATTTCAAGTAAAATAAAATTGTGTAAGATTCAATGATAAACAAGTTGTTTTGTGTATATCAAATTTGTAATGTTAAACAAAAACACATTCATATAGAAGAAAAATTATTAAACACTCATATAGTACCAAAATGTGTAAATGTGAAATCATTATCATGTATAAAATATACTCATACTTAGAGGCATGTGAAAACAATTTGAAACATTTACTATACGCATATCCATTATAAAATAGAAGATATTCAAAGCATGAAAATTCATATACAATGTTATATAAGACTTAAGAAAAATGAAAAGCACATTGAACTACTTCCAAAAAGTACAAACCAACAAACCAGAGTTTAAATCATTTGTCCAAACTATGTGTAGTATACAACAAACAAGAGTAAATAGAGAAAGTGTAATTTTGAAGAACTAAAACACTATCGCGAGCAATAGCGTTATCACGCCGCGATAGCATGTTTTATATAAAAGGTCAAATTTCAGCCTGGACTTCATTCTTCTCCCCCTTTCTTGTAACCCTAATGCGAGAAACGAATAGTGACGCCCGCGGAAGCTTTGGATCTAAGGTATTCTTCATGATTTTTGTTGAAAGTTTTTGTAGATATTCATTTAGGTTGCCATTATGAGTGAGTTTTGGGATTATAAAGTGTTTTTATGAAGAACATTTTGGGATTTAAAGTGATTTGAAATGGTTTGAAGAATACTTAAGAAATAGGGTTAGATTTGCATAGATCTAGTAGATCCCTAACATAGATCGAATGTTTAGGGTGATTTTTGAGTGAATGTAGTCTTAGACACAGGGATCTGAAATTTTTTGACAGAAATTTCGGGATGAAGAAGCTTGATCGATATCGCCCGACAACAGTCACTGTCGTCCGATGGTAGTAAAATTTCCTCTTCTAACGGATTTTTGGGATTATTGCAGGAATGACTTTCAGTTAAAGAGCTAGAAAAAGTTCTTCCAGCAATTCGCACTGATCGTATCAATCATTTCCAAGGATCAAAAAAGTGGCGATAGGGCTTTTAAAAATTGTGGAATTTGACATTCCTCGAGACGCACACATCTAAGATCTCCTAGCACAGGCAGGTATAATGTCTATGATCATCCCGGATGTATTTTGTTATGTATTCGTGAGGAAGTTTTACAATCACTTTGAAGATCCTGCACATTCTGGATTGAATGGAGGAGTGTGATCTCATATCCGAAGAGGAATAGTTGAGATCACTCATGAAGACTTGAGGAATGAATTTGGTCTACTAGATTGTGAGAATGTGCTGGATATAGTGAAGAATTATCGTAAGGAGAGAGATTGGACACATGCGAATATACTTATCAGGAGTGAGATATGAAACTTAAAAAAATGAAAATTTTTAGTATAAGATTTTAGAGAAGGAGCTGTTTGGTGTTGCAGATCTAGTATTATCTGTGATTCACTATACTTATAAGATAAAGGATCCATTACGAAATAAAATTAATACGCTTCCATTCAGAAGTGTAATTCAGCGAGTTATATACTCAAAGTATAAATGGATTCATCAAAGCTTATACGTAGGCGACTGTATTCCTCCAATAAATAATACAGAGATGACTAGATTTCCATCAGGACATGGTGAAGCATCCACTTCAATCGCACCTCGACTGACTAAAGGTGATGCATCTACATCAACTGTATCTCCACTTCCTCGAGGTGGATTGCTACGCGAGAAAATAGACGGTCTTTATGATTTAGTGGAAACCCGACACGTGGAGATAATGACAAGGCTCAAAGGGATAGAGAAATTTATGAATTTCATTGCCCGAGGCGTGAAACTCAAAGCTACACCAACAAAAGAGAAAGAGTGGGAGATTCCAGTGGAGGATCCTCCTCGTCCCTCTATTCGACGAATGAGATGCCCAAGGCAGGAGCGAGATCAAATCTCAAGTGAATACCAGCCAGCTACTAGTGAAGATTTGGAGTTTTAATTTAATTTTCTGCATGTTTTAGGTTTCTGGAGCTATAACGGGGCGTTAGCTACTATCGCCCAATGACAACAAACTTTTTAGAATTACTTATTTTTGTGATGTGAGACCTTATGTGTTAGTATGTTCATTGTTGTTTAATCTGACATTATGTGTTATGTGTGATGTGAGACACTATTGATTATGATAAGACTATTTGTAATGGTTTTGATTATGCTTGATAATGTGTGTGAAGGTTATCTCAATGCTTATGAATCCTTATCTTTGTGTTAACAATTTAGTTTTAAATTTTTTTTAAGTTTCGCTAATAGTTTCTGTTTGAAATATCTAAGACTCCTAATTCTAGTCTTAGTGTATAAAAGCGTGAATAGGTAATGGCTTAGTAAAAATATTAGCAAGTTGTGAATCGGTTCCTATAAAGTTTATTTTAATATTATCCTTCATAATATGGTCTCTAATAAAATGATATCGAACATCTATGTGTTTAGATCGTGAGTGATGTACAATATTATAGGTTAGATCAATTGCATTTTTATTATCACATTTTAATTTTATAATTTTCTGCCTTACCCCAAAATATTCTAAAGTTTTTTCATCTAAAGGGCTTATGCACAACAACTACCTAGTGCAATATATTCAGCCTTAGCGGTAGAGTGGGCAACAAAATTTTATTTCCTACTCGACCAAGAAATAAGCGAAGGGCCTAAAAGTGACAAGTGTCACTTGTGCTCTTACGATCTAAAAAATAACCAGCATAATCTGAATCAAAATAACCATGTAATATTAAATTATCATTATGGGGATACCATAAACCTAATTTCGAAGTACCAATAAGATATCTAAAAATATGTTTAACCGCTTTCAAATGAGATTTTTTAGGATTAGCCTGAAATCTAGCACATAAACAAACTGCAAACATAATATCAGGTCTAGATGCAATTAAATATATTAATGATCCTATCATGCCTCTATATAAAGTTTGATCAATAGAAATGTCACTTTCATCTTTTCTTAACTTTAAAAAAATACTCATATGAATACTTGCTTGCTTAAGGTTTCAAATCCAAATCTTTTAAGAACATTATGAATATATTTTGATTGACAAATAAAAATTCCATCATGTTTTTGAGTAATTTGGAAACCTAGAAAATGTAAGTTCTCCTACCATACTCATCTTAAATTCATTTTGCATAACATTAATAACATCATTACATAACTTTTCATTTGTGGCTCCAAAAATAATATCATCAACATAAATTTGTTAAACTACTAAATCATCATTAACATTCTTAATGAAGAGTGTACAATCAGCACTACCCATTCTATAATCATTCTTTATCAAATATAAAGTTAACCTTTCATACCACACACGAGGTGCTTGTTTTAAACCATAAAGTGCTTTTTCTAATTTATAAACATGATTTGGAAATTTTTCATTCATAAAATCTGGGGGTTATTCTACATAAACTTCTTCCTTAGTGTACTCATTTAAAAAAAACAGTTTTCACATCCATTTGAAATAATTTAAATCTTTTGAAACTAACAAAAGCAAGAAAATTCTAACTGCCTCAAGATGTGCTACAAGTGCAAAGGTTTCATCAAAACATACACCCTCAATTTGAGCATATCCTTTTGCTGCAAGCCTTGCTTTATTTCTAACGATCCTAGATTCACTATCGAATTTATTCATAAAAATCCATTTAATACCTACAACGGGATGATTTGATGGTGTCTCTACAAGTTTCCAAATCTTATTACGTTCAAATTGATTAAGTTCATCATTCATATCTAAAAATCAAGACTCATCATTTAGAGCGGTTGAAACATCCTTAGGTTCTATATTGGAAATAAAACATAGGTTTGATAATAAATCATATAAAGAAGAACGAGTACTTACCCCTCTTGATGGTTCTCCAATTATTAACTCTTATGGATGATCTTTTGAAAATATCAACTCTCTTGGAGGCACATATTCTTCAATTTCTTCTTCTCTTTGCTATTTATCTTCTTGTTCTTGTTCTCCAAGGATTTCTTCATCATCCTTCTCCAGAGGAGGAAGGAGTTCTTCATCATTTCCTGTAGGATTAGCTTCTACACAAGAAATAAACTCATCAAATTTAACATGAATTGATTCTTCAATTATTTTTGTCCATTTATTAAATACTCATTAAGCTTTACTAGTTGAAGAATAACCAATAAAAATTCCTTAATCATATTTTTCATCAAATTTACCTAAAGCATCTTTTATATTTAAAATAAAACTTTTACACCCAAAAACTCTAAAATAAGATACATTAGTTTTCTTTTGAAAATATAGCTCATATGTTGTAAGTTTTAAAAATGGACGCAGCATGACATAATTTATCGCATAACTAACAGTACTAACAGCTTCAGCCCAAAAAGATCTAGATAATTTATATTCAGATAGCATAGTACGTGCTAGTTTTTGAAGAGTTCTATTTTTCCTCTCCACTACATCATTTTATTGCGGTGTGCGGGGAGTGAAAAATTCATGTTTAATCCCTAATTCAATACAAAATGAAATAAATCTATCATTCTCAAATTTACCTCCATGATTCGATCGTATGCATTTAATTTTCAAATCAAGATCATTTTGAATACGAATACATAATTTTGTGAATTTCAAGTACACATCGTATTTGGAAACTAAAAATATTGTCCAACAAAAATGTGAATAATCATCTATCAAAACAAAAGTATACTTTCTACCTCCTAGACTATGAGTAGTAACTGGACCAAATAAATCCATATGAATTATTTGTAAAGGTCTAGTTGTAGAAACAATATTTTTGCTTTTAAAAGACGATTTTGTAAATTTTCCTTTTTGACACGACGTACATGAAGAAAAAAGCATTTCATCTAACAAAGGTAAACCCTTAATCAATTTATTTTTGGAAAGTTTAACTATAAGTTTGGCACTAGAATGTCAAGTCGCCCATGCCACAATTCTAATTCATCATTTTTGGAAATAAAACATTTAAGTGAAGATTGAGAAATATCATGAAAAGTAATCATATAAATATTGTGAATTCTCGGTGCGTTAAAAACAATTTCTTGAGTTTTTGAATCTATGATTTTGCAAATGTTTGAAGATGATTAAAATAAAATATTTAAGCCTTTATCACAGAGTTGACTTATCGAAATTAAATTATGCTTCAAACCATCTACAAATAAAACATTTGAAATAGTAAAGAAATCATTACCACCTACACTAATGCCCATAATTCTTCCTTTGTTGTTGTCGTCAAAAGTCACTTCTCCTCTGATAGGAATGAATCCTCATGTATAGGCTTGAGTGTGCACCTAACCATCTCCCCCATGATCCCTCTTATTATGGAGATCATGGGTTTAACTGGTCAACCCACTCTCCCATGATCTCCACCATAATAGGAGAGATCATGGTGGCCTACCACTCAACAACTACCGTCAGCCGCCGCCGCCCGCCACTCGCCACCAAGGCCGTCGCCCGCTGCCCGCGGCCACCACCGGCCGCCTTCGCCACCGCTGCCCGCCACCGGCCGTCGCCTCCACTATCGGTCGCCGCCGCCTCCGGCCATTGCCATCAACCGCCACCTCCACTTGCAGGTCGGCCACCATCCGAACGTTACTGGGCATCCGTCGTCGTCCGATCTGCAGATAACCACCCACTAAGTCACTAAGCTAGTGGGAGAGACCCGCCATAACCACCTCCTGGAGGCTATAAATGGAGCCCCAGGCCTCCTCATTTCTCCCCTTTTTGCTCCGGAGTCTTCTTCTTCCTCAGGCCAGAGCTCTATCGAACTTCTCCCTCAGGTCATCTTCAAGCCTCCTACAACCCAGAGGAGAAACCAAGTACCCAAGTTCGCGGAGAGAGGAGGAAGATGACCACCACCAGTACTCAAGCACACCAACAATCAAGTTAGCATTCAGTACTCGTTCGTCGTAGCCTATTGCCAATTGCGAGTCAGAAATTCTCTCTGACCCCCCAAGATGTAACGCGGAGCGGCATGTCGCACTCGATTCTCCAAACAAATTGTAACTGTAATCTGATAGTGGACTTTGACCGGCGCAGAACCGATCACGTGATTTTTTACCCAGTTGAGGGGTTTTTCCGCATTAAAATCCCTTGTGTCAACTCTCTCTTTTAATTGACTGTGCGCGCGCTCCACCGTCCCAAGAGCTAAGGCGGTCCAGTTTATTCCGGTCCGACCGGGACGCCGATTTTGTCCGCAATAGTTTGGCACCGTCTGTGGGAACCATGATTCCTAACATCCTTCAGAGGTTAAGACCTCCCTCTTTGCAGCCTCCAAGCTCTGCTTCAATGGAGAAAAGAAGCACCTGCACAACTGAAGGATCCGTCGCAAAGGGACACACCGAACCAGCACACTCCCATTCACTCGTAGATGTGCCATTGACCGTCGAGGCCGCCTTCGTACATGTCGCCGCCCTCGAGGGGCATGCTCGACAAATGGAGGAGCATCAAACTGAAATGCTTGCTCTACTCAGGAATCTGGGAGCGCCTCATGCACCTCCTCTAGCACCGGCCAACCCGCCACTGCCAAATCACAGTGGGGCGCAAGAAGTTCCAAGGCAGGAGGCGCCCGGGGAATACTCTGACATTGCCAACTCCACTCACCAGGTTCATGGAGGAACCAACATTAGACGACACTGCCACAACTGGGGGGACGAGGCCCGACTTCCCCCGCTCGAAAGGTTCAGCCGGGAAGAAATCTGGGAGGTGATCGCAGAAGAATACCGGAAGGCCGGCCTACGAGATATTCACGCTTGTCGACCACTCTGTCAAGGCTCCCCCTCGCACCGCAAATCCTGGCACATCCAATTCCTCATGGTTTTAAGCTGCCGAACATCGAGACGTTCGATGGAACAGACGATCCGTTGGAACATGTCAACCACTTCACTACTATCATGAGGATCTACAATGCACCCGATCAGTTGCTCTGCCAAGTGTTTTCAGCCACTCTCAAGGGGCAAGCCCTCACATGGTTTCACTCCTTGAGGGTGGGCACCATTTCCAACTTCACAGAGCTAACGAGATAGTTCGCGGATTAGTTTATAGAAAATCGGAGGATCGTCCGCGACCCTTCCCACTTATTAGGTATCCGCCAGAACGAAGGAGAGTCTTTGAAGGACTTCTTCCGCAGGTTCTCTGCAGAAGCTCGTCAAATGCCAGGTGTCGACCCAGAACTGTTACGGGGAGTGTTCCTTGGGGGTCTCCGTCCTGGTGGCTTCTACTCAGCTTTGATGAGGGAAACCGTCCCTAGCTACCCCGACCTCGTACACCGTGTAGAGGCGCAGATCACAGCCGACGAGGCTATTGAAGCTCATTGTCAACAGTTTGACGGAAACCAAAAGCTCAAGAGGGAGAAGGAGTCGGCCCCGCAACACCAAGAAGGAAGATTCCGAGAAGAATGTTGCCCCGGGCAATGCCGACGTGACTGTCAGAGAGATCAGCCGCCCTGGGACTAGACACCCCTTAACACCACGCGCACCAACGTACTCTACGCTATCCAGAATGATCCGGCCTTACAACGGCTTAAGCAGCTGGCTCATAACCCCAGGAACGACCAGTCTAAGTACTACGAATTTCCCTGAAGCACATGGTACGCTACTGAAAACTATGCCCTCTTGAAGGAGGAAATCAAGCGCCTTGTTCGCCTAGGGCTGCTCGGAATATTTTTTGCAGGGATGCCTACAAGATCAACAGGATCTGCCCAGGCCATCCATAGATCAACAAAGCGCCCCGCAAGGAGGGGCCAGTGGTAGGAAAATGGTTGGAAACATCGAGATCATAGCCGGATCACCCATCCTTTCTGCTCAGATACTCTCGATATGCACGCAGGGGGGCAACCATGAGGATTATAAGTGCATGCAAGACACCATTATAACTTTTGGAGATGAAGACCTCGAGGGGCTCCAAACACCTCACCAAGACCCTCCTGTGATTAGCTCTAGAATTAGGGAGCCCCGCTATAATGTCAAGCGAATCCTCGTCGACAACGGAAGCTCAGTTGATGTCTTGTTCTCCTCCACCCTTCAGAGCATGAAGCTCTCCAAGCAGCATCTGACACCAGCCGCAAGACTAGTATATGGATTCGACAAACATCCAGTCCAGGTGCTAGGAATGACTACCCTACCCATTACTATGGGAGAATTCCCAAGGCAAGCAACGCATGAAGTCTAGTTTGTTGTGGTAGACTTAAGCTCAGCCTACAATATAATCTTCGGAAGGCCTGTCCAGCCCATTTTCAAAGCCATCCCCTCAATTCCCCATCTCGTGATGAAGTTTCCCACTACTAGAGGGATCTGAGTCATATGCGGGAACCAAGAAGCCACTAGGACCTGTTACTCGAAGCAGGCACATCCCATCAAAGCCACAACTCTGAATATCGAGGACTTCGATCTACATGACGAGGCGATCTTGCAATGGGGAATGCCTGTCTAAGGATTGATCGAGATCCCACTGTCGCCAACTGCTCCTGCTTGCACCGTCCAGCGTGGCTCCCTCCTACCATAGCAGGAAAAGGAGGAATTGACAGCTTTTCACTACAAGAACAAGAATGTCTTTGTCTGGGCTCTCGAGGATATGCCTAGCATAAATCCTCATATAATACAACATTCCCTCAACATAAACCCATTTTGCAAACCTGTCATCCAAAAGAAGCGAAACTTTGCTCCGAAACGGCTCCAAGCAATTCAAGAAGAAGTATAAAAGCTCATCGATGCCCAGTTCATCCTGGAGGTTGAGTACCCTACCTGGCTGGATGACGCCATCATTGTAAAGAAGTCTTCTGGGAAGTGGAGGATGTGTGTGTACTACACCAAACTCAATTAAGCTAGCCCAAAAGATAGCTACCCCCTTCCCAGGATCGATCAGTTGTCGATTCGACCGCCAGGCACCGACTCCTTAACAACATCGATGCCTACTCCAGCTACAACCAGATCCAAATGAATCCTGTAGACGAAGAGCACACAATATTCCGAACTGACAAAAGAATCTACTATTACAAGGTAATACCCTTTGGGCTCAAAAATGCGGGGGCAACCTATCAGCGGTTCATGAACAAGGTTATCAAGGAACTCATTGGCAAGTCTATGGAAGTGTATGTGGACGATATGCTTGTTAAAAGAATTCGTCGAGAGGATCACCTGGAAGACCTCAAAAAGTGTTTCAAAATCTTTCGCCAGTATGGTATGAGGCTCAACCCCAGTAAATATGCATTCGGAGATACGCATGGAAAGTTCATAGGCTACATGGTAACAAATCGGGGAATTGAAGCAAACCTAGAAAAGATCAAGTCTCTCGAAGAAATGTCACCGCCTCAGTCTCTCAAAGAAGTGCAGTGTTTGAATGCGAGAATTACAGTACTCTCCTAGTTCCTGGAACAGACCGGAGTATCTCCCGTTCTTCAAGATTCTCAGAGGATCCAGGACCGCGGGGTTACAGTGGACGGATGAGTGCCAGGCCGCCTTCGATGCTTTGAAGCAGTATCGAGCTTCCCCTCTGCTTCTGTCAAAGCCCACTCTTAGAGAAACACTTTTCTTGTACCTCGTCGTCACACTCGCGGCGCTAATTTCGGTGTTGGTAAGAGATGAAGGTGGAATCCAGCACCCTGTCTACTACCTCAGCAAAATCCTCTCAGATGCGGAAACTCGGTACCCAGCAGCAGACAAGACAATCCTAGCACTCGTCTTCTCAGCCAGGAGCTTCGTCCCTACTTTCAGGCTCATACAATCAAAGTACTGACCTAGCTACCTCTCTGCGCAATCCTCCAGAAACCCGAAGCATCTGGCTGGTTGGTCAAGTGGGCAGTCGAGTTAGGCGAATTCTATATCTACTTTTTGCCACGCCCCGTCATCAGGTCGCAAGTGCTGATAGATTTTGTTGTTGAAAATACCATGCCGACAGAGATAGAGAGCGCACAAGTCGAACCCGATCAGCAGTGGACTCTGTGCGTTGATGGAGCGTCTGGGCTCGAAGGTGCAGGAGCAGGATTGCTCCTCATAAGTTCAGGACTTGTCACTTTGGAGTATGGGCTCCGATTGAAGTTCCCTGCCACCAACAATATCGCCGAGTATGAAGCTTTAATTGTAGGACTTAGGCTCCCCATCGACTGCCGCGTCAAGGGACTGATAGTTTACTCAGACCCTCAACTCATTGTTTCCCAAGTAGAAGGGGATTGTGAAGTGAAAGATGAGCAGTTAGTCCAGTACCTCCCACTTGTAAAGTCCCTCCTGCTCAGGATACCGCAAGTTCAGAAACTTCACATCCCCAGGGAATAGAGTTCCCGGGCCGATGCTCTTTAAAGCTGGCCATGTCAACTTCTTAGTATCAGTCAAGGAGGCGCTGAGTAGAGGAGATTGTCTTTCCCAGTGTCCAAGGACCGTGGGAGATCATAGAGATCAACGAGCCGAAATAATCTTGGATTAGTCCACTGGTTACCTACCTGAAGCACCAGCAACTGCCAGAGGACCGAATAGAAGCACGACGCCTGAAGATGCGGGTAGCCACCTTTGTGTTAATCAATTAAGAATTATACAAGCGGTCTTTCTCGGGACCATACCTAAAGTGTCTAACAGAAAGAGACGTAGAGTTTACTTTGCGCGAAATCCATGAAGGGATATGCGGTGAACACTTAGGAGGAAAGGCTTTAGTGTGCAAGATCTTATGTCAAGGATTCTACTGGCCCACTATGAAAAAGGAAGCAACCGACTTTGTCCGACAATGTAGGAGTTGCCAGCTACACACCAATGTCCCACGACAACCTCCCGCCGCCCTCTCCATACTACAAGGAGCATGGCCGTTTGCACTGTGGGGAATAGACCTTCTTGGCCCTCTACTTCAAGCTTCGGGGCAAAGGAAATTCCTCATAATGGCCATTGATTATTTCACTAAGTGGGTGGAAGCAGAGCTGCTGACCAAGATCACCAAGGAGAATGTAAAACAGTTTGTGTGGAAGAACATTATTTGTCGTTTTGGAATCCCTGCAATCATCATCACTGATAACGGTACTCAGTTCACGGGAAGATCCTTCACAAAGCTATGCGATGATTTGAAGATCGAGTTGTGACATACGGCTGTGCCGCATTCGCAAACTAATGGGAAGATCGAGGTTACCAACCGGACCATCTTAAAGGGGTTGAAGACGTGATTTCAGGATGCTGGGGGCAGTGGGTCGATGCCCTCCCCAGTGTGCTATGGGCATATCGAACCACCGAGAGAACTCCCACTGGAGAAACGTAGTACAATCTCTGCTATGGCACCGAAGCCATCATCTTGGTCGACATCGGCGTTACAAGCCCCCGAGTTTCCAATTTAAACCTCGAGAAGAATGATGAAGCACTCAAAGATGACTTGGATTTGATCCCTGAAGTCTGCGAGGAGGCAGCCCTCTACGCTGCGGCCTACGAACAACAGACTGCTCGATACTACAATCGCAAAATGAGACCCCGACCGATCAACATCGGGGACTTGGTCCTCCGCACAGTAGAGGCCGTCGGCAAACGGACGCAAGGAGACAAACTTTCACCTACATGGGAAAGTCCCTTCGTCATCACAGCAATGGTAAAACCAGGAATGTAGAAGTTGCAGACCACCGAAGGAAAGACTCTTCCCCGCACTTTGAACGCGCAGAACCTGTGCCGATTTTATCAATGATTTTCTGCTTTATGTTCCAAATTATGTAACGCATTTCTTTTTAACAAAAAGACTCTATGATGTGTGTAAGTCGCGGTCCTGATCCCGTTTAACAAAAAGACTCTATTATGTTACTACAAATCTTGTCTATTCAAACAGGGAAGATGACGAACTCATAACTCCCCGTAGGGGCCTGCTGTAACGCCCCAAAACTCGGAAAAGATCTGGTAGCATCTTAAGGCCAATCTGTGGTCAGGCAAGGGTCACGCGGCCTTGGACATGAGCGTGTCCATGGTCGTGTCATGCTACGAGTTCGACGATTTTTCGTGTGGTCGATGAAATGCATTTGACGATCCTTGGAGGTCGGGTACACGGCCTGAGACACAGGCATGTCCAGGGTTGGGTCCTCCTCTGTGTTAGGCAAGCTGTGTCGGGTAAGGGACAGAGCCTGGAACACGGCCGTGTACTTGCCGACACGGGCGTGCCAAATGTTGACACAGGTGTGTCGAAGTCCATGTCCTGGTCGGGACGCGACGGTTTCCTGTGTCGCTTGATGGACACGCCCCGTGACACGGGCATGTCATAAGCTGACACGGGTGCGTCAAGCAGTACATGGGCGTTTCTAAGCCTGTGTCCTATTCTGCATTCGACGATCGTGTTCAGATCGTGAGACATGGCCTTTGACATGGGCATGTCACAAGCCGTGTTCGGCCCAGGAAGTTGATTTTAAGAGCGAATCAGGGCCTTTCATTCTATTTGGAAATGATCCGACGGCCTGGAGTCTTCCCTGGTATGTTATATTCGGGTGTGTAGGGTTTACTCCTCATTTTCCTTTGACCATTCTCTTTCTAAAGTGTTAGAGAGAGGGGAGAGCAAGGAAGATGGAGAAGGAGAAATCTGGCTGCCGGTGGAGCTTTAGAGCCCCAAATCGCGAGCCGAGTCCAGATCCGTGGAGGCGAGGTCATTGCGGT
Organism: Platanthera guangdongensis; assembly: GCA_039583875.1. Lineage (NCBI taxonomy): Eukaryota > Viridiplantae > Streptophyta > Magnoliopsida > Asparagales > Orchidaceae > Platanthera > Platanthera guangdongensis. Next base: position 17,126,630 of record CM077149.1, read on the forward strand.
GCTTTCCATCCGGCTAGTTTTCCATGGCGCCTAAACGAACTTCTAGGGTAACGATTCTCTTCTTGGACATGTGAAGTCCTCTTCCTTTCTGCATAGGAAACCCATTCTCGCCAGTATGCGTTGAGTGTTTGGTGTTCCTTTAGGTGGATATGAATAGTCCACCTAGTTTTGCATGTATAGTCCGGAATCGAAGTACAAACATAGGCATGGTGCATGAAGCCTACCCGTACAAGTTGGTCTGGATCGGTGATGTTTCATTATGCATGATTAGCCGGAGAAGACTCTGTGCCGATGGTTATTTTCAGGTTTTCTACGTGGTAGATTGCAATAGGGAGCCTTGGGGACTAGCCCCGAGGTACACCCGGAAAACTGTGCTGATGCGTGGTTTTGTCATCTTGGTGGCATGGGAGCAAACTTGTACATAACTGGGTTATGTAAATTTATGTGATCGATTTGGGACTCGGGGAAGCTTGACCCGCGCCTATGGCTTAAATTTATGTGGCGGTGTGAGCAACGGGTTTAGTGGAACCGTACACGCTCTATGCAGTTCGGTTAAAGAGACCTAAGGTACGTGGCACTTACCGTTGGCATAGAGGGAGAGTCTTAGGCTTCGGCTGAAAAGACTAAAATGCTCACATTGTTTGTTGTCCTGGGGGCGGTGGTGAAGCCACGAAATGGACCAGATTCACCGAGAATGTGCCCTGAGAGCACAAGGTGTGTGGCAGCGCGTGCCTACGCCTATGGTGAAGTGTGCTTAAATTGTATGTTCACTATCTTGTTTGGTTATACTAATAAAATGCAGGGAAGGAGCATCGCCGCCCCAATTTAGGGGTGGAGTCGTTATAATTTGGTCAGCTTTAGCTGACTGTTGCTTTTATTTGCCACCGTTGCGGTGGAATGTTGATTGCAGGTGCTGCGGAGCCTAGCGGCAAGTAGCGGGCTGTCGCCCATATTGCTGAGCCGACCCTCGAAGGCCCAAAGCCAATGTTTACTTTTATGCTCATGTGTGGTCGGCCAACGTGCCGATTTTTGGAAGACATTTATTACTTAAAGTAAATTCTTGTAAGGCCATAAGGCCAAGTACTTTGTGTATTTGTACGTTCATTCCTACGATTTTTTCTTAGTGGACATTCATGTTGTGTCTTGGGTTATTATAACTGTTTTAAAAGCTTCTGCTAGAATGCTCTGAGTTTGGACGTGTGATCCTTTGGAAGTACTTTGGTATTAATACGTAACTCCACTAGCTGTCTGTGGTATACGGCGTGGTGTCCCAGCTGGACCTACTGTTATATCCCATGTGATGCATGGGGGTGTTACACCTGCCCACTCACGGCTAAGCCGCGAGCAAACCTCATGCAAACTAAGCCGCGAGCAACCCTCACGCAATCTCCCCGTGGGGGCCTGCCCCCCTCATGGCTAAGCGGCGAGCAACCCTCGCGCAAACTCCATGTGGGGGCCTGGCCCCCTCACGACTAAGTCGTGAGCAGCCCTCGTGCAAACTAAGCCGCGAGCTGCCCTCATGCAAACTAAGCCATGAGCAACCCTCGCGCAAACTACCTGTGGGGGCCTGCCACCCTCACGGCTAAGCCACAGGCAGCCCTCATGCAAACTAAGCCGCGAGCAGCCCTACTGCAAACTAAGCCGCAAGCAACCCTCGCACAAATTCCCCGTCTTGGCCTGCCCCCCTCACAGCTAAGCCGCGAGCAACCCCGTGTAAATTAAGCCATGAGTATGCCTCGTACAAACTAAGCCGCGAGCAACCCTCGCCCAAACTCCCCATGGGGGCCTGCCCCCCTCACGGCTAAGTCGCGAGTAGTCCTCGTGCAAACTAAGCCGCGAGCAACCCTTGCACAAACTCCCCATGGGGGCCTTCCCCCCTTCACGGCTAAGCCGCGAGCAACCCTCGTGCAAACTAAGTCGTGCGCAACTCTCGCACAAACTCCCTATGGGGGCCTGCCCCCCTCAAGGCTAAGCCACGAGCAACCCTCGTGCAAACTAAGTCGCGAGTAGCCCTCGTGCAAACTAAGCCGCGAGCAACCCTCGCGCAAACTCCCCGTAGGGGCCTGCCCCCCTCACGGCCAAGCCGCGAGCAACCCTCATGCAAACTAAGCCACGAGCATCCCTCGTGCAAACTAAGCCGCGAGCAACCCGCGCACAAACTCCTCATTGGGGCCTACCCCCCTCGCAGCTAAGCCGCAAGCAACCCTCGTGCAAACTAAGCTGCGAGGAACCCTCGCGCAATCTCCCTATGGGGGCCTGCCCCCCTCGCGGCAAAACCGCGGACTAGATCCATGCAAATGAAGCCGCGGACTGGAACCGCGCAAACCAAGCCGCGGGCTAGAACTGTATAAACTAAGCCGCGGGCTGGAACCGCGCAAACTGAGCCGTAAGATGGAACTATGCAAATGAAGTTGCGAATCCACTTCGCGTAAAATGCTTCGCCCACGCTCTCCCGCAAGCCAAACATGCAAAAGCAGTACTCAAAGGAGATAAAGGGAAAAGCAAAACAGCTAAATGACATAAAAAATAATGATGTCATACAGGTCGACGCACAATAGCGCCCATTATAACTGCAAAACAAGAACAACACACGACACAGATGGAAGGATGAAGAATACAAAAACACACAAATACAAAAACATGGGGCCACTACTTATCAGTAGTGTTGAAACCGGAATCCGGCCTCCTGTGGAGTTCGACCCTTGGGGAAGGGGTGATCTCGCGCCTACTTTGCTCCTGCAAGAAAAACAACAAAGGGGACAAGGAGAAACAGACCCAAGGGCTCGGCAGGGAGGTCCCACCACAAACCCGGAAGATCTCAGAGCGCTTCCCCTCCTTAGCCAGAAGCCGAGCTAAGGTACCCTCAGAAAGCACTCGAAAATTGGGGCAGGAGAGCACAGGGAAGAACCTGCTTTCTGGGGTACCCCTTGGGTCCTATTTATAGCTTTTGAAATCTGGACTGCCAATAACCAAAAGAACTGACCTGAAATTACCAGAAAACCCTTGGTTGGGTCTGCCAATAACCAAACTCCGTTGTTTTGAAGGGCTATGGGCAGACCAACATGGGCAAAACAGTAAAAAGTATCTCCGGGCGAACATCCCCTACTCGCCGCAACAAAAAGGATCGAGGAGCTCGGTGTACCGCCGCGCCGGCCGTGTCCGGCAACGACGCCGAGCTTCACAAATTCTTTCTCCACAAAGATTTATAAGATGCCTCTTCCTAAGTCTTCGCTCCGCGGACAGCGGCGAAAGCTCCCCAAACCGATCCTGCCGAGCCCAGTTCCCAAAGCCGTTCCCTGACGCCCGAGCCCATTTTCCACGACCTTGGCTTGCGAGACGGCGAACCATTCTGGTATCGTCGTGGTCGGCGACGACCTGGACGTCTGGCTCACGGTCGCCTCCTCACGATTATCTCCCCGGGATCCGCCGCTTCTCTTCGGGATCCAAGAGGCTCGCCTGCGGGTTCCCGCCAAATTGAAGGGTCTGGGGAACATTCCTTCGAGCTCATCAAAGGATCTGAATTCCTAACTTAACAATATATCTACCTTTACAGCTCTTCCCAGTCAATTGGCTGCAGAGGAATCCTCGCGGGCAGCCCACTACTCTCCCCTCCCCTCCCCGAGCTCGCTAGACTCTTACCTGAGTCCTGATGTGGATCAAGGCGAGCTGACGGGGAGAGAGGTCAAGCTCCTCAAAAAGCTGGTGTGCGGACTGCGCGAGGTGCAGGGGGTCAACGAGACGCTGCAGCGCGACTACGCACGTCTTGCTGACGAGGTCCGCCGCGGCCAAGCTGGCGAGCTGATGTCCCCTTCCCGGCTCCTGGACGAGATAGACGACGGCCTCTCGATTACGCAGAGGAATTCCGGAAGGATCCGCGAGCATCTCCGCGCGCGGCAGCCCGGGGGCGGGGGTCGCGAGGACGGGGTAGGTAAGTCAGCGGGCTCCTCTTCCGAGCCGACCGACACTCGCATCCCGATCCCCCCCTGCTCGCGCGCCCTGCTCCTTTAAACCCCGAACTCCTATTTCTGTAATAAAAATTAATCTTGGAATATTCTTGATCATGCTAGATAAAATGCTGCAATGTGTTACTTAGCCCTGGATGGGATGTGCTGGAAGTCGGCGAGCTGGGGTAGCGAGCTAGGGTGGCGAGCTGGGGTGGCGAGCTGGGGTGGCGAGCTGGGGTGGCGAGCTTCACTGATTGGACAGCCTGCTTCAGATTTTATTTCCTATAAATAGCCCCCCCCCCCCCCCCCCCCGGCTCTCACCTACCCCCTGTACTGTGCCTTTACTGCTTTGCTTCCCTTTCTCTGTGTTTTCCTTCTTCTCTGCTCGCATAGTGCTTTTTCCTCGCGAATATGGGCAAGACCAACCCAGTTGCCGACGACCGTTCCAAGTGCGTGCAGCACTTCACGGACTACTGCTTCTTCGAGGGGCACACCAGCGATGAGGATCTCGCTGAATTTGAGGCGGAGCGCGTGCCGCCGGGTTTCGAGGCGCGCAGGCCGAGGACGGGCGAAGCCATTAACACCTTTTACGAAGATGAGCTCGCCTTCCCCATCTCGCACTTCGAGGTGGGGCTGCGCCTTCCCTTGTGGCCAGAGATCCGACAGATCTTGAAGTACTACAGGCCATCCCCGCGCAGCAGAACTCCAATGCCATCGCGATGATGGTGGCGTTCGCGAGCTACCTCCGGCGGGAGAAGATCGAGTTCAACCTGACGGTATTCAGGAAGCTCTTCTCCTACAAGGCGACGCCGGACGGGTTCGCCTACTTTGGCAGCTCCTTGATCAAAGTTCGCGAGATCGCGAACAAGCACCATACCTGGATGACCAAGATCGCCTTTATCAAGGGTGATCTCGGCAACATCCCCTACTCGCCGCAACAAAAAGGCGAGGAGGTGTACCGCCCGCCGGCCGTGTCCGGCAACGACGCCGAGCTTCACAAATTCTTTCTCCACAAAGATTTATAGGTCGTCTTCCTGCGGAGGGGCCTCGACGCGCTCCCCCCCCCCCCGTTCTTCCCGGTGAAGGTATGCTTCCCTCCTCATCTTACCAAGCTCGCCTTCCCGCCGAACTCGGCACATCACCTCTGAATTCCTAACTTTACAATAAGTGTTTTCCTGCAAGGGAGCGAATCATCCCCGTGAACCCGCCGTTCGCGGATCCGGGGCTCCACCCCGACCCTCTTGCTCGCGAGAGGGCGGCGGCGCTGGACTGCTGAGATGAGGCGGCCCTCTCGCAACCATCTTCCAGCAAGAGGCGTCCTGAGGGCGCGGGTCGAACCCGCCATCCGGCCACCGTCAGATAAAGAAGATGCGGAGGGCCCTGCTGGCTCCGCGGGGGCAACAACAACAGCCCAGCCCCAAGTACATCAGTTCGTCGACGACCCCTCCCGATACGTCGCCGGAGAGCCCGCTGAAGGAGATAACCAGCAAGGAGCGGAAAAGTGGCGAGGGCCCCTCTTCCACGGAGGCAATCTCTCCTCCTCCAGCGGCGAAGAGGACTGCCCGCGAGCGCGCGCCGCCGAAGCAACATCCCCTCTTCAACTTCGGCGCGCGCTGGAAGGATTCGGCGGGCGAGCCCATGCTGTAGTGGGACGAGATCGCTCATCGAGTCTCCGTCTCCACTCTTCATCCCTCCTGGCATGACCGCGAGCCTGCCACTGGTCACGCCTACTGATGGGCCAAAACCCGAACAGGCAAGCGTACCTGTCGAATCATAGTACCAAGGTCTATTTAAACACGGGGCTGTCAATTACTTCTACTCACGCTCTAACTATTATCCTACCGGAAGACTATTGGGATTTTGAGAATTTTTTAAAGTAAAATGAACGATAAATTGCGAGACGAAAACTTAAATAAAAAAAAACTAGCATTCGATCATTGATTCACCATGAAATGAAACGAGAAAATAAAAGGGCATAGTTTTAAATTTGCAAATCCAACTCGGTCCGTGATGGATCCGAAAATAAGACAAAATCTCGCTAGAGCATTAGGTCTCCTAACTTATAGACTGTTTGATCGAAATCTCTTTACAAACCAAAGAAGCCTAAAGTTGCATTATCGAGATGATCCGCACTATTGGATTTGACTCCAATCTGGAGGATTTACGTCGTCCTATCTCTAGGGTTGCGTTCAACTCCTTCCTTCTTTGAGTGATCTTTCACATCCACGAGCCTCTCAGCTACTCGAATATGAGATCATAAGCCTACTACCGTATACCGGAAAATACGGAGTCGACACAATAATTATTCAAAGAAGGACCGAGTAGAATTACGCAAAAAATAAAACTATGAAATAAAAATAATTCTCATTTCAAATCATGGATCCTCATGATCAAATGCTAAGAGGGAATTAGCTATGCATATTGCAAAAGGAAACAACAAAATAAACAGAAGAGAGAAATATTTTCATTACCTTGCAAAAAGGAGTACACAAAATAAAAAAAAGACAAGATTATGCTATAAAGAAAACTTGCACTAATTGAAAAGAAAACTAATACAATAATAAAACTAACACTCACAAGCACTCTCCACTTAAACTAGCACTTCACTTGCTCTCCAAAATTCCATCCTCCAAAGCATGGGATATGGGTTCTTTTTATAGATGAGGGAGAAGGTTCTAGAATGGAATTAAGAAGAGGGGGCAAGGGGGGGTGGCCGGCCACATGTAGGGAAGAGTGCATGCATGGCATTTAATTAGGTGGAGAGAATTCATGCATGATATTAAATGAAGGAAGAGGGAGAAGATACATTCATGCATATAAATTTAAAAGAAATGAAATAAATATAAGAGGGGGGGATGGATGGTAATAAAGAGTGGAGAAAAAATAAAAAAAGAGAGAGAGGAGGGATGGTGTGGCCGACCATGTAAAGGGAATACATGCATGCAATAAATGAGAGGGAGAGATCATGCATGAATGTGGCTTAAATAAAGGAAAAAAATAAAAGAGGGAGAGAAAGAGGGGTGGCCGGCCATATAGGGGGAAAATGTTCATGTATGGCATTAAATGATGAGGGAGGGGGGAAAATGAGTGGCCGGCCACATGCTTGGATGAAGTGGGCTGCACTATATGGGCTTGGGAAGCTTGAAGAGGGGCTGAATGCATCATGTAGGCTTCAAGGAAAAGGGTCGGGCTGCTCCAAACTTCAAGGGCTGCATGTAGGGGGCTGCACCATAAGTGGCCGTGCTGCATCATGTGGGCTGTTTTGGTGGAAGAGGGCTGCTCCAATTGGGCTTGATCAAGTGAAAGGGCTGCACTAGCATGGGCTTTGAACCTACAAATAAAGCAAAATAAAACATTAGTTAATGATTATATAATACACAAAACATAATATAAATAAACATACAACATAAAAATAACATAACACATAATATTTATATTCAAAATAAAACACACGTTAAACATATAATATAAAATTAAACATAAAATATTAAATTAAACATAACATACAAGCTATAATAATATTTATAGATAAAGCTAAACATAAAATATAAAATAGCCACAAAACATAACATAAACATTATATAAAAAAGAAGATCATAACAAGCATACAAAAAACACATAATTGTAACAAAAACTTAGGAAAATAAGCTACTAGAATAACCCAAAAACGATGACTAAAACTAGTCATCAAACTCCCCCATGCTTAGACATTTGCTTGCCCTCAAGCAAATAAAGATGAAAACTAGGGAAGGAAATAGAAAATAAACAAAGCTAATTTAGGTTTCATAATTAAGAAAAACAAAACATGAAAAATTAAACTATCCTAATTCCTATGTTAACAACTAGTGGGGTGAGAAGTGCACAGTAGAAAACTTGAAAGTGGAGACCTAAAAATATCATTAGAACATAAGAAAAGTCTACACATTTCTAAATCTTAAAAACAAGGCATCCAAAATAAATGAAAATAAGGACAACAAAAAGTAGAGGTTCTAAATAAACGGCGCATTAACAAACTACTAGGTTGCTAGATAAACATTAACCCTAAGACACTCCAAGATAACCTCCAAAGAAATCCATCAATGATGGTGGCCATAGGCTTGTACGTTCACACTTTCTCCACTACGCGAAATTAAGTTCTAAGATCATTAGGACTTCTACTAGGCATTAAAACTTGGCTTAGGTAAATGATTAGGAAAGTGGAATCAAAGATAAACATGAAGGTTTTAGGCACTAAACCAAGGTGAGCTCAAAAATAAACATAGCATAAAAAAGATGAGAAATAATGAGTATGTCATTTCTCCAATATGAAACTACAACAACAAGGCCATGAAATGTTTTTCTTTTATAAACTTGGCCAAACATAAACTTTTTGCATTCATTTTTTTTTATTTTGTAATGATATATTTTTTTTTCTTTCTCATTTTTTTCCTTTTGAATAACATTTGATAAGAAAGCTCCAAAAATAAGCTTGAGAATTTCCTATTCATTCCAAAAATAATACCCTTCCCACAAAAATAATTTTTAAGCTCAAATTTATAGTGCAAAAATAGGAAAGATATTTGGCTTTGGTGAATATAATGAAATGAAAGGTGGAGCTAAAAACAAAGAAAATAAGGAAAAAGGCCCAAAATTGTTTTGCAAGGGTTTTGTTTTTGGTGGGCAAGAAAAGCTCAAACTATTCAAATGGTGGCCTAAATCATTTCTAAAGAACGTAAAAACGGCGCAAATTCTTCGAGAGTAGCTTGGTACAAGTTCTAGACACCAAGAAAGACTACCTCGCAAATGAAAAAGTGCTAATGATACATAGCAACCATTCGTAAGCAACTAACCGAATAAAAAGGCATAACTACAAATTGCTACTTATAACGTAAAAAACGGATGCCTATATTTAAGAAAAAGAAACTAGTAGAACTAAACTATGCTAAAATGATAAGTTTAGAAAACATTTTCAAAGGAGTCTACATAGAACTACAAAAACCGCACGGGCCTACACTTCACTAGAAGAAACATAAAAATAAAGATAGAAATAATTTTAGGTTTTGTTTTTCAAATAGATTTTAGCACAATTTTTTGATTTTTGTTTTTCTAATTTTTTTGGGTTTTATATTTTATAATTTTTTTGGATTTTGATGACATAACATACTATACTATACTAGCATAATATTAATTTTTTAAAGAAGAAAAACAGAAGGAAAAGACCAAAAGGAATTAGACCCCCCCCATGCTTAAATTCTTCATTGCCCTCAATGAAGGAAATATAAAGAAAAAGAGAAGGGGACTGAGAAGAAGAGAAAAAGAAAAATGCAGGAAAAGTAAATAAATAAGAACAGGACTTCCCTGGGTTCGTGAGATGAAGGCGGATGTCGCTCCCCCATGCTTGCTTTTTAGAGTACTTGATCGTCAGCAGGTATGACTTAATCCATCTGATATCAGCAGCGGCGGAGCGGTGACCACGATCATGGACTTGATTGGCCTCCGGTAGAAAGAGCAAAATAAAGGAAAAATAGAAAGAGTTCATGGGCAGATGCCCGATAATATTTTTTTATTACAATAGTCCAAATAAAAGAGTTTCATAAAAAATAGTAGTCCAAAAAATAAAAATGTCCATCAGAAAATAAAAAACTAAGAGACAAAAAGAAGATTCTCCTTCGCAGGAGTCACAGAATCATTAGAGAAATAGAGTTTAAGTCTATGGCCATTAACTTTAAAGTCCCCCCTATCGGGGTGCGAAAGTAACACAGTTCCATCATAAAAAACATCCTTGACCGCAAACGGTCCAGACCAACGAGATTTAGATTTTCCAAAGAAAATACGTAAACGTGAATTTAAAAGAAGAACCTGATCGCCCGGTTTAAAATTTTTATGCTGGCGGAAGTTCTTAACATGATAATTTTTTTCTGCAGGGTCAGGTGGTTTTTCAAAATAATTTGGCAAATTTTTATCATTTTCAAAAATAAGATTTTGTTGTCTAAAATCAGAGTCATTTTCGAATGGTGCTTGTACGGACATAACAGTGTTTTCAAAAATAGTTGATGAGGGTCCAAAAAAGGAAGAAGAAAAATCATTTGGAGGGAAATAAGGAGTCTTCTTTTAAATCATCAATGAAAAAACAAGAGTCATCATTTTGTAAAGAGTTTTTCATCGATTTATTAATATCAAATATTACTTCCTCATCTCCTACATGCAGAAAAAGTTTTCCCTCACTCACATTTATAATTGCGCGAGCGGTGGCTAGGAAAGGTCGACCAAGGATAAGAGGGACCTCTATGTCCTCTTCAATATCGAGAATGACAAAATCCACCGGGAAGATGAATTTGTCGACCTTTACTAGCACGTCCTCAACAATACCTAACAGATATTTGATCGACCTATCGGCTAACTGGATACTCATTCTTGTAGGGCTAAGAGTGCCCAATCCTAGCTTTTTGAATAAAGAAAAAGGCATCAAGTTGATGCTCGCTCCTAGATCCGCTAACGCGTGTTTAACGAAAAGATCACCAAAGACGCAAGGAATGGAAAAACTACCCGGATCGTTTATCTTTTTAGGAAGAGTAGAGTTTTTAACGACCGCCGAGCATTCTTCATTTAACGTTACATGCGATAAATGTTCTAATTTCTTTTTGTTCGTTAATAAATCTTTAAGATATTTGGCGTACTTAGGCATTTGGCTAATCGCTTCATGAAACAGCAAATTAATATGAATTTGTTTAAATATTTCAAGAAAGCGTTGATATTGATTATCTAATTTTTCTTGCCTAAGTCTAGCCGGATAAGGAGGTGGCGGAAATTCCTTTAGAATAATTGGAGCATCATTTTGAAAACTATTTGTCTTTCTTTCAGAATCAGAAATAATAGAGCTATCCTTTTCTTTTTCAAGTGTAGATTTTTCTTTTTCAAGATCTAAGTTGTCATTTTCCATGGGGGTAAAAGCAGGAGGGACAATCACCCTTGGCTCTTCCCTTGTGGTGGGCTCCTTAACAACTTTTCCGCTCCGAAGGGAAATCGCATTTGCGTGTTCCCTTGGGTTAGGTTCAGTGTTCGAGGGAAGAGTTCCAGGTGGTCTCTCATAAAAAGCCTTGGCGAGTTGGCCGACCTGATTTTCTAAATTTTTAATTGATCCCGTTATGTTTCTAATAGTAGCATCGTTTGAGCTTATATACTTAGCAAAGATCTCTTCCAAAGGGGAAGATTTTTGAAAATTTTGTTGTGGTGGTGGTGGTGTAAAATCGTGCGGTGGGCGTACTACGTTAGCATTATTACTCCATGAAAAATTTGGATAGTTACGCCATCCAGGATGATAAGAATTCGTGGCAGCATTAAAACCAGGAGGAGAAGAAAAATTCGAAAAAGTAGAAAAATTATTGGCAGAATTTTTTTGAGCAGGCCTGGGTATGTTCCCCAAATAATCCACCTGCTCGGCAGCAGCAGCATTTTCATATACCTTAGCGGCGGAGGGAGCAGTCATCTCCGAGATCTTCTTGTTCAGCATTTCCACTTGCATCGCCAGTTGCGTCACCAAATCCACTTCATAGATACCTGCAGGTTTAGATGGGCGAGACCTGGACGAATTCCACTGATAAGTGTTCATCGTCATGTCATCGATAAGCTCAAGAGCGGCTTCCGGAGTTTTGCGGTCTAAAGAACCAGCGGAAGCGGCATCTATCATTTGCTTTGTCTCTTGCTTTAGCCCATTATAAAATGTCTGAACCTGCAACCATACAGGCAGAGCATGATGTGGGCATCTTCTCAAAAGTTCTTTGAACCTCTCCCAGGTGTCATAGAGGGTCTCAGAATCAATTTGAGAATACGAAGTTATATCATTTCGAAGCTTAGCAGTTTTGGCGGGGGGAAAATAACGAGAAAGAAATTTTTCAGTTAAAATGTTCCAAGTAGTGATTGATCCTCTTGGAAGAGAACTCAACCACTGTTTGGCTTTAGTCCTTAAGGAGAATGGGAAGAGTCTTAGCCTAATAGCATCGTCTGAAACACCATTAATTTTAAAGGTGTCACAGATTTCAAGAAAATTAGCAATATGTAAGTTCGGATCTTCATCTTGTAATCCGTCGAACTGTACATATTGCTGCACCATTTGTATGATGCTAGGCTTAAGCTCGAAGTTATTGTTCGCAATTGCAGGTCGAACAATACTTGTTTCAGTCCCCTCCAGGTTGGGTCGAGCATAATCGGACATAGTACTTTGCTGAGCCATTCCTGGGTTGGGATCTCCCATTTCAGAATAATTACAATCCCCGAAGGAATCCTCAACCGCTGTTTGAGAAGTGGAAGCCCCGAATCGTAGTTGTCTCCGAAAGGAGCGTTCGATTTCTGGGTCCAAATCAACAAGTAGCGACGGATTCGCTCGGGTCATGCACTAGTAAAGAAAACGAGGGAAGATGAGAATGAAAGCTTGGAAAAGAAAAAAAAGAGGGAAAAGAAAGGAAATTTTTTTGTTTTGTTTTTTTAGAAAAAAAAAGATTTCTTTTTTAGACGGCTTGGCTCTCGAACTTCCCGAGGACTACCCGGTGAAGGGTTCGCCCGGTACTAGGTAAAATGGTGGCGCTTAAAGCCCCTTACCCTTTTCGAGAGATTTTAGGTGGGGTAGAAATAAGGTGAAGTGGGTTGATTATAAATATTTAAATATATAAATTATAAATTTGTTTTTTTTGATTTTTGGAGAAGTAATAGCGCAAGCGTTTTCAAAATATTGACGAAGAAAATTCCCCGGCAACGGCGCCAAAAACTTGATGGGCCAAAACCCGAACAGGCAAGCGTACCTGTCGAATCGTAGTACCAAGGTCGTATTTAAACACGGGGCTGTCAATTACTTCTACTCACGCTCTAACTATTATCCTACCGGAAGACTATTGGGATTTTGAGAATTTTTTAAAGTAAAATGAACGATAAATTGCGAGACGAAAACTTAAATAAAAAAAACTAGCATTCGATCATTGATTCACCATGAAATGAAACGAGAAAATAAAAGGGCATAGTTTTAAATTTGCAAATCCAACTCGGCCGTGACGGATCCGAAAATAAGACAAAATCTCGCTAGAGCATTAGGTCTCCTAACTTATAGACTGTTTGATCGAAATCTCTTTACAAACCAAAGAAGCCTAAAGTTGCATTATCGAGATGATCCGCACTATTGGATTTGACTCCAATCCGGAGGATTTACGTCTTCCTATCTCTAGGGTTGCGTTCAACTCCTTCCTTCTTTGAGTGATCTTTCACATCCACGAGCCTCTCGGCTACTCGAATATGAGATCATAAGCCTACTACCGTATACCGGAAATACGGAGTCGACACAATAATTATTCAAAGAAGGACCGAGTAGAATTACGCAAAAATAAAACTATGAAATAAAAATAATTCTCATTTCAAATCATGGATCCTCATGATCAAATGCTAAGAGGGAATTAGCTATGCATATTGCAAAAGGAAACAACAAAATAAACAAAAGAGAGAAATATTTTCATTACTTGCAAAAAGGAGTACACAAAATAAAAAAAAAGACAAGATTATGTTATAAAGAAAACTTGCACTAATTGAAAAGAAAACTAATACAATAATAAAACTAACACTCACAAGCACTCTCCACTTAAACTAGCACTTCACTTGCTCTCCAAAATCCCATCCTCCAAAGCATGGGATATGGGTTCTTTTTATAGATGAGGGAGAAGGTTCTAGAATGGAATGAAGAAGAGGGGGCAAGGGGGGGTGGCCGGCCACATGTAGGGAAGAGTGCATGCATGGCATTTAATTAGGTGGAGAGAATTCATGCATGATATTAAATGAAGGAAGAGGGAGAAGATACATTCATGCATATAAATTTAAAAGAAATGAAATAAATATAAGAGGGGGGGATGGATGGTAATAAAGAGTGGAGAAAAAATAAAAAAAGAGAGAGAGGAGGGATGGTGTGGCCGGCCATGTAAAGGGAATACATGCATGTAATAAATGAGAGGGAGAGATCATGCATGAATGTGGCTTAAATAAAGGAAAAAAAAATAAAAGAGGGAGAGAAAGAGGGGTGGCCGGCCATATAGGGGGAAAATGTTCATGTATGGCATTAAATGATGAGGGAGGGGGGAAAATGAGTGGCCGGCCACATGCTTGGATGAAGTGGGCTGCACTATATGGGCTTGGGAAGCTTGAAGAGGGGCTGAATGCATCATGTAGGCTTCAAGGAAAAGGGTCGGGCTGCTCCAAACTTCAAGGGCTGCATGTAGGGGGCTGCACCATAAGTGGCCGGGCTGCATCATGTGGGCTGTTTTGGTGGAAGAGGGCTGCTCCAATTGGGCTTGATCAAGTGAAAGGGCTGCACTAGCATGGGCTTTGAACCTACAAATAAAGCAAAATAAAACATTAGTTAATGATTATATAATACACAAAACATAATATAAATAAACATACAACATAAAAATAACATAACACATAATATTTATATTCAAAATAAAACACACGTTAAACATATAATATAAAATTAAACATAAAATATTAAATTAAACATAACATACAAGCTATAATAATATTTATAGATAAAGCTAAACATAAAATATAAAATAGCCACAAAACATAACATAAACATTATATAAAAAAGAAGATCATAACAAGCATACAAAAAACACATAATTGTAACAAAAACTTAGGAAAATAAGCTACTAGAATAACCCAAAAACGATGACTAAAACTAGTCATCACCTACGCCCTCGGCTTCGGCTTATTTGGCCGGGAGGATGCCGAGGCCTACAAGAAGACGACCCTCCGGCAGCTCGGCCATGAGGGTCTGCAGTCCCACCTGCGGACCCTGGAGCTGCACCACATGCTGGCGCGCCGCAGCTTCGCCCTCAGCCACCAACTCGAAATGGCTGAGCAGGCTCGCGACCTCGCCAAGGACAAGGTCACCGACCAGGCGAGGCGGCTCGGCATAGCGGAGGGTCTACTCGCCCAAGCCGCCGGCGGGTTGGTAAGCGCCAAGCGCTGCTCCTCTCTTTTACTTAGAAAATTTTTGTGCTGCTGCTAAATGGACTCTTTTCCAGGATGCCCAGGTGGCGGGCGAGCTTCAGGCTCGCAACACTGAGCTGGGGGAGGAGGTCAGTCAGCTGCGTGCACTACTGGCCGCGGATGCCGACGCTGCAGGGGAGCTCCAGGCTCGCAACGCTGAGCAGGGGGAGGAGATCGGCCGGCTGCGTGCACGCCTTGCCGAGCTGGAGGGCGCGAACACAAAGCTGAAGGGGGAGAACTAGCACCTCCTTGGCGAGGTGCGCCGCCAGGCCGAGATCTTCTTCCCGCCTCACGACATCGATCCTACCCTCCCCTACGAAAGCCCGTGGATCTTTGGCATGGCCGACCTCGCTGAGAGACTGCGGATCAACTCCATCCAAGCCGCCAAGTGCACCCTCCAGATGATGAAAGATTCTGCAGTGCTGGTGGAGGGGTGCGAGGGGATCTCGGCTCGGGACCTGATGCCGAGCTCGTTTCCGGCGACGCCTCCCAGCGAGAAGGAAGACAGCCTGGACGCTATGTTTAGGAAGAGCTTCCAGAATCCTTCGGGTGACGGTGGGGATCAGTCCGGCGGAGGGGGCGAGGCCTGAGGGTAGCTGGTACTTTTGTTTTCTTTTTTTCCTTTTTCTTTGTTCACTCGCCGAGGCGAGCCCCGATGTAACTACTTTTTGCATATAATGAAAGTTTTTTGATCATACCGGTTTCACTTCCTTTACTTTCTTTAATGTGCTTGTTGTGCTCTGAATTTATGCGAGTGCTTCTCCCCGCGACTTCGCCGAGACAGATTCCGCGAGTAGAGCGGTTATGAGAGAGCGCCTGCGAGTGGACGCGTTTTGAGTGTTCACCGACCCCCAAACGATTCGGGGCGAGTTGCTCTCCGCCCTTGTCACGCTACCCTAACTCGCACGCGAGCCATCCAGGTTGAGCCCGAAAACGGGATAAAATTTCTCCAAGTCCCATGGCCAAAGGGGGCGAGGTGCCCCTATTCTGTTTGCTCTCCTTCGGCGAGCCCCGGGCTCGCATTCCGCTCGCTGATGTCGAGCCGGGGTTGGCGGGTGCACACTCGCTCATGCCGAGTCCCCCAGCCTGGCTTGCCTGCTAGATCCTGTCGAGCTGGGCTTGCCGAGCCCGAGCTCGCCCCTGACAGAACCTTTTTCTCCCTTTGCTCCCCGGCACTGAGGCCTTGACCTATACCTGACGACATCGAGGCTGACCCCATCGAGTGACCTCTGGCCCTGTCAGCTAGGTGAGAGACTGACAGCGGGATCTGCTTGAGGCTAAGGATGACACCGAGTGACCTCCAGCGCTGCCAGCTAAGTGAGAGCCTGGCAGCGGGATCTGCTCGGGGTCCACTACTAACAACATCGAGTGACTTCCAGCCCTTCCAGCTAGGTGAGAGCCTGACAGCGGGATCTGCTCGAGGCTAAGGATGACACCGAGTGACTTCCAGCCCTGCCAGCTAGGTGAGAGCCTGGCAGCGGGATCTGCTCGGGGTCCACTAATAACACCATCGAGTGACTTCCAGCCCTGCCAGCTAGGTGAGAGCCTGGCAGCGGGATCTGCTCGGGGTCAACTACTAACACCATCGAGTAACTTCCAGCCCTATCAGCTAGGTGACAGCCTGACAGCGGGATCTTCTCAAGGCTAAGGATGATACCGAGTGACTTCCAGCCCTGCCAGCTAGGTTAGAGCCTGGCAGCGGGATCTGCTCGGGGTCCACTACTAACACCATCGAGTGACTTCCAGCCCTGCCAGCTAAGTGAGAGCCTGACAGCGGGATCTGCTCGAGGCTAAGGATGACACCGAGTGATTTCCAGCCCTGCCAGCTAGGTGAGAGCCTGGCAGCGGGATCTACTCGGGGTCCACTACTAACACCATCGAGTGACTTCCAGCCCTGTCAGCTAGGTGAGAGCCTGACAGCGGGATCTTCTCGAGGCTAAGGATGACACCGAGTGACTTCCAGCCCTGCCAGCTAGGTGAGAGCCTGGCAGTGGGATCTGCTCGGGGTCCACTACTAACACCATCGAGTGACTTCCAGCCCTGTCAGCTAGGTGAGAGCCTGATAGCGGGATCTGCTCGAGGCTAAGGATGACACCGAGTGACTTCCAGCCCTGCCAGCTAGGTGAGAGCCTGGCAGCGGGATCTGCTCGGGGTCCACTACTAACACCATCGAGTGACTTCCAGCCCTGTCAGCTAGGTGAGAGCCTGACAGCGGGATCTGCTCGAGGCTAAGGATGACACCGAGTGACTTCCAGCCCTGCCAGCTAGGTGAGAGCCTGGCAGCGGGATCTGCTCGGGGTCCAAAATACGTCACATTCCACCATGCAGGCTAGTTACGATAATATCAGAGAGTTTGAAGGAATTTATTATAATCAAAGTGCTGCTTACATGTTTCAGGGGAAAAATCGTTTGAGGTCGTCACCACTCCAGGTGAGACTCAGGGTCTCGCCCTCTACATTTTGGAGTCGATAGCCCCCTGACCCCAAGGCTACCTTTACAATGAATGGTCCCTCCCAGCTGGGATTGAGCTTCCCTATGGATGCTGACCTCCCTGCCGCATCTACTTTCTTCAGCACCAAGTCCCCCTCCACGAACTTCTTGATCCTGACATGCTTGTCAAAGTACTTGGCCATTCTTCTTTTCACCTCCTCCTGCCGGATAGTGGAAAGGTCTCTTACCTCTTCCACCATGTCGAGGGAAAGCCTCAGTTCCTCCTTATTCTCTGCTTGCCATTCCTCACGGCCTTCTTTTGCTGTCACGACTCGCGGTGTTTGGACTTCGAATTCTATGGGGAGCACTGCCTCGCACCCGTGGGAGAGTTTGAAGGGGGTCTCTCCTGTAGCTGTGTTGGGTGTGGTCCTTAGGGCCCAAAGAACCGCAGGAAGCTGCTCCACCCAGTTCCCTTTCAAGTTCTCCACCTTCTTTTTGAGGAGGTTGACGATGATCTTGTTTGCAGCCTCCACCTGCCCTCTACTCCCGTGGTGATGGACCGAGGCGAACCTGAGATCGATTCCAAGCTGCTCGCAGAAACTGGTGAACTCGGCACTGGCGAACTGGGGCCCGTTGTCCGTGACGATGGCCTGGGGCAGTCCATGGCGACAGATGATCTCCCCCCAAACAAAATTCCTGATTACTTGGGAGGTCACCTTGGCCAACGCCTTCACCTCCATCCACTTTGAGAAGTAGTCAATCATCACTAGGAGGAACCTTCTCTGGCCGCTGGCTTGGGGGAACGGCCCAACCAAATCCATTCCCCAAATTGCAAAGGGCCATGAGGCCGTGATACTTCTGAGTCGCTGGGCTGGTTGCAGCTGGAGAGGGGCAAATAGCTGGCACTTATGACATCTTTTTGCGAACTCAGCGGCGTCTCGGCCCAGGGTGGGCCAGAAATACCCTTGCCTGACTATCCTCCCCTCCAGGGTCTGACTCCCGGAGTGACTCCCACATTCCCCGGAGTGGATTTCCTCCAAGATCCTTCGTGCTTCCCCCTTGGTCACGCAGCGGGCTAGCATCCCATAGAGGGTCTTCCGGTATAGTCGCCCGTCCTGGAGGAGGTAATAGGCTGACCTGTGCCTCAGTTTCTTCTTATCTACCCCCTCCGAATACTCTCCTGTGGAGAGGAAGACCACGACTGGATCCATCCATGAAGTTTGCTGATCGATTTCCATGAGCTCCCCTTCTTCGATGGAGGGGTGGAACAGGTCGGTGATGGTGCCCCCTACCTGGGGACCATGCTTTGCTAGCTGATCGGCTTGTTCATTCTCTTCCATGGGCACGTGTCGGATGGTGAAAGTTTGAAAAGTGCCAATGACCCCCTTTACCTTGGCCAAGTATGATCGCAGGGCGGGCTCCCTTTCCTCGAACTCCCCGTTGATTTGGGAAGCTACTACCATGGAGTCAGTGAGGACCTCCACGTCCGACACCCCGAGCCCCCTGGCCAGGCGAAGCCCTGCTATCACGGCCTCGTACTTTGCCTGGTTGTTGGTAATGGGAAAGTGTACCACCACAGTCTGCTCGATTCGGGTTCCTTGAGGGCTTTCTAGGATCACTCCCACTCCAAGGGAATGCCTTCCTGAGGCTCCGTCCACCCTCACTCTCCAAAGAGTTAGGCGGGTGAGCTCTTCCTCCGCTACTTCAACCACGTAGTAGGCCAAGAAGTCGGCCATAGCTTGAGCCTTGATCGAGAGTCGCGGAACGAAGGAGACATCGAACTCGCTTAGTTCTATCGACCACTTAGCCAGCCTACCTGAATGCTCCACCCCCTCAAAGATGTTGCGGAGAGGATGGTCGGTCACTACCCGTATTGAGTGCGCCTGGAAGTAAGGTCGCAGCCTCCTGGCCGAGATGATTAGGGTGAAAGCTAGCTTCTCCAAAATCGGATACCTGAGCTCGGCCGTCCTCAGGACCCCGCTCACATAATAAATAGGGAGCTGCCTCTTCCCTTCTTCGCGAACCAAGACGGAGCTCAAGGCCTCCGCCCCGACCCCGAGGTATAAGAACAGATCCTCCCCCTCCTTCGACCCTTGGAGCAGTGGGGCCTGTGTCAATTGCACTTTGATGGCCTGGAATGCCTCCTCGCACTCCTTAGTCCATTCAAATCTCTGACCACCCCTCAGCGTCTTGAAGAAGGGGGAGCACTTCTCCCCTGCCCGTGAAAGGAAACGACTCATCCCTGCTAGCTTTCCCGTCAGCCGTTGGACCTCCTTTGCATTCCGCGGGGACCCCAGCTCCAAGATAGCCTTGACCTTATCTGGATTTGGCTCGACCCCTGCGGGGGTGAGGAGGTGCCCCAAAAACTTTCCCCTGCTGGCCCCAAAGACACACTTTAGGGGATTTAATCGCATCTTGAATTTGCGCAGGGTGGCGAAGGTCTCCTCCAGGTCTCGGAGGTGGGAGTCCACGTCCCGGCTTTTGATGATGAGGTCATCTACATACACCTCCAAATTCCTTCCCCTTTGCTCCTTAAAGACCCTATCCATCATCTTCTGGTAGGTTGCCCCGGCATTCTTCAGCCCGAATGGCATCATCCTGTAGCAGTAGCATCCATCCCCTGTGATGAACGAGACATCCTTGATGTCTGGGGGGTGCATCCTGATTTGATGGTAACCTGAAAAAGCATCTAAAAAACTCATTACAGAAAAACTTACGGCTGAGTCAACCAGCGCGTAGATTCGAGGCAAAGGATAACAGTCCTTAGGACAAGCTTTATTAAGTAAGGAAAAGTCGATACACATCCTCCATCGGCCATCCCCTTTTTTAACCATAACCATGTTGGAGACCCAGCTGGGGTACTGAATCTCAGACACGAAGCCGGCCTTGAAGAGTTTCTCCACCTCCTCCCTGATGGGCTCCGCCAGCTTGTCCGCAGTGGACCTCTTCTTCTGCTGAACGGGGCGTGTTCCCGGGTCCAGGTTGAGGCGGTGGTAAGCCACATCCGCTTCAACCCCCGGCATCTCCGCGACGTTCCAGGAGAAGATGTCCACGTTCTTCTGGATGCACTCCAGCATCCTGCCCTGGTCCTCCGGGGTCAGCCCCCCGCTGACGTGGATCTTCTCTATCCTTCCTCCTCGGGTGAGTACCTCCAGCTCCACCACTTCCTCTGCTGCCTCCAGCCTGGATTGCTCCCCCCATCCCTCGGCATCCCCTTCCTCCAGAACGGGGACCTCTACCTCCATCTCTCCTCCCACTGTCCTTACTTCGGCCACCTCCACCAGATCTCCTCCTGCCGCCCCTTCTGCGCAGTCCTTCACTCCCAGCTCCTCCCCTCCTGCTCCCTGCTCGACCTCCTCCATCCTTCGCCCCATCTCCTCGGCTCCCTCTTGCCAGGAGATGGTGTTCACCGCGGTGACATAACATTCCCGCGCCACCTTTGGGTCCCCCCTAACCCTGACCTGGACCCCCTCAGCGTTGAACTTCAAGCACTGATGGAAAGATGAGGGGACGCAGCGGAAGGCGCTGATCAGGGGCCTCCCGAAGATGGCACTGTAGCTGCTGGGGGCGTCCACAATGACGAACTTGCAGTTTCGGGACTGCCCCCCCAAGGTGACATAAAGGCCAACTCCTCCCTCTACTTCCTTTCATTCTCCTGAAAACCCGAACAAGGGGCCATCCGAGGCCAGCACCCTCTTTGCCTCCACCCTCATCGCGTCGAACGCCTTTTTGAAGACGACGTTGACGAAACTCCCGTTGTCCACGAGGATCCGAGAGACGGTGAAGTTCTCGATGGCCACCTTGATGACTAGCGCATCACAGAACGCATCCTCGTGGTCTGTCATATCGCTCCTGGAGAAAGTGATCCTTTCCTCCGGGGGTGGGGTTTGGGACGTGGAGGCGACGCTCCACCGGTACATGGTGTGGAGACTTGCCTTGCGGGAAGCCTCGATCCCCACTCCCCCGTGGATCACTCTGATCCCTCCTCGGGTCCCCACATCCACCCGGTCTTCGCACCGATCCTCCTCTGCCCGAGGCAGGACCTCCTCAATTCTTACTTCCTGCCGCCCCTGCTGCTGCTAGTGCTGCTCCCTATTCCCTCTCATCTCGAGGAACTCCGGACAGGTGGCCGTGGCATGCCCCTCTTCCTGGTGGAAGTCGCAATAGGGCAGCTCCACCCTGACCTCTCTTCTTCTCCTCCTCCACGCTCCCCTCCTTGCTCCCAGGGCTATGGCCATGGCCTCTTCTTGATCGGGGAGTTGGGGCCTCTGGCCCTACCTCCAGCCCGGGGGGGGAACTGGTCTTGCCTCCCCTGGTAGTGGTCCCTTCCGTAGTACCACCTCTGCGGCCCCTGGCCTTGCGACTCAGGCCTCCATCCCAGCCGCCGGTCGGGCTCCTGACGCCCCCACCTCGGCTGCTGCTGCCCTTGGAGCTGCCTCTGCTCCCTCTGCCTGGGCTCCCCTCTTCTCTCCTCCTGTGTCTTTCCTCCTCTCGACTCTTTCTCTTCCTCTGTGGCCCACCTCGCCAGCTTCCTTGAAAATTCCGGGTTCGACGCCTCTCCGTCGACCTCTCTCGCCGCCCTCTCCATCAACTCTTCATAAGAGAGGGGGGGGGGAACTCTCTTCAGCTCCATCCCGAAGAAACCCTGTTGCAGGCCCAGGGAAAAAAGCCATCATCAGACTATGGCCCGGCATCTCCTGGACTTGAGTAACTTCCTCCTGGAAACGGTCCACATAGCTCCCCAACGTCTCGTTCACCCCCTGCTTTATGTGGAACAAAGACTCAGACTCCTTCTTCCTCTTCTTGGAGGTAGTGAACCTCAGCATGAACCCTCGGCGCAGGTCCTCGAAGCAGTAGATGGAGCTGGCCGGTAGCTGGTGGAACCACTCCCTTGCCTTCTCCCGGAGGGTGATGGCAAAGAGTCGGCACTTGAATCCGTCCGACATCTGGCGGATGGAGACCACGTCCTCAAACCATTGGACATGCTGGACCGGATCCCCCTTTCCGGTGTAATAGGACATCTCGGGTTCCCTGAACCCATCTGGAAATGGAGCTGAAGAGACCAGCTCGCTGAACGGACTTCCTCCCCCCACTGGGCGAGCTAGCGAGTCTCACGAGCCCAGCTCGTTAAACCAACCTCGGCCAGACGAGCCAGGGAAAAGCTCACGCCCGGGGAGCTCGCACCCTCGACCCTCCTCTGCCACTTCCTTCCCAGCCCGCCTGCCGGGAGCGTCCTCGCCCAAGGACGGGGCAACCGCGATCTAAACTGCCGGAGTCGAGCACTCGGCCCGCGTGCCGAGTGCGCACTTGACAAGAGTCAGCACCTCGCTTCTGAAATCTTCAAACATCCCCACCGTTGCGAGTGGCGGGGGGGGGGGGGGGAGGCGGCGAGTCCGGCCTGTCGGATCCTTGTCCTCCCGTCATTGAGCTCGCCGAAGCCTTTCTGCGCTGACCACTGTCCACGCTCACCGCACCAAAATGTTGAAACCGGAATCCGGCCTCCTGTGGAGTTCGACCCTTGGGAAAGGGGTGATCTCGCGCCTACTTTGCTCCTGCAAGAAAAACAACAAAGGGGACAAGGAGAAACAGACCCAAGGGCTCGGCAGGGAGGTCCCACCACAAACCCGGAAGATCTCAGAGCGCTTCCCCTCCTTAGCCAGAAGCCGAGCTAAGGTACCCTCAGAAAGCACTCGAAAATTGGGGCAGGAGAGCACAGGGAAGAACCTGCTTTCTGGGGTACCCCTTGGGTCCTATTTATAGCTTTTGAAATCTGGACTGCCAATAACCAAAAGAACTGACCTGAAATTACCAGAGAACCCTTGGTTGGGTCTGCCAACAGCCAAACTCCGCTGTTTTGAAGGGCTATGGGCAGACCAGCAGGGGAAAAACAGTAAAAAGTACCTCACATATCCGGGCAAGCTGGGGAGTTCTGGCCACCTCGGCATGTACTGCTCGCCTACCATTGCCGAGCTCACTGCTAGGACGCGAGTTGTGCGTCGCTCGGCGAATGCCGAGCTCGGGGTCGCCTATCGTCGATCACTGGTCGACGGATGCCGAGCTCAGTCTCGCCCCCTTTACTGCCGAGCTCGCCTATTGTCCTCAGCCCGATTTTCCAGGCCACAGGTGACCTTGCTCGCCAGACACGGGGTTGTACAAGTAGCATCAAAATCATAGTGCTCATCCTCATAAATGTCGTCAAAGCTAAAGCCAGTGGTGTCGCATCCTAGGCGCCGGCCGACAAATGGAAGGCCTTCACCGCTCCGCGCCTAAGGGCTAACTCACGGGCATCTTCCACTTGAGGCTCCACCTCCTTGTACCAGATCTCGTTTCGCACCTCCTTCGCAATCAGGCTACGATCTCGCATATAGTCCAGCGACTGCAGGTATTCTGCAAGACCAGCGACCTTCAGCTCCGACACATGGCTCTAAGAAGATAGCATCACCACTTTGGCCCTCGTCGCCCAAAGTTGAGTCTCTAAACTGGTGGTTTCTTCCTGGGAATGCTTCAACATCTGGGTGGTTCTCTCTACCAGTGCCTTCTCTACCTCCAATACCGCACGTGCATTCTCCAACTCGGACTTCAGCCCGGACACCATCTGGCAGAATCATGAAACATCACGATCATGCGCCTCTCTCGAGGAGGCAAGCAAACTCGTCATCGATCTAAGCTTCTCCTCAAGAGCCAAATACCCGTCCTTCAGGCTCACATTGTGGTCATTCCAAGTAATGACAGTCCTGTCCTAAGACTCAACCCACACAAAGGAAAAATCAAAATTAGCATAACAATATGAAAAGTCAAAGTTTCACGCAAATGAGAATTCTTACCACACCGCCGCCGGCTGCAGCCTCTATAGAGGTAACTTGGAGGGCCGGGCACTTGAGTAGTTGAACCTCAGTGTTGGGTACATTGGAAAATGTGTCCCAGATTTGGAGAAGCCTCACCTAACTCAATGATATTCATCAAGGTGTATTTGATGTGGTGTTTTGAGTTTCATTGTGCAGGTTAAGAAATTGCAAGGAAAATTTTCTAAGTACAAGTGTCGACACTTGAGAAGCATTGTGTCGACACATGGGAAAGGCTGTGTCGACACCAGGAGTTAGTTTGTGTCGACACACAGAGAATCAGTCAACAACAACTGTATCGACACACAGGACTTGTGTCGACACACAGAAAGCTTAGTCGACAACAACTGTGTCGACACACAGGACTTGTGTCAACACACAAAAAGCTTAGTCGACAACAACTGTGTCGACACACAGGACTTGTGTCGACACACAGAAAGCTTGGTCTACAACAACTGTGTCGACACACTGGACTTGTGTCGACACACAGAAAGCTCAGTCAACAACAACTGTGTCGACACACAGGACTTGTGTTGAGACACACCAGAATTTTTGTTGAAGTCAACTATGTCAAGACAAGAAGTGATTGTGTCGACACACAGGACTTGTGTCGACACAGTCTGTAGAAGCTATGTCAAGAAGATAGAGCAGTGCTATGTCGACATTATGGGAGCTATGTCGACATCACCAAGGATTATGTCGACACATAGTCTATTTGTGTCGACACATTTAAAGGAATGTCTCGACACTTTGATGACTGAGACAAAGTATAATGAAGCAACTGGTGACTTGACAGCTGTCATGACCAACAAGGCTGTTGCATCTATTAGTGCTGTCAGAAGGTTGTTATGAACCGGATCAGCCGGTAACCTTGGATGAAGCCTATATAAAGACATGTTCTATCATCAGATAGACAGAGAGCTTGAAGCATAAAAAGACAGAGCCAATATAAGAAGAAGTAGAGAAGTCTTCATCCAGAAGTCTTCAAGTCTCTAGCAGATCCTGAACAAGTCTGTAAGAAGAATTCAAATTTAATTATGAAAAGAAGAAGGGAGCTGGATTGAGGATCAACTCCACTTCACAAGAAGATCAACCCTACTTTGTTCAAATTCAAGAAGCTTTGAAGAAGCTAAGACAGGTTCATTCAAAAGTTATCTGTTCTATCAAGAACTGATCATGAAACCTTCATCCCTTTCTCTTTCTACTTGGGTGAAGGATTTATTATTTTCTATTATCAATTTTTTGTAGGATCTATTATAGATCTGAGTTGTAAGCCTAAATTATAAAGGCTGAGGTAGGGCTGAGTGCCTGAGGTAGGGGATTAATATCTCTGAGTTGTAGGCCTATGGAAGAGGCTGAGGTAGGGCATGTGTACCTGATTTGTAGGAGTGTGGACTCACTCTGAGGTAGGATTCTTTGAGAGAATCTGAGCTGTAGGACTTGCTGAAGTCTGAGTTGTAGGAACCATTCAGGATTCTGAGTTCTAAGATCTGAGGATCTGAGAAGAAAGTTAGGTCGAATCTAGTATACTGCTAGATAGGCGAAGGGGGAAAGTGGATGTACCCATCACTTGGGGAACCACTATAAAACTGTGTGTATTCTGTGTGTGCTGTGTTTATTTTTATTTGTGCTGTGACAGTGTGCATAACATGTCTTATTGTTATAAATTTGTCTGCCTAAGCAAGAAAAAGATTTATACCTATCCACCACCACCCCCCCCCCCTCTAGGTGTTAAGGTCATCTTGAAACCAATTCTTTCAAGTGGTATCAGAATGAGGTTGCTCAAGAAATAGACTTAACAGTCTGAGTAGATCTGTAAGGAAATTAACATTAAGACAAAATGAGTTCAGGAGAAAATCACAAGGAACTTGGATCCATGAAGTTACCCATCTGTAGGAAAGAAATTTTTGGTATATGGAAGGAGAGAGTCAGATTGTTTATGGAAGCATCTGATCCAAGAATCTATATTACAGTTAAAGAAGGGCCTTTCATTCTAATGAAAATATCAGTTCTTGATGCAAATCTCAGAACTCCAAAAGATTATTCTGAAATGACAAAGGATGAGATCATTTTAGCTACTATGGATAAGAGAGCACATAATATAATAGTCAGTGATATAGATGATTCAATCTTCCAAAACTTGATTCACTGCAAGTCCTCCAAAGAGATGTGGGACATTTTGATTGTCTACATGGAGGGATCAGAAGAAGTGAGACAAGATAGAAAGTCTATGCTTAATCAGGAGTATGAAAGTTTTAGACAAGCCAAAACTGACAGCATAACTGAGTGCTACAAGGAGTTTTTCAGAATAGTAAATGCACTGATGTCATATGGAAGAGTCTTTAGAACATATGAGCTCAATGATAAATTCCTCAGATCACTAACTAAAGACTGGGACACCAAGATATGTGCTATCAGGTAAGTGGCCAGACTTGTAGAAATTTCTCCTCCTACCCTATTTGGAAAACTTCTATCATATGAAATGCAGCTGATGGCTAGGAAAGAGAAAGAGAAAATCAATAAGGCTGATAACAGAGAAAATTCAGTGGCCTTCAAGGCTGAATCCCCAAGAAAGGACAGGAGGATGTCTCCATCTCCTCCTAGGAAAGCTGCTGAAGTTATCTCAGAAAGTTCTGACAATCACACATCAGACAGACATGATTCTGATGAGGACTTTGCTGCTTTCACAAGGCAATTCCAAAGATTCTTTAAGAAAAATAGTGGAGATCCAAGCCATCCTCCTCACAGTCCAAGGATGCTTATCATCAGAAAAGGAAATCTTTAAGAAAGGACAGGTATGACACTAAACCTAGTAAATTATCTTCTACTAAGATTGTTTGCTATTGTTGCAACAGGCTTGGACATGTAGTTGCTGACTGTCCTGAAAAAAGATAGGAATCAAATGACAAGAACAAATTACAACATAAGGGCAAAAAGGAAAAATCCCTTGTAGTAAAGAAGGAGAAAAGCTGGACAGACTCCTCATCATCAGATTCTGAAGCTGGGCTGAAGCAGAAGCATACATTAGATTATTTACAGCTGAAGAAGATTCAGAAGAAACATAATTCTTGGAAATAGTGGACTCTATCAATGGCATTGAAGATCCTCATTATAAAGGACTGATGGATATGACTGATGAAGATCAGTGTCAGGATCAGACTGGTCCCAGTAAGGTAAACAATATGCCATCAGGTTCTGATTATTACACTAGATCAGAATCAGAAGCATCTGCATCAAGAGATGTGGATGGATCTGAATCTGAAGGAGATGTTCATCAACTCATTGATGAATATGGTGATTTGTTGAAAGCACTTAAGAGAAGCAGGAACCTTATTAAAAGTCAAAGGAAATTGTATCTCTTAAGTTTGCTGCATTAGATTCAGAAAAAATACTGGATCTAAAGATGAATGAAGTAGCCAAACTGAAAAACATAACTGTTTTTCAGATGGGTAGAATTACTTTCAAGAATGATCAAATCAAAAGTCTAGAAGTCAAACTTCAGAAAGAGAAGGATCTGGTGGCTAAATTCTCTAAGTCAAAATCAGTTTTACCCTTAATTATGACTTTATTCCCCAAAAGGGCAAGACAGGATTGAGATTTAAGGGAAATGCAAGTGCTGCCAATTCCAAAAGAAAAGGCAAAGCCCCAGTACATCCACTGACCTTCAAACCCCCCATTTTCTTCAGAAACGTGTGGCAGCCAACTAACAGATTTGATCATAATATCACACATAGTCATCATGAATCATCAATGGTTGATGCTCCAGCCCCAGCTCTCAAGAATATAACCAGTCAACCTACAGTTTTAAAGACTGCTGACAGCAATGCTGTTAAAACTGTATTGAAAAGAAGATATAATAGATATGAGTGTTGGTGTTGTGGCAAGGTGGGCTATTATGCCATTGACTGTTGGCACAACACAACTGTCAGGAAGAATGTCAGCTTACCTATCAAAAAGACTGATGGTAAGTTTGACAGGTTTCAGTCTAACCAGAACCTAGGACCCAATAATTATTGGGGTTCTAAGGTTAAGTAATTTTATTTGATGTAGGTGAGTCCAAGTGTCCATAACCCTATATGATACTTGGATAGTGGATGTTCCAGGCACATGATTGGAACAAGAAGAATGCTGAAGGACTACACTCCTATAAAGAATAGACCCAAAGTGATCTTTGGTGGATCTAAAAAAGGACTCATCAAAGGGTTTGGTAATATTTCTAATAGTTCCATCACTATCACTCAAGTGGCTTATGTGAAGGGTCTGAAACATAACCTAATAAGCATAAGCCAACTAAGTGATCTTGGTTATGACACTTTATTTATTAAGAATGGGTGTCAGATTAAAAGGACAAGTGATCAGAAGGTCATCTTGTCTGGGTATAGAAGTGGAAATATTTTTTGCTTAAATTTTGTGAGTGAGAATAATGATTCTCCTATTTGTCTTGTTGTTGATGATAAAACCTCTCATTGTGTCAAATGGCACAAGTGGCCAGCTCATTTTAACTACAAGACTATTGGACAACTCTTTAGTAAAGAGTTAGTGAGAAATGCTCCTCAAGTTAAGTGCATGAAGGGTGGTATATGTTCAACTTGTCAAAAAGGCAAGCAGACTAAATCCCCCTTTCATAGTCTTGATACCAAAGACTCAGTAAGGTGTTTATACCTCTTACATATGGATTTATTTGGTCCTATGCCAGTTCATAGTCTAGATAGGAAAGTCTATACCTTTGTGGTTGTGGATGAATATTTTAAATTTACATGGGTTTTCTTCCTGAGGCAGAAATATGAAATCCCAACTATCTTCCACAATTTTGTTAAACAAATTCAGAATGAACTTAACAAGTCAGTGGTAAAAATCAGAAGTGACCATGGAACTGAATTTCATTCTGAAAGTATGACAAATTTTTGTGAAGAACTAGGGATTCATCAAGAATTCTCCTCACCTAGAACTCCTCAGCAAAATGGTATTGCTGAAAGAAAGAATAGGACACTTATTGAGGCTGGAAGAACTCTACTGAGTCACACTTCTCTCCCAGAATATTTCTGGGTTGAGGCAATAAATATTGCATATCATGTTCTCAATAGAGCTTAAATCACCAAAAGCCACAAAAAGACACCCTATGAGATTATGAAAGGAAGAAAACTAAATATATCCTATTTTAGGATCTTTGGTAGCAAGTGATATATACTTAACAATGGCAAGACTCACCTAACTAAGTTTGCTGTCAAATCCCAAGATGTGATATTTGTTGGGTACAACAACTGTAGTAGGGCATACAGGGTCTACAACTTGACTACACAAGTTGTAGAAGAATCTGTTCATATAGTATTTGATGAATCTAAGCTAATTAACTGTGAGCTCTCTAGCAATTCTTGTAGCTCTATAGGTTTAAAAGAAAAGATGGACATGCTAACTGTTAAAATTCAACAAACCCGCAGACGCCACCTCGGATATCCTATTGAAACTTAACAAACCAGAGGAGGATACGTCCACTTATAATGTTGAACGTTTTCTCGGATCTTGGAGTTAGCAGGGATTATCTCAACAAAGCAGTAACAACCAGCAACACATGCAGCACAAGTGTCTTTATTGATCAAGAGCAAACTTCTTTACAAGGCGAGACATACATGGCGAGACATGCTTCACCAATAACCAACACAGGGAGAGCAGAGACAGTTACAAAGACAAGAACAAAACAAGCCGCGCAGACTCAATCAACAAGCCGCCGACCTACTGCTGTGGAGTCCGCCCAGTCCGCCAGGTCGCCAGTCCGCAACCCAAGTCGTGCGGACTACCCCTTATCCAATGCTAACTCTTCACCGCCGATCTGCAAGCCGCCTGACCGCGAGGTCGCCTAGCCGCCAGACCGCACACGCTGCGACACCGAATGGAACAGTCCGCCTGAAGCAGGCGACTTCCTGAACCCCGAACCAAGTTGCCAAAGAGAAGACCGCCTAGTCGCTGTCCGCGACTTGCTGTTTACCGCCTGTTGCTTAACCACAGAGTCCGCACTGTCCCTGACCGCAATCAGAGCCAAGTCCTGGCTTTCCAGCGCTATCCGCACAACCTGCACAGCACACCTAGGGTCAACTCTTACAATCCGCGCGGACACCAAGGTCCAGACCGCAGCAACTTACGCGAGCTCTATTACTGTTCACTTACTTCAGTTCAGGTCGTTGAGGTTACACTCCCTGATGTGACATGGGTCCTATTTATAGGCACGATGATGTGTATGGTCACCGCCCTAGCCGATAGGATCACCGCCACATCCCGCAGCAAGAACAAGTGTGTCCGCCAGCCCGCGGACACACACTCCAGTTCGCCGCTCCTGTGCAGATAGCCAGTCCGCCCCAGTTTCTTCAAGGCCGGACTTCAAGCTCCCGTCCGCCTTGTCGCCAAAGGCAAAGCCGCCATGACATCACCAAGGCCGGACAGCAATGTCCAGTCCGCCTTGTCGCCAAGGGCCAAACCAGGACCACCACAGTCGGACTCCGCAACGACAATGTCCGCCAATCCGCGGACATAGCACCAGCCCGCATTACTCGAGCCCGCAGCCTCACCATCAAGGCACCCGCCGGACTCAGCGGACACCCGCCTTCCGTCCGCATATCCCGAGTCCATTGCCTCATCTCCAAGGCACCTCCGGACTCAGCGAACACGCCAATCCAGTCTGCTAACACAGTAGACTCCAGTCCGCATCCCTGAGTTCATAACCTCACTACAAGGCTAAACTGAACTCAGCAGACTCTATCTCCAGTCCGCACGCTCATGCACCAACAATCCTCCAGTCTGCATATCCCCAAGCTAGCAATCAAGGCAACAACACTTCTACTACGCTTGGCGGACTGAGAAAACAGCCCGCGCTCCACTGCGCGATCTCCCCGGACTTAGCCAACCTGGACTTGGTCCTTTGCTCACCATGTCCAGTCCACTGGCCACAAGGGCTAGTCCGCACTTACTGGCGGACACTGGATCTAGCCCGCCATACCGGGCGACCTCCAGTATCTGTCCGCACTGACCGGCGGTCTCCGTGACTTCCCGCTGCACCAGAGTAAGACCAAGGCAACTGCGAAGCCGGTCTGCTGAGCTCCAGTTCTTCAGTCCGCTTCATGCCGGACTCCACGGATAGCATTTCTATCCGCCCGGTTACTTCCTGGGAGTCTACTGCCTGCTGTGTATACACCGGCCTGTCAGACCGCTGCTGTTGTCCGCGTAGTCCGCGCGAACAGACTGCCACAGAGCAAACCGCCTGCAACATCCCTGCCGACCTAGCAGTCCGCCAACCCTGTCCGCGTAGTCTGCACGGATAGGTTGCCCAAGCCTTCCATTCACCCACTTTCACTTCACAGAATTCAACACTCCCCCTTGAAGTGAGAAGTGGTGAATAACTCCAACAGCTCCCGCAACCTTGCACCTGGTCCCTCCGATAGCATCTACGAAGAGATGTCCAAGACATAGTCCTCACCCCGCATATCATGGACCATGAGGGAGCCCTCCAGCATCTCCAAAAAGGAGCCATGCTTCCCTCTGCCTTCTTCAGCTTCAACCTCCACTCCCGCATCACAGGAGTATCACCAACTACCTTGGGCACAGAAGCCCAAGCCTTGTTATCTCTGAGAGAAGTCACCTCTTCAGCCTTGGTGTCAACCACCTCCTTGATTCTAGTGGGGTCATCACAGCCAGAAGAACCTTGCTCGACCTGAGGGCTAGCAAAGAAACATGGGACCAAGTCCGCCGTGTTCCCTTCGCTATATCGAGCTGGTGGCTTACAGATCCTCTTCGATCTCCGAAGAACCTGATCATGGCTAACCACCTCCGCTGCTTCTGAACCAGCTCCGTTCCCGGGCAAACCCGGAACAATGCTCCCCTTGCTCCCTGAAGAAGACGCCTCCTTACTGGAACCAGAAGCACCTGGAGCAATGCTCCCCCTGCTACCCGAACCAGAAGACTCCCCTCTTGAACAAGAACAGCCTGGAACATCGCTCCCTCTGCTTCCTGAACCGAAAGCCTCCGCCTTCGAGCCAGAAGTACCTGGAGCATCGCTCCCCCTACTTCCTGACCCTGACGCCTTTGTCCCGGAGCTAGAACAACCTGGAGCACCTGGTGACTCAGGCAACTCCACCTCCTTAGCAGCAGCCTCCTTCAGCCCATCATCTGACCTGCTCATCTCTAGCTCCACATGAGAGCTACCCCAATACGGCGTCAACTCATCGAAGACAATGTCCCTTGACACTATGAGTTTCTTCGTCGCAGGATCCATACACCTCCATCTTCTCTTCTGCTCGTCAAACCCAACAAAGACTAGCTTTGTCTTGAGAGCACCTGGAGAGTGTATGTAGCAGGTAGATCCAAACAACCGAAGGTGCTTCACGCTGGGCTTTACTCCGAACATTAGCTCATAAGGAGTCTTCACTATGATCGGACTAAGATGCATCCGGTTGATGACATGAGCAGCACAGGCCATCCCTTCCGCCCAAAGAGACTTCAGAACGCCTTTACTCTGATGCCAACACTTGTATGTCTCCGTTAACCAACGGATCATCTGAGCTGCAATACCGCCTTGCTGTGAAGTATGTCCACAAGAAAGCTCCTTCCGGATTCCTTGCTTCCTGCAAAAGTGTGAGAACTCGGTTGAGCCAAACTCACCACCGATACTTGTCCTCAACACCTTGATCCTCCGGCCAAGCTGGCCTTCCACAAGCTTCTTGAACTCCACAAACAAGAGCATCATGTTGGACTTCTTCTTCATGAAGTATACCCAAGTATACCTTGAATAATCATCAACAAATATAAGCATGAACCTGCTGCCTCCAAGACTGGCTGTGACGGTCGGTCCCACCAGAGCACAATGGACAACCGCCAATGGTGCTTTACATCTGGATTGTGCCTTATCAACCATGAAGCGATAAGCTTCACTTTGCTGACATCCTGCACACCCCTGACCATCGCCATAGGATGACAATCTAGGCAGCCCTCTTACGAGTCTTCTTCCTGCCATTGCTTTCAGCTTGTCCATTCCTACATGCCCCAGTCTTTCATGTTAGATAGCTGCACTATCACTGGCATTCATCCGATCAGCTCCAGAACTAGTTGATGTCCCAACTACGTTCTTCTCCTTCCTCCCTACCTGAGCAACGTTCGCCGAGAGTAAGGTAACCTTGCACTCTTTCCTGAGATGACCATGTTGCTTGCATTTATAGCACCTTGGTCCTTCCTTCCTCTTCCTATCACGCCTAGGAGAATCACTCCTTTCTTCCTGATATGAAGTAGAGGGACCATCTTCCACAGCAACCTTCACCTCCTTCCTGAACAACCCAACAAGGGAAGTCCAGACCTCCGCAGCTGACCGACATCCACTGATGTGGACCAAGAGCTCCGATGAGATCACCTGCTTGAGAATAGACTCCGCTTTCGCATTTGTCTCCTTCCAAGCTCTCATCGCTTCAGCATTGCCAGCAGTAGCCTCTTGTCTTCCTGCTCCGCATACAACCTCCCAAAGGTCCTCGCCAAGAAGAAAGCTCTTCATACAAGACTTCCACTTTTCAAAGTTCGTCTTTGTAAGAAGATCAATTTCAAGACAGCTTGCATCTTCCACTGCCATGGTTCTACCACTGGTTTCCTCTTCACAAGGGCAACTACTTCCGTTGATCACTGCTTGACCACTCCAACCTGGCTCTGATAACATGTTAAAATTCAACAAACCCGCAGACGCCACCTCGGATATCCTGTTGAAACTCAACAAACCGGAGGAGGATACGTCCACTTATAATGTTGAACGTTTTCTCGGATCTTGGAGTTAGCAGGGATTATCTCAACAAAGCAGTAACAACCAGCAACACATGCAGCACAAGTGTCTTTATTGATCAAGAACAAACTTCTTTACAAGGCGAGACATACATGGCGAGACATGCTTCACCAATAACCAACACAGGGAGAGCAGAGAAAGTTACAAAGACAAGAACAAAACAAGCCGCGCGGACTCAATCAACAAGCCGCCGACCTACTGCTGTGGAGTCGGCCCAGTCCGCCAGGTCGCCAGTCCGCAACCCAAGCCGCGAGGACTAACCCTTATCCAATGTTAGCTCTTCACCGCCGATCTGCAAGCCGCCTGACCACGAGGTCGCCTATCCGCCAGACCGCACACGCTGCGACACCGAATGGAACAGTCCTCCTGAAGCAGGCGACTTCCTGAACCCCGAACCAAGTTGCCAAAGAGAAGATCGCCTAGTCGCTGTCCGCGACCTGCTGTTTACCGCCTGTTGCTTAACCGCAGAGTCTGCACTGTCCCTGAGCGCAATCAGAGCCAAGTCCTGGCTTTCTAGCGCTATCCGCACAACCTGCACAGCACACCAAGGGTCAACTCTTACAATCCGCGCGGACACCAAGGTCCAGACCGCAGCAACTTACGCGAGCTCTATTACTGTTCACTTACTTCAGTTCAGGTCGTTGAGGTTACACTCCCTGATGTGACATGGATCCTATTTATAGGCACGATGATGTGTATGGTCACCGCCCTAGCCGATAGGATCACCGCCACATCCCGCAGCAAGAACAAGTGTGTCCGCCAGCCCGCGGACACACACTCCAGTTCGCCGCTCCTGTGTAGATAGCCAGTCCGCCCCAGCTTCTCCAAGGCCAGACTTCAAGCTCCCGTCTGCCTTGTCGCCAAAGACAAAGCCGCCATGACATCACCAAGGCCGGACAGCAATGTCCAGTCCGCCTTGTCGCCGAGGGCCAAACCAGGACCACCACAGCCGGACTCCGCAACGACAATGTCCGCCAATCCGCGGACATAGCACCAGCCCGCATTACCCGAGCCCGCAGCCTCGCCATCAAGGCACCTGCCGGACTCAGCGGACACCCGTCTTCCGTCCGCACATCCCGAGTCCATTGCCTCATCTCCAAGGCACCTCCGGACTCAGCGAACACGCCAATCCAGTCTGCTAACACAGCAGACTCCAGTCTGCATCCCTGAGTTCATAACCTCACTACAAGGCTAAACCGAACTCAGCGGACTCTAGCTCCAGTCCACACGCTCTTACACAGGCAATCCTCCAGTCCGCATATCCCCAAGCTAGCAATCAAGGCAACAACACTTCTACTACGCTTGGCGGACTGAGAAAACAGCCCGCGCTCCACTGCGCGATCTCCACGGACTTAGCCAACCTGGACTTGGTCCCAAACTCACCAAGTCCAGTCCACTGGCCACAAGGTCCAGTACGCACTTACTGGCGGACACTGGATCTAGCCCGCCATACCGAGCGACCTCCAATATCTGTCCGCACTAACCGGCGGTCTCCGCGGCTTCCCGCTGCACCAGAGCAAGACCAAGGCAACTGCCAAACCGGTCTGCCGAGCTCCAGTTCTTCAGTCCGCTTCATGCCGGACTCCGCGGATAGCATTTCTATCCGCCCGGTTACTTCCTGGGAGTCAACTGCCTGCTGAGTATACACCGGCCTATCAGACCGCTGCTGCTGTCCGCGTAGTCCGCGCGAACAGACCGCCCAGGCCGCCATAGAGCAAACCGCCTGCAACATCCCTGCCGACCTAGCAGTCCGCCAACCCTGTCCGCGTAGTCCGCGCTGATAGGTTGCCCAAGCCTTCCATTCACCCACTTTCACTTCACAGAATTCAACACTAACTATTAGTGAAGACCAAACTACAAGGCAGAATGAGGAAAATGTTGCTTACTGTCCAGGGGGAGTACAAGACTCACAATTTGCTGATGAAGATAATAAAGTACAGCATGATGGGGAGAATAGAGAAGTTCAAACTGTAGAAGGATTGACTCCAGTAGTAAGACATCTAAAGGATCATCCAGCACACAAAATCATTGATGATCCAAGACATGGTGTTCAAACCAGAAGCAAGAACATGAACACAGTCCTTTGTTCAAGCTTCCTGTCCCAGTTGGAACCCAAAAAATTTGAAGAAGCTATAAAGGATTTAAACTGGATTGATGCAATGCAGGAGGAGTTGAATCAATTCAGGAGATGTAAAGTATGGGTGTTGGTCCCAAAATGAAAGATTCACAATGTGATTGAGACTAAGTGGATCTACAGGAATAAAAAAGATGAGAATGGCATCATAGTCAAGAACAAAGCAAGATTAGTTGCCAAGGGCTATAGGCAGGAAGAAGGAATAGACTTTGATCAGACATTTGCTCCAGTGGAAAGATTGGAATCAATAAGGCTATTCCTTGCCTATGCAGCTTACCAGGGGTTCAAGGTATTTCAAATGGATGTCAAGTCAGCATTTCTGAATGGTAACTTAAAAGAGGAAGTCTATGTTGAACAACCCTCAGGTTTTGTAGATCCTCTTTATCCTTATTATGTTTATAGGCTTAAGAAAGCCCTATATGGGCTGAAACAAGCTCCTGGGGCTTGCTATGAAACCCTGTCTACTTTCCTCATTGAGAACAAATTCTCATGGGAGAAAATAGACAAGACTCTATTCCTTAGGGAATCAAAAGGCAAGATCATCCTAGTCTAGATATATGTTGATGACATTATATTTAGATCAATAGAAAATAACCTTTGTAGGAAGTTTGCAAAACTTATGCAAGGGAAGTATGATATGAGCAGTATGGGTGAGCTTATATTTTTCTTGGGACTCCAAGTTAGACAGACTGATGATGGCTTGTCCATATCTCAGTCTAAGTTCACCAGGGAGTTGATTAAGAAGTATGGCATGGAGTCAGCCTCCACCATGAGAACTCCTATAGGGTCAAGTATGCCTATTGTCAAAGATCATGTAGGAAAACCTGTAGATGAATCTTTGTATAGAGGGATAATTGGCTCCCTTTTATACTTAACTGCTAGTAGACCAGACATCATGTATGCTACATATGTTTGTGCTAGGTATCAAGCAAGCCCTAAAGAATCTCATTATACTACAGTTAAAAGAATTTTGAGATATCTCAAGGGAACACCTAATCTTGGCCTTTGGTACCCTAAGAATAGTGACTTTTTACTGACAGGTTATTCATATGCAAATTTTGCAGGATGCAAACTAGATAGAAAAATCACAACTGGCATATGTCAGTTTTTAGGTGGAAGATTGGTGTCCTGGAGCAGTAAAAAGCAGACTAGTGTGACAATATCCACTACTGAGACAGAATATGTTGCTGCAGGCAGCTGCTGTCCTCAGCTATTATGGATTCAACATCAACTTGAAGACTATGGTCTCAAGGTAATTAGAACTCCATTATTTTGTGATTCTACAAGTGCTATTTCTATTGCTAAAAATCTTGTTTCACATAGCAGAACTAAGCATATAGAAATCAGATTCCACTTCATTAGAGATCATGTAGAAAAGGAAGATATATGTTTAGAATTTTTCAATACTAATTATCAAATTTCTAACATGTTCACCTAACCGCTAGATAAAACTAAATTCAATAATTTCAAAATTGAATTAGGAATGCTGAACATAGAATAGTATGACAAATTTGACTAAGTAATTCTGTGTAGACACATAAAGAAGTCTGTGTCGACACTTAGTAGTTGGTGTGAACACTTCAAGAAAGTTGTGTTGACACATCCAGAAAGTTGTGTCGACACTTAGAATTTTGTGTCGACACTTAGAATTTGGTGTCGACACAGAGAATTTCTGACACTTAGTTTGGTGTCGACACATGAAGTAAATTGTGTCGACATATCAAGAAAGTTGTGTCGACACTCAGTTTTGTGTCGACACATAATAATAAATACCTCTGTCGAGACCTTAGAAGACTGTGTCGACACCGTCTCAACAGTGTCGACACATTAAGTGTATTTCCACATGCCTTTTGACCCTCTGTGTTTAGAGACATATAAATATGTCGAAAAGAAACCCTGTCGACACGCTTTCCAAATTCTCGAGACAAAATCCTTGTGTCGATAAATTCTTCCTCTTCCTAATCCAAAATTTCTCTCATTCCCAATGGCGCCCAAACAAGACGACAACATTAACGAGGGCTATGAACTCGTTTGTGATGCCTTTGACAGTGCGGAACCCGAAATCAAAGCTGTGATTAACCTAATCACAGTCAATGGATTAGAATACCTAGTGAAAGAATTTGTTCTGAAACATCTAGAGGGGGGGTGAATAGGTGCAATTCCTTTTAACTTCTAAGGCAGAGTATTAATTCAGTTAATTAATAGAAACATATAGTTCTATAGCTATCACAGCACAGAAATAACAATATCACACACAATCACAGATGGCACACTGATTTATAGTGGTTCCCCAAGGTCTGGGTACATCCACTTTCCCCCTTCGCCTATCTAGCAGTGTGCTAGATTCGTCCTAACTTCTTTCCTTCTCCTCAGATCCGCAGATCTTACAGCTCAGAACCCAAATAAGGCTCCTACAACTCAGAGTGAGTGCACACTCCTACAGCTCAGGAAATCTGCCCTACCTCAGCCTTCAACAAGGCCTACAACTCAGTGATGAAAATCTCTTACAACTCAGGCTCTCAGCCCTACCTCAGCCTTCAACAAGGCCTACCACTCAGAGAACTTTATCACCTACAACTCAGCCTTTATAAATCAGGCTTACAACTCAGATCTTAAAAAGATCCTATAGAAAATAGATGTAATCTGAAATTTACCACCACCCTGGTTGAGAGAGAAAGGATGGAAGGTTTCTTGATCAGTTCTTGAAAGAATCTGACGTTAGAGATCAACTTGTCTTAGCTTTCTTCAAAGCTTCTTGAATCTGAACACAGTAGGGTTGATCTCCTTTGAAGTTGATCTTCAATCAGCTTCTTTCTTGAAATTCAAAAATCAATCTGAATTCTTCTTGGCAGACTGGTTCAGAATCTGCACCTAAGAGACTTGTTGATGTAAGTCCCTTTCTTCACTTGAATAGATGGAGCTCTCTCTCTCCAAATTCTTCTGAAGATTCTTCTGAATTCCTCTTTGAATTCTCTTGACAAACTCTGAGTAGATCACCACTTAAGAATGTCTTCTTAGATCTTCTGTTGAAAATCTTCTTCTTGTACAACCTCGGGCTCGCAAGAAGCTCTCAAGGAGCAAATAAGTCGAGGCAGGCGAATGGGACCAGGGGGCCCACTCACAAGAGGAGAGATGATTGTCCCTTCAGCGGGCAAGGTACCCCATTTGGGGGCGAGAAGACATCCATGGGCGAGAGGGACTCCAGAGGCGAGAGGGCCTCCAGAGGCGAGAAGACCTCGTAGCGAAGGGCGCCAGCGAGACGGGCAGTGGGGTCCATCTCGCCGACAGGTGCTTCTCCACTCGCCAGGGCAAGAAGAGACCATTTTCATATTTCCATCTCAACAGGGGTTTTTACTCTTCTACCCTGGGTATTTTTACCCTCTTACCCTTGGTGGCCTGCGCATAGCTCCTCAGAACAGCGGAGTTTGGCTGTTGGCAGACCCAGCCAGGGGTACCCCGGTAATTTCAGACCAGTACAGTTTTGTTATTGGCAGTTCAGACTCCGAAATCTATAAATAAGCCCATAGGTGTTCTTCAGAGGAGGACTTTTCGACTCCCAGGGAATGATCGGCATTGTCTTCTGAGGAACTTGGGGAAGGATGATCCTGTACAGTATGTGCAGTGGTTTGAATATGTGGTTTCGATAAGGCAGATGACGGATGCGTTTAAGTGTCGGCTGCTTGCCATCACCTTGAAGGAGAAGGCGCGGGACTGGTTCCACCAGTTGCCGGCGAGATCGATATATTGTTTTGAGGATCTGTGGAGGGGTTTCTTGTTGAGGTTTTCAACATCAAAGAAGCGTTAGAAGGAGGCGGAGTGCTTGTTCTCGGTAAGGCAGAGGCAGGATGAGACATTGGGACACTACGTGGATCGGTTTCAGCAGGAGATCCTCCTGGTCCAGGAGGTCCATGGATATACACTGATGCTTGCGTTTACCCTGGGACTGAGGCCAGGCTTCTTTAGTATGGAGTTGAAAAGGGTGCCCCCCACTCTTTTGAGGAGCTCACGGAGTGGGCGGCGAAGGAGACAGATTTTGAGAGGGCCAATCCGGCATTTGCAAGGAAGTTAGCCAGGTTGGCAGAAGACGATGTAAAGGAACCTGGAGCGGGAAAGCAAAAGGAGCAGAGGGAGCAGAGAGAAGAGAGAAGGAGAGAGGAACCCCGAGGTCAGGGGCAGCAAGGACAGCATCATCGGGGGGCCCGAGAGCCGAACAATCGGATAGGTTGGAGGCCTCATGAGGGTCGCCCCCAGGAGTTAGGAGGAGGATTCCAGGGAAGGGATAACTTCCGCGAGCCAAGGAGGTTCGATCAACCGGCATGGAGACTTGGGGTGAGGGATCATTTTCAGCATCAGCAGGAGGCAATGGGGATCGGTCGAGGAAGAGGAGCTTGAGGAGGAGGAAGAAGAGGAAGAGGAGAAGGAAGAAGGGGTGGGGTGGCGTTGCCTTTCTGTGACGTCTATCAGGAGGAAGGTCACGCAACGGCCACCTGCCCAGAGTTCTTGGAGATAAGAGAGTCCAGAGGATTGAGGAGGCAGGATCCTCCAGTAAGGATCGTGGAAGTGCAGCAAGGGGAGACGGAGGATAGGTGCGAGGATCGGGTGGATGTAGGAACCCGGGGAGGAATCGGGGAAATCCATGGAGGGATTGGGATCGAGGCCACCCAAAAGGGGAGCCTCCAGACCATGTTCCGAAGATGGGTAGCCTCAACCTCCCAAACCGCGCCCCCGCAAGAAAAAATTACCTTCTCTTCAGAGGACATGTCGGAGTATGAGGACCCGTTTTGCGATGCCTTAGTAATCCAGACGGCGGTGGAGAACTTTACGGTCTCCAAGATCCTGGTAGATAATGGGAGATCTGTAAACGTGATCTTCAAGAGGTCCTTCGATGAGATGCAGGTGGAAGCCAAAAGGATCTTGGCCTCGGATGGACCGTTGTTTGGGTTCTCCGGAGAGAGGAAAGAAGTGGAAGGGGGAGTAGGGCTGCACGTAAGGTTGGGGGGCATGTCACGGAACTGCAGGTTCGTGATCGTGGACGCCCCGAGCAGCTACAGCGCCATCTTTGGGCGTCCCCTCATCAGTGTCTTTCGCTGCGTCCCCTCCTCTTTTCATCAATGTCTCAAGTTCAGCAATGGAGGGGTGCAGGTCAGGGTCAGAGGGGACCCAAAGGTGGCAAGGCAATGCTACGTTACAGCGGTTAACACCATATCTTGGATAGCAGAAGCAGAGGAGTTGGAGAAAGAGATGGCAGCACGTGAAGAAGCTGTCGGGGAAGAGGTGGTGAGCGCGGAGGAAATGAGAGAAGGAACCGAAGAGGAAGTCGGGGGAGAGGAGACTGAGAAGCAGCAAGGAGGAGATGTGCAGGAGGCCCAGGGGGGTATAGAGGTCGAGCAGCAGCAAGAGAGCCTGGAGGGGGCCATGGAGATTGAGGAGGAGCAGAGAGGAGGAGGTGTGCACGAGGTCCGGAGGAGCGGGGAGTTGGAGCCATAAGAGGGAAGGCAGGAGGAAGTGGAAGGAGAAAGGGCTGAGGAGGAAGCCCGAAGGGGCGTGGAAATTGAGCTGTAGCAGGATGAGGCGATGGAAGTTGAGGGAGCAGGAGGGGAGGAAGAGTCGGAGCTGGAGGAAGAAGCAAGGGACGGCTGGGAGCAGTCGTGGCTGGAGGTGGCCGAGGAAGTGGTGGAGATGGAGGTCTACACCAGCCAGGGGCAGGTACAAAGAGTGCGGATCAGCGGGGGCTTGAGCCCCGAGGACCAGGGGCGGATGCGGACCTGCATTCAAAGAAACATCGATGTCTTTGCTTGGAGCGCGACAGACATGTCGGGCATCGATGCGGACGTGGCCTGCCACCGCCTAAATCTGGACCCCCGGACGCGCCCCATATGCCAGAATATGAGGACCATCGCAACAAAGCTGGAGGAGCCAATACGCGAGGAGGTCAAGAAGCTCCTAAAGGCGGGTTTCATCTCAGAGATCCAGTATCCAGGCTGGATCTCCAATGTGGTAATGGTGAAGAAGGGAGGTGGAAAATGGAGAATGTGTATCGACTTTTCTTTATTAAATAAATCATGCCCTAAGGATTGCTACCCCCTGCCTCGAATCGACGCGCTGGTTGATTCAGCCGTCCGTTTTTCTATTATGAGTTTTCTGGATCCTTTTTCAGGTTACCATCAGATCTGGATGCACCCTCCTGACGTCAAGGACGTCTCCTTCATCACAAGGGAAGGGTGCTTTAGCTATAACATGATGCCCTTTGTGGGTTGAACAATGCAGGGGCTACCTACCAACGGATGATGGATCGAGTTTTCCAAGGCCAGAGGGGCCGGAACCTAGAGGTCTACGTTGATGATCTCATGGTAAAGAGCAAGGGAGTGAACTCACATCTCCAGGATCTGGAGGAGACGTTCGCCACCTTGAGGAAGTTCAAAATGAGGTTGAACCCCTTAAAATGTGTTTTCGGGGCAAGTCGTGGGAAGTTCCTTGGGCACCTTCTGACCCTGGCGGGGGTAGAACCTAACCCAGATAAAGTAAAAGCCATCCTAGAACTAAAATCACCGCGAAACACTAAAGAGGTGCAGCGCTTGACAGGAAAGCTAGCCGGCCTTAGCAGATTCCTCTCCAGATCAGGGGAGAAGTGCTCACCTTTCTTTAAAGTACTACGAGGGAACCAGAAGTTCGAGTGGACCGCGGAGTGTGAAGAAGCTTTTCAAAAGCTGAAGGAGCAACTCTCCCTGGCTCCTCTGCTTCAAAGCCCAAAGGAGGGGGAGGATCTAACCTTGTACCTAGGAGTAGGAGTAGAGGCGGTGAGCTACGTCCTAGTCAGGGAAGAGGGGAAAAAGCATCTGCCCATTTATTATGTTAGCAGGATCCTAAAGAAGGCGGAGCTTCGTTACCCTATCCTAGAAAAGCTGGCATACGTCTTGATCATTTCGTCCAGGAAGCTCCGGCCATATTTCCAAGCACATTCGATCAGGGTGGTGACGGACCATGCTCTCCGTAAGATTTTCGAAGGAGTGGAGCACTCGGGTAGGCTGGCCAAGTGATCTATCGAGTTGAGTGAGTTCAACATTTCATTCGTACCAAGGCTCTCCATTAAGGCACAGGTAGTGGCCGACTTCTTGGCAGACTACGTCGCAGAAGTCGGGGCCGAGGAGTCGCGACCACAAGAAGCATGGAAGATGACGGTTGACGGGGCCTCGGGAAAGCACTCCCTCGGAGTGGGGGTGCTACTGACAAGTCCTCAAGGGGTGACCGTAGAACAAGCGGTCGCTTTGCATTTCCCCACAA
Organism: Platanthera guangdongensis; assembly: GCA_039583875.1. Taxonomy (NCBI): domain Eukaryota; kingdom Viridiplantae; phylum Streptophyta; class Magnoliopsida; order Asparagales; family Orchidaceae; genus Platanthera; species Platanthera guangdongensis. Next base: position 17,170,070 of record CM077149.1, read on the forward strand.
CCAACAACCAAGCAGAGTACGAGGCAGTGATAGCCGGCCTTTGCTTGGCAAAGGAGCTCGAGATTAAGGATGTTGAGGTTTTCACAAATTCATTGGTGGTGGCATCTCAGATACGAGAAGAGTTCGAGGCTCGGGAGCCCACCCTTGTGAAATATTTGTCCAAGGTGATGGCAATCATCGGGGGGTTCCGGACGTTCTCCATCCAGCACGTCCCCAGAGAAGAGAGTGATGTTGCCGATCAATTGGCTAAGTTCAGACCACGGGGAGGGGGTACCCTGACTGATTTATTCCATCCAGCGATCGAAGAGGGGGAGATAATGGAGGTGGATCGGCGACCCTCGTGGGTGGATCCCTTTGTTACCTTCTTCTTGACAGGAACCCTCCCTGAGGGGATCAAGGAGGCAAGAAACTTCCAGCATAAGGCAGCTCATTATCTCATGCATGAAGGAGGATTGCACCAGAGGATGCTTTCGGGTCTCCTAGCTCGATGCGTGACGGAGGAAGAGACCAGACACGTTTTGGAGGAGGTGTACTCCGGGGAATGTGGTAGTCACTCCAGAGGGAGGACGTTGGAAGCAAGGGTGGTCAGACAGGGGTACTTCTGGCCCACCCTGAGGAAGGACGCGGCAGAGTTTGCAAAGAAGTTCAGAAAATGCCAGCTCTACGCCCCCCTCCAGCTCCTGCCGGCTCAAAGGCTCCGAAGTATCACAGCACCATGGCCTTTCGCCATCTGGGGAATGGATTTAGTTGGGCCTTTCCCTCCAGCTAATGGACAAAGAAGATTCCTCCTGGTTATGATAGATTACTTCTCCAAGTGGCAGGAGGTTAAGGCATTAGCAAAGGTGACCTCCCAAGTCATCAGGAACTTTGTCTGGGGGGAGATCATCTGCAGGCACGGGTTGCCTCAGGCCATCGTCACAGATAACGGTCCCCAGTTTGCTAGTGAAGAGTTCATCAGCTTCTGCACTCAGCTGAGCATCGACCTCAGGTTTGCCTCCGTCCACCACCCCAGGAGCAACGATCAGGTGGAGGCGGCAAACAAGATTATCGTAAACCTGCTAAAAAAGAAGGTTGAGAATTTGAGAGGAAATTGGGTAGAGCAGCTCCCCTCGGTCCTGTGGGCCTTGAGAACAACCCCGAACACGACCACCGGCGAGACTCCCTTCAAGATTTCCCATGGATGTGAGGCAGTCCTACTCGTGGAGTTCGAGGTTCGATCCCCACGAGTTGTGGATCCCCACGAGCTGCAGGTGATGGGGACGAGGCGTGGAGGATGGAAAATGAAGAAGGCATGCGCCTCTCGCTAGGCCTGACAGAGGAACTGCGAGACGTAGCAGCCATCAGGAAAGAAGAGATCAAGCGTCGAATGGCAAGGCACTTCGACAAGCATATCAGGATAAAGCAATTCGCGGAGGGAGATCTGGTGCTAAAAAAGGTTGATGCGACAGGGAGGTCCGCCCCGGTGGGAAAGCTCAATCCAAATTAGGAGGGACCCTATATTGTAGAGAGAGTGTTAAAAGCAGGAGACTACTACCTCCAGGATGCGGAGGGTAGGACCTTGAGCCACTCCTGGAGTGGGGATGACTTAAAACGCTTCTACTCATGAAAAGGGAGAGCGGTAGATATGTACTCAAAGCATGGTCAATATAATACACTTCTCGAATTATTTCCTGTTTATTGTTTATTGTGAAGTCCTAATGACAGGAAGAGGGATCTTCATCGGCACCCCGAGCTTGGCTCGGCCCCAGGTAGACCCGCTGCACAGGCTCTCATCTAGCTGGCAGGTCTGAAGACTCGCCTATGGGGGATAGGTTTGGATTGAGGTATCTTCATCGGCACCCCAAGCTCAGCTCGGCCCTAGGTAGACCCACTGTGCAGGCTCTCATCTAACTGGCAGGTCCGAAGGCTCGCCTGTGGGGGATAGGTTTGGATTGAGGCATCTTCATCGGCACCCTGAGCTCGGCTCGGCCCCAGGTAGACCCGCTGCGTAGGCTCTCATCTAGCTAGCAGGTCCGAAGGCTATCCTGTGGGGGATAGGTTTGGATTGAGGTATCTTCATCGGCACCCCGAGCCCGGCTCGGCCCCAAGGTAGACCCGCTGCGCAGGCTCTCATCTAGCTGGCAGGTCTGAAGGCTCGCGTGTGGGGGATAGGTTTGGAATGAGGTATCTTCATCGGCACCCCGAGCTCAGCTCGGCCCCAGGTAGACCCGCTGCGCAGGCTCTCATCTAGCTGGCAGGTCCGAAGGCTCGCCTGTGGGGGATAGGTTTGGATTGAGGTATCTTCATCGGCACCCCGAGCTCGGCTCGGCCCCAGGTAGACCCGCTGCGCAGGCTCTCATCTAGCTGGCAGGTCCGAAGGCTTGCCTGTGGGGGATAGGTTTGGATTGAGGTATCTTCATCGGCACCCCGAGCTCGGCTCGGCCCCAGGTAGACCCGCTGCGCAGGCTCTCATCTAGCTGGCAGGTCCGAAGGCTCGCCTGTGGGGGATAGGATTGGATTGAGGTATCTTCATCGGCACCCCGAGCTCGGCTCAACCCCAGGTAGACCCGCTGCGCAGGCTCTCATCTAGCTGGCAGGTCCGAAGGCTCGCCTGTGTGGGATAGGTTTGGATTGAGGCATCTTCATCGTCACCCCGAGCTCGGCTCGGCCCCAGGTAGACCCGCTGCGCAGGCTCTCACCTAGCTGGCAGGTCCGAAGGCTCGCCTGTGGGGGATAGGTTTGGATTGAGGTATCTTCATCGGTACCCCGAGCTCGGCTCGGCCCTAGGTAGACCCGCTGCGTAGGCACTCATCTAGCTGGCAGGTCCGAAGGCTCGCGTGTGGGGGATAGGTTTGGATTGAGGTATCTTCATCGGCACCCCGAGCTCGGCTCGGCCCCAGGTAGACCCGCTGCGCAGGCTCTCATCTAGCTGGCAGGTCCGAAGGCTCGCCTGTGGGGGATAGGTTTGGATTGAGGTATCTTCATCGGCACCCCGAGCTCGGCTCGGCCCCAGGTAGACCCGCTGCACATGCTCTCATCTAGCTGGCAGGTCCAAAGGCTTGCCTGTGGGGGATAGGTTTGGATTGAGGTATCTTCATCGGCACCCCGAGCTCGGTTCGGCCCCAGGTAGACCCGCTGCGCAGGCTCTCATCTAGCTGGCAGGTCAGAAGGCTCGCCTGTGGGGGATAGATTTGGATTGAGGTATCTTCATCGGCATCAAGCTGAGAGGGCAGTAAATTCACTTTGGCATAATAATGGAGAGTCTCCTTGAAAGCGACAATACACCTTAGCATCTCAGCTTGGTCCTAGGGCACAAAAAATAAATTAAGGTAAAAGTGGAAAGAGTAAGGCGAGTGGCGGCACTCGCAGCAGGCGATCTCGAGGGTCGTCTCGCCTTTTGCGAGGGGACACTCGCGAGACAAGGTATCGCACCGTCTCGCGGGTGTGAGCGCATCAAGGAGGCGTCTCGCGTAAGTTAGCGAAAAAGGCAAAACAGAAAAGGCTAAGCGGCGATACGGAGGGATAGCACCGTCCCGCAGGCCGGAGCAAGCCAAGGATTAACTTCACAAAATAAAGAACAAAAATGAGGACAGGACAAAAAAGGAGCATTCGCTCGTCACTTGACATATCACAAAAAATATGTATGATTAAAAGTTTTACAACAATAAAAGGTGGAGAGAGTGATTCTAAATCTTGGAAACGGCACATCAGTCCTCCTCGCCAGATGAAGAATCATCGCTCTCATCACTATAGAGTTCAGGGGCCAAGTCGCGAGCAGTCACGGTCTCGGAATCGTCTTTTACAACCCCCAGATCCTTCATCATTTGCAGCACCAGCTCTGCCACCCGGACACCAGCATCTCGGCACTGCTCCTCGACTTCCTCATGAGAATAATGAGGCGGAGGCATCTGGAAGGGCTCGCGGTGAGACGACGAGGCGACATCAGCCTGAAGACGCGCATTCTCAGCTGTCAATACCCGGACCTCCTTCTCCAAAGCCGCCACGCGCGAGCACAATTGTCCCGCCGTCTCGGCATCCTGCGGGACGACCCAGCAGTTTAGCCAAGAATGATGGAAAAAGAAAAAGACCAAAGGAAAAAGTCTTGTTACTTACCACGCTGCCTTGGGCCTTCGCGAGGAGGGACTCGGCATCAGATAGCCTCTTGCTAGCCCGGTGGACTTCTCCCGTTCCGCCTCCAGATTCTCCTCGCTGACTTTCCACTTTGAGTTGATATAAATGAGGCAGCGAGAGGAGCGGTGCGAGAACTCCAAGGCCCGCATCTGATGGTGGGAAGTTTTCAGCACAAGATCCTTGGTGGACTCGCTTTCAGGCGAAACGGCGTCAAGGCCGCCGTAGAGGGCATAGCCCACGGCGAAGGCATGGCTGGTGGGGACCTCTTGCTCCTTCCAAGAAGGAAGGAGAGTAAAGATGGACACGTGGTTGGCGTCCCGCCCCCACAACAGAACTGGGTCTCCGACGGCATCATAAACCACGGGACCCAGGTTGTAATTCATATGGGAAGAGGGGGCGGGATGGCTGGAGGAGTCGCCTTCGCGAGAGGAGGTGGCAGCCGCCTGATCAGGAACAGCAGCTTGCGGGTTGGACGCCGTGGCCGGCAGGGTGGAGGCGGCAACCGGTTGATTAAGGAGTACCGTCCCGCGGATGGGCGAGACAGCCTGGTGGTTAGGCGAAGGGGGTGGAGGAGATTCCCCGACAGAAATGGGGCTCCCTTGGGGAGCTTTCTTCTTTTCCTTGGAGATGACTACTGCCTTTTTCATCTTTTTTTGGGAGGGCTGGAGCGAGAGGGGACCGTGTCGTCTGCGGGCCTCTTCGGCGGGATGGGCGCCAAGGACTCTCTCGCCGCCTCTGCCGCTACGTTGGCGAGATCAAGACCCTTCGCGGGGTGGATGTTGCTCTTGTAAGGAGGGAGGGCTGGAACGATTCGCTCACCTAAAAGCAAGCAAGGGTTATTAAGCGGCGATATGGCAAAAATTGAGACGCGAGAACGAAAGAATGAGAATACCTTCACCAGGGAGCACTGGGGGAAGCGCGTCGAGACCTCGCCGCAAGAAGTTGACCTCGAAGTTCTTGCCGACTAGGTATTCGCACGGCAGCTTCTCTGGGCCACTGACTTGTGGGGTGGCGTAGAAGCTCTCTGGCGGAGACACCGACGCTAGAGGGATGCCGCCGAAATCAGCGCGGTCTCCCCGAATGAAGACAAATAGAGTGAGCCAGTGGTGGTTCTTATTGGGCGTCTCGCACACTTTAAGCCCCTGCCCAGTAAAGTACGAGACGCCATCGGCGTTGGCGTGGTAGATAAAGAGCTTGCAGAAGGTCGTCAAGCTGAATTTGATGCGCTCCCGGCGCATATAGCAGGCGAAAGCGATCAACACCGAGATGGCGTTAGGGTTGAACTGCGCCGGGACGACACCAAAATATTTGAAGACCTATTTTACCTCAGGCCAAAGGGGCAGCCGCAACCCCGCCTCAAAATGCGAGACGGGGAAGGCGAGTTCCCTCGGGTAGTTGGTATTAATGCACTCGCCGACCTTGGGGGGACGCGACTCGACACCATCCCCCAGGAACTCGCGGGCAAACCTATGATAATCTTCTTGAGGGAGCCGGCCAAGCGGGAAGTCGTGGTCTGTGAACCTCTTCCCGCAGCGGCTGCGCCCCTCACCTTCCTCAACCTTCTTCTTACCCATCTTCTTCGGCGAGACGGTCTTCGGCGAGACAAAGGAAAAGAAGAAGTTGGAGAGAGAACCAAGAGAGAAGGGCGAGAGGGGCCGGCGAGACGAAAGAATCAGAGAGCCAAGAGCTCGGGTAGCAGCGGGAGAGAAAAGTGCGGTATCTATCGGACCCCGGGCCAGGCATATTTATAACCAATACAGAGCAATGATTGATGGGCAGGAAAAAATATAAGGGGAGGGGAAGAGTCGGCATTCGTTTCTCTCTCCTCAATCTCGATCGGCGCGACCCGTCGCAATCAAAAAAGAATATATGCATAATATAATCAAAAAATAAATTATAAATGGAATAAAAAACCAGCAATTAGGATATGTATTTAGAGATCGTCCCACGTACAGCGGGCAGCCAGTTTCTTCATGATTAGGCAAGACAATGTTACAAGACTGCTATAATTACAGCATTCAAAAATAAAAAGAAGCGTCGAGACGGACGTCCTTCAATACAGGCGCCATTCCCAGCGGCCCCCGCGAGCTCCCGCAGAGGGAGGTCTACTCCGCGAGTGGAAGGCGCGAATAGATTCAAGACCGCGGCGCGCGAGACGTACCTGCGTATCAGTCTTGCTAATGATGGCTTCAGGGTTGGTGCCATCAACATCTAGCTCGGCATTAGCTTCGGAGGATAGGCGAGCACATTCGTTCTCCAGTGATTCGATGCGCCTCTCTACGGCCTGCTTATCCTGCGCCAAGGAGTGGATGATGCGCGCGTGCTTCCGAAAAAGCTCAGCTGTCCTGCGCTTCATCTCCGATGTATTCGAAGGGTCACCCAGATAGTCTTCAATCCCATCTACAGGAGGAGGCGAGATGGAGAGTCGCTTTGGCTGCTCCTCAATAGGCGAGTTGGCCCGAGAATCTGCGCAAGGGGTGCAGAGGCAGGGTGGAAGAGGTACTCGCAGAAGGGTGTGAGAATAACGAAGAGTATGCAAAAGGGAGAGGGAAGGACTCTTACCAGGAAGGCGAGAGGTCTCGGCGGCCGGGGAGGGGTCGTCCCTCCTCTCGCTAGGAGTAGTTGGGGGAGTAGAAGAGGGCTGCGAGTCGTGCTCCTCGCGGTGGACGGCAGAACCATCTCGCGGGCTCTCCGGGTGCTGCGAAACCGCGAGAGCTCCCTGACAAAACCCTAGTCAACAAAAGAGAGCACACGATTGCAGAGATAACAGCGGCGGAAGCAATTACCCACCTCTTTTTCCTTGTAAGATGCATGAGGAGTGGGGACGGTTTCCAAGGCGGTGCGAGATAGTTCTCCTGCGGCAGGCGACGCACCCCCGGCTTCATCTTTTTTAGGCGAGACGATAGGGGGAGAGGGCGAACCAATAAAGAAGTAAAAGAGGCCATGTTGGCCTTGTGCTGCTCTCGCACCAGTGTGAGATGTTCGCGGAAGCTCTGGTTGTGCATCATGACGAAGGATTCAAGCTAGGGAAGAAGGATGTGCAAAGCAGGACGCCCGGTGTGCGGAGCAGGAATCATATATTTATAGGCCCCGATGGGGGCCTCAAAAGATTCCTCATAAATATGTTTTTTAATGCGCCTTAAATAACGAACCCCGGTTGGACATTCTTTTCGAGCTTAGAATAATCTCGAAAAGAGCGGGGATTGTGTACAACCTCGGGCTCGCACGAAGCTCTCAAGGAGCAAATAAGTCGAGGCAGGCGAATGGGACCAGGGGGCCCACTCGCAAGAGGCGAGATGATTGTCCCTTCAGCGGGCAAGGTACCCCATTTGGGGGCGAGAAGACCTCCATCGACGAGAGGGCCTCCAGAGGCGAGAGGGCCTCCAGAGGCGAGAAGACCTCATAGCGAAGGGCGCCGGCGAGACGGGCAGTGGGGACCATCTCACCGACAGGTGCTTCTCCAATCGCCAGGGCAAGACGAGACCATTTTCATATTTCCATGTCCACAGGGGTTTTTACTCTTCTACCCCGGGTATTTTTACCCACTTACCCTTGGTGGCCTGCGCATAGCTCCTCAGAACAGCGGAGTTTGGCTATTGGCAGACCCAACCAGGGGCACCCCGGTAATTTCAGACCAGTACAGTTTTGTTATTGGCAGTTCAGACTCTGAAATCTATAAATAATCCCATAGGGGTTCTTTAGAGGAGGACTTTTCGACTCCGAGGGAATGATCGGCATTGTCTTCTGAGGAACTCCAAGCCCAGCTTTTGGCTTTGGAGGGGAAGCTCTCAGTGACCTTCCGGGTAAGCGGTGGGACCTCCCTGCTGCGGATTTGGGCCAGTTTTCTAGTCCTTCACGACCAGTCGGAGGTCGGAGCTTGGGCCAAGTAGGTGTCGGCTACGCCCCTATTTTGCGAACATTTGTCGGAGTCAAATTTTGGCTTCAACACTTCTGTTTTGTATCTCATGTGTAAGTGTTCTGTATCTTCTCTTCTGTTGATAGAGAATGTCTTTATATAGACTTCCTCCATGGTAACAGGCATATTTGGTTTCTAACAAACTTCTGATAGCTCTGACAGTTGCAGTAGACCGGTTGGTTATGGCAGCTATCAAGTCTTCCAGTCACTTCTTGAAACTCTGTCTCTGTCGGCAAAGTATCGAGACTGAACTTCATCATGTGTCGACACAAGTAGACTAAGTGTCGACATAAGCCTTGGTGGTGTCGATACAGCTCCCTTAGTGTTGACACTGCTTCTCGACACAGCTTCTGTAGAATGTGTCGACACTAGTCCTGTGTGTCGACACAGTCACTTCTTTTCATCACAAAAATCAACTTTGTTGAAACTCTGCTATGTGTCGACACAAGTCCTATGTGTTGACATAATTGATGTCGACAAAGTCTTCTGTGTGTCGACACTGCCTCTGTGTGTCGACACAGTTGAAGTCGACTAAGCTTTTCTGTGTGTCGACTATGCCTCTGTGTGTCGACACAGTTTCTTCTGGTGTCGACACAGCCTTTCCAAGTGTCGACACAATTGACTCCAGGTGTCGACACAGCTTTTCTCCAGTGTCGACACAAACCTTCATAAGTGTCGACACAGCTTCTTCTGGTGTCGACTCAAGGACTTAAAAACTTTTCCTGCATTCCTGCATTTTCTTAACCTACACATATAAACTCAAAACAACATCAAATACACCTTGATGCATATCATTGAGTAAGGTGAGGCTTCTTCAAATCTGGTACACATTTACCAATGTACCCAACAATCTCCCCTATTTGTAAAAGTCATAACCCTTAGTCAATGATATACACCATTCATAATAAACACATATTATGATGTATAAAAACATTACATGACAGGGTAACTTATAAACAAAACATGTATAAAATGTCATCATAGAATAATGATGCAAACATAATGAGTATTAATCATTGTTTTGTTTAAACTTTCAAAAGTTTCTTAACAATAGTTTACATAGATTTTTAAAACTAAAGAATACAATGTTGTAAAATCTAGTTAATCTATTCTAAGACTGATCAGGCTCCTTGAGGACTATATCTTTGTCTGACTGGATCTTGGCTTGTACTGGAGCTTCAGTATCTTCAGCTGGCTTCTTGTCCTTCAAATCATTCTTCTTTTGTTCTTCATCCCTTATCCTTTGCCTTTCAAAATAGTGAAAAGGCTTTGAGAAGTACTTACTAGTCTCCTGAGCATTAAGAGGTAGCTTCCCAGCTTTTGTCTTTCTTCTATATTGTAGAATGGCTTCCTGTCTAGCTTCATGCTTATTTCATTCTTTCTCAGTGTACCATTTGCCCCTTTCATGGGTCTGGTCCTTTACAGCTTTCTAGGCAGTCAAGATAATATTCTTGGAAGTAGGACTCCATTGTTCAAAATCAGGCTTCAACTCAGCCTGTTCTCTGAACCTTTTCTTAGACAATAGAGCTTCCTTTGGAGCTTCCTTGGCAGCCTCTGTCATTTCCACTTTCTCAATGATAACATTTTTAGTACCCTCTGGAGGGCTGTACATTGACTGTACTTCTTGCTGAATCATATCAAAATCTGCTGTAGGGTAAATGACCTGAGCAACTTCAGGTTGATCACCTTCAAAATAAGCAGGTTGCACACCTGACTCAGCTACAATATCATCATCACATAGGGGTGGATATCCAAGGGTGGCTCTGATGTTATTAGATATCCATTTAGCATGATCTGAGCCTGCTTTGACTAACACTCTCTCCCCCTTTATGACTTCTCTTTCAATATGATCTCTGAGGTAATATTTCTGAAATCGTACTTGTTCATCTAGATAATTAACACCATCTTTATAAAATGACCTTAGTTTCAGTAGCTGATCAGAAATGATCTTTTGAGAATTCTTAATAGCTGTTTGTACAGCAGCTAGTTCTTCCTGTAATTGTTTATCAAAATCTGACTTGGCTTTAGCCCTTGCCTCAGTCTGGGCAGCAGCAGTATTCTTTAATTCTGTAACAATCACATTATGTGATTCAGTCAGATTGTCATTCATTCTTAGTTGATTTTCTAGGACATAGCCTTGCTTAACAGCTATATCATCAACTTGAGTCTTTATGGCTTGTTGTTTCTTTGCAAGATAGACTACAACATTGCCACCTTTGTGGAAGCAATCTGTCATTTTCTTCTTGTTCTGATTTACTTGAAATCTTATGGATTTAATATCCTGAGCCAAGGAGAATTGCAGATCTTTATGGGTCTCATCCATATATTTCTTCATGGCTATCCTTTGTTCATCTAACTTTACTTGCAAGGATACTAGTAAGGAGCTATAATCAGTGGCTGGGGCATGTTGTGGAGCAGTTTGCAATGCCCTTTTATAGCTTTGGCTTCTTCTTTTAAAAACCATCAGCTTTCTCTTCTTTGCTTGAATTTCTGCTTCATCTTCAGAAGCTGAGGTACTTTCTAGATTCACAGTGTCCTTTAGACTTGTGGGCAGCTCTTTGTCAGATCTAGGTAACTCCCCCTGAGTCCCTTGCTCCTCCCCCTCAGTCCTGACATGCTCCCCCTCAATTTCAGCTTCCTTTCCCTCAGTTCTTGCTTGCTCCCCCTCAGTTCTTACTTGTTCTATATCAGGGAACAACTCTTCAAGGGTAAACTCTTGTTGAGGTTGGAATGGAGGCACTCTTAACTCTGGAGCATCAGCAGTTGTAGATGTATCCTCAATGATAACATCTTGTGCTTGACTGTTTAGTTGAGTGGTCTGGTCAACATCAACCAAGGGCACAGTTAGTGTTTCATCCTTATTAATGAAAATTGATCGATCAACTTCTTGGATTACCTCAAGAATAGTTTGAGTAGCCATTTCACTTTCTAAGTGTGTTGGCTCTTCCTCAACATGAGGCTCCCCCTGCACCTGAGCACCATCTATAATGTCTTGTGCAGGAGATTTTTCAGGAATCTCTGGCCTCTATTCATCAGGCATGTCCTTTGTTAGTAATCTATCCCATCTGGAGATTATCCTTATATTCATTCTTCTCATGTGGCTGATCTTAGAACCAGTAGTCTGTTTCATTACCTCTAGAATTATTCCAGCCAGGTATAGACTCATGATTCTTCCCAGATTTGGATTCTTGATACTTTCCTTAATCTTTTCAAAGATTACTGCAGACCAATCTGTGTTCAGTCTGAAGATAATCCTGGTCATCAGGCTGAACATATAGGCTGAAACCCTATCAGGTCCCCCTGGCTTGCAGAGAATGACCTTTCCAACCACTTCAGAAAGGAATTTTCCTTGCAGATTCATCCCTTTCCTGTTCATGGCAGATCCAATCTTCATGGTGGGATCCAATCCACACCACTGAAGTGCTTCCCTAGTCTTGAATGAGGTAACTTCTTCTTCTTCTTGAGTTCTTGGGAGTTGAAGAGTTTTCCTCAAGCTCTTCAAGGTAAGATTAACTTTAGCTCCCTGAACTGTAGATTTGATCTTAAGTGCAGTCGAATCTAAAGTAGCTGCGCCATAGAATTCCAGTATTTCTTTCTTCCATATCTTTGTAGGTTCGGATACCAGAAATTCCAAACCATTTTCTGCAATTAGGGTAACTACTGTTTTAATCTCGGGTTCCGTATTATCAAAAGCATTGCAAACCAGCTCATAGCCTTCGTTGACGTTATCTTCAAGATTTGGCGCTATTGGGGTTGAGAGAAATCTTGGATTGAGAAGAGAGAATTTATCAACACAAGGTTTTGATCTCGAAAATATGGAGAGTCTGTCGACAGGGTTTGTTGTTGACCTATTTATACCCTTCTAAATAATGAAGTTCAAAAGGCACGTCAAAATTTTCTTAATGTGTCGACACAGTTGAAATGTGTCGACACAGTTGAAATGTGTCGACACAGACTTCTAATGTCTCGACAGAAGTGTTGACTTCTATGTGTCGACACCAATTGATGATGTGTAGACACAGACATTCTTAGCAGTTCGACAGAAATTCTATGTCGACTCTAATTCTAAGTGTCGACACAACTTCTGGATGTGTCGACACAACTGCTCTGATGTGTCGACACCAATTTTCTAGATATGTCGACATCACTTTCCTGGAGTGTCGACATCAACTACTATGTGTCAACACAGGCAACTTTTTGTGTCGACACAATTTTACTTAGCCAAATTTGTTAAACTAATTTATGTTCAACATTCCTAATTCAATTTTGAAATTATTGAATTTAGTTTCATCTAATGGCTTAGTGAACATGTCAGCAATTTGTAAATCTGTATTAACAAATTCTAAAGAAATATCTTCTTTCTCTACATGATCTCTAAGAAAATGGTATCTTATTTCTATATACTTTGTTCTACTATGAGAAACAGGATTATGAGCAGTAGAAATAGCACTAGTAGAATCACATAATAATGGAGTTCTACTTACCTGAATACCATAATCTTCCAACTGATGTTGTATCCAAAATAGCTGTGCACAACAACTTCCTGCAGCAACATACTCAGACTCAGCTGTGGAAATTGCCACACTAGTCTGCTTCTTACAGCTCCATGACACCAATCTTCCTCCTAGAAATTAAAAGGTGCCTGTTGTGCTTTTCCTATCTACTTTTCATCCTGCAAAGTCTGCATCTGAATAGCCTATTAGTAGAAAATCTTTATTCCTAGGATACCAAAGGCCTAGATTAGGTGTGCTCTTAAGATATCTCAAAATCCTTTTGACAGCAGTATAATGATATTCTTTAGGGCAGGATTGGTACCTAGCACAAACACATGTAGCATATATGATGTCTGGTCTACTAGCAGTCAGATAAAGGAGGGAGCCAACTATCCCTCTGTATAAAGACTCATCTATAGGTTTCTCTGCATCATCTTTGCTTAGAGACATACTTGTCCCCATTGGAGTTCTTATGGTAGTGGATGATTCCATACCATACTTCTTAATTAACTACTGGGTGAACTTAGACAGAGATATGGACAGGCCATCATCAGTCTGTCTTACTTGGAGTCCCAAGAAGAACTTAAGTTCTCCCATACTGCTCATTTCAAATTTCTCTTGCATAAGTTTTGCAAACTTTCTACAAAGATTATTTTCAGTAGAACCAAATATTATGTCATCAACATATATTTGGACTAGGATGATCTTTCCTTTGGATTCTGTAAGGAATAGAGTCTTGACTATTTTCCCCCTTGAGAATTTGTTCTCAATGAGAAAGTAGACGGGGTTTCATACCAAGCCCTTGGGGCTTGTTTCAACCCATATAAAGCTTTCCTAAGTTTATAAACATAATTAGGATTGAGTGGATCAACAAAACCTGAGGGCTGTTCTACATAGACCTCCTCTATTAAGTCTCCATTTAAGAATGCTGACTTAACATCCATTTGGAACACTTTGAAGCCTTGATATGCTGCATAGGCTAGGAATAGCCTGATTGCTTCCAACCTTGCCACTGGAGCAAAAGTCTGATCAAAGTCTATGCCCTCTTCCTGCCTGTATCCTTTGGCAACTAGTCTTGCCATGTTCTTCACTATGATCCCACTCTCATCAAGCTTGTTTCTATAAATCCACTTTGTCCCTATGACATTGTGGCCCTTTGGTTTTAGAACCAACTCCCAGACCCTACACCTTCTGAATTAATTTAACTCCTCCTACATAGAATCAATTCATTGTGGGTCTTGAATAGCTTCTTCAAATCTCTTGGGTTCTAGTTGAGATAAGAAGCTTGAGCAAAGAACTGTGTTTAAGTTCCTGCTTCTTGTTTGTACTCCATGTCTTGGATCACCAATGATCTGGTGTGCAGGATGATCCTTTAAATGTCTAACTGCTAGAGGTAATCTATCAACAGTTTGACCTTCTTCAATCTCTTCATTATGCTGCACCACATGGTCTTCATCAGCCTCTTGAGTATCTTGTACTCTCCCTGGACAGCAACTACCATTTTCCTCATCCTATTTTGCAGTTGGATCTTCTCTTATAGTAAGCTGGTCCATCTTCTGCTGTATACCTGTAGAGCTACAAGAACTACTAGGCAACTCACTGTTAATAAGTCTAGATTCATCAAATATGACATGAACAGACTCTTTTACAACTTGAGTAGCCAAATTGTAGACCCTATAAGCCTTACTATTGTTGATGTACCCAACAAATATCCCATCTTGGGATTTGGCAGCAAACTTAGTTAGGTGAGACTTGTCATTGTTATGCACATAGCACTTGCAACCAAAGATCCTAAAATAGGATAAGTTTGTTTTTCTTCCTTTCATAACCTCATAGGGTGTCTTTTTGTGGTTTTTGGTGATGGAGGCCCTATTGAGCACATGACATGCAGTGTTTACTGCCTCAGCCCAGAAATATTCTGGGAGAGAAGTGTCACTCAATAGTGTTCTTACAGCCTCAATCAATGTCATATTCTTTCTTTCAGCAATGCCATTTTGCTGAGGTGTTCTAGGTGAGGAGAATTCCTGAAGAATCCCAAATTCTTCACACAATCTTGTCATACTTTCAGATTGGAATTCAGTTCCATGGTCACTTCTGATTTTGACCACTGAACTATCTAATTCATTCTGAATTTGTTTGACAAAATTACAGAAGACATTTGGGGTTTCAGATTTCTTCCTCAGAAAGAATACCCATGAAAATCTAGAATAGTCATCTACAACCACAAAAGTGTAGACCTTCCTACCTAGACTATGAACTGGCATAGGACCAAATAAATCCATATGCAAGAGGTATAAGCACCTCGCTGAGTCTTTGGTTTCTAGGCTATGAAAGGAGGATCTGGTCTGCTTGCCTTTTTGACAAGCTCAGCATATTCCATCCTTAAAGCACTTAACTTGAGGACCATTCCTCATTAACTCTTTACTAAAGAGTTGGCCAATAGTCTTGTAGTTAAGATGAGCTAGCCTCTTGTGCCATTTGACACAATGAGAGGCTTTCTCATCAGCCACAAGACAGATAGGAGAATTTTTATTCTCACTCTCAAAATTTAGATAATACACATTTCTTTTTCTATAACCAGTCAATATGACTTTTTGATCACTTGACCTCTTGATATGACACCCATTCTTGACAAATGAAATGTCATATCCAAGATCACTCAGCTGGCTAATGCTTATTAGGTTGTGTTTCAAACCCTTCACATAAGCCACTTGACTGATAATGATTAAGTTGTTAGAAATGTTACCAAACCCTTTGATGACTCCTTTTTCAGAACCACCAAAGTTTACTTTAAGCCCATTCAATATTGGTGAGTAGTCCTTCAGCAATCCTCTTGTTCCTGTCATGTGCCTGGAACATCCACTGTCCAAGTACCATATAGGGGCATGACAACTTGGACTCACCTGCAACAAAGATTACTTAACCTTAGAACCCAAATAATTTTTGGGTCATTGGTTCAAGTTAGACTGAAACTTGACAAATCTTCCTGCAGCTCTTCTAACAGGTAGACTGTTATCCTTCCTGACACTGGTGTTGTGCCAACAGTCTAAGGCACAATGGCATATCTTGCCACAACACTAGCACTCATACTTATTATACCTCTTTTTAGGTATAATCTTAGCTGTATTGTTGGCAGCAGATCTTTTGTTTTGTGCTGGGGCTTTGCCTTTATTATTGGACTGGCAGCCCATACAGTTCCCTTAAAGCCTAATTCTGCCTTACCCTTTTGAGACACAAAGTCATCAATTAAGGGTAGGACAGATTTTGGCTTAGAGAAACTAGCCACTAATTCCTTCTCTTTCTGAAGTCTGTCTTCCAGACTTTTGATCTGTTCATTTTTGAATGTGATTGTTCCCATCTGAATAACTGTTATGTTTTTCAGCTTGGCAATCTCATTCATCTTCTGATCCAGCAGCTTTTCTAAATCAGATGCAGCCAACTTAAGAGCTGTAATTTCCTTAGCCTGATTTTTGGCCAGGTTTATGCTTCTCTTGAGTGCATGCAACAAATCCCCATATTCATCTATAAGTTGATGAATATCTCCTTCAGATTCAGACCCATCCACATTTCTTGTTGTAGATGCATCTGATTCTGACCCAGTGTAGTAATCAGAATCTACAGATAAACTTTTTACCTTACTGGGACCAGGTTGATCCTGGCACTGGTCTTCTTCACATAAATCCATCAGTCCTTTGCACTAATGGTCTTCTTTCTCATTGATAGAGTTCAGTAATTTCAAGAACTCATCCTCTTCTTCTGTTGTAAACAAACCAATATAGGCCTCAGCCTCAGATTCAAACTCTGAAGTTGATTGATTTGTCCAACTTTTCTCTTTCTTAGCTACCAAGGATTTCTCCTTCTTGCTCTTGTGCTGAGACTTCTTTTTATCAGCAGACTCCTTCCTTTTGTCTGGACAGTCAGCCACAACATGTCCAGGTCTGTTGCAGCAATAACAAATAATCTTTGATGTAGTTGACTTGCTAGGCTTTGTCCCACTTCTGTCCTTCCTAGATGATTTCCTCTTCTGATAATAGTCATCCTTGGACTGAGATGAGGATGACTTAGATTTCCACTTCTTCTTCTTTAAGAATCTCTGAAACTGCCTTGTGAAAGCAGCAAAGTCTTCATCAAAATTACTGCTGTCTGAACTGTGATTATCATAATTTTCTGAGATCACTTCTACATCTTTCTAAGGAGAAGATGGAGACATCCTCCTATTCTTCCTTGTGGCTTCTACCTTGAAGGCCACTGACTTTTCTCTATGGTCAACCTTTGTATTTTTCTCTTCCTCCTTTCTGGCCAACAGCTGCATCTCATAAGACAACAATTTGCCAAACAGTGTTAGAGGTGAAATTTCTGCCAGTCTGGCCACTTCCCTTATGGCATAGATCTTTGTATCCCAATCCTTAGTCAAAGACCTAAGGAATTTGTCATTCAGCTCATATGTACTGAAGATTCTTCCATAGGACATTAGTTCATTTACAATTCTGTAGAACTTCTTATAACATTCAGTTATGCTATCAGACTTGGCTTGTCTGAAACTCTCATATTCTTGATTAAGCATAGACTTTCTATCTTGCCTAGCCTCTTTAGAACCCTCCATGTAGACAACCAATGTGTCCCACATCTCCTTGGAGGTTTTGTAGTGAATCAGATTCTGGAATGTTGAGTCATCTATGGCACTCACTATAATATTCTGTGCTCTTTTATCCATTGTAGCCAAGATGATCTCATCCTTAGTCATTTCTGAAAAATCCTTAGGAATCCTTTGATTAGCATCAAGAATTGAAACCTTCATTGGAATATATGGTCCTTCCTGAACTGTTATATAAATTCTAGGATCAGATGCCTCCATAAATAATCTGACCCTTTCCTTCCATATTCCAAAGATTTCCTTCCTGTAGATAAGCAACTTCATTGAACCAAGTTCTTTATGGTTTTCTCCTAAACCCATCTTCTTTAACTTACTTCTGCCTCACAGATCTTACTCAGACTGTTAAGTCTATCTTTTAGTAACCTGGCTCTGATACCACTTGAAAGAATTGGTTCCTAAACACCTAGAGGGGGGTGAATAGGTGCAATTCCTTTTAACTTCTAAAACAGAGTATTAATTCAGTTAATTAATAGAAACATATAGTTCTACAGCTATCACAACACAGAAATAACAATACCACACACAATCACAGATGGCACACTGATTTATAGTGGTTCCCCAAGGTCTGGGTACATCCACTTTCCCCCTTCGCCTATCTAGCAGTGTGCTAGATTCGGTCTAACTTCTTTCCTTCTCCTTAGATCCAGAGATCTTATAACTCAGAACCCAAACAAGGCTCCTACAACTCAGAGTGAGTCCACACTCCTACAGCTCAGGCAATCTGCCCTACCTCAGCCTTCAACAAGGCCTACAACTCAGAGATGAAAATCTCCTACAACTTAGGCTCTCAGCCCTACCTCAGCCTTCAACAAGGCCTACAACTCAGAGAACTTTATCTCCTACAACTCAGCCTTTATAAATCAGGCTTACAACTCAGATCTTAAAAAGATCCTACATAAAATATATGTAATCTGAAATTTACCACCACCCGGGTTGAGAGAGAAAGGATGGAAGGTTTCTTGATCAGTTCTTGAAAGAATCTGACGTTAGAGATCAACATGTCTTAGCTTTCTTCAAAGCTTCTTGAATCTGATCACAGTAGGGTTGATCTCCTTTGAAGTTGATCTTCAATCAGCTTCTTTCTTGAAATTCAGAAATCAATCTGAATTCTTCTTGGCAGACTGGTTCAGAATCTGCACCTAAGAGACTTGTTGATGTAAGTCCCTTTCTTCACTTGAATAGATGGAGATCTCTCTCTCCAAATTCTTTTGAATATTCTTCTGAATTATTCTTTGAATTCTCTTGACAAACTCTGAGTAGATCACCACTTGAGAATGTCTTCTTAGATCTTCTGTTGAAAATCTTCTTCTGTTTATTTTATCTCATGTGTAAGTGTTATGTATCTTCTCTTCTGTTGATAGAGAATATCTTTATATAAACTTCCTCCATGGTAACCGGCTGATCCGATTTCTAACGAACTTCTGACAGCTCTGACAGTTACAGTAGACCGGTTGGTTATGGCAGCTGTCAAGTCTTCCAGTCACTTCTTGAAACTCTGTCTCTGTCAGCAAAGTGTCGAGACTGAACTTCATCATGTGTCGACACAAGTAGACTAAGTGTCGACACAAGCCTTGGTGGTTTCGACACAGCTCCCTTGGTGTTGACACTGCTTCTCGACACAGCTTCTGTAGAATGTGTCGACACTAGTTCTGTGTGTCGACACAATCACTTCTTTTCTTCACAAAAATCAACTTTGTTGAAACTGTGCTATGTATCAACACAAGTCCTGTGTGTCGACACAGTTGATGTCGACAAAGTCTTATGTGTGTCGACACTGCCTCTGTGTGTCGATACAGTGGATGTCGACTAAGCTTTTCTGTGTGCCGACTCTGCCTTTGTGTGTCGGCACATTTTCTTCTGGTGTCGACACAGCCTTTCCAAGTGTCGACACAATTGACTCCAGGTGTGGACACAGCTTTTCTCCAGTGTCGACACAAGCCTTCATAAGTGTCGACATAGCTTCTTCTGGTGTCAACTCATGAACTTAGAAACTTTTCCTGCATTCCTGCATTTTCTTAACCTGCACATATAAACTCAAAACAACATCAAATACACCTTGATGTATATCATTGAGTAAGGTGAGGCTTCTTCAAATCTAGTACACATTTTCCAATGTACCCAACACCTAGTGTCAGAAACGACAAAGATTTGGAAGAAGGAGATCCTTGAATTTTATGCAGCAGCATCTCTGGATTCAACAGGACTAAAGATTAGGTCCTCAGTTCAAGGCACAAAGGTCAAACTCACCTTGAAGAGTTTAAGAAAGACTCTACACCTGCCCCGAGTTCAAGAAGAATATGAGGTTGCATCTTCCAAGACCAAGGAAGCTCTCCAATGGTGTGGACTGGATCCAACCACCAAGATTGGATCTTTTATGAATAGAAAGGGGATGAACTCCCAAGGAAAATTTCTTTCTGAAATAATTGGAAAAGTGATTCTATGCAAACCAGGTGGACATGATAGGATATCTGCCTACATGTTCAGCCTCATGACCAGAGTCATCTTCAGGATCAACAACAACTGGTCTGCAGTAATATTTGAGAAGATCAAAGAAAGCTTCAAGAAATCAAACTTAGGAAGAATACTAAGTCTATATATGGCTGAGACTATACCTGAAGTGATACACCAGATAGCAGGATTTAAGATCAACCACATGAGAAGGATGGATTTAAGAATACTCTCCAGATGGGAAAGGGTGCAAGGAAAGGAAGAAACAAACCCCCAGGAAATCTGAATCTTCTAGTGATTCAGAAGAACAAGTGACCTTCAGTTCAGATGAAGAACAACAAGAATATGCAAGGAAATCACCTACCCCTAAGAATGTAGATGATAGTCAGATGTATGGGGAGCAGATTCCAGAAAGCATCAACCAACTGGATCAAGTTCAGGAAGTGCCTCATATAGGGGGAGCCAGTGAGCTTTCTCCAGCTCAACAAAAGGCATTACCTTCAGAAGTTGCTCATGAGAAAGAGCAAGCTGCATTAGAGAGTGAAACAGCCACTCAAACTATCCTTGAGGTAATACATGATATTAATCAAACTACACTAGATACTGAGCTAGATACACTAACTGTGCTTCTAACTGATGTTGAATAGACAAACCATGACAACATCCCTACACAGGATATAACAATGCATGATACATCGCATTAGATGGTGCCCCATTACCTGTACAAGATATAGATGTTCCACATGTACAAACTCAACAAGAATTCACTCTTGAAGAGTTATTTCCTGATATTCAGGAGGCAAGGACTAAGGGGGAGTTAACTAGGACTGAGAAGGAGCTGCACTCTGGTCGTAAAGAGCAAGTTGATATAGACAGTTCCTCAGCTTCTAAAGATGATGAGATCTCAAAAGCTAAGAAAAGAAAACTAATGGTTGTCAAGAAGAAGATCTTAAGCTACAAGAGGGCTTTGCAAACAGTCACTCAACAACCAGCCCCAACAGTTGAATGCAGCTCACTGTTGGTGGATCTGCAAGTTAAACTGGATAAACAAAGAGCAGTCATGGAGAAATATATAGATGAAAGTCACAAAGACCTCCAGTTTACTTTGGCTCAAGACATTAAATCAATAAGATTTGAAGTCAATCAGAATAAGAAGGAGATGACAAATTGCTTCCATAAGGGAGGTAATGCTGTAGTTTATCTAGCCAAGCAGCAACAAGAGGCAAGGACACAGATTGATGATATAGTGGTCAAGCAAGGGTATGTCCTAGAAAATCAAATTAGAATGAATGAAAATCTTACTGAATCTCACAATGTGATTGTCACAGAACTTCAGAATACAGCAACTGTTTTAACTGCAAACATTGCTAAAGACAAGACTGAGTTTGATATACTTCTCAAAGAAAACTTGACAAATGTTAGCCTTATAATTCAAGAATATCAGAAGATAATCTCTGATCAGCTGCTGAAGTTCAGAGCATTCTATAAGGAAGGAACCAATTATCTAGTTAATCAGATAAGGTTCCAAAAGGATGATCACAGGGATCATGTTGAGAGAAAAGTCATAAAGGGGGCGAGGTTGTTGGTCACTGCAGGCTCTGATCATGCCAAATGGATCACTAATTCTATCAGAGCCACTCTTGGATATCCACCCTTGTGTGATGATGATAATACAACTGAGTCAAGCATTCAAGCTGCAGGAAATGAAGGGGGTCAGCAGGAGGTCGCTCAAATCATATACCCCCCTTCTAACTTTAAGGGAATTCAACAACTGGTTCAACAGATGTATAGCCCTCCAGAGGCTGCTAAGAATATTAAAATTGAGAAAGTGGAAATGTCTGAGGCTGCATTAAAGAGAGAGCAAGAAGCTCAACTTTCCAAGAAAAGATTTAGAGAGCAGGCTGAATCAAAGCCAGATTTTGAAAGATGGAGTCCCACTTTAAGGAACATAATACTCACTGCATGGCAAGCTGTGAAAGATAAAATGCATGACAGAGGCAAGTGGTATTCTAAACTAGAGTGGAACAAGTATCAACACAGGCAAGATGCCATATATCTGTTTAGAAGAGATCAAAAAGCTGGGAAGGTACCTGCTACTGCTGTGGAGCCAAGTAAATACTTCCCTAAGCCTTACCATTATTTTGAAAGGTAGAAGATCAAGGCTGAAGAGCTTAAGAAGAAATATCTTAAAGGAAAGAAGCCAGCTGAAGACACTGGAACAAGCGTACAAGCAAGGGCTCAATCTGGCAAAGTAATAGTGATCAAGGAGCCTGATCAGCCTTAGGATAGTTTTATTAGATTTTAACAATGTGGAAATCTATGTAACCATTTGAATGTTAAACACTTTTGTAATTCAACAAAACTTTGATTATTGTTCATTACATGTCATCATACTTTGTGTTGATATAATATTTTGTTTCTGGCTATGAATTACCCTGTCTGAGAAATATTTTTCTTTTATATACATCGAATTGTGTGTTTTATTATAAGTGATGTGTATCATTGACTAAGGGTTATGACTTCTCCAAATATGGGGAGATTGTTGGGTACATTGGAAAATGTGTATCAGATTTGGAGAATCCTCACCTAACTCAACGATATTCATCCAGGTGTATTTGATGTGGTGTTTTGAGTTTCATTATGCAGGTTAAGAAATTGCAAGGAAAATATTCTAAGTACAGGTGTCGACACTTGAGAAGCATTGTGTCGACACATGGGAAAGGCTGTGTCGACACCAAGTGTCAGTTTGTGTCGACACACGGGACTTGTGTCGACACACAAAGAATCAGTCGACAACAACTGTGTCGACACACAGGACTTGTGTCGACACACAGAAAGCTTAGTCGACAACAACTATATCGACACACAGGACTTGTGTCGACATATAGAAAGCTTAGTCGGCAACAACTGTGTCGACACACACGACTTGTGTCGATACACAGAAAGCTTGGTCGACAATAACTGTGTCAACACACTGGACTTGTGTCGACACACAGAGAGCTCAGTCAACAACAACTGTGTCGACACAAGTCTTGTGTGTCGACACAGTTGTTGTTGACTGAGCTCTCTGTGTGTCGACACAAGTCCAGTGTGTTGACACAGTTATTGTCAACAACAACTGTGTCGACACACAAGACTTGTGTCGACACACACCAGAATTTTTGTTGAAGTCAACTATGTCAAGACAAGAAGTGATTGTGTCGACACACACGACTTGTGTCGACACATTCTGCAGAAGCTATGTCAAGAAGATAGATAAGTGATATGTCGACATTTGTGTCGACACATTTAAAGGAATTTCTCGACACTTTGCTGACTGAGACAAAGTATAATGAAGCAACTGGTGACTTGACAGCTGTCATGACCAACAAGGCTGTTGCATCTGTTAGTGCCGTCAGAAGGTTGTTATGAACCGGATCAACCGGTAACCTTGGATGAAGCCTATATAAAGACATGTTCTATCATCAGATAGACAGAGAGCTTGAAGCATAAAAAGACAGAGCCAATCTAAGAAGAAGCAGAGAAGTCTTCATCCAGAAGTCATCAAGTCTCTAGCAGATCCTGAACAAGTCTGCAAGAAGAATTCAGATTTAATTCTAAAAAGAAGAAGGAAGTTGGATTGAGGATCAACTCCACTTCACAAGAATATCAACCCTACTTTGTTCAAATTTAAGAAGATTTGAAGAAGCTAAGACATGTTGATTCAAAAGTTATCTGTTCTATCAAGAACTGATCAAGAAACCTTCATCCCTTTCTATCTCTACTTGGGTGAAGGATTTATTCTTTTCTATTATCAATTTTCTGTAGGATGTATTATAGATCTGAGTTGTAAGCCTAAATTATAAAGGCTGAGGTAGGGCTGAGTGCCTGAGGTAGGGGATTAATATCTCTGAGTTGTAGGCCTGTGGAAGAGGCTGAGGTAGGGCATGTGTGCCTGAGTTGTAGGAGTGTGGAATCACTCTGAGGTAGGATTCTTTGAGAGAATCTGAGCTATAGGACTTGCTGAATTTTGAGTTGTAGGAACCATTCAGGGTTCTGAGTTGTAAGATCTGAGGATCTGAGAAGGAAGAAGGAAGTTAGGCTGAATCTAGTATACTACTAGATAGGCGAAGGGGGAAAGTGGATGTACCCATCACTTGGGGAACCACTATAAAACTGTGTGTATTCTATGTGTGTTGTGTTTATTTTTATCTGTGTTGTGATAGTGTGCATAACAGTTCTTATTGTTATAAATTTGTCTGCCTAAGCAAGAAAAAGATTTATACCTGTTCACCCCCCCCCCTCTAGGTGTTTAGGTCATCTTGAAACCAATTCTTTCACTCAGGGGTAGTCACATCTCGGGCAACCAAAGGAGCCGCCCCATCGATCATATCAACACCGCTAGAAGAAGTTGTGTTGGTTTTTCTCTTACGACTGCCACCGAATGGTGCCGCGATACTCTGCAAAGAATCCGAAGAAATGTCGCACTGCAGCAAGCGCTTCTCCTCCATAAATAAGAAAATGTTGAACAAGCGATTGGCCAACTCGCGAGGCTCCAAAACCTCCAGCACCAGGGAAAATTCCCGCTCTCTCCCCTTCTGGTAGCAACAACGACCGGGAAGAGAATTCCACGCCTCCAGCAAGCCCCAAGGGTTCCTGATGTAGCCAAAAAGAGTGTTCCTGTGGCGACAGTCTATCCGAGCCTCGAAATCGAGCCAACTCTTGTTGTTGTGAATCTCCACGCGCTCCTCACCATCGGAGCGGACATCACATAACTCTCGGAAGCACTCGAAATTAAGTCTCCTGCCATGCTAACGAAAGAAAACAATCATGTCCATAAGGCGCACTAATCCCAACAAGGTGAACTGGGAGATAGGCACCCAGCAAAATTTCAAGATCTTGTTCACCTCCTCTCTAGGCGGGAATTGAAAGCCAGATCTTAAAGTACTCTCGCAGATTGTCAGCCAGCCTCGGGGGGGGGGGGGGAGGGGGGGATTCTGCACTCTCTCCTCGACATGTGGAATTCTTATTTCCAAGTCAGCGGGTAACCCGAAGTTCTTCCTCCAAATGACAATTTGGTCCTTGGTAAGAGAAGAGCGCAGATGCAGTGGTCTCGCAGAACGCTTCAAGCCCTGTCGCCAAAAAAGAAAAATCAGGAGCAGTAAGAGAAGCATATTAGCACACGGACAATCCGACAAGCACGCACACGGCCCGATGCACGAATACACACGAGCATCAAGGCACATGCATGTGGCCCGACGTGCAGCACGCACATACAGTCTGTCCACGCACACAGACCACACGCGCGTCGTCTGCGCGCATGCATATCGCGCGCGCACTGTCCACGCATTCCGCGCGCGCGCGCATGCTCGCCCCGTGCGACTCAATCCGTGTGCCCCCTCGCGTACCCGCGTGTTGGCCGCAGTGGAACCGTCCAATAATGTGCGCGTCGTCCCCCCTCCCCCACAAAAGTTTTTAACATATTATCTGGGCTCGCCGGGCGCGGCTCTCCGATGTTTCTGTCCTTTCGCTCGTCACCATCAGGGTCGAGGGAATGGGAGAAAATCCTTACTCTCTCGCTCATACCAACCTTCAACAACAAAGGATTTGGGGGGCAATTGATAGTAATGACTCCCCATTTATAAGCTTGGGTGTACACTTAACCGTCACCTTCATAATCCCTCCTATTGTGGAGATCATGGGTTTGACTGGTCAATCCACTCCCCCATGATCTCCACCACAATAGGAGAGATCATGGTGGCCTCCGACTCAACAACTACCACCGACCGTCGGTGCCTGCAGCCACCCGCCGCTGCCCGCCGCTGCCCGCCGCCACCTCCGCCATAACCACCTCCTGGAGGCTATAAAAGGAGCCCCATGCCTCCTCATTTCTCACCTTTTTTGCTCCGGAGTCTTCTTCTTCCTCAGGCCAGATCTCAGCTGAACTCCTCCCTTGGGTCATCTTCAAGCCGCCTACAATCCAGAGGAGCGCCGAAGTCCCCAAGTGCGTGGAGAAAGGAGGAAGACGACCACCACCAGCGCTCAAGCACACCAGCAACCAAGTTAGCATTCAGTACTCCTTCGACATAGCCTGTTGCCCGTTGCGTGTCAGAAATTCTCTCTCACCCCCAAATTGTAACGAGGAGCGGCCTGTCGCCCTCGATTCTCCAAACATATTATAACCACAATCTAATAGTGGACTTTGACCATCACAGTTCCGGTCACGTGATTTTTTACCTAGTTGAGGGGTTTTTCCATGTTAAAACCCCTTTTGTCAACTCTCTCTTTTGATTAATTGTGTGCGCGCTCGACCATCCCAAGTGCTAAGGCGGTTCAGTTTATTCCGGTCCAACCGAGAAGCCGAGTTAGTCTGCAACATACTCCTTTATTCATTTCAAGGATAAGGAACTTGGATTTATTGCATGTAATGTGGTTTTGAACATCCTAAGTCCAAGTATCACACGTCTTCTTTATTCTTAGTCTGCCAACACACCTGAAAGTGCAGCTAGATCTGATATACTCTAGAGGGGGGGGGGGGTGCATAGAGTATATGGTGCTTGAAAACTTTTTACAACAATTGTTGTAATCTGAGTGAACAGGGAAGCAACTATTAATTCTAATTACAGAATAACCTACAACAGAAAATAATCATAGATCTAAACTAATCACAAAATAATCACATCCAGAAACAAAAGATAAAGATAAGCAAGCCAGAAGACACAAGGAGCTATAGTGGTTCCCCTAAACTTGGGTACATCCACTCTTCTACCACCCTAGGTAGGAATCCACTGCAGGATGAGTTGATCAGGTGTCCTGGGCACCAATGAGCTTTTGATAAGGTGCTCAAAAACCAAATCAGATTTTTTGATCAGGAGTCTTGCCAACAATGAGCTTTTGACAAGGTGCTCAAAAACCAAACACAAACTTTTGAAGGGAGTTTGAGAAACCCTTTACAGAGATGGGGATGAGAGAGTTATGGAAGTCTTCTCTTTCTCAAATCAGCTGAGAAGACTATGTTGATTTGATGGTGTCAAAGCTCCCCCTAAGTCCTTGAGATGTTCAGGAAATGAAGCTTTGCTATAGGGTGATAGGCCTTCAGAAGTTGATCTCCAACAAATGATGATTTCAGCAACACCTGAAATGTTAGGTGTCTGGAGTCTTTGAAAGATGTTGGCCTTGAACACTTGAATCACAAGAGATTAGAAGATTTCAGATGGTTGATCTCCTTGGATGTGTGTTCTTTTGAGAATTCTTTGAGACAGAGAATATTTTGTTCTTGTTCTTCTTGTCTGTGTTCTGAGTTCTAAGTGATAGAGAGATTTTGAAATCTTATCTTTTATTCTGTGGTACCAATTGAAAACATCCTCTGTCAAGAATAGTCATTGGCCTGCATTAATTGCATCCTTAATTACAATTGTCTTCTGGAGGAAAGTCCAAAGAAACATTCCTTGATAATCCCTTGAAACTTGGTCCAGAAATAAATGAAAACGGCTAGAAAATCTTCTGAATTAATTGCTGAATAACTCCTTAACTGTTCTGAATTTGAATCTTGAAAAATCCTTGAAGTCATCAGAAAATTGTCGAACTGAGCTCTGCTATCGTCGAACTGAGCTCAGCGATTTGGACTTAGACAGCAACAAAAAATCGTCGATCTGAGCTCAAAGATCATTGAACTGAGCTCAGAGATAGATATCCAATACTGAGTCAAGATCGTCGAACTGAGCTCGCAGATCGTCGAATAGAGTTCGACGATTTGTTGAAGTTGAGCTCGGCGATCGTCGAATGGAGTTCGACGATCTGTCGAAGTTGAGCTAGATGATCGTCGATCGGAGTTCGACGAATCGTCGTGCTGAGATCGACGATATGACTTAGTCTCAAACTGAAAATCCTGGGTCTTGAGGGCAGCTTCCAAACCTAGACTTCTAACCCTTAGAATCAATTCTAATTGACTTTTAGATCTATACAGGAGGTCAAAAATAGGTTTCCTAGAGACATAGTGATCCTGACCCAAATTAGTAATAGGGTGTTCCAACAATCTCCCCCTATTTGGGTTAGGATTACTATTTACAGAATTTGGAAAAATTAAATAACAACATACACAGCAACAATACACAAAAACAATAATCAGGGTATTGCAGAACCACAAATATATATCATCCCAGACAGAATTCAGAATTCAAAATGATTGTCACTGAAAGTGCAACCAGATCTGATATACTCTAGAGGGGGGTAAATAGAGTATATGGTGCTTAAAAACTTTTTACAAGCTTTTACAACAATTGTTGTAATCTGTGTCAGCAGGGAAGCAAAAATAAATCTAATCACAATACTAAGCTATGCAAAAACTAAGCACAGAAAAATCAAGGCCAGAAACAAAAAGAAAGCAAGCAGAACCAGATGACACAAGGGAATATAGTGGTTCCCCAAACTTGGGTACATCCACTCTTCTACCACCCTAGGTAGGAATCCACTGCAGGATGAGTTGATCAGGTGTCCTGGGCACCAATGAGCTTTTGATAAGGTGCTCAAAAACCAAAGCAGATTTTTTGATCAGGTGTCTTGCCACCAATGAGCTTTTGACAAGGTGCTCAAAAACCAGGTTCAAACTTTTGAAGGGAGTTTGAAAAACCCTTTACAAAGTGGGGGTGAGAGAGTGATGGCAGTCTTCTCTTTCTCAAACAACTGAGAAGACTATGTGGATTGATGTCAAAGCTCCCCCTGAATCCTTGAAATCTTCAGGAAGAAAAGCTTTGCTGAGGGTGATAGGCCTTCAAATATTGAACTCCAGCAATGGATGATTTCAGCAATAGCTGAAATGTTGAGTGTCTGGAGTCTTGAAATGATGTTGGCCTTGAACACTTTGAGAGATGAAGAGATCTGAAGATTTGAGAAAGCTTGATCTCCTTTTGATGAGTGTTCTTCAGAATTCTTTTTGACAGAAGATTTTGAATGAGTCTCTGTAATCTGTATTGTGTTTTTCTTCTTGTTTATCTATATTGATTCAAAAAACATTCTGTCTTTTATTCTCTATTCCTGAATAGAATATCATTCTCTGTCAAGGATAGTCGTTGGCCTGCATTGATTGCAGCCTTAATTGCATAATCTCTTCTAGAGGAAAGTCCACAGAATTATTCCTTGAAAAATCCCTTGAAACTTGGTCCAGAATTAAATGAAAACGGCTAGCAAATCTCTGAATTAATTGCAGAATAACTCTTAACTGATTTGAATTTGAATTCTGGAAGTTATCTGAAATCGTCGAACTGAGCTCTGCTATCGTCGAGCTGAGCTCAGCGATCTGGAAAACTTAAGCAGCAAAATAATCGTCGATCTGAGCTCAAAGATCGTCGAACTGAGCTCAGAGATAAAGATCCAAGGCAGAGTCAAAATCGTCGAACTGAGCTCACCGATCGTCGAATGGAGTTCGACGATATTATGAAGTTGAGCTCAGCGATCGTCGAATGGAGTTCGACGATCTGTCGAAGTTGAGCTAGACGATCAGACTTAGTCTTCAGACAGAAAAACTTGGTCTTCAGGGCAGCTTCCAATCCTAGATTTCTAACCCTTAGTCTCAATTCTAATTGACCTTTTAAGCTATACAGGAGGTCAAGCAAAGGTTCCTAGAGACATAGTGATCCTGACCCAAATTAGTAATAGGGTGTTCCAACAATCTCCCCCTATTTGGGTTAGGATTACTATTTACAGACTTTGGAAAAAAAATTCAAATAACATCATACAATCAGAAAAGCATAAAGACAACAGCTAGACATTGCAGAAACATCACAGATATATATATATATATATGGCATCCAGATAGCAGTCAGAAAATCCAAAGATTGTCACCTTACAAAGTCACTTCTTCTCTTTGCCTTTAACCATTTTGATTTCTCTGTTAGGGTTCAGGGCTTCTTTGTTGGATCTGGTGTCATCTGCTGCACCCAAGTAGGTTTGCTTTGTAGGTCTGGGAACCACAGCAGCATGATGCAATTCCATATATCTGTCTGCATCAAAGAATTTACTGGAAGCATATTTCTCTAACTCTTTTTGTCTTTGCTCAGACATTGTAGAAATATTGGAAGTATCTAGTCCTTGATCTCTGGCCTTCTTTATCTGATCTAATGCAGCCAATTCTTTCAACCTGGCAGTCCAAGCAGCTGGGTTATTCTCAAGGTCCTCAAAGGGTACAGGTGGCTCATACCTGTTGGAAGGATTGTCTTGAGGAGGCCTAGCAGTCACAGTCTCTTTTAGCTTATAATGGAAAGGACCAGTTGATGTATCAGAAGTACCATGTCCTCCCCTAGAATAAGGGTGCTGCCTGGAATACCCTTTGGAATAAACTTGAATGTCTCTTTGAGTACCCCTGTATCCTCCTCTCCTAGAATAAGAACCCCTAGATTGGCTTTCCCTTTGGTAGGATCTGGCATGGGGTTGATAGGGAGCCTGGCTTCTAGCTGGGGCTTGACTTGCAGAGCTTCCACCTGCACCTGCATCAGGAGGAGGTGGTGGAGGAGGATGAGGGTGCTGGAACTGGGAGGAGCCCTTCTTATACTTTCTCTTCTTCTTTATGGCTTTCAGCTGGTTTTTGGAATACTGCATCCAATGTTCAGTAATTTGGCAGTTATGAAGGATATAGTATGGAATGTCATTATTATCCTTGACTTTTGCAGGAGGAACCCTTTTCATTGCCTTGCTCCTTGCCTTCCTTTTCCTGGCAATAGTAGCAGCTGAATCATCAGAGTCTGTTTTGAATTCATCAGATTCAGAACTCTGATCATCATATATAACATCTATTTTCTTCATCAATTCTTTCTTCAGTTGAACAGCAGCAGATGAGGCAGAAGTTGAGATAGCAGCAGATGGGACAACAGCAGATGGAGCAGCAGATGGAGAGGGTGCAACAGAAGCAAATACAGCAGCAGCAGCAGATACTGGACTGGTGATAACAGTAGTAACTGTAACAGTCTCACTATCAGCAGAAATTTCAGTAATAGTAGAAGCAACATCAAAAACTGCAGCAGGCTCAAAAGCAGTGGCCTCTGACATCAGAAGATCCTTGGATGTTTGCTCATCAGAAGCAGTTGGGATTTCAGCAGCACTAAGAATATCTTCAGCAGCAGCATCAACAATCCTTTCTTCAGTAGAGGCAGCAGCAGCAATATCTCCAGTAGCAGTAATCACTGAGTGTACAAAAGAAGAGAGAATGCTGGGGTCACAGCCAGAGAAAGGCACCAGTGCCTTGGATAGGTCTTCTGAGGGCTGGACAGCATTACTCTCTGGCAAACAACTGAAGAAGGCAGTATCAAAGGCAGAAAGCAAAGACTTTAGGTCTATTGCCAGAACTGGAGTAGGAGACACAGCAGTAGGAGCAGAAGTAGCAGCAGACACAGAAACATCAGCAGCAGCAGCAGTATGATCAGCAGCAGGAGCAGACACAGCAGCAGCAACAGCATGAAAGCTTGCTTCATAGGGCATCTCCCCCTGCCTAGATGCAGAGACATCTGTATCAAGGCACACTGCTGGAGGTGCTGCCTGAGGAAGGAGGGAGGAAAGCCTGGCAGAGAGGGCTGCCACTGACAAGTGTAGAGGAGCCAATGAGGTCTCCAAGAGTAGAGAGAGCCTGGGGGCAATTAGCTCATAAAACCTGTCAGCTAGGGCTGAGAGGTCTACTTGCTCAACTGCTGGAGCAGAGGTAGATGGAATAGGAATAGCTGAAGAGGCTGGAAGTGGAGGGCTGGAGAGTGGTGGTATGGATGGCTGAGGTGTTGGGATGGTGGATATGGAGGACAAGGGGATGGAGATGGATGGAGTGAAAGTTGGTTGATCAATAATGTGGTGGAGGAGATCTTGGAATGAAGTGGAGGTGGAAGGTAAATCAGGAGGAGATGAGGGGGAATCATCCATGAAGGAATCATCCAGAAGAGTGAAGGATGGTATGGATGGTGAAGAGGTGATATCTGGAGGAGGGTATGAGAATAGTGGTTGGAAGTGGTCTGCTGGAGGAGGTAGAATGGGGTCTGGAGATGGAGTTGATGTTGGAGATGGGCTGGATATGGTAATGGTGGATGGAGCTGGAATGGTGGATGGAACTGGTAGGGTTGGAATTGGAGGAGGAGAAGAGGCAGCAACAGCAGCAGCCAGGTCTTCTGCAGGAGCAGAGACCTGTGGGAGAGTGACTCTTGGAGTCCTGGTGCCTGAAGGAGCACTAGAGGAGGGCCTGCTGGGCTTGCTTATTTGCCTGTCCCACTTGCCAAAGAGGGCACAGGTAAGTCTCTTAGAGGCATTAATGTGAACTCCAGAGGAGACCAGCAAGGCAGGGCACTTTGTCTGTAGAAAAACTCCAAGAATCCTGCCAAAGTTAACAAAGCTTTTGTTTATCTTCTTCTTGAGGAGGTCAAAGAACACCTCTCCCCAGTTCAAACTTTTCTTATCCACCAGAGCTCCCATGATACAGAGCTGATGTCTGGATATAGTGTCATGAGCAGAATGCTTGGCAAGCAGCACTTTTCCCACCACATCTGCCATGAACCTGTACTCAACAGACAAGTTCCTTTTGAATAGCTTGCTAGGGTTTCCCTCTGGATGACCCATCCTGTCAAGTAGGTCAGAATAATCCTCTCCAGATAACTCAGCAATATCATCTCCATTTCTTAGTCCAAAAACCTCTGTTAAAACTATGGGGGTCAAGGGTACCTGGTTTCCAGCAATAGACCCAACTATAGTAGAGTTGTCTTGATTATGAGCAGTATAGACCCACTCCTTGATTTCATCTGAGGCCAGCTTGATTCTAGTGGTCATGAGGGCAGACAGATTCTAATCCTTGAATAAACTCAGAATGTCTTGGAAAATTTGATCAGTGGTGTTGAAAGATTCCAGATCAATGTCAAAGCCTGCATCAAACTTCATTGCAGCTAGGACAGCAACTGACACAGCCATTGTACCTGCAAAAATTCAACAAACAAAACGACCAAGCGTAAAACTGTTTGGAGGGAAAGAAAATTCTGCAGAGAAATCGAAAGCGCAAGAGAGAACGACGGCGAAAAATGAGTTTTATATTAGGGTTCGACGCAGAATTGGAAAGATCGTTGAACTCAGTTCGACGATCGAGGCTTCTAAAGGAATCTGAAGAGACTCCAACATCGTCGATCTCCGTTCGACGATCTTGGAAAGCGTCGAGCTCCGTTCGACGATCGTTCAGTGAACATAATCGTCGAGCGCCGTTCGACGATCGTTGACCGGAAGAGATAGTTCATACTATCTGAGAGGCGCTGAACTCAGTTCGACGATTTTGGAAATCGTCGATCTCCGTTCGACGGTCTTTGGGGAAATCGTCGAGCGCAGTTCAGAGATCAGAAAAATTCTAGACACTAAGAAAAATCAGAATTTTTGCCTAGTCTTGGTCAATTTTTAGCTTTCAAAATCTTGGAGATTATTTAAGGCTTCCTCCATCTAACATTCCTAACTGATTTAGGAAGAAGGTGTGTTTCTTTTCATCCAAAGGCTTGGTGAAAATATCTCCCCTTTGTAAATCAGTTGGGATATATTGTAATTCAATTTTATTCTTTTCAACATTATCTCTTAAGAAATGATGCCTAATCTCTATGTGTTTTGTCCTACTATGGAGGACTGGATTTTGAGCTATGGAGATAGCACTTGTATTGTCACAAAAGATTTTAGACTTCTCTAAGTTGTAACCATAGTCTAGGAGTTGATTTTGAATCCACAATATTTGTGAACAACAACTGCCTGCAACCATATATTCAGCTTCAGCAGTTGAAGTTGACACAGATGTTTGTTTCTTACAAAACCAAGAGACAAGTCTGTCACCAAGGAACTGACAAGTTCCACTGGTGCTTTTCCTGTCAATTCTGCATCCAGCATAATCAGCATCAGAGAATCCAGTTAACTCAAATGCTGAATCATTTGGATACCAGAGACCTAGATTTGGACAACTTTTAACATACCTGAGAATCCTCTTTACTAATGTTAGGTGTGACTCTCTAGGGCTTACTTGGAACCTAGCACATATACATGTAGCAAACATTATATCTGGTCTACTAGCTGTAAGGTACAGTAAAGAGCCAATCATTGCTCTATATGTGGTCTGATCAACAGGTTTCCCATGTTCATCAGCATCCAATACAACATTGGTAGGCATGGGTGTTCTCATACAAGATGCCTCAGACATACCAAATTTCTTAACCAACTCATTTGCATATTTGGTTTGAGAAATGAAGATGCCTTCAGCATGTTGCTTGACTTGCAATCCTAGGAAGAAGGATAGCTCACCCATGCTACTCATCTCAAATTTAGAATGCATTAGGTTAGAAAACCTTCTGCACAATTTTGAGTCAGTAGAACCAAAAATGATATCGTCTACATAAATTTGTACTAGTAGGGTATGGGACTTATGGGTTTTAATAAAAAGAGTTTGGTCTACTCTATCCCTTATAAAACCATTTTCCAAGAGAAAGCATGCTAGGGTCTCATACCATGCTCTAGGAGCTTGCTTGAGACCATATAATGCTTTATTTAATCTAAAAACATAATCAGGATAAGTTGGAGAGATAAAACCTGGAGGTTGTCTGACATAAACTTCCTCTTTGATGTCTCCATTCAAGAAAGCACTTTTGACATCCATCTGATAGACTTTGAAGCCTTTGTGAGCTGCATAAGCTAGAAATATTCTGATGGCTTCCAATCTTGCAACTGGTGCAAAGGTCTGGTCGTAGTCAATTCCTTCTTCTTGAGAGTATCCCTGAGCAACTAGTCTTGCCTTGTTCCTTATAATTACTCCTTGATCATCCAGTTTGTTTCTGAATACCCATTTTGTTCCAACAATGGAATGATCCTTAGGCTTTGGCACTAGCTCCCATACTTTGTTCCTCTCAAATTAATGCAACTCCTCTTGCATTGCAATGATCCAGTGTGGATCTTGCTCTGCATCTTGAATGGACTGATGTTCAATTTGAGATAGGAAGCAGGTGTGCAACAGGTTTTGGTTGACCTGATTTCTGGTTTGCACACCAGCTGAGATTTCTCCAATTATTTGGGTAATTGGATGGTCTCTTGATGTTACTAAATCAACAGGGGGTGTTGATTGTTCACCAACCTGTGTTGTTGTTTCCTCTTGTGGTACAACAACTGGCTCTTCAAGTGGTGCTTCAATGTGTTGAGCATTCCCTTCATCTTCACTGCTTTCACCCTCTTGGGCAACCTGTAACTTGTTCATATCTTCAACTAGAGAATGTTCCTGCAAAGGTTTTATGGTAGAAGAAATCTTCTCCTTGAAAGACATGTTAGTTTCATCAAAAGAAACATGAACCGATTCCTCAATTTTCAAAGATGATTTATTATAGACCCTATAGGCCTTGCTGATCATGGAGTATCCCAAAAACACTCCTTCATCAGCTTTGGCTTGAAATTTTGCTAAATATTTCTTGTCATTATTGTGAATATAGCAAATACAGCCAAAAATTCTAAAATAGTCAACTTTAGGTTTCTTCCCTTTGAGTAATTCATAGGGAGTCTTTCCTTTTAGTTTATGTATCAGACTTCTGTTCAGCACATAGTTGGAGGTGTTCACTGCCTCTGCCCAAAAGGATAGAGGTAGATGAGCATCTGACAGCAATGTAGTGGCAGATTCAATAAGGGTTCTATTTTTCCTTTCAGCTACCCCATTTTGTTGAGGAGTTCTAGGAGCTGAGAAAGTATGCCTGATCCCTTCACTCTGACAGAACTCTTGCATAAGAAGAGAATCAAACTCTGTCCCATGATCACTTCTGATCAGGGCAATGTGAGTATTGAACTCAATCTGTATACATTTGAGAAACTCTGTCAGACACTTAAAGTTATCAGACTTCTTCCTTAGAAAGAACACCCAGGTGAATCTAGAGAAGTCATCTACAATTACTAAAGTGTAGGATTTCCCTCCTAGGCTTTGTACTGTGATGGGTCCAAATAGATCCATGTGTAACAGATACAATATCCTAGGTGAATCACTCTTATTAAGTGACTTAAAACTATTTTTAGTTTGCTTGCCTAATTGACAAGCCATGCAGAGTCCTTCCTTCTTGTAGGGGCCAGAAGGTAGTCCTCTAACAAGGTTGTCCTTGGATAGCCTAGCAATAGTTCTAAGGTTTAGGTGTCCTAGTCTCTTATGCCATAAAACATTTGGTCTACAGACTGAATTAAACAAGCAGATATCTACATTAGTTGAAAGAAAGTCTACTAGGTAGATGTTACCTTTCCTTTTACCTGTCAACACAGTTGTGTTGTCCTCTGACTTGATTTTGCATAAGGTTTTGCTGAAGGTCACCTGGTAGCCTTCATCACACAGCTGACTGATGCTGATTAGGTTGTGCTTCAGTCCTTCCACATATGCTACCTTCTTGAAGGTTACTGATCCAATCTGGACTGCACCATATCCTTTAGTCTGTCCAAAGTTGGAGTCACCAAAGATAACTTTGGGTCCAAGCTTGGCTCTGAAGGATGTGAGGTTGTCCTTATTCCCTATCATGTTCTTAGAGCACCCACTATCCAAGTACCATTGCTGGTTAGATGTTGGATAGGTCTTCACCTGCACATAAAACAATTTACTTGTTTTTGACCCAGTTTACCTTGGGCCTAGGTTGATAACCTCTAAATTCAGAAATGAAAGACATCCCTGGCTGACTCTTATATCCTTCAGGATGATATCTCCTTGGAGGTAGAATCCATTCAGTATAAGGGTTAAAGGTTTGGGATGAAGAACCCTTAGGATTCAATTTTGATTTGCCTTTGAAGAAGTTTCCAGAGCTCTGACCTCTGTTCGACGATCTTGGAGCTGCGTTCGACGATCTTGGGTCAGATCGTCGAGCTCCGTTTGACGGTCGACTATGGCTGAGGTCAGATATATGAGATCGTCGACCTGCGTTCGACGACTTTTGCTGAGATCGTCGATCTGCGTTCGACGATTTTTCCTGAGATCGTTGAGCTGCGTTCGGCGATCGTTGATCTTCGTTCGGCGATCGTCGATCTACGTTCGACAATTTCTGCTGGGACTTGGTTTTCTGAGGCAGATCAGAATTTTTCCTAGCAACCTCTACAACTCCCTTTCCCTTGTCAGAAATAAACTTGATGGGAGTTGTTAGGACTATAGGTTGGCTGGATGAAGCACCCAAGCCCAGTGTACTGTTAAATCTAGAGTTCACTGTGCTTGTGATGTCCATCAGCTTGATGCTTCTCCCATTAAGGGATTCTTCAACCTTCTTGGCCTCAGAGAGCTCACTTTTCAGTGTAGCTATCTGTTCCCTACAGTTCTCCAACTCCTGAGAGAGTTTGAGGTTTTCTGACTTTAAGACATTGTGTTCAGATAATTGATTTCTGAGAGAGATAATCTCTTTCTCAGACTTTAGCAGGTCTAAACACAGTGCTTTAAATTCAGATTTAAAATCTTCTGAACTAAAATCAAAAGAACTAATTACCTGATCTTCTTCAGGTTGAGTTTCTGAGTCTGACTCTGACTCCTCTTCCTCTGAGTTGTGCTGTGAGGCATTAATTGCCATCATGCAGAACTCCTTTTCTTCTGCATCATCCTCATCATCACTGGAGCTGGATGAGGCTTCTGACTCCTCTTCTGTCTCACTCCAGGATTCAGCAACAAAACCTTTTCTTGTATGCTTATTTTTACTTGAAGAAGGTTTGCCATTTCTTTTGAAGTCTTTCTCCTTTCTTCTTTCTTTTCTGTCCCTTCTGTCCTTGGTCTTGTTCTCTGGACAGTCAGGAACTATGTGCCCTGGTTTCCTGCAACCAAAGTAGATAATGTCTTTATTGTTGCTAATGGACTTGTCATACCTTGGTATGTCCTGCTCCTTGTATGATCTTCTTCTGAAGTCCTTTCTGGCCATCTTGTAGAATCTTTTGGCCAACAAGCTGAGTAGTTCATCATTGCATGTGCTCTTATCTTCAGGCAGATCCTCAGTTGCCTTAAAGGCTATGGTCTTCTCTTTCCTTGTGGCTGGTGAAGCAGCCTTCTGTTCTTCCTCTCTATTCTTGATAAGTAGCTCATAAGATTTGAGCTTACCCAACAAGGCTTCAGTGGTGATTTCATTCAGACTTCTGGCATCCTTAATTGGCTAGATTCTTGAATCCCAAGTGTGGGGAAGCACATTAGGATCTTGTCATTAAGTTCTGTCAGAGAAATCTCTTTGTCCAATGTCCTTAGTTCACTGACAATTAGACTCAATCTGTTGTACATGTCTCCCACTGACTCAGTCTCTCCCTTCTTGAAGTTCTCATATTGGGAGATGAGATGGGATCTTCTGTCTTTTCTCTCATCAGCTGAGCCTGAGACTATTTCTGAGAGCTTGTCCCAAATCTCCTTGGCTGAATTACATTCAGCTACCTTTTGAAATATGTCATCTGACATTGTCTGGGCTAGAATGTTCATAGCCTTGGCATCAGCTACTTTCCATTTTTTGATGTCAGCATCTGTTCCTGATGGAGGTGGAATAGCATTTGTACTTGTGCTCTCTGGGGGTCTTGGACACACTGTCAAAACAGAATTAAATATATCTTCGTCAATAGAATTCATGTAAAGTCTAATCCTTGCTTTCCAAAGTGCAAACTTTGACAGATTGCACACTGGAGGTCTGGTGCTAGCATAATCTTTGTTTTGGGCCATGATTTGTGCACACAAAATCTAATAATAAAATACAAAATAAAAACAGATCTAGTTTGGGATCTTGGGGTTCAGGTGTTAGCCTGTACAACCAATCAGATATGGTATGTTTAACCAACCTCGCTTTGATACCAATTGAAAGTGCAACCAGATCTGATATACTCTAGAGGGGGGTGAATAGAGTATATGGTGCTTAAAAACATTTTACAATCTTTTACAATAATTGTTGTAATCTGTGTCAGCAGGGAAGCAAAAATAAATCTAATCACAA
Source organism: Platanthera guangdongensis (assembly GCA_039583875.1). Lineage (NCBI taxonomy): Eukaryota > Viridiplantae > Streptophyta > Magnoliopsida > Asparagales > Orchidaceae > Platanthera > Platanthera guangdongensis. The sequence continues at coordinate 17,208,596 of CM077149.1, forward strand.
TACTAAGCTATGCAAAAACTAAGCACAGAAAAATCAAGGCCAGAAACAAAAAGAAAGCAAGCAGAACCAGATGACACAATGGAATATAGTGGTTCCCCAAACTTGGGTACATCCACTCTTCTACCACCCTAGCTAGGAATCCACTGCAGGATGAGTTGATCAGGTGTCCTGGGCACCAATGAGCTTTTGATAAGGTGCTCAAAAACCAAAGCAGATTTTTTGATCAGGTGTCTTGCCACCAATGAGCTTTTGACAAGGTGCTCAAAAACCAGGTTCAAACTTTTGAAGGGAGTTTGAAAAACCCTTTACAGAGTGGGGGTGAGAGAGTGATGGCAGTCTTCTCTTTCTCAAACAACTGAGAAGACTATGTGGATTGATGTCAAAGCTCCCCCTGAATCCTTGAAATCTTCAGGAAGAAAAGCTTTGCTGAGGGTGATAGGCCTTCAAATATTGAACTCCAGCAATGGATGATTTCAGCAATAGCTGAAATGTTGAGTGTCTGGAGTCTTGAAATGATGTTGGCCTCGAACACTTTGAGAGATGAAGAGATCTAAAGATTTGAGAAAGCTTGATCTCCTTTTGATGAGTGTTCTTCAGAATTCTTTTTGACAGAAGATTTTGAATGAGTCTCTGTAATCTGTATTGTGTTTTTTCTTCTTGTTTATCTATATTGATTCAAAAAATATTCTGTCTTTTATTCTCTGTTCCTGAATAGAATATCATTCTCTGTCAAGGATAGCCGTTGGCCTGCATTGATTGCAGCCTTAATTGCATAATCTCTTCTAGAGGAAAGTCCACAGAATTATTCCTTGAAAAATCCCTTGAAACTTGGTCCAGAATTAAATGAAAACGGCTAGCAAATCTCTGAATTAATTGCAGAATAACTCTTAACTGATTTGAATTTGAATTCTGGAAGTTATCTGAAATCGTCGAACTGAGCTCTGCTATCGTCGAGCTGAGCTCAGCGATCTGGAAAACTTAAGCAGCAAAATAATCGTCGATCTGAGCTCAAAGATCGTCGAACTGAGCTCAGAGATAAAGATCCAAGGCATAGTCAAAATCGTCGAACTGAGCTCACCGATCGTCGAATGGAGTTCGACGATATTATGAAGTTGAGCTCAGCGATCGTCGAATGGAGTTCGACGATCTGTCGAAGTTGAGCTAGACGATCAGACTTAGTCTCCAGACAGAAAAACTTGGTCTTCAGGGCAGCTTCCAATCCTAGATTTCTAACCCTTAGACTCAATTCTAATTGACCTTTTAAGCTATACAGGAGGTCAAGCAAAGGTTCCTAGAGACATAGTGATCCTGACCCAAATTAGTAATAGGGTGTTCCAACAGTCACCTTACATAGTTATTTCTTCTCCTTGCAGTTTATGAGTTTGATTTCTCTATTGGGGTTGAGGGCTTCCTTCTTTGATCTTGTATCATCTGCTGCACCTAAAGAGGTTTGATGTTTGGGTCTTGGAACTACAGTTTCAGGATGCAGCTCCATGTATCTATCAGAATCAAAGAATTTGCTTGACCCATGTCTTTCCAATTCTTTCTTTCTCTGTTCAGACAGTGTAGTGATGTTGGAGGAGTCTCTGCCTTGCTCTCTAGCTTTCTTAATCTGGTCCAGTGCAGCAAGCTCTTTCATCCTTGCAGTCCAAGCAGTTGGATTATTTTCAGGATCTTCAAATGACACTGCTGGCTCATATCTATTTGATGGATTATCTTGAGGAGGCTTGGATGACACTACTTCCTTCAGTTTATAGGGAAAAGGACCTAAGGTTGTGTCTGATGAGATTTTTCCTTCCCTGGAGAAGGGATGTTGCCTTGAATAACCTTTAGAATAAACCTGGACTTCTCTTTGATTTCCTCTGTAGTTTCCTCTTCTGGATTGAGAACCCCTGGACTGGCTTCCCCTATGATAAGATCTTGCATGTGGCTGATAGGGTGTTTGACTTTTGGCAGAGGGTTGAGCAGCTGAACTTCCACCTGCACCTGCATCAGGAGGAGGTGGTGGAGGAGGATGAGGATGTTGAAATTGAGAAGATCCTTTTTCATATTTCCTCTTTTTCTTCATGGCTTTGAGTTGATTCTTTGAATACTGCATCCAGTGCTCAGTTATGGGGCAGTCATGAAGAATATAATATGGAATATCATTATTATCCTTGACTTTGGCTGGAGGTACTCTCTTCATGGCTTTGCTCCCTGCCTTTCTCTTCCTGACAATGGTGGCAGAGGATTCATCAGAATCAGTCTTGAACTCATCACTTTCAAAGCTTTGATCATCATAAAGAGCATCAATCTTTTTCATCAAATCTTTCTTGAGCTGGGTTGAAGCAGATGAAGCAGCAGTGATTGGAGCAGCAGCAGATACAACACTTGTAGCAATTGTAGTTGAAGCAGAAGTAGATACAGAACTAGTAACAGAAGTTGAAGCAGCAGCAACAGCAGCAGATACTAAAGTTGTGGCAGTAGTAATAACAATAGCAGTTGGTGCAGCAACAGTTTCACTTTCAGAAACAGCAATATCAGCAGCAGGAGGAATGTCATCAGCAAACACAGAAGGCTCAACATCATGTGCCTCTGTCATCTTCATATCCTTAGAAATTGACTCATCAGCAGTATCAGCAATAACATCATCAGAATTTTCATCTGGAAGGGCAGCAACATCAGAAACAACAACACTGCTTTCAGCAGGAGTAGCAGCAGCATATACTGAATGGACAAAGGAAGTTATGATGCTGGGGTCACAACAAGAGAAGGGCACAAGGGCCTTGGAGAGATCCTCTGGATGCTGGACAACAACTCTCTCTGGAAAACAAGCTTTCTCTGGCAGACAACTGAAATACATTGAATCAAATATTGAGAGCAGAGACCTGAGGTCTATTGAGAGGACCGCAACAGGAGGTGGAACTGGATCTTGAAGAACAGCAGCAGCAACAACAAAAGCTGAAGAAACAGCAGACACAGCAGACAAGCTCACTTCATAGGGCATCTCCCCCTGCCTAGATTCAGACAAAGCTGGATCAAGGCACACTGCTGAAGGGATTGCCTGAGGAATTAGGGAGGAGATCCTGGCAGAAAGAGCTGCCACTGACTAGAGTAATGGAGCCAAGGAGGTCTCTAAGAGAAGAGATAGCCTGGGGGCTAGCAATTCATATATCCTGTCAGCTAGGGCTGGAAGATCTACTTGCTCAGTAGTGACTGGAGCAGAGGTAGAGGATGGAGGTGGAGCTATTGGTGATGGTAGTGGAGAGCTAGTGTATTGGGGAAGAGATGGTTGAGGTGTGGGGAAAGTGGTGATGGAAGACAAGGGGATTAAGATAGATGGTGTGAAGGTGAGTTGATCAATGATCTCTTGTAGAAGTTCCTGGTAAGAGGTTGATGAGGAGGGCAGCTCAGGAGGAGATGAGGGTGAGTCATCCATGAAGGAATCATCAATAAGATTGAATGAGGGAATGGAGGGTGATGTGGCAGAGTCTGGTTGAGAGTAGGAGTATAATGGATGGAATGGTTCTTCTGTGACAGTTGGAATTGGAGATGATATTGATGTTGGAGATGGGCTGGATATGATGATAGTGGATGGAGTTTGAATGGTGGATGGAATTGGAATGGATGGAATTGGAATGGTGGATGGAACTGGAATGGATGGAATTGGAGGAGGAGGAGGAGAGGCAGCAGCAGGCAGGTCATCTGCAGGGCAGAGACCTGAGGGGGAGTCACTATGGCAGTCCTGGTGCCTGAAGGTGTGCTGGAAGAGGGCCTGCTGGGCTTGGTGATCTGCTTGTCCCATTTACCAAATAGGGCACAGGACAGTCTCTTTGAGGCATTAATGTGTATCCCAGATGATACTAGCAATGCAGGGCATCTGTTCTGCAGAAAAAGGCCTAAAATTCTCCCAAAATTCCCAAAACTCTTATTAATTTTCTTTTTGATTAGGTCAAAGAAGACCTCTCCCCAGTTCAAATTCTTCTTGTCCACTATGGCTCCCATTAAGCAGAGCTGATACCTAGAAATAGTATCATGGACAGAGTGCTTAGCCAACAGGACTTTTCCAACTACATCAGCCAGGAATCTATATTCCACAGATAGATTCTTCTTCAGCAGCTTGCTAGGGTTAGCCTCAGAATGACCCATTCTTGTAAGCAAGTCAGCAAATTCTTCTCCAGATAAATCAGTAGAATCTCCACCAGAACTCAACTCAAAAACTTCTATTAGAATTGTTAGGGTCAAGGGTACCTGGGTGCCAGAAATTGACCCAACAATTGTGTTTCGATCCTGGTTGTGGGCAGTGTAGACCCAGTCTTTAATCTCATCAGCAACAAGTTTAATCCTTGTGGTCATGATTGTAGCAAGTTTCTGCTCCTTGAACAACTCCAAGATGTCCTGGAAAACCTGATCTGTTGTGCTGAAGGACTCCATGTCAATGTCAAAGCCGGCATCAAATTTCATGGCGGCAAGAACAGCGACAGAAACGGCCATGGTTACCTGTAGAGATTCAACAAACAAAACGACCAAGTGTAGAAATGTTTGGAGGGAAAGAAAGTTTTTGCAGAGAAATCGAAAGCGCAAAAGGAGAACGACGGCGAAAAATGAATTTTATATTGGGGTTCGACGCAGAAAAGGAAAGATCGTTGAACTCAGTTCGACGATCGGGGCTTCTAAAGGAATCTGAAGAGTCTTCAATATCGTCGATCGCCGTTTGACGATATTGGAGAGCGTCGAGCTCTGTTCGACGATCGTTCAGAGAACAACATCGTCGAGCGTCGTTCGACGATCGTTGACCGGAAGAGATAGTGCATACTATCTGAGAAACGCTGAACTCAGGTCGACGATTTCGGAAATCGTCGATCTCCGTTCGACGATCTGGGGGAAAATCGTCAAGCGCAGTTCAGAGACCAGAAAAACTCTAGACACTAAGAAAAAAATCAAGATGTTTGCCTAGTCTTGGTCAATTTTTAAACTTTTAAAATCTTGGATACTATTTAAGACTTCCTCCATCTGACATTCCTAACTGATTTAGGAAGAAGGTGTGTTTCTTTTCATCCAAGGGCTTGGTGAAAATATCTCCCCTTTGTAAGTCAATTGGGATATATTGCAGTTCAATTTTATTCTTTTCAACATTATCCCTTAAGAAGTGATGCCTAATCTCTATGTGTTTTGTCCTACTATAGAGGACTGGATTTTGAGCTATAGAAATAGCACTGGTGTTATCACAAAAGATTTTAGACTTCTCTAAGTTGTAGCCATAGTCTAGGAGTTGGTTTTGAATTCACAAGATTTGTGAATAACAACTGCCTGCAGCCATATATTCAGCTTCAGCAGTTGAAGTTGACACAGAAGTTTGTTTCTTACAAAACCAAGAGACAAATCTGTCACCAAGGAACTGACAAGTTCCACTGGTGCTTTTCCTGTCAATTCTGCATCCAGCATAATCAGCATCAGAAAATCCAGTTAAATCAAATGCTGAATCTTTTGGATACCAGAGACCTAGATTTGGACAACTTTTAACATACCTGAGAATCCTCTTTACTAATGTTAGATGTGACTCTCTAGGGCTTACTTGGAACCTAGCACATATACATATAGCAAACATTATATCTGGTCTACTAGCGTAAGGTACAGTAAAGAGCCAATCATTGCTCTATATGTTGTCTGATCAACAGGTTTCCCATGTTCATCAGCATCCAATACAGCATTGGTAAGCATAGGTATTTTCATACAAGATGCTTCAGACATGCCAAATTTCTTAACCAATTCATTTGCATACTTGGTTTGAGAAATAAAGATGCCTTCAGCATGTTGTTTGACTTGCAATCCTAGAAAGAAGGATAGCTCACCCATGCTACTCATTTCAAATTTAGAATACATTAGGTTGGAAAACCTTTTGCATAATTTTGAATCAGTAGAACCAAAATAATGTCATCTACATAAATCTGTACTAGTAGGGTATGGGACTTATGGGTTCTAATGAAAAGAGTTTGGTCTACTCTACCCCTTATAAATCCATTTTCCAAAAGGAAGCATGCTAGGGTCTCATACCATGCTCTAGGAGCTTGCTTGAGACCATATAATGCTTTGTTCAATTTAAAAACATAATCAGGATAAGTTGGAGAGATAAAACCTGGAGGTTGTCTGACATATACGTCTTCTTTGATGTCTCCATTTAGAAATGCACTTTTGACATCCATCTGATATACCTTGAATCCTTTGTGTGCTGCATAAGCTAAAAAGATTCTGATGGCTTCCAATCTTGCAACTGGTGCAAAAGTCTGGTTATAGTCTATTCCTTCTTCTTGAGAATATCCTAGAGCAACTAGCCTTGCCTTGTTCCTTACAATTACTCCTTGATCATCCAGTTTGTTTCTGAACACCCACTTTGTTCCAATAATGGAGTGATCCTTAGGCTTTGTCACTAGTTCCCACACTTCGTTCCTTTCAAATTGATGCAACTCTTCTTGCATTGCAATGATCCAGTGTGGATCTTGCTCTGCATCTTGAATGGACTGAGGTTCAATTTGAGATAGGAAGTAAGTGTGCAATAGGTTTTGGTTGACCTGATTTCTGGTTTGCATACCAGCTGAGATGTCTCCAATTATTTGGAAAATTGGATGATCTCTTGATGTTACTAAATCAACAGGTGTTGATTATTCACCAACCTGTATTGTTGTTTCCTCTTGTGGTACAACAACTGGCTCTTCAGGTTGTTGCTCTTCAATGTGTTGAATACTTTCTTCATCTTCACTGATTTCATCCTTTTGAGTAACATGTAACTTGTTCAAGTCTTCAACAAGAGAATGTTCCTGCAAAGGTTCTATGGTAGAAGAGATCTTCTCCTTGAAAGACATGTTAGATTCATCAAATGATATATGAACAGATTCCTCAATTTTTAGAGATGGTTTATTATAAACCCTATAGGCCTTGCTGATCATGGAGTATCCCAGAAACACTCCTTTATCAGCTTTAGCTTGAAATTTTGCTAGATATTTCTTGTCATTATTATGTATATAGCAGATGCAACCAAAAACTCTAAAATAATCAACTTTAGGTTTCTTCCCTTTGAGTAATTCATAGGGAGTCTTTCCCTTTAGTTTATGTATCAAACTTCTATTCAGCACATAGTTGGAGGTGTTCACTGCCTCTGCCCAGAAGGATAGAGGAAGGTGAGCATCTGACAACAATGTAGTGGCAGATTCAATAAGGGTTCTATTTTTCCTTTCAGCTACCCCATTTTGTTGAGAAGTTCTAGGAGCTGAAAAAGTATGCCTGATCCCTTCACTCTAACAGAACTCTTGCATAAGAAGAGAATCAAACTCTGTCCCATGATCACTTCTGATCAGGGCAATGTGAAAATTGAACTCAATCTGTATACATTTGAGAAACTCTGTCAAACACTTAAAGTTATCATACTTCTTCCTCAGAAAGAACACCCATGTGAATCTAGAGAAGTCATCTACAACTACTAAAGTGTAAGATTTCCCTCCTAGGCTTTGTACTGTGATGGGTCCAAAAAGATCCATATGTAACAGATACAATATCCTAGCTGAATCACTCTTATTAAGTGACTTAAAACTATTTTTAGTTTGCTTTCCTAATTGACAAGCCATGCAGAGTCCTTCCTTCTTGTAGGGGCCAGAAGGTAGTCCTCTAACAAGGTTGTCCTTGGATAGCCTAGCAATAGTTCTAAGGTTTAGGTGTCCTAGTCTCTTATGTCATAAAATATTTGGTCTGCAGACAGAATTGAACAGGCAAATATCTACATCTGTTGAAAGAAAATCTACTAGATAGATATTACCTTTCCTTTTACCTGTCAACACAGTTGTGTTGTCCTCTGACTTGATCTTGCATAATGCTTTGCTGAAGGTCACCTGGTAGCCTTCATCACATAGCTGGCTGATGCTTATTAAGTTGTGCTTCAGTCCTTCCACATAAGCTACCTTCTTGAATGTTACTGATCCAATCTGGACTGCACCATATCCTTTAGTTTGTCCAAAGTTTGAATCACCAAAGATAACTTTGGGTCCAAGCTTGGCTCTAAAGGATGTGAGGTTGTCCTTGTTTCCTGTCATGTGCTTAGAGCACCCACTATCCAAGTACCATTGCTGGTTAGATGTTGGATAGGTCTTCACCTGCACATAAGATAATTCATTTGTTTTTGACCCAGTTTACCTTGGGCCTAGGTTGATAACCTTTAAACTCTGAAATAAAAGACATCCCAGGTTGACTCTTATAACCTTCAGGATGATATCTCCTTGGAGGTATAATCCATTAAGTATAAGGGTTAAAGATTTGGGATGAAGGACCCCTAGGATTGGATTTTGATTTTCCCTTGAAAGAGTTTCCTGAGCTCTGATCTCTGTTCGACGATCGTGGAGCTGCATTCGACGATCTTGGGTCAGATCGTCGATCTCCGTTCGACGGTCGACTGTGGCAGAGTTCAGGAACTTGAGATCGTCGACCTGAGTTCGACGATTTTGCCTGAGATCGTCGATCTGCGTTCGGCGATCGTCGAGCTCCGTTTGACGATTTCTGCTGGAACTTAGTTTTCTTGGGCAGATCAGAATTTTTCCTAGCTACCTCTACAACTCCCTTTCCTTTATCAGAAATGAACTTGATTGGCGTTGTTAGAACTATGGGTTGGCTGGATGAAGCACCCAAGCCCAGTGTACTATTAAATCTGGAGTTCACTGTGCTTGTGATGTCCATCAGCTTGATACTTCTCCCATTAAGGGATTCTTCAAGCTTCTTGGCCTCAGATAGCTCACTTTTTAGTGAAGCTATCTGCTCCCTACAACACTCCAACTCCTGAGAGAGTTTGAAGTTTTCTGACTTTAAGGTATTATGTTCAGATAAATGATTCCTGAGAGAGATAATTTCCTTCTCAGATTTTAGCAGGTCTAAACATAATGCTTTAAACTCAGATTTAAAGTCCTCTGAATTGAAATCAAAAGAACTGATTACCTGATCTTCTTCCAGTTGAGTCTCTGAAATCAAAAGAACTGATTGCCATCATGCAGAACTCCTTCTCTTCTGCATCATCTTCATCATCATTGGAGCTGGATGAGGCTTCTGACTCCTCTTCACTTTCACTCCAGGATTCAGCAACAAATCCCTTTCTTTTGTGTTTGTTTTTGCTTGAGGAGGGCTTGCCATTGCCATTCCTCTTGAAGTCTTTCTCCTTTCTTCTTTCTTTCTTGTCCCTTCTGTCCTTGTTTTTGTTCTCTGGACAGTTAGGTACAATGTGCCCTGGTTTCCTGCAACCAAAGCAAACAATTTCTTTATTGTTAGACTTATCATACCTTGGCTTATCATGCTCCTTGTATGATCTCTTTCTGAAGTCCTTTCTGGCCATCTTGTAGAATCTTTTGACCAACAGACTGAGCAGTTCATCATTACCTGTGACTTTGTCTTCAGGCTGATCTTCAGTTGCCTTGAAGGCTATTGTCTTCTCTTTTCTTGTGGCTGGTGAGGCAGCCTTCTGTTCTTCTTCTCTATTTTTGATTAGTAGCTCAATAAGATTTGAGCTTACCCAATAGAGCTTCTGTAGTGATCTCATTCAAACTTCTGGCATCCTTGATTGGCCAGATTCTTGAATCCCAAGTACTTGGGAAGCACATTAGGATTTTGTCATTTAGTTCAATTAGTGAGATCTCTTTATCCAAAGTCCTGAGTTCACTGACTATCAGACTAAGTCTATTGTACATGTCTCCAACTGATTCAGCTTCTCCCTTCTTGAAATTCTCATATTGAGATATGAGGTGGGATCTCCTGTCCTTTCTCTCATCAGCTGAGCCTGAGACTATTTCTGAGAGTTTATCCCAGATTTCCTTTACTGAATTACATTCAGCCACCTTTTGAAAGATGTCATCAGACATGGTCTGGGCTAAGATGTTCATAGCCTTGGCATCAGCTACCTTCCATTTCTTGATGTCAGCATCTGTTCCTGATGGAGGTGGAACAGCATTTGTACTTGAGTTCTCTGGAGGTCTTGGACAAACTGTCAAAACAGAATTAAAAATATCTTCGTCAATAGAATTCATGTATAATCTAATCCTTGCTTTTCAAAGTGCAAACTTGGATAGATTGCACACTGGAGGTTTGGTGCTAGCATAATCTTTGTTTTGGGCCATGATTTGTGAAAACAAAATCTAATAATAAACTCAAAAGAAAACAGATCTAACTAGGAATCTTTGGGTTCAGGTGTTAGCCTGTGCAACCACCAAGGTGTGGTATGTTTAACCAACCTGGCTCTAATACCAATTGAAAGTGTAGCTAGATCTGATATACTCTATAGGGGGGGTGAATAGAGTATATGGTGCTTGAAAACGTTTTACAACAATTGTTGTAATCTGAGTGAACATGGAAGCAACTATTAATTCTAATTATAGAATAACCTATAACAGAAAATAATCACAGATCTAAACTAATCACAAAACAATCACAGCCAGAAACAAAAGATAAAGATAAGCAAGCCAGAAGACACAAGGAGCTATAGTGGTTCCCCTAAACTTGGGTACATCCACTTTTCTACCACCCTAGGTAGGAATCCACTGCAGGATGAGTTGATCAGGTGTCCTGGGCACCAATGAGCTTTTGATAAGGTACTCAAAAACCAAATCAGATTTTTTGATCAGGTGTCTTGCCACCAATGAGCTTTTGACAAGGTGCTCAAAAACCAAACAAAAACTTTTGAAGGGAGTTTGAGAAACCCTTTACAGAGATGGGGATGAGAGAGTTATGGAAGTCTTCTCTTTCTCAAATCAGCTGAGAAGACTATGTGGATTTGATGGTGTCTGTTGGGTACATTGGTTCTAATGTACCTGATTTGAAGAAGCCTCACCCAACTCAATGATATACATCAAAATGTATTTGATGTGTTTTGAGTTTACTTGTGCAGGTTAAGTATTTACAGTAAAGAAGAAAAAGTTTCTAAGTCCATGTGTCGACACCCAGAGGGAAAGTGTCGACACTTAAGAAGACTTGTGTCGACACCCAGGCAAGCAGTGTCGACACTTGGAGTCATTGTGTCGACACCAGGGATGCAGAGTCGACACCAGACAGAAAGTGTCGACACAAGGAGCTGTGTCGACACTCAATGAAGGAAAGTGCAGTGAAGCAGTGTTGACACTTAGCAGTTGTGTCGACACCTAGAGAAACTGTGTCTACATCAGAAAGTGTCGACACTTAGAGGTTGTGTCGACACTCAGCAAAAGTCAGCAGAGACTAAGTATAAGTGTCGACACCCAGAGCAATGTGTCGACACACAGCAGAAGAGTCAACACTTGAAGAAAGTGTCGACACAAGAAAGAATGTGTCGACACTCAGCTGAAGACTCAACACTTGAAGAAAGTGTCAACACAAGGAGCTATGTCGACACTTAGCAAAGTTTCAGAATCTTCTAAGTATAAGTGTCGACACAAAGGAGATGTGTCGACACTCAGTAAAAGTCTCAACAAAAGAAGAATGTGTCGACACAAGGAGCTGTGTCGACACTCAGCAAGTATCAACACTAAAGACATGTGTCGACACCAAGAAGCAGTGTCGACACTGACAAGTTCAACATATGAAGATGTGTCGACACAAAGGAGATGTGTCGACACTTACAAGAATTCAGCAATATACTGAAGTACAAGTACTTGTGTCGACACACATTATCAGTGTCGACACATGAAGAAGAAGCAGTGTCGAGATATAAAATCTACAACACAAGGCGTTGTGTCGACACCTTGTAGGCTAGTGTCGACACTTCGACAACTTGTGTCGACACTTGGTCTATAAGTGTCGACACTTAAAGACAGACAGTCTCGACACTATCAGACAGTTACAGAATTTTCAAGAACTGACTGGATGACTTGACAGCTGCCATTCCAGCCAGTCTACTGCACCTGTCAGAGTTGTCAGAAATCAGTTATGAACCGGACCAGCCGGTTACCATGAAGAAGGCCTATAAATAGGCTTATACTGTCTACAGAAACAGTGGTTGAAAAGATCAACACAACAAGTAATACAAAGAAGATCTAGCTATCAAGTGAAGATCTAAGAAGTTGGAGAGAGAGAGCTCCATCCAAGAAGTCAGCCGTTGGAACCAGGCTGAGAAGAAGGGTTCAGATTTGTTCTGAATCTTAAACAGCAGAGATCAAGGATCAACTGCAGAAGAGGTCAATCTTATTGTGTTCTACTTTCAAGAAGCTTTGAAGAAAGCCAAGTAAGATTGATTTCAGCTGAGTTCTTCCAAGAACTCATCAAGAAACTCACAACTCTTCTCTCTTGTCTCTGAGTTGTTGAGTTACAATTTTTGTATTCATATTATCTTGTAGGATCCTTAGGGATCTGAGTGTTGTAAGCCTGTAATTATAAAGGCTGTGTGTAGGGCTTGAGTTCCTGAGTGTAGGAGATTTGAATCTCTGAGTGTAGGCCTTGGTGGCTGAGTGTAGGCCCTGGTGGCTGAGTGTAGGCCTTGGTGGCTGAGTGTAGGCTTTGTAAAGAAGCTGAGTTGTAGGGCCTTGGGCCTGAGGTGTAGGAACCTGTGTTGTGGGTTCTGAGTGTAAGATCTGAGGATCTGAGATAGTGGAGAAGTTGGGCCGAATCTAGTAAACTGCTAGATAGGCGAAGGGGGAAAGTGGATGTACCCAAATCTTGGGGAACCACTATAAAACTGTGTGTCTACTGTGTGCTTGTGGAATTCTGTGATTGCTGATTGTGTGTTGTGATAAAGTAGATTTAATTCTGTGTTATAAGTTGAATTCTGCCTAAAAAGTCAAAAAGATTTAAGTCACTTATTCACCCCCCCCCCCCCCTCTAGGTGATTAGGTACAATATCTTTCAAGTGGTATCAAAGCGAGGTTACTCAAAAAGGGACATAACTGTCTGAGTAGATCCTGTTGGCAGATTCAGTCTAAGTCAAAATACAGAATCAAGAAAATCAAGAACCATGGGTTCCACTGAGAATCATAAGGAATTGGGATCCATGAAGCTACCCATTTGCAGAAAGGAAATCTTTGACATTTGGAAGGAAAGGGTGAGACTGTTTATGGAAGCCTCAGATCCTAGGATTTATATCACAGTGAAAGAAGGGCCATATGTGCCCATGAAGGTGTCAGTCTTAGATGCAACTCAGAGAACACCTAAGGATTTCTCTGAAATGACAAAGGATGAAATTGTTCTAGCCACTATGGATAAGAGGGCTCAAAACATTATTGTGAGTGCCATAGATGATGCTACTTTTCAGAATTTGATACACTGTAAGACAGCTAAGGAGATGTGGGATACTTTTATTGTGTACATGGAGGGTTCTGAAGAAGTAAGGCAAGACAGAAAATCCTTGCTAAACCAAGAATATGAAAGTTTTAGAAAAGGTAAAGTTGATAGCATAACTGAATGCTATAAGAAGTTCTACAGGATTGTGAATGAGCTCATGTCCTATGGCAGAGAGTTCAGTAATTATGAATTCAATGATAAGTTTCTAAGGTCCCTAACAAAAGATTGGGACACCAAGATCTGTGCCATTAGGGAAATGGCAAAGTTGGGAGAAATTCCTCCACCAACATTATTTGGCAAACTGCTGTCCTATGAAATGCAGTTAATGGTGAGGAAAGAAGAGGAGAAATCAACAAGAAGTGAACATAAGGAAAGGATAGTGGCCTTCAAAACAGAAGCCCCCAGAAAGTACATAAGTAAGTCACCAACTCCACCACCAAAAGTACCTGAAACTGAGTCAGATGAGTCAGCAAGTAGAAAGTCTGAAAGCAGTGAAAGTGATGAGGACTTTGCTGCCTTCGCAAGACATTTCCAGAAGTTCTTAAAGAAGAAACAGTGGAGGACAAGGTCATCTACTTCACAGGGAAAAGAAGACTATTATCAGAATAAAAAGTTTTCAAAGAAAGACAGGAAAAAGACTAAGTCTAGCAAAGCAACTCTTTCAAAAATAGTATGCTATTGTTGTAATAGACAAGGTCATGTTGTTGCAGATTGTCCAGAAAAAAGGAAGGAGTCTAGTGACAAGAAAAGGACTCAATACAAGGGCAAGAAGGAAAAGTCTTTTGTTGCCAAAAAGGACAAGAGCCTGTCAGATATTTCTTCATCAGAAACTGAGTCAGATGCTGAGGCATATATAGGACTGTTTGCTGAGGAAGAAGAAGAAAAGTTCATCCAGATCATGAACTCTATATATGAACAAGAGGACAGTCAGTGCCAAGGACTGATGGCATTGACAGGAAGTGACAAAATCCTGGAGCAGCCAGGACCTAGTAAGGTACAACATTGTTCTTTCAGTTCAATTTCTTGTGCTAGTACAGAATCAGATTCATCATCATCAAGTGATGAGAGTGCATCTGAGTCTGAAGAGGATATTCATCAGTTGATAGATGAATATAAAGTTCTGTTGCAAGCATTTAAGAAATGCAAATCCTTGGCCAAGAGTCAAGCTAAGGAGATTGCAAGTCTCAAAATGGCTGCAACTGATTATGAGAAGATGTTTGATCTAAAACTTAATGAGATAGCCAGACTAAAGCACATAACTGTGATTCAGATGTGGACTATATCATTTAAGAATGATCAAATCAAGAGTCTGGAGATTAATCTTCAGAAGGAGAAAGACTTAGTTGCTAGGTTTTCTAAACCTAAGTCAGTTCTACCCTTAATTGATGAATTTGTTCATCACAAAGGTAAAGCTGGACTGGGATTTACTAAACCAGCAAGAACTGTCAAGTCCAAGTCCAAGGGCAAAGCCTCAACTCTCAATAAGCCAACTGTAGATAAAACATCTAAGATTGTACCTAAGCAAAGGTACAATAAGTTTGAGTGTTGGTGCTGTGGCAAGGTAAGCCACTTTGCAATGGACTGTTGGCACAATGCTAGTGCCAAAGTGAGTAGCAAACTGCCTGTTGGAAAACCTACAGGTAGCTTTGTTAGGAAGCAAACTAACCAGTACCAAGGACCCAAGAATTCTTTGGGTTCTAAGGTTCACTAATCTGTTTTGCAGGTGAGTCCAAGTGGCCATGCCCCAATATGGTACTTGGACAGTGGATGTTCCAGACATATGACTAGAACAAGGGGTTTACTAAAGGACTACACACCCATCAAGGATGGTCCAAAAGTCACCTTTGGTGGCTCTGAAAAAGGGATCATCAAGGGTTTTGGTAACATATCTAACTCTTATATTACAATTACTCAAGTGGCCTATGTTAAAGGTTTGAAACATAACCTTATTAGTATAAGTCAATTGAGTGATGTAGGATATGACATCTCATTTGTCAAAGATGGTTGTCATATAAGGAGGTCAAATGATCAAGAGATCATTTTGACTAGTTATAGAAAAAGGAATGTCTACTGCCTAGACATTATGGTTGAGAACAATGGTTCTCCAGTATGTCTTGTAGCTGATGAGACAGTCTCTCATTGTGTCAAATGGCACAAGAGGCTAGCCCATCTAAACTACAAGACAATTGGCAAACTCTTTAGCAAAGAGTTAGTGAGGAATGGTCCTCAAGTTAAGTGTATTAAAGATGGTATTTGCTCAGCTTGTCAAAAGGGCAAGCAGACTAGATCCACCTTTAGAAGCATTGAAAACAAAGATGCTGTGAGGTATTTATACCTCTTGCATATGGATCTCTTTGGTCCAATGCCAGTTCACAGCCTAGGTAGGAAGGTCTATACCTTTGTAGTTGTCGATGACTACTCAAGGTTTTCCTGGGTGTTCTTCCTTAGACAGAAATCTGAAACATCTAGTGTCTTCTATAGCTTTGTCAAACAAATTCAGAATGAACTAGATAGTACTGTGGTCAAAATAAGAAGTGACCATGGCACTGAATTTCAGTCTGATAGTATGACAAAACTATGTGAAGAATTTGGGATATTTCAAGAGTTTTCTTCACCAAGGACACCTCAGCAAAATGGCATTGCTGAGAGGAAGAATAGAACCATGATTGAGGCTGGTAGGACCCTATTAAGTGATACATCACTACCAGAATATTTCTGGGCTGAAGTAGTCAATACTGCATGCCATGTTATTAATAGGGCTATCATTACTAAAAGCCTCAACAAGATCCCCTATGAGGTTGTGAAAGGCAGGAAACCAAACCTATCCTACTTCAGGATCTTTGGTTGTAAGTGTTTTATACTTAACAATGGAAAGTCTTACTTGACTAAGTTTGCTTCCAAGTCCCAAGAGGGAATTTTTGTTGGGTACAGCAACAACAGTAAGGCTTATAGAGTCTACAACTTGTCTACACAAGTTGTATAAGAGTCTGTACATGTAGTATTTGATGAAACTAGACTTATTAACAATGAGTTGTCTAGTAGTATTTGCAGCCCCACAGGTATAACTGAGAAGTTGGACAAGCTCACTATAGAAGAAAGACCTACTACAAGACAGCAAGTAGAAGATAGTAGCTGCTGTCCAGGGGGAGTACTACATGTACCTAATGCAGATGAAGTACAAGGAGTACAACAAGATGAAGAAGTTGAAGAAGTTCAACCTGAAGCCAGGATGCCTCCAGCCAATAGGCATATTAGAGATCATCCAGCAGAACAAATCATTGGTGATCCAAGACAAGGGGTACAAACAAGGAGCAGAAATCTGAATGCAGCAATCTACTCCAGGTTTCTATCCCAAGTTGAACAAAAGAAGTTTGAAGAAGCCATCCTAGACCCTCATTGGATTGAGGCAATGCAAGAAGAGCTGAATCAGTTCAAGAGGTGCAAAGTCTGGGAGCTTGTTCCTAAACCAAAAGACCACAACATAATTGGAACCAAGTGGATCTTTAGGAACAAGATGGATGAACATGGAGTCATCATTAAGAACAAAGCAAGATTGGTTGCTAAAGGATATAGGCAGGAAGAAGGTATTGATTTTGATCAAACCTTTGCTCCAGTAGCCAGACTGGAAGCCATAAGGATGTTCCTGTCCTATGCAACCTTTCAAGGATTTAAAGTTTACCAAATGGATGTCAAGTCAGCATTTCTAAATGGTAATCTAAAAATGGAAGTCTATGTGGAACAGCCATTAGGTTTTGTTGATTCAACTCAACCTAATCATGTCTATAGACTTAGGAAAGCTTTATATGGGTTAAAGCAAGCCCCTAGGGCTTGGTATGAAACCCTGTCTAGTTTCCTCATTGAGAATAAGTTCACAAGGGGGAAAATAGACAAGACTCTATTCCTTAGGGAATCCAGAGGCAAAGTTATACTAGTCCAAATATATGTAGATGACATAATATTTGGGTCTACTGAAAGTTGTCTTTGCAAAAAGTTTGCAAAACTAATGCAAGGACAATTTGAGATGAGTAGTATGGGGGAGCTTAAGTTCTTCTTGGGTCTCCAAGTAAGACAGACTGAGAATGGTTTATCCATATGCCAGTCTAAGTTCACCCTAGAACTCATAAGGAAGTATGGTATGGATTCATCCAGTACCATGAAGACTCCTATGGGGTCAAGTATGTCTCTTAGCAAGGATGATGCAGGGAAACCTGTAGATGAGTCTTTATATAGAGGGATAGTTGGCTCCCTATTATATTTGACTGCAAGTAGACCAGATATCATGTATGCTACATGTGTCTGTACAAGGTATCAAGCATGCCCTAAGGAGTCTCATTTGACAGCAGTCAAAAGGATATTGAGATATCTAAAGGGCACTCCTTATCTAGGCCTCTGGTACCCTAGGAATGAGGATTTTGAACTAACAGGTTATTCAGATGCAGACTTTGTAGGATGCAAAGAAGACAGAAAAAGCACAACTGGAACCTGTCAATTCCTAGGTGGAAGACTGATTTCATGGAGTAGCAAAAAGCAAACAAGTGTGGCTATCTCCACTGCAGAATCAGAATATGTGGCTGCAGGAAGTTGCTGTGCACAACTTCTATGGATACAACATCAGCTTGAGGACTATGGAATTCAGGTAAGTAGAACTCCACTCTTTTGTGATTCTACAAGTGCTATATCAATTGCACATAATCCTGTTTCTCATAGTAGAACTAAACATATTGAAATAAAATATCATTTTCTTAGGGAACATGTAGAGAAAGAAGATATTTTACTAGAATATGTTAAAACAGATAATCAACTAGCTGATATGTATACTAAGCCCTTAGAAGAAACTAAGTTCAATAGGTTTAAAATTGAACTAGGTATGATAAACTTAGAATAAGTTTATAAAAATGGCTAAGTAAAAAGGTGTCGACACACAGAGATATCTGTGTCGACACAGAAAATTGGTGTCGACACTTCAGTGAAAAGGTGTCGACACATCTAGGAAGTTGGTGTCGACACTTCAGAATATTAGTGTCGACACATGACAAGTAGGTGTCGACACATCCAAGGTGGTGTCGACACTTAGGCTTTACTCAGAATTATCTAAGTAAAGTCTCGACTAGATGTCGAGTTATGTGGTGTCGACACATAAACAAGTGTCGACACATATATATGTTGACTAAACTTGTGTCGGCACATAGGTGTCGAGACATTATAAGTGAGTGTCGACACTTATTGACAGTGTCGACACAATTTAAGTTAGTTAACCCGCCTTTTCATCTTCAAACCTAGAAAGGTATGAATAGGATTTTGCCTTTGTCTGTCGACACGCTTTCAAAAGTTTCGAGACCAAACTTGTGTGTCGACACCTCTCTTCTCTCAGTTCAAATTCTTCAAACCCTAATGGCACCAAAGCTTGAGGAGAACGTCAATGAAGGCTATGAACTGGTGCGAGACGCGTTTGAGGATGCAGACCCGGAGATCAAGACTGTGATAACCCTAGTCACAAACGCAGGGTTAGAATTTCTTGTTTCTGAGCCCACAAAGATCTGGAAGAAAGAAGTGTTAGAATTTCTGAATGGAGCTAAAGTAGACGACTCTGGACTCAAGATCAAGTCTAGGGTTCATGGAGAGAAGGTGAAGGTATCACCTAAAAGTTTGAGAAAAGTCCTAAACCTGCCAAGGACAAAAGAAGAGGATGAGGTTACTGCTTCTAAGACCAGAGAAGCTTTAACTTGGTGTGGACTGGATTCAAAATTAAAAATTGGATCTGTATTTAATAGAAAGGGGATGAACAGCCAGGGGAAATTCCTTTCTGAAATTGTTGGCAAGGTAATCTTAAGTAAGCCAGGAGGGCATGACAGGGTATCTGCCCATATGTTCAATCTCATGAAAAGGATAATCTTCAGTTTGCAAACAGATTGGTCTGTTATAGTCTTTGAAAAGATTAAAGAAAGTCTGAAGAAACCCAACTTGGGTAGGATCATAAGTTTATACCTAGCTGGTAGTTTACCAGAAGTTATGGGTCAAGCTGCCGGCACAAAAATCAACCACATGAGGAAAATAGACTTGAGGATATTCTCTAGATGGGACATTGTGTTGTCTAAGGAGATGCCAACCCCTGAGAAAATAACTCCTGAGAAACTAACACCACAAAAGAAGAAGAAGAAGACTGCCCTAGTGGCTCAAGTATCTACTAGCAGCTCAGGTAGTGAAGAGCAGGTTGTCTTTACTCCTGATGTGGGTATAGAAGGAAATGCTGGGAAGTCTCCAGCTCCACAAGAAGTTGCAGAGAGGCAGGGGGAGCTACCACCGGCTAGCCCCATACACTAGGATACTGTCCAGGGGGAGCCACTAGTTGTGGAAGAGCCAACTCCACTGGAAAGTGAGCAAGCTACTAACATCATTCTTGAGGTAATCACTGAGCTTAGTGCTTTAGATTTCCTTAAAGTGGATACTGTTTTATCTGATCCATTCAGTAATATTAATCAGCAAACTCAGCTGGATAGCCAACTCCCAGATGTTATCATGGAAGACACATCTGTTGAAGTTCAAGTTGTATCTGATCCAGTGGTAGATGAGCCAAGAGTTTCTCCTGCCCATTCTCCATAAGAAATTACAGTGGAAGATTTATTTCTTAATCTGGATCAAGAAGATTTTGACAAGGAAACTGCTGCTGCTGAGGGGGAGAATGCTCCAGTTGAGGGGGAGCAAGTAGTACATGTTGAAGAGCCTGTAAGGCAAGAACCTGAGAAGCCCAAAGAAGTTGAGGAGCTACCTAAGGAGAGGGTAGAGATAGCCAGCACATCTGCTTCTGAAGATGAGGAGACTACAAGGGCTAAGAAAAAGAAATTTCAAGTATTCAAGAGAAGGAGTCAGAATTATAAGAAGGCCTTACAAACTATTGCACCACAGCCTATATCACAGCCAGCACCTACTGTTGATTATAGTGCTCCAATGGTTGCAATGCAAATTAAGCTTGATGAGCACAGGCAGGCCATTGAGAAGTATGTGGATGAAGGGCACAAATCTCTTCAGTTTGATCTGGCACAGGATATTAAGTCCATAAGATTTGAGATGAATCTCAATAAGAAGGAGATGACAGACTGCTTCCATAAGGGAGGGAATGCAGTGGTGTACTTGGCTACACATCAGGAGAAGATAAAAGCTCAAGTGGATGAACTTGCAGTCAAGCAAGGCTATGTACTTGAAAATTAAATTAGGATGAATGATAACTTGACTGCTTCTCACAATGCCATAGTAACAGAGATGAAGAATCTAGCTGCAGGGCAGACTCCAGCTAATGCTACAGCAAAAGCAGAATTTGACAAAGCATTCCAAGAAGAAATAACTGATGTTAAGACTGCCATACAAGACTCTCAGAGGCTCATAACTGACAAACTCCAAAGGTTGAAACCTTACTTTAAAGATGGAGTCAATTATTTGGATGCCCAAATAAGATTTCAAAAGGATGATGTGAGGGATCACATGGTTAGAGAAGTCATAAAGGGGGAGAGAGTGTTAGTCAAAGCCAGCTCTGATCATGCTAAATGGATTTCTAATTCTATCAGAGCTACTCTTGGATATCCTCCTCTTTGTGATGATGATAATGTTGCAGAATCTGGGATTAATCCTGCATATCTAGGAGGGGAGCAACCTGAAGTGGCTCAAGTCATCTACCCTCCTCCAGATTTTGATATGGTACATGCTGATATCCAGACCATGTATAGTCCACCTGATGGTACTCAGAAGGTTATTCTAGAAAAAGTGGTTCAGCCAGTATCAGAGGCTATGCAAGAAGCTCTGCAGAAAGAAGAAGAAACTAGATTGTCTAAGAAGAGGTTCAGGGAGCAAGCTGAACAAAGACCAGACTTTGAGCAGTGGAGCCCTACTTCAAGAAATATTATCTTAACTGCATGGAAAGCTGTAAAAGATAATATACAAGACAGAAATAAATGGTTTTCTGAACTTGAATGGAGGAAACATGAGACAAGGCAAGAAGCAATAGTCCAATATAGAAGGAAGACCAAGATGGGAAAGCTACCTCCTACTGCCCAGGAGCCTAGCAAGTACTTTCCCAAGCCTTATCATTATTTTGAAAGGCAAAAGATTAAAGCAGAAGAGCTTAAGAAGAAGGAGCTGAAAGGGAAGAAACCTATTGATACTGAAGCTGCTGAAGCTCCTATGCAAGCCAAGATTCAGTCTGGAAAAGGGATTGTGATTAAGGAGGCTGAACAAAAATAGCATAGAAATTTTCTTAAGTTTACTATGTAATCTTTTGATGTTAACATTCTGTAAACTTTTGAAATATGAAAAAGCTGTTAGAACAATATGCTGTGTGATAAATTTGCTATGTGATAAATTTATTTCATAATTGTTCTGTGATGTTATCTGTGTATACATGTTTTGTTTGATACATGTTTATGTTTGCCCTGATATATAATCCTGCTTTACATCATTTTGTAATTTTATTATGAATGGTGTATATCATTGACTAAGGGTTATGACTTCTCCAAATAGGGGGAGATTGTTGGGTACATTGGTTCTAATGTACCTGATTTGAAGAAGCCTCACCCAACTCAATGATATACATCAAAATATATTTGATGTGTTTTGAGTTTACTTGTGCAGGTTAAGTATTTATAGGAAAGAAGAAAAAGTTTCTAAGTCCATGTGTCGACACCCAGAGGGAAAGTGTCGACACTTAAGAAGACTTGTGTCGACACACAGGCAAGCAGTGTCGACACTTGGAGTCATTGTGTCGACACCAGGGATGCAGAGTCGACACCAGACAGAAAGTGTCGACACAAGGAGCTGTGTCGACACTCAATGAAGGAAAGTGCAGTGAAGCAGTGTCGACACTTAGCAGTTGTGTCGACACCCAGAGAAACTGTGTCTACATCAGAAAGTGTCGACACTTAGAGGCTGTGTCGACACTCAGCAAAAGTCAGCAGAGACTAAGTATAAGTGTCGACACCCAGAGCAATGTGTCGACACACAGCAGAAGCGTCAACACTTGAAGAAAGTGTCGACACAAGAAAGAATGTGTCGACACTCAACTGAAGACTCAACACTTGAAGAAAGTATCGACACAAGGAGCTGTGTCGACACTTAGCAAAGTTCCAGAATATTCTAAGTACAAGTGTCGACACAAAGGAGATGTGTCGACACTCAGTAAAAGTCTTAACAGAAGAAGAATGTGTCGACACAAGGAGCTGTGTCGACACTCAGCAAGTATCAACACTAAAGACATGTGTCGACACCAAGAAGCAGTGTCGACACTGACAAGTTCAACACATGAAGATGTGTCGACACAAAGGAGATGTGTCGACACTTACAAGAATTCAGAAATATACTGAAGTACAAGTACTTGTGTCGACACACATTATCAGTGTCGACACATGAAGAAGAAGCAGTGTCGAGATATAAAATCTACAACACAAGGAGTTGTGTCGACACCTTGTAGGCTAGTGTCGACACTTAGACAACTTATGTCGACACTTGGTCTATAAGTGTCGACACTTAAAGACAGACAGTCTCGACACTATCAAACAGTTACAGAATTTTCAAGAACTGACTGGATGACTTGACAGCTGCCATTCCAGCCAGTCTACTGCACCTGTCAGAGTTGTCAGAAATCAGTTATGAACCGGAGTAGCCGGTTACCATGAAGAAGGCCTATAAATAGGCTTATACTGTCTACAGAAACAGTGGTTGAAAAGATCAACACATCAAGTAATACAAAGAAGATCTAGCTATCAAGTGAAGATCTAAGAAGTTGGAGAGAGAGAGCTCCATCCAAGAAGTCAGCCGTTGGAACCAGGCTGAGAAGAAGGGTTCAGATTTGTTCTGAATCTTAAGCAGTAGAGATCAAGGATCAACTGCAGAAGAGGTCAATCTTATTGTGTTCTACTTTCAAGAAGCTTTGAAGAAAGCCAAGTCAGATTGATTTCAGCTGAGTTCTTCCAAGAACTCATCAAGAAACTCACAACTCTTCTCTCTTGTCTCTGAGTTGTTGAGTTATAATTTTTGTATTCATATTATCTTGTAGGATCCTTAGGGATCTGAGTGTTGTAAGCCTGTAATTATAAAGGCTGAGTGTAGGGCTTGAGTGCCTGAGTGTAGGAGATTTGAATCTCTGAGTGTAGGCCTTGGTGGCTGAGTGTAGGCCCTGGTGGCTGAGTGTAGGCCTTGGTGGCTAAGTGTAGGCTTTGTAAAGAAGCTGATTTGTAGGGCCTTGGGCCTGAGGTGTAAGAACCTGTGTTGTTGGTTCTGAGTGTAAGATCTGAGGATCTGAGATAGTGGAGAAGTTGGGCCGAATCTAGTACACTGCTAGATAGGCGAAGGGGGAAAGTGGATGTACCCAAACCTTGGGGAACCACTATAAAACTGTGTGTCTACTGTGTGCTTGTGGAATTCTGTGATTGCTGATTGTGTGCTGTGATAAAGTAGATTTAATTCTGTGTTATAAGTTGAATTCTGCCTAAAAAGTCAAAAAGATTTAAGTCACCTATTCACCTCCCCCCCCCCCTCTAGGTGATTAGGTACAATATCTTTCAGTGTCAAAGCTCCCACTGAGTCCTTGAGATGTTCAGGAAATTAAGCTTTGTTGTAGGGTGATAGGCCTTCAGAAGTTGATCTCCAGCAAATGATGATTTCAGCAACAGCTGAAATGTTAGGTGTCTGGAGTCTTTGAAAGATATTGTCCTTGAACACTTGAATCACAAGAGATTAGAAGATTTCAGATGGTTGATCTCCTTGGATGTGTGTTCTTTTGAGAATTCTTTGAGACAGAGAATATTTTGTTCTTGTTCTTCTTGTTTGTGTTCTGAGTTCTAAGTGATAGAGAGATTTTGAAATCTTATCTTTTATTCTGTGGTACCAATTGAAAAACATCCTCTATCAAGAATAGCCATTGGCCTGCATTAATTGCATCCTTAATTGCAATTGTCTTCTGGAGGAAAGTCCAAAGAAACATTCCTTGATAATCCCTTGAAACTTGGTCCAGAAATAAATGAAAACGGCTAGAAAATCTTCTGAATTAATTGCTCAATAACTCCTTAACTTTTCTGAATTTGAATCTTGAAAAATCCTTGAAGTCATCAGAAAATTGTCGAACTGAGCTCTGCTATCGTCGAACTGAGCTCAGCGATTTGGACTTAGACAACAACAAAAAATCGTCGATCTGAGCTCAAAGATCATTGAACTGAGCTCAGAGATAGAGATCCAATACTGAGTCAAGATCGTCGAACTGAGCTAGCAGATCGTCGAATAGAGTTCGACGATTTGTTGAAGTTGAGCTCGGCGATCGTCGAATGGAGTTCGACGATCTGTCGACGTTGAGCTAGACGATCGTCGATCGGAGTTCGATGAATCGTCGTGCTGAGCTCGACGATATGACTTACTCTCAAACTGAAAATCCTGGGTCTTGAGGGCAGCTTCCAAACCTAGACTTCTAACCCTTAGACTCAATTCTAATTGACCTTTAGATCTATACAGGAGGTCAAAAATAGGTTTCCTAGAGACATAGTGATCCTGACCCAAATTAGTAATAGGGTGTTCCAACAACACCTACAAAGGAGATGAGAGTAAAGATCTGATTACCCTCCGCTTTAGGTACCCATACTTGTTTAATTAAACTTTGCCCTATCTTTCTGCAAGAGACAGTGGTGCTTCAAAACCTATTAAATTTGGCACAAGTAATAAAAGGTGATGAAGCCTTTTTCACAACTGAATTTGGACTTTTACTGGAAGGTGGTTGATCAATAGAAGAATTATTTTTATTTTTAAAATTTAATTTTATGGACTTTGAGTTATCGTCGGCGGTAGTAGTTATCATGGGGCGATAGCTTCCAGCAACATATCCAAGTTCGTACTTTGCAAATTCATGACATTGGTTGGCTAAAATCATATCCAGCAATTTTCGACCAATTCCAAATTTCTTAGTAGCCAAATTTAGATCATGGATCCGGGCTTTCAAAGTGGTGTTTTGGTGACTAACATAACACGCCGATTTGTAAGTGTCTTTTTGTCATTTTCTATTTGAGACTGAGAAGATTTCAAGGTTCTCTCTAAGTCCCATTTTTCTTTGTTAAGAGTATCTACTTTGTTTTGGGACTTAGAAAGAAGTTCTTCAAAATCTTTTATCCTTGTCGAAGAGTAATCACACTCTTGACAAGCGACCTTCTTCTTCCCAAGCACTTTTAATTCACTTGATATTTTTTATTTTCTTTTAATAAAATTTTGTTTCCAGATTTTAATAGATATATATCTTAATACTTTTATCAAAAAATTTGCAAATTTGTAAAAATTCAGAATATAATTCTTCATAAGTAGGAGGAGTTACATCAATGTCGCTTTGGAAACTACATTCATCTTTGGATGGTAAAATGTTCTGTCCCATCAAACACGTGTTGGCTTCCTTATTGTCTTCTAAACCCGAACCATTTGAATCTTTAGATGATGAATCGTCCCAAGTTTCTGCCTTCAACACCTTCTTCGTGTTCTTTTTGTCGTACCTCTTCTATTTTTGCTCTTTTAGATACTTTGGGCACTTGCTTCTTATATGACCAATCCTTATACAATGATAACACTCTGGTAGAGGATGATCTTCATCTTCCTCAGCATCTACTTACTTTTACTTTTCTTAACTCCTGAATCCTTTTTGTTAAAGTAATTCTTAAATAAGTTCCTCCTCTCTAGATTCCTTATAAACCATTTGAACTTCCTCACAAACAAACTCTCCTCTTCCTCTTCATCTTCATCCTTTTCACTTTCCGCTTCTTTCTTAGACTTCAACGCCAACACCTTCTTCTTTGGCTCCAAGTTGTACTCTTGTTGTTGAATTTTCAACTCTACTTCATGAGTTTTCAAATTTCCGATGAGGCTCTCAATTTGAAGAGTTTTAGGATCATGTGATTCCGAGATAGCGGTCACCTTCAAATTTAACTTATGGGGAAGTGATCTTAAACACTTTTTTACAAAATCTCTGTTTGAGAAATTCTTTCGTAAGACTTTGGAGTCGTTGACGATTTTCGAAAATCTTGTGTTCATTGAATCAACGTCTTCGTCAACCTCCATCCTGAACTTTTAAAATTCTGACTCCAATTGAAACAGCTTCGAGTCCTTCACCTGCAATGTACCTTCATGCGTAACTTCAAGCAAACTCCAAATATCATAAGTAGTTTCACATGCGCAAACTCTATTAAATTCAGTTCTATCTAATACGCAAAATAATGCATTTATAGCTTTAGCGTTATTTTTACAATGAAGTTTATCTAAATTGTCCCATTTATCTTTTAGTTTATCCATAGTAACATTTCCAACTACCATTATAGGTGGAGTGTAGCACTGTTCTACCATTCCCCAGACATCTATATCTAACACAATAAGAAAACATCACATTCGAGTTTTCCAGTAATTATAATCTGTGTCGATGAATAAAAGAGGTCTGTAAATTCCTTGCCCCTCAAAAAACGTGTGATCATTATGCTCCATTTCTCCCAGTGGTAAAACCGTTTTGGATAAACCTTCCTCTGATACCAAGTGTTGGATCTTGAGGCGCCCTTAAAGTGGGTGGGGGGGGGGAATAAAGGCAAACTATAATTTTTCAAATTAACAAAATACTTAGCCAAATTGTTCTAGAATCAAGAAAGTTTAATCACAACCAAATATTTATAACAAATCACTTTGAGATTCATGATAAAATGAAATGCAAGTTTATTTCAAAAGTGATAAGAAAATTACAAACAAAAGCTTTCAATAAAGCTTGAAATCAAGACTGTGATGAAAAAGCTAAAATCTCTTTTTTGAATTTACCGGTCCTTCTCCTAAGGACCGGCCAACCAAAGCCTATCTCTTCCAAGATACATCAACTAGCCTCCCCTAGATCTTACCATGACCTAGTCACTGCACACACAACAACAATTTCCCCCTAAACCACACACGAGCCTAGTCGCCACTCACAAGGCGGTGAATTTTCTACGGATTACCAAGAGAATGAAAAAGGAAAAATAATCTCAGAATAAGAACTCCCTCAGGTCTTGAGCACTGAAGAGACCGAAAAATCCTTTCGATGATCGTCGGAGATGAGAAGCACGAACCGTCCCTTCTTCGCTCTTGAGATTTCACGAATACTTAGGAAGTTTTCTGGTTGAACGGAGTTATTTGGCTTGACATGCACGAAATCATGACTCCTGGAGGTGTGTACCATCAAATTCCCGAAGTTCGGACCATTTATAGTTTTTCCACTATGGTGCGGCAGTAGCGCGATATCACCTGCTATAACTCCAATGGTTGATAAGTGTCCCACTCTATAATAACCGCGCCGCGATGCTGGAGGTCTTGTACGGTCATGGGACTATCGCGCCGCCATAACTCGATATCCCCAGGAGGTATCTCCGATAATGCACATCGTGTCAACCGTTCTGAATCGTGGACTACATCATGGATGGCGTCATCACGCTAATGCAGGGCAGTAGTGACTATCACCTGCGATAGCTCAACTTTGTAAAATGTGATGTACGTCGCCCATCCAAAATTATCAGAGTGTTATACCTGTTATATTTGCACACCACAAAACACACTATGATCAAATACAGTTGGGATTTGTTATTTGCAAACCAAGGAGTCTTTAACACATACTCCAACACATCCCCTACGAGCAATGTATCACAACCTGGAAGGCCAAAGAATCACCCAAGTCTTCGCGAAGCATAAAATGCAAACAACATCCCATATATAATATCCCTCACACACCAAGCAAATTGTGTCTTGCACTGCTCATATTGCGCCTTGTGCATACGTCACACACTTCACTCTCTACACACGTACTGCACACACCCTGCAATTACACATTATTTTCCCCATTCACAGTACGCTTAGCGCGCACTACATTAGTTATGCATGTCACTCTTGGCATGCAATATTCCCCTTACGTGTTCCACCCCTTACACCTCCTAGGCATTTTCCATGGACCTCCCACTATCACCAAGTCCTCTGCTCGGTAGTGAATCTACTTTCGACACCTCAACCATGTTGTTCATCTTCATCATGGATTCTACAAGTCGTTGCAGTATAATATAACCTTCAAACAAAAGTCTCTGCCCTCCACTCGCTTTGACTCTAGACTGCAACGACTTAGGGTGCACATGATAGGTTCCCTTATAAGTGTTAGTCGCACCCCCATGCTTGGGGTTCCGCAAGCGGTGAAACCGCGCGGGGCTTAACCGCCACGGTGCGAAACCACCCGACGATCTTGTCTCCCAAGGTGGTTTGTCTCCCGGCCTTCACCATCGCCCCTAGTAGGGGCGGCCTGATCTTTCCCTAGGGCAGGCAGTAAAATGGTTGCTTGCCCCTCATCGACCCCTGGTAGTAGGGGAAAGGCTGCCCAGGTCGGGAAGCCATCATGCCTCCCTACCTAGGCGACCCGTTTTTCACCCAGGGAGGGCGGTAACATGGTCTCCAGCCTCTCGCCGGTCCCCCACCTCAGGGAAGGCAAGGCCTTCCCGGGTCTGGCGGCCCTGTGGCTGCCTAACCTGGGTTATATATTCTCTATCAAGGGTAGGCAGCAAAATGGCCGCCGACCCCTTGATATCCCCATTGTAGGAGGAAGGTCACCCAGGTTGGGAAACCCTGTAGTAGCCTAACCTGGGCTGCATGTTCTTTTTATAGGGCGGGCAATAACATGGCTGCTCTCCCCTTGTTGGCCCCCCGTCGTAGGGAAAGGCTGCCCAACCTTGGCCAGGGTTTCTTTGCCCCGGTTGCCAGCCCCTCCAGACCGTCCCTCACCTCGCCAGAGCGGCGGTTATTTTTTTGTTGGGGGTTAAATCCGTCTAAGGGCAGTTAAGTCATTTTTGTAAAAATCGTGATCCGCATGCCTCATTTCGGACATTTCTATTCTTCTGTCTGGTAGTTGTCGGGGGAAATTACTTGGTCGTCTCTCTTGGAATCTATAAATATACCTCAATTCTCCATCATTTTCATTCTCTTCTCCGTCTGAAAGATCCTCTCAGGATTTTCTCTCTCCTCCTCCTACGGATTTTCCTCTCCTCCCCGGGTTTCCTCCTATGCTCTTCCCTCTCCCGCATCTCTCCTCCTACTCACGCACGTCCTTTTGTGCGTACGTCCCTCCTTGCATGTGCTCCCGCTTATGCGTTTTTCTCCTTCCCTGTGCACACGTCCTTTCAAGCATGCATTCCTCCTTATGTGCGCAAGGGGACTCCTTCCCCGTGCGCACGTCCTTTCATGAGTACATTCCTCCTTATGCATGCTCCCCATTCCGTGTGTCTCTCTTTCCCTGTGCATACATCCTTTCATGGGTGCATTCCTCCTTGTGCATGTTCCGCCTTACGAACATCTCTTCTCCAACATTCAGACATCCCTCTGTGTGCACATTTTGTAACACCTCCATCCGTCACATGAAATATAACAGAAGGTCTGGCCGGGGCCCCACACCATATTCCACAGATAGTCAGCGGAGTTACATGTGAATATCAGAAGACCAAAAGAATCCTAACTCAGAGCATTCTAGAGGAAGTTTTATGGGTTAAATTGGAACTCAAGTATCAAAGATGTCCACTATATTAACATATAGGAATATATTTACAAAATACACAAAATGATACGGCCTTAAGACATTACAGTTATACTTCAACAGTGTGGTTTATAAACATCGCCGCGTAGGCCGGCCACACATGAAAATAAAACATTAAAGGCTCTTCGCTTGGCCTTTGAGGGTCGGCATAACATCAAGGGCTGCAACCCGCTATTTCCCGCTCGGCTCTCTAGCACCTGCACAGGGACATTCCGCCGAAAAGGTGGCAAACAAGACAATGGTTAGTTTTAGCTGACCAATTTATAATGACTCTACCTCATACCCAGGGCAGCGGTATTCCTTCCCTGCATGTATAACAATCATACATATTTTAGGCAAACCAAAAGTGCACTTAAGCACTATTCTCCATAATCGTATGCTCGATTGGCCACCCTCCTCGTGCACTCGGGGGACATTCTAGGTGTACCAGACTTCACCGGGTCCCACCACTGTTCAGATGTCCAAGCCAAAACGATCAACCTGGAGCATTTCAGTATTTCTGGCCCCAGGCCTAAGACTCTCATTATGCGCTCCAACGATGCCAATTACTTTAGGCATTCGAGTCAAACAGACATAATGTGGGTATTGTTCAGCCACAGCCTGTTGCTCAAATCACCATGCCAACGCCGATGGTCACAGCCATCTTGGAGAACGATAAGATGCGGGTCAGCCTCCACTTGCCCGTTCGGTTCACTGACCTTTCTTTAGCTAGGCTCTTCAAGCTCTCACCTTTGATTGCAACCCACCAGGTCCCAGGGACCAGTGCCCACAATCGACATATAATGACACTCACGGCCATAGCTGGGCACCCAGACTCACAGCTCACAAGCTAGCCACACGGTCTCTACGAGACAGGCTTCGCACTCACAGTGCTATCTGGGAGCTATCGCCAACAATATCCACTATCGCCCCACGTTAACAACATAATTTCTCTTCTATCTCCAAACTCAGCCACAACTGGAACATCTTTCCAAAAAAACCCTGAAGCATCTTTCAGTGCCAGAAAACTAGTATTTCACAATAATTATAGCTCACCAAAAGCTATCACCAGCGATACTCATTGTCGCTCGACGATATCCACCAGTCCTCAAAACCATGGAAATTCCTGGGTATTTTCCTAGAGCGCATCTCCAGTACTTCCTGCTACTCCAAATTCACAGGCACAATCCTCTAGTCTCCATAAACTACCCATTTATACTCGGAGTCTTCTCCGGCATGCAAAATAAACATCACCAATCCAGACTAACCTGTCTGGATGGGCTTCACACAGCATGTCTATTCCATATTACGATTTTCGAATCTATATACAATATTACACAGGGATACCACGTATCGACCCAACGGAATTCCCTTCATTCTTCCACCTATTGGTGGGGGATTCCATGCATATGCAAAAAGGAGGACTTAACTTGTCAAAGAAGGAAGATCGTTACCCTCGTAGTTCTTTTCGAAGCAATGAACAAGTCTTCTATCTAGATGGAAAGGAGCGCCTCGATTTCCTCTTCACGGATCTTTCCTCGGCACTTGATTCCGACCACGGGATCTCCTCCACTAAGATAGCAAAGCTTCAACCTTCAACCTTCTTCTTCCTAAGCTCTTTCTTTCAAGAGAGGAATGAAATGGAGGAGAGAGAGTGAGAGAAGAGAAATGACTTCTCCTTTCTCGACTCCTCTGCTTAAGTGACCTCGGGATTTACCCCAACCATAAGATCCTCTCTTCAATAGGAATGAATGGCTATGATTTTGGCTGACAAGTCAAATAAAATGATATTGTCAGGCGATATCGGCTATCGTCTGGCGATAACGGCCATAGCCGTTATGACCCTAGTCAACCATATAACGCCCCGAAAAATGTATTTGAGTTGGTCGCGTAAAAAGGGATTTTGGTGCCTGTATAGGGGTACACGGCCTAGGACACGGGCGTGTCCAAGGCCGTGTATAGCATGGTGTTTCAGCCGATTTTATCCCGAGAAGGACACGATAAGGAACACGGCTGAATGACACGGGCGTGTCATTGGACACGGGCGTTTGCCTACCCGTGTCTGTACCCGTGTTCCCAAGGGTCGTGTCGGTTGGCGTGGCGGTTATATGTGACACGCCCCTGGACACGGGCGTGTCGAGAACCCGAGACGGGCGTGTCGAGTGAGACACGGGCGTTTCTGAGCCCGTATGAGTCTCTGTGTTCGACGATTGTGCCTGGATCGAGGCACACGGCCTGGGACACGACCGTGTGCCAAGCCGTGTTCGGCCCAGGTCTGGGGATTTTTGTGCAGATCTGAGCCGTTCATTTTCTTTAAGTAAGATCTAATGGTTCAGACGGTTTCCTGCTCTGTTAAGGCCGGGAATAGGGGAGTTAATTCTTCATTTTTCTCCAAACCATTCTCTTTCCAAGGAGTTAGAGAGAGGAGGAAGAAGAAGGAGGATTCCAGCCGTCGACGGAGCATCGGAGCACCATTTTGAGATCTAAGAGCGGATCCGTGAAGGAAAGTTTGTTGCAAAGATTTCCATCCGTGTAGTTTTTCAATGGCGCCAAAGCATACTACAAGGCTAACGATTCTCCACTTGAGCATGTGAAGCTCTTCCTTTTTGCATAGGGAAACCCCGCTCCCGCGAGTGTGCGGTGAGTGTGCGGTGTTCCTTGGGGTTGACGGGAATAGTCCCCCTTGTGTTGCATATAGAGTCCGGAATCGAAGTACGGGCATATACATTGTGTGTGAAGCCTACCCGGACATGTTGGTCTGGATCGGTGATGTTGCATTTGTTATGATTTGCCGGAGAAGACTCCATGCTTTGGGTGTTCGGGTTTCTACGCGGTAGATTGCAGCAGGGATCCTTGGAGGTTAGCTCCAAGGCACACCCAGAAAACTGAGCGGAATCGTTGTTCTGCTAACTTGGTGGTCTGGGAACCAGCCTTGAACATAACTGGGTTATGTGATTGATTGGAATATTAGGATCCGAGAGAAGCTTGGCTCGTGCGTACGTCTTAATGTGAACTACACGGTTGAGCAACGGGCAAGTGGAATTGGACCTGGGCTATGTGGATCGGTGAGAGAGACCCGAAAAGGGGACTGGCCGTTGGCATAGTCGGGAGCCTTAGACAGTGGTCAGGAAGGCTAAAATGCTCATGTTGTTGCCATCCTGGGGGTCGTGGTGAAGACGCTGAAGTGTCAGGATTCACCGTTAATGTGCCCTGAGTGCACGAGGTGTTTGGCCGTGCGATCCTACACCTGTGGCGAAGAATGTTTATACATAATTGTTTAGCTGGGCTAATGATATGCAGGGAAGGAGCACCGTCGTCCCGAGAAATGGACGGAGTCATTATAATTTGGTCGGCTTTAGCTGACCGTTGCCTTTTTTCCACCATACGGTGGAATATTGCTTGCAGGTGCTACGGAACCGAGTGCAAAATAGCGGGCTGGAGCCCATGTTGCCGTGCTGGCCCTCGAAGGCCTTAGCGTATAGTTGTTTTTATTTTGTCATGTATGGTCGGCCTGCGAGCCGATGTTTGTAAGACATTATTTGATAAGTGAACTATTGTAAGGCCATAAGGTCATGTAACTTACAGTGTATTGTTATTTCATTCCAGTGGTAGTGTTTGTGGACATTTATGTAAATTTGTTATTCAGTTTGGGTTCTTTCCACTTTTAAAAGCTTCCGCTAGAATGCTCTGTGTTAGGACGAGTGGTCTTAATTAGAATGTTTGGTTATTAATACGTAACCCTTCTGTCTGTCCGTGGTATATGACGTCAGGTTCCAGCTGGACCTTCTGTTATATGCCATACGACGGATGGGGTGTTATAATTTGGTATTAGACTTATAGTTATGGTCAGGCTTAAATGAATTTGTGGATGATATCTTTTAAGGGGTGGTGAGCACATGTGTGCGTCATCGTTATAACATCAAAAAGAACCCATGAATATCCACTTAGGAATGAAAAATACACTTATTTTGTAGAACCTGAGTGTTCTAATGATTGCTTTTAGCTATTTAGTTATCATCTAATCGCGTGTCTTTGCTTCTATAGGCGGCTAGGAGCGGTGCTAGTCAATCAGGGCGTCCGCAATCGGCGGAAAGTAGTGCACCGAGAGACATGCCTACTACACCTCCTTCAGCGGAAACCATCAGAATGGTGGTTGAAGCCGTATTTGCGATGATTAATGCCCAGCCTGCAGGGCAGATGCACCACGAACCTCCTGTCGTGGAGCAAGAACCGGTTAGGGCG
Organism: Platanthera guangdongensis; assembly: GCA_039583875.1. NCBI lineage: Eukaryota > Viridiplantae > Streptophyta > Magnoliopsida > Asparagales > Orchidaceae > Platanthera > Platanthera guangdongensis. The sequence goes on from CM077149.1 coordinate 17,242,647, forward strand.
GCAGAGCCGAGAGTGGTGGAGCGCGCAGCAGTTGATCTGGTAGAGTCGAGGAGAGCTACGGAGAAGCAGCTCAAGCATGTAATGTGCTTTCATCCCCTAGTATTTGACGGGACTGTAACGCCAGCTCAAGCTGAGGACTGGCTCTCTACGATAAAGAGGGTTTTGACAGCCACGTTAACTGAGGAGTGGCAGAAGACCACCATAACGACCTTTCTTTTGCCGGGTGAAGCGAAGCTGTGGTGGGATGAGTTGGAGTTTCATCTCTTAGTGGGTAGGTAGCTTGCTGATGTGCCTATGGAGGAATTTTCAAGATTGTTCCTGTCCAGATATGTACCCTCGGCTCAGAATCTTGAGATGGAGAACCAATATCTTGGGTTGACTCAAGAATCCAGAAGCGTGGACGAGTACCTCCACGAGTTTACACGGTTGGGTCGGTATGCTGGGGATATGTTTACGGAAGAGGAGAGGAAGACCAACCGATTTTATGAGGGTCTTCGTGGTGACCTACAGTTACTCTTTGTTGGGCCTAAGGTGCAGGGCTTCCTAGCCTTGGTCAACTCGGCCAGGTATTTGGAAAAGGTTGTGAAGAGGGTGCAAGAGAAGAAGGACCCAAGAGAAAAGAAGGCAGAGTTCAAATTACCTAGTGCAAAGTCAGGATTCCATAGATGGAACAAGAAGCAGAGGACTTTGAACTCAGCCCCTTCATCTGGTGCATTAGGGGAAATCACAAGTCGAGTCCCAGGAGCTTGCTATAACTGTGGGAAGACGGGGCATTTTGCTCGTGAGTGTTGGAGCGGATGGGCAAAGTCCGAGAGGAAGTATGGAGCGACTTATAAGGAGAAAGGGAAGGCAGTGGAGTCAACCGTGTCCCATCATGCTCCAGTCCAGCCTAGAGTTTATAATCTTGGTCTGCAAGAGGTCATAAAGCAAGCTGACGTGGTGACAGGTATGAGTTACTTTATGGTAGATTAACTTTTGTAGTTGTTACCTCTTTTATGTGTTAGCTTACTTCTGTTGTTGCTAGGATTTGTATTGATTCTCGATTGTCCGGCGAGAGCCTTGTTTGATACGGGAGCTTCGCATTCCTTCTTGTCCGAGCGATTTGTGACGCGCATCAGGGTCCCTCCCTCGATGGCAAAAGACAAGTTGGATGTGTTGTTGCCCAATGGGTGCTCAATGCGCGCGGATAAGGTCTGCGTAGTCAAGGTTCGGATTGGGGATCAGGAGTTTGATTTGCGAGCGTTGATTCTACCGTTAGTAGAGTTCGATGTAATCTTTGGTATGGACTGGCTCTCGGAGCAGCGAGCTTACATTGATTGCAACCGAAAGGAGGTTAAGTTGGGATTAAATTCTGAACGGGAGACTACATTTGCGGGCATGAATGGGGCAGGGAAGATTTTGATGTCGGCCCTTCAGTTGATTAAGGCAGTTCGGTCTGGGGCAGAGCTTGAGATGTCGACCGTTACTTTGTTTGCCACCGTACGGTGGAATGTTGCTTGCAGGTGCTGCGGAGCCGAGTACCAAGTAGCGGGTTGAAGAACAAGTTGTTAAGCTGGCCATTGAAGGCCAAAGCGAATAGTTGTATTTTATTTCTATCATGTGTGGCCGGCCTGCGAGCCGATGTATGGAAAACACTACCATGTTAAGTGAAACTTTTGTAAGGCCATAAGGCCAAATACTTTCATTGTATTTGTTATTTCTTTCCTGTGGTAGTTGTGGACATTCATGATAGTTGATTATTCAATTATGGGTTCATTATAACTGTTTAAAAGCTTCGCTAGAATGCTCTGTGTAGGGCGAGCAGTCTTAGTTATATGGTTTCGATATTCTAATGTAATCCTTCCAACCGTCTGTAGTAAATGGCGTCGGGTTCCAGCTGTACCTTTTGTTATATGTCATACGACGGATGGGGGTATTACAATTTGGTATCAGAGCTTTTGGTTCCGGTCAACTTAAATGAATTCATGGACAAATTCTTTTAAGGGGTGGTGAGCACATGTGTGCGTCATCATTATAACATCAAAAAGAACACATGAATGTCCACTTAGGAAACAAAAATGCACTGGTTTTGTGGAAACTGAGTGTTGCAATGATTGTTTTTAACAATCTATTTGTCGTCTAATCAAAGGTCTTTGATATTATAGGCGGCAAGGAGCGGTGCTTGGCAATCAGAACTCCTGCAATCGGCGGAAAGTAGTGCACCAAGGGACGTGCCTACAACACCTACTTCAGCGGAAACCATCAGATTGGTTGTTGAAGCAGTCTTTGCTATGATAAATGCCCAACCTACAGGGTAAATGCACCATGTACCACAAGTTAATGAGCAAGAACCGATTAGGGTGGCAGAGCCGGGAGTGGTAGAGCGCGCGACAGTTGATTAGGTAGCACTAAGGAGAGCTACGTAGAAGTAGCTCAAGCATGTGATGAGCTTTAATCCTCCGAGGTTCGACTGTGTTGGAATGCCAACTCAAGCTGAGGATTGGCTCTCTACGATAAAGAGGGTCTTGACGGCCACAGAAACTGTTAAGTGGCAGAAGACCACCATAGCGACCTTCCTTTTGGCTGGTGAGGCGAGGCTGTGGTGGGACGAGTTGGAGGTTCACATCTTAGTGGGAAGGCAACTTGCTGATGTGCCTAGGGAGAAATTTTCAAGGTTGTTCTTGGCCAGATATCTACCATCTGCTCAGAAGTTGGAGATGGAGAATCAGTACCTTGGTTTAACTCAGGGAGGCAGAAGCGTGGATGAGTATCTCCACGAGTTTACGCAGTTGGGTCGTTATGCTGGTGCTATGTTTACTGAAGAGGAGCGGAAGACCAACCGATTTTATGAGGGTCTACGTGGCAACCTACAGCTTCTCCTTGCTGGGCCTAAGGCACAGGGCTTCCTAGCCTTGGTCAATTCGGCCCGGTCATTGGAAAAGGTCGTGAAGTGTTGAAGTTGGTGACCGGGCGGTCTGGCGGTCTGGCTTGGCGCGTTGATGACCGCGCGGTTTTGCTATTACCCTTCAGCGGTTTGGTTGTTGTGTGTTGTTGTCTAAGGTCCAAGCGGTCTAGCGGTTTGTCTCTGGCGACTTGGAGACCGGGCGGTCTAGCGGTCTCCCATGGCGATCTCTCTCTCTCTCTCGGGTAGTAGCCGAGCGGTTAGCCCTTCTGTCTAACCGCGCGGCTTGTGCGATTTGTGTCTGTATAGTCTGCTTGTGTCCTGTAATTTTTTAGTCCCACATCTCTTATTTGTATTCTCTCCTCTCTCCTCCATTCTATATAAGGGAGGTCATACCTTTGTAATAGATACCTTTTTCGGATAATAAAGTTTTAGTTAAACCACTTCCGGTTTGTTTCTGTTCGGCTTTTACCTGTTTCTGTTCGGCTTTTACATGGTATCAGAGAACTCGATATTCTCCTCCTGATTCTGTGCGCCTTCCCTATCCGCACGGCTTGCTTCGCCCGTATGCGCCCTGTCCGCGCGGCTTCTTTCTCTCCTTGTCGTTGCCCTCTGTATGCGCGACCTCTTTATTACTTGTGCTAAGTCGCCACTTCCTATCGCCGCGACCTGTTGCCTTGTGTGCCTTGTTGGTCTTTGCTTCTGTTCGAGCGGACTATCTTCTAGCCGCTCGACTTCTATCCCTCTGCTTGGGTCTGCGGCTTGGTCGTGGATTTTCTGGCCGCTGGTGTCTGCTCTCGTGACCACTGCAGCTCTTCTTCTTCCTATCCGCGCGGATTGTTTCCTAACCGCACAGCTTCTCGTTGTTTGCTCCTATGGCTCTTTCTGATGCTTCTACTGCCACCACTCCTGCCACCACCCCTGTCGCCAATCCAGCTCTACCTCTTCCTCCTACTCCTTCCGGGAACCTTGGCACAGTTTACAAGCTTGTCGGCTCCAACTACCTAGATTTGAGCGTCTCTTTCACCTTTCTCCACTGCTCGCAACGCAAACGCCACCATCTCGTTGATGACCCTCCTCCTACCACTTTACCTCTCTTTGATGACTGGGATGCGAGTGACATGCTTGTGCGTACTTGGCTCGCTAACAGCCTATCCGATGAGTGCCTTCCCGTCATCCGTCATGATGAGACGGTCAAAGTCGCTTGGCTTCATCTTGCCGCTCTGTACTCCAAGGGGGCTCAGATGTCCCGCATCTATACGTTGTATGCAGACCTCTTTGCCCGTCATACCTTGTCTCCTGCTGCTGCCTACCAACAGGTTCAGGCTATTGGGGCTGAGATTCTTTAGAATCGCCCCTTCTCTGCGAATTTGGCTCAACAACACAAGCACTTCCAGGAGCTTCTGGTTGTGTGTTATCTGCTTCGGCTTCCTGATACTTATGACATGATCCGCCAGCAAATTCTGGGTGAGGCGGAATCTCCTACCTTAGATGCTACCGCTACCCGCATCGCCGCTGTCACCTCTCTCCTTCAGCGCCCTCTTTTGCCCTCTCCTGCTCCACCGGACCACTATGCTCATCAAACTCAGTAGAGTGGCTCTGGTAGCCGCAGTCACCAGTCCGGCGGACGTGCTTCTCCCCGCTACCTTTGCTCTCACTGTGGCCGCACCAGACATACTTCTGAACGTTGCTAGACGAAGCATCCCCATCTTCACCCCTCTGGTGACTCTTCCGCCTCCTCTTCCAAGACATCTGCCTCTGTTGTCACCTCCTCAAGTAGTGCCCATATGGTAACTTAAGGTAAATGGCTCATCGACTCTGGTGCAACTAATCACATGACGGGCAATCCTCAGTGCTTCTCTCTACTCGAACAGCATGATCGGTTGCCCTCGGTCCTCATTGCAGACGGTTCTCCCTCCCCGATTCATGGGTCGGGAGTGGTTCATGTTACTCCGTCCCTTCGACTGGCGGACACTCTCTATGTGCCCAAGTTTCCACGCAATTTATTGTCGGTTACCTATTTATGCAAGCAGCTTCAGTGTTCTGCGACATTTACTCTGACTTCTTGTTGTTTTTAGGATCCGAGCTCCCAACGGACGATTGCTATTGGGACTGAGAGCGGCGGCCTCTACTTCCTCGACAATGTTTCCGCCTTGTCCGATTTCTCATCTTCTTGTACGGATCTTCTCCAGTGGCATCTCCGCCTCGGTCATCCTCCACCACGGCATCTACATCAGCTTCTGCCCCACCTCCCTCCCTCTAGTACTCCTCTCCACTGCGACGCTTGTCAACTCGGCAAGCATCACCGTTCCTCCTTCCCACCGAAGCAAGGTCGGGGCTCTACTCGTCCATTTGATCTTGTCCACTCCGATATCTGGGGACCTGCTCCTACCCTCACCATTGGTCGGGGTTGTTCTTATTTTGTAACTTTTATTGATGATTTTTCCAGATGTACTTGGGTGTATCTCTTACGAGATCACTCTGAACTTTTCGATGTATGAATCTCTTTTTATCAGTTAATTAAAACTCAGTTTGGTGTTTGTATTAAAACCTTTCACTCCGATAATGCTAAAGAATATTTGAGTCATGCTTTTACCTCTTTTTGTGTGCAACATGGCATTATTCATCAGACCAGCTGTGTTTATACCTCCCAATAAAATGGGGTGGTGGAATGCAAAAACTGTCACCTCCTCGATGTCACTCGCACATTGATGACCCAGATGCATGTCCCTCGCTCATATTGGGGCTATGCTGTTCTCCTTGTCTGCTACCTCATCAATCGCCTTCCTCCACAGTTATCCACGGGCAAACCCCATTCTCCATTCTGTATCCGGGCAAGGAGCCTTTTCCTCTCCCTCTCTGAATCATTGGGTGCACTGCATTTGTGCATACCCCATCTGCCACCCGTGATAAGCTAACCCCTCGCTCCACCAAATGTGTCTTTCTGGGGTACTCCACCACTAAGAAAGGCTACTGTTGCTTTAACCCCGTTCTTCGTCAGCAGTTCGTCTCCGTTGACGTTACCTTCTTCGAGAATGCCTCCTACTTCTCGGATGACTCCTCTTCTCTTCCCCCAGCTTTCTCTCCTCTTCCCCCAGCTTCTGATTATCCTGCTATTCCCTTCGTTCCCTCGTCTCCTACTGCGATATCCGCCCCTACACCGTCTTCGTCCCCTCCTCTCCCTCCGCCTCTCTCTCCCACTTCTCTACCACCGTCTCCCTCATCTCCACCGTCATTGCTCTCTCCTCCCAGGCCAGCTCTCTCTGCCACGGATGCTCCGGATGCCGAGGGCGCCGCCGACCTGGACCTTCCTGTAGCTCTTCGCAAAGGGGTACGGACGTGTACCCTACACCCCCTTGTTATTGTTGTTTCATATGATCGTCTTACCTCTTCTCGCAGGGCCTTTGCACTGGCTATCTCTGCCACTGCCACACCTCGTTCCTACCAGGACGCCCTTGTTATTCCTCACTGGAAGATGACCATGGATGAGGAAATGGCGACCCTCACGGAGCGGGGTACCTGGACTCTTGTTCCTCCTCCCTTCAGTACTGATGTTTTTGGCTGTCGCTGGGTCTTTGTGGTCAAATTTGGCCCGAACGGCACGGTGGACCGTTATAAAGCTCGCCTTGTTGCTAAGGGCTTTACTCAGACATATGGAGTTGATTACTTTGACACTTTCTCACTTGTGGCTCGTCTCAGCACTATACGAGTCCATCTCTCTGTGGCGGTCAATCGAGAGTGGCTGATTTCCCAGATGGATGTAAAGAATGCCTTCCTTTATGGTGATCTTCAGGAGGCCGTCTACATGGAGCAACATCCTGGGTATGTTGCTCAGCAGGAGACACGAGTATGCCGGCTGAAGAAGGCAATCTATGGCCTCAAGCAGAGCCCTCGAGCTTTGTTTGACAAGTTCAGCGGCATCGTGGCGGCCGTTGGTTTTGCGCACAGCTCTGCCGATCACTCGCTATTTATTCACAAAACCTCCTCGGGACTGGTGGTTCTTGCTGTGTACGTCGATGATATTCTTCTCACTGGCGATGATCAGGAAGGGGTAGCCTTGACAAAGCGGCATCTTTTTCAACATCTAGTCACGAAAGATATGGGCTCTTCGAAATACTTTTTGGGGATTGAAATCTCTCGGAAGCCCAACTCCTTAGTCCTCTCCCAGCATAAGTATGCCCTTGATCTATTAAAAGAAGCAGGATTGACTGGAGCCAAACCTACCCGATGCCCCATGGCAATTGGAGAAGACAAAACCTGGACAGATGATTCGCCTCTTCTTTCATATACTACGTGGTACAGGCGTCTAGTTGGTAAGCTCATATATCTCACAGTGACCAGGCCCGACATTTCCTATGTTGTGGGCAAGATGAGTCAATTCATGCAAGCACCTAGGGAGTGCCATCTACAGTCCGCCTTGCGGATCTTGGAGTATGTCAAAGCAGCGCCTGGGAAAGGACTACTTTTTCAGAAGAATGGTCATCTGAGGGTTGAAGCATACTCAGACTCGAGTTACGCTGATGACAAAGGGAATCGCAAATCTACCTCCGGTTTCTGCACCTTTGTTGGGGGAAATCTGGTAAGCTCGAAAAGCAAGAAGCAGTCTGTTGTTTCCAGGTCCAGTACTGAAGCAGAGTATCGGTGTATGGCATCGCCCACTTGTGAGTTAAAATGGCTATGGGCTCTCATGCTGGATTTAGGAGAGGTCTACAACCATCCTCTACCTATGTTCTGTGACAACAAGGCTGCCATATACATCTCCAAAAATCCGGTCTTCCATGAAAGAACCAAGGACATTGAGGTCGACTGTCATTTTATTCGTGAAGAGATTTTGAAAGAACAAATTTGTACTCCCTTCGTCACGTCTGATAAAGAGCTGGCTGACATCTTCACCAAGCCAGTATCTGCCTCGCTTCTTCATATTTGTGACAAGCTGGGCATGATCGATATATATGCTCCAGCTTGAGGGGGAGTGTTGAAGTTGGTGACCGGGCAGTCTGGCGGTCTGGCTTGGTGGGTTGATGACCGCGCGGTTTTGCTATTACCCTTCAGCGGTTTGGTTATTGTGTGTTGTTGTCTGAGGTCCAAGCGGTCTAGCAGTTTGTCTCTGGTGACTTGGAGACCGGGCGGTCTAGCGGTCTCCCATGGCGATCTCTCTCTCTCTCTCTCTCTCGGGTAGTAGCCGAGTGGTTAGCCCTTCTGTCTAACCGCGCGACTTGTGCGGTTTGTGTCTGTATAGTCCGCTTGTGTCCTGTAATTTTTTAGTAGCACATCTCTTATTTGTATTCTCTCATCTCTCCTCCACTCTATATAAGGGAGGTCATACCTTTGTAATAGATACCTTTTACGGATAATAAAGTTTCAGTTAAACCACTTCCGGTTTGTTTCTGTTCGGCTTTTACCTATTTCTGTTTGGCTTTTACATGAAGAAAGTGCAAGAGAAGAAGGACCCAGGGGAAAAGAAGTCGGAGTTCAAAGTGCCAAATGCAAAGTCGGGTTACCGTAGATGGAATAAGAAGCTCAAGACTTCGAGCTCAGCCCGTTCGTCTGGTGCGACGGGGGCAACCACAAGTCGAGTCCCAGGAGCTTGGTACAACTGTGGAAAGGTGGGGCATTTCGCTCGTGAGTGTTGGAGCGGACGCGCAAAGTCTGAGAGGAAGCCTGGAGCAATTTATGAAGAGAAAGGGAAGGCGGTGGAGTCAACCGCGTCCCACCATGCTCCTGCCCAGCCTAGAGTATATAATCTTGGTCTGCAAGAGGCCATAAAACAAGCTAATGTGGTGACAGGTATGAGTTACATTATAGTAGTTTAACTTTATATAGTTGTTACCCTTGTATATGTTAGCTTATATATGTCGGTGATAGGCTTTGTGTTGATCTTCGATTATCCAGCGAGAGCCCAGTTTTTTTACGGGAGCTTCGCATTCCTTCTTGTCCGAAAAATTTGTACCGCGCATCAGGGTCCCTTCCTCGATGGCAAAAGGCAAGTTGGAAGTGATGTTGTCCAATGTGTGCTCAATGCGCACGGATAGAGTCTGCGAGGTGAAGTTATGGATTGGGGATCAGGAGTTTGTCTTGCAAGCATTGGTACTGCCGTTAGCGGAGCACGTCGTAATCTTTGGTATGGACTGGCTCTCGGAGCAGCGAGTATGCATTGAATGCAACTGAAAATAGGTTAATTTGGGACTGAACACTGATCGGGAGACTATGTTTGCGGGCATGAAGGTGTCGGGTAAGGTTTTGATGTCGGCTCTTCAGGTGTTCAAGGAAGTTCGGTCTGGGGCAGAGTTGTTTGTCACATTAGTGTAGACTTCAACGCCTAAGCCAAGTTTGAGCAGTATTCCAGTTGTGTTCGAATATCCTGATGTGTTTCCATATGATCTCCCAGGAGCCCCTCCTCAGCGGGAGATTGATTTTACTATTGAGCTGGTACCGGGTGCCAAACCGGTGTCACGCTCTCCGTATCGGATAGTGCCAAAAGAGATGGCGGAGTTGAAGGTGCAACTGCAAGAGTTGTTAGAGCAAGGTTATGTGCGTCCAAGTTCGTCGCCTTGGATCGCACCGGTTCTCTTCGTTAAGAAGAAATATGGGAGCTTGTGGCTTTATATCGACTACCGGGAATTGAATAAGCTTACATAAAAGAATAAGTATCCGATCACGAGAATTGACGATCTATTTGATCAGTTGGTTGGGTCAATGGTATATTTGAAGTTAGATCTGAAGTCCGGTTACTACCAATTGAGGATAAGGGAGAGCGACATCCCAAAGACAGCATTCAGTACGCGGTTTGGGCATCACGAGTTCACGGTCATGCCGTTTGGTTTGACCAATGCTGTCACAGCCCGCATTTTCTCCGAAATTTAAGAGGTATCAGAGTAGGAGAAAACATTCGATATGATGCCACGTCGGGCAGGGGATAACTGTCGACGCTCAGGCAACCACCAACTACTAAGACTATGAAAAATCATAAGCTTTAATGATGTAAATGTCAATTATATTTTAGAGGTCGTATCCCTCGGCTCAGTGGATCAGCTAGTCCACAATTAAAAACTATACTTATACGTAGTGGAAATTAATTTAGTTACATTTGACATCCTAGAAGAGAGCATAAGTGTCCCCAGGGGACAACTTATACTATGCATACCCTATATTTATGTTATACCATATATACGAAAATAATCGTTTACGTCACTTGGAAAAGTAGTGTTGAGTTTTATAAAGCATGCTGATCATGAGATATACATATAATAGTGCTTTTAGATTTTAAAAGTAACTAGCAACCTAGCATAAATCTTCCCAAGAGCAATTTGAATAAACTCCAAAATAGGAAATCTAGCAGTATAAGCAAAGTACAAAGCATCTAAAAGAGAAACCACCAGTGGGCATCAACGACTGACACGAACCCACTGGTGAGTAGGCATATATGTACTACTAGTCTATAGAAACTACCTCCCAAGAGTGAGGAAGAGAAAACTCAGTAGCAGCTATAGCACTAGCAAACTTCAGAAGAAACCTAGCCGCGCAGTCGGCTATAAACCTAAACCTGAGGCATTCAAAGAAAAAAGAACACCTCAGCAAAGCAATTTATTAATAGGAAAATGAGACAATAATATAAAGAAGAAGTGAAACAGGTAAGGATAAAGTAAACAGGTGAAGGAAAAATACTCGCCAAAAGTGAGTAAAAAGGGGGTGCACCAAGTGCACGGATGAAGTCAAGCTTCATAAATCTCTACAAGAAGGATTAGCAAAATAAATAAATCCTAGCATAAAGCTAGAGTAGAAAGAGTCACCTAATACTGGAGATGGACAAAATCAGTAACCAGGGCCTAGGCTGGTGGCAACGGTCCAACCAAGTCTATCAGGCTTTTATATCTCAAGGTGCTGTGGTGGTGGCATCAGTACAACTCAACCAAACAATCCATATTGTCTTAATAAGACAAGAAGTAAAACAAGGGTGGCGGCATCGGTCCGACCCACCTCAAAATCACATCCTACTCCAGCACTAAGTGACTCGGGAAAACCCTTACTGGTGGTTCCATGAACCACCAAGAAGTCACACTGAACCCTAAACACTCTAGAGCAACCCACCTAAGAGACTTATACACATACCAACGGACTAAACGTCGAGTTTCCCCCACCAAGTAGTTTGGCACAAATAAATTGAAAGCGATACGACACTAAATTTATGCAAGAAGCTTGATACTAAACGCTTATCAACAGTGTAATATTAAATATAACCAAGTAGTTTGGTCTCCAACTAAACCTAAACGATTAGCTTGGTACAAAACCTGAATAATTAACTTGCTACAACCATGAACATTTAGCTAGATTCGACCCCTAAACAATCCACTTGGGTGGTTTGATGCCAAACATTAACAAGGGGCTTGACACTAATTTCAAACAAGAGGATTGACCCACACAAAAAAACGAGAATGACAAGGGATTTGGGTGGTTTGATACCGATTCGATTTTAGAACAACCATGGGGCAACTATTATAAAACTCTTGAACTAATTAAAAGAAAACCATAACAATCATTTGCACCTAAGGAAAACCGCAAGGTAACAAGGGGAGGAAAACCAAATGATGGAAATAAAACACTGATCTTAATTTCATATACAAAACCAAGAACAACCAACCACTCTCATGGAATCAAGCAACCAAATTTAAACATGGAAAAGTTACTTTGGCAAGTGGATACTTGCCTTGGATTTTGAAGAAATTCGGCCAACAGCACTCCTCCCAACAGGACAAGATCGCAGCAACAACCTATGAAAAATCTGGACAAGAAAATCTGGGCGATCAAAGCAAGGAAAGAACAAGAACCCTCTACACCCGATCGGAAAAGGAGATGCGAAATCCCAAAATAGTTACCTCAGAACGAAGGTCTTGCCTAGAGGAGCACGGATCCGGCCTCAAACAGGGCTTTCGACCTCTGCTGGGCGGGGAAATGGCCGGTCGGTGAGCCTCCAGTTTCCGCCCTTTTCTGTCTTCCGCTCGGGCTGCAGCAGTCGGCCACCGAGTTTGGGGAAAAGAACACCTAAACCTAATGAAAACCCTTATATATATAACTTACTAACTACTAAATTAATTTAGTAAAAGTTATAATGGCAGCCAACCCTATAACCCACACTTATATATATTCAGCACATAATTAGGCATACACCCTTATATAACAGCACGTTATATGCGTAAATCAACATTTATATGCACACTAATACTAGTAGCACACTAATATGCATAAATTAACATTGACATGAAATTATATATTAACATTAGCATTAACCGTCATATAATAGTACACACATGAAAATCTACACTTATAAATATACATATACCCATACCGCACACACCCATATAAACACGCACATAAATATATATTTTTTTTATAAAGCTACGCACGCACGTGCACGTATGTATTTATTCACCGGCACGCCCAAATCACTCCACAAGCCAAAATGCGTAAATATATATACACGCTTAAATAAAATGACTACCCGCTAACAAGCCACCGTCGAAACGATGCGAAAATAAACGATCTCGGATTCGACCAAACTCGCACCGTAGCTAAACACTCAGGCTACGAAAACAATGGCAAAGTCGGAAACAACCTCCGATGATCAAACACTCGGGCTAACATCTCCCGAAGCCAAAGCACAAGAATTCCCTAAGAGGCTCAGCCGGGCCTCCAAAACAGACGCCGGCTAGCTGGGGAAACCATACAACAGGCTATAACCTCTAAGAACACCTAACGAGGTACTCTAACCATGACACGAGCCGAAAATGCGCTAACGTAACGCCAAACGAGGATTTAAATAATTGCTGAAAAATCGGGGGCGTTACAAATGCGTCATCTGTGTTTATGGATCTGATGAACAGGACGTTCAGAGAGTACCTGGACCGTTTTGTGATAGTATTTATCGACGATATCCTGGTGTACTCGCAGTTCGAAGAGGATCACTACAATCACCTGCACAAGGTGTTGGAGACGTTGAGGAGAAACCAGTTGTATGCTAAGTTCTCCAAGTGTGAGTTCTGGTTATCCTCGATAGCGTTCCTTGGTCATGTTGTTAGTGGAGAAGGGATAGCTGTGGATCCGGCGAAGATAGTGGCGATACGAGAGTGGCCTGCTTTGACTACAGTGGCGGAGGTCCGGAGCTTTTGGGGCTTGCTGGCTACTACAGGTGCTTCGTAGAGAACTTCTCACGGATAGCGCTACCACTCACGACTTTGACTAGGAAAAATCAGAAGTTTGTGTGGTCTTCGGAGTGCGAACAGGCTTTTGAATAGTTGAAGAGACGACTGACCACAGCGCCTATTTTATGTTCCCCAAGTGGAACAGAAGGGTTTGAAATCTATAGTGATGCTTCGGGCAGTGGTTTGGGATGTGTTCTGCTACAGCATGGGAGTGTGATAGCCTACAGTTCACGATAATTGAAGGCTCACGAGAGAAATTATCCGGTCCATGACTTGGAGTTAGCGGCCGTGATATTTACTTTAAATCTGTGGAGGCACTATCTGTACGATGTGAAAGCCGATATATACACCGATCATAAGAGCTTGAAGTACCTGTTAGATTAAAAGGATCTGAACATGAGGCAGCGGAGGTGGATGGAGTTCCTAGGGGACTACTCCTTCAAGATACATTTTGTGTCAAGGAAAGGTAATATAGTGGTGGATGCGTTGAGTCGTAAGGTTCCTGCACAGGCCAACTGGTTGTCGGTACATGATGAGAGATTGGTCCGTGAGTTGGAGGCTTTGGAGATATCTTGCGTCGACAAGCAGTCTAGTACTGAGGCGAAACTGTTTTGGACCGAGGTGCAGTGTGACCTAGCTGATAGAGTTCGGGGGGCTTTGATTCAGGATAACAGCATGAAGCAGATCTTGGATGAATCATTGGATGGGTCAAATTCCCAGTTTGCTGTTGAGGATGGGTTACTAAGGAAGGACGGTCGCCTATGCGTTCCTAGTGCGGATAATATTCGAAAGGATTTGATGTACAAGGCTCATCATAGCAAGTACTCAATCCACCCGGGAAGTACGAAGATGTATAGAGACATGAAGGAATTTTTTTGGTGGCCAGGATTGAAGAAAGATGTAGCACTTTATGTGGTTAAGTACCAAACTTGTGCCTTGGTTAAGGCAGAGTGCCAGAAGCCCGGAGGTTTCCTAAAGTCCTTGCCTATCCCGGAATGGAAATTTGACGACATATCTATGAATTTTGTGCATGGTTTGCCGAAGTCGCAGAGGGGAAACGACGCCATCTGGGTGGTCGTAGATAGGTTGACAAAGGTGCCGCACTTCATCCCGATCAGGAAGGAAGATCTGGTGGAAAGGTTGTCCAAACTCTATGTGGAGAATATTGTACGGTTGCATGGTGTGCCCCGCAGTATTGTTAGTGATCAAGATGGACGTTTCACGTCGAATGACTAGAGGTTGGTGCATAGTCTGTTGGGTACTAAGCTAAAGTTCAGCACAGCCATTCATCCGCAGACGGATGGCCAAACCGAGAGGGTCAACCGAACGTTGGAGGACATGCTTCGCATGTGCGTCCTAAATTTTGGAAAGCGGTGGGAAGATCACCTGTACATGGTGGAGTTTGCGTATAACAACAGCTTTCAGGCGAGTATTGGAATGGCGCCTTTCGAGGCCTTGTACTGTAAAAAGTGTCGCACGTCGTTGTCTTGGTTGGAGACAGGCGAGTCAAAGCTTTACAAATGTCAAGAGGTGGAAGATGCCACTTCAGTGATACGGACAATTCAGGAACGGTTGAAGATCGCTCAGTACAGACAGTCAAAGTACTATAACACCAAACATAGGAACGTGGAGTTCAGTGTTGGCGACTGGATGTACTTGAAAATCAAACCGTTCAAGGGAGTCTCGCGGGTTCGACGCTTGAAGAAGCTGAGTCCGAGGTACCTTGGACCATTTGAGATCCTGGAGCGGGTTGGCGAAGCAGCGTATAGATTGGAGCTGTCGGTGGAGTTGAGTGGGCTACACGATGTATTCCACGTATCGGTGTTGCGTAAGGCGGTGCAAGAGCCTTCGCAGATAGTTGCGGTTGATCAAGTGCCAGTTGATTACGAGTTGACGACAAAGGTCAAGCCTATACGTATAAAAGACATTGAAGTCAAGCGACTCCGCAACAAGTATATCCGAATGGTTAAAGTCTGTTGGGATAATTGCGGACGTGAGGAGCTTTCTTGGGAGCGAGAGCAAACTATGTTGGAAGAATACCCCGAGTTATTCCGTTCAGGTAACTTGTAATTTTGTGTACCTTTACTTAATTTCGGGAAGAAATTCCTTAAGTGGGGGAGATTTGTAACACCCCGAAAATTGTATTTGAGTCGGTCACGTAAAAAGGGATTTTGGTGCATGTATAGGGGTACACGTCCTAGTACACGGGCGTGTCCAAGGCCGTGTCTGGCATGGTGTTTCGGCCTATTTTATCCCGAGAAGGACATGGCAAGGAACACGGCTGAATGACGCGGGCGTGTCATTGGACACGGGCGTGTGCCTACCCGTATCTGTACCCGTGTTCCCAAGGGTCGTGTCGGTTGGCGTGGCGGTTATATGTGACACGCCCCCGGACACGGGCGTGTCGAGAACCCGACACGGGCGTGTCGAGTGAGACACGGGCGTGTCTGAGCCCGTGTGAGTCTTTGTGTTCGACGATCGTGTCTGGATTGAGGCACACGGCCTGGAACACGGCCGTGTGCCAAGCCGTGTTCGGCCCAGGTCTGGGGATTTTTGTGCAGATCTGATCCGTTCATTTTCTTTAAGTAAGATCCAATGGTTCAGACGGTTTCCTGCTCTATTAAGGCCGGGAATAGGGGAGTTAATTCTTCATTTTTCTCCAAACCATTCTCTTTCCAAGGAGTTAGTGAGAGGAGGAAAAAGGAGGATTTCGGCCGCCGGCGGAGCATCGGAGCACCGTTTTGAGATCTGAGAGCGGATCCGTGGAGAAAAGTTCGTTGCGAAGATTTCCATCCATGTAGTTTTTCCATGGCGCCAAAGCGTACTATAAGGGTAACGATTCTCCACTTGAGCATGTGAAGCTCTTCCTTTTTGCATAGGGAAAACACACTCCCGCGAGTGTGCGGTGAGTGTGCGGTGTTCCTTGGGGTTGACGGGAATAGTCCCCCTTGTGTTGCATATAGAGTCCGAAATCGAAGTACGGGCATAGGCATTGTATGTGAAGCCTACCCGGACATGTTGGTCTGGATCGGTGATGTTGCATTTATTATGATTTGCCGGAGAAGACTCAGTGCTTTGGGTTTTCTGGTTTCTATGCGGTAGATTGCAGCAAGGATCCTTGGAGGTTAGCTCCAAGGCGCACCCGGAAAACTGAGTGGAATCGTTGTTCTGCTAACTTGGCTGTCTGGGAACCGGCCTTGAACATAATTGGGTTATGTGATTGATTGGAATATGAGGATCCGAGAGAAGCTTGGCCCGTGCGTACGTCTTAATGTGAACTACGCGGTTGAGCAACGGCAAGTGGAATTGGACCTGGGCTATATGGTTCGGTGCGAGAGACCCGAAAAGGGGACTGGCCGTTGGCATAGTCGGGAGCCTTAGACAGTGGTCAGGAAGGCTAAAATGCTCATGTTGTTTCCATCCTGGGGGTGGTGGTGAAGACGCTGAAGTGTCAGGATTCACCGTTAATGTGCCCTTAGTGCATGGGGTGTTTGGTCGTGCGAGCCTACACCTGTGGCGAAGAATATTTATACATAATTGTTTAGCTGGGTTAATGATATGCAAGGAAGGAGCACCGCCGTCCCGAGAAAGGGACGGGGTCGTTATAATTTGGTCGTCTTTAGCTGACTATTGTCTGTTTGCCACCATGCGGTGGAATGTTGCTTGCAGGTGCTACGGAACCGAGTGCAAAATAGCGGGCTGGAGCCCATGTTGCAATGCTGGCCCTCGAAGGCCTTAGCGTATAGTTGTTTTTATTTTGTCATGTGTGGCCGGCCTGCGAGCCGATGTTTAAAAGACACTATTTTATAAGTGAACTATTGTAAGGTCATAAGGCCATGTAACTTACAGTGCATTGTTATTTCATTCCAGTGGTATTGTTTGTGGAGATTCATGTAAATTGGTTATTCAGTTTGGGTTCTTTCCACTTTTAAAAGCTTCCGCTAGAATGCTCTGTGTTAGGACGAGTAGTCTTAATTGGAAAGTTTGGTTATTAATATGTAACCCTTCCGTCTGTCCGTGGTATATGGCATCGGGTTCCAGCTGGACCTTCTATTATATGTCATACGACGGATGGGGGTGTTACAAACCACCGCTCATCGATCGCTTTCCGACCATCTGAAATGTGTTTAACCACACATAGTAGTATCGCCTAGCGATACCCACTGTCGTCACTCTGATAGCTTACTCGACGATTATTTGAAAGCATTGAGAGCATCGAGTACATTGAGTGGGTCGATAGCATTGAGTGCATTGAGTGGTATCGCCACACGATACTCACTATCGCCACGCGATGGTCGACTCAACGATTCATCGAGTCTACTCAACACTTTGTTGAAAGCGTCGAGTGCGTTGAGTGTTATCATCAGCGAGACCCATTGTCGCCCTGCGATAGCAACCCGAGAGCTCTGTTTTCTTTCTATATTTTGGGGTGTTACAAACCTCCCATCCTTACAGAAATTTCATCCCAAAATTTTATTCATCTGTTGGAAAAATAGTACAAAACTATTACAAAAATAACTCAGGAAATTCATCTCGCATGGTTTGCTCACGCTCCAATGTCAGTTCTTTGTTGGATCTCGTGGACAACCTTAGGTGGGGGGTGAATAAGGTTTTTCGCATTAAAGTTTATTTAAATTATTTTTTTCTGAGAAATCGAGTTCTGGAAGCTACCACGAGGGGTTAGGTAGCTAACGCGCGACGGTAAGCCTGTGAACTCGTTTTCCTGTGCAGATTCGTTTGTATACCCAACAGAAGAATAAGAACAAATAATCTCAGCAGATAACAGAGATGATAAATCAGAAGTAATGTAATTCCATTGCAAGAATTAAAAACAACCAGTGTTTAGACAATTACAAAATTGTGATCTCTGTGATGCCGAAGATCGAAGGTGATGAGAAAGAAGAACTCTTTTGTTTTCTATACCGACCCGCTCCACAAACCAGTTGGCTCTCTCCCTTTCCCTCCGAGAAAGGTCTTCGAGCCGACCCTTCACCTCTACGCAAGAAAGGGTCTTAGAGACCCGTTAGATCCTTCGATCTAGACGTCCCTATCCCGGGACAATTTTCTGCAGAATCTTACCCGGATTCCGACGACCCTCACCAGTCAATTTTCCTCACCATAAGATGAAGAAAAAGTGAAGATTACAAAAATAAAGATGTAAAGAATCTAAAATATTAATTTCTCCCTCTAGATGATTTCTCCGTCGAGCGATCTGCGGCCGGTGCTTGAGATTTTCGTATGGTAGCAACCGGTCGGCTCTTCGTAGTCGATGTAGATCTTGGATCGTTGGAGTTCTTCGTGTGCGAATGGGAGTGAGCTGACTTTCTTTTTCCTTTGATGAAAATTTTTGGAACGGAGCACAGAGAGGCGGTCGAACCCTTGGAATGCAAAAACTCAATCTCTTTTCGTCGTGGGTAATGAGCACATAAACCAAGGCAACTTTATATACATCTTCGTGAAAATACGCTACAACCGGCGGTAAGACTAACGTCTGGTGGTAAGTTCGCGTGCTTGATTTGTCAGCTGTCCTCAAAATTAGGAAAAATATTCAATACGAATATTTTATTTTTTTCAAAGATAGTGCGGCGCGGTAAGCTGATAGCGCTCGGCGGTAGGTTTGAATCAACGCACTCAATTCCTTGGAGCGTTGAGTGGGTTCCCGTGTAGCGGTACCAAGCTAGTGCCCAGCGGTAGTGTTGTCTCAACGCACTAAACTCCTTGGTGCGTTGAGTGGGTTACCGCGGCGCGGTACCATGCTAGCGCCTGCGCGGTAGGATCCCGAGAGCTTTGTCAAATTAATTCATTGGGCTAGCACGGGCAGTACAACTAGCGCAGAGTGGTAGGTTCCTGAGAGCTTTATCCAATTAATTAGTGGCTATCGCCCGACGGTAACTTTTACCGCTTGGCGTTAGCATCCATAGGAGACTTCTTTTCTTTGCGTGAACCTGTCAACCTGCACACTCTATCAACACAAGACGTGATCAAATACAACCTGGGATTTGATATTCTCAAACACAGGGAATGTGAAACAACGGTTCCAACAAACTCCACCTTTTGATAATATCAAATCCCGTTCTTGAGGAATAATAAAGTACATGATAGAGTGAATATATATGAAAGATAATCGTGAACGTTCAGGTTTCAGGTTCTCTATATAGCTCCCCTACACACACGCTCCCCCTACCTACGTGTTCTACACACTCCCCCTATCTATGTGCACACGCTCCCCATACCTACGTGTTCTGCATGCTCCCCCTATCTATGTGTATAAGCTCCCCCTACATGAGATCATACCCATGAACAATTCTCATGAACAATCTCTTCTCCCCCTTTGATAGTATCAAAATGGTCGGGCCAGACCAAACAATCATGCGAGAGTAAAAACCAATATATATGATGAGCGTGAAAGAAACTGAAAGTTAATAGTTGCCAACCTAAATCACCTAGAGGGGGGTGAATATGTGAGTTGTGCGTCTTTTTGCGGAATAAAAAAATCTCAAACCAATGCACAGATCTATCTACCAAACAAACAAACACATACGAGGCAAGATTTATAGTGGTTCCCCAACCTTGGGTACATCCACTTTCCCTCACCGATCTAGCAATACACTAGACTCGGCTACTCCACTATCTCGGATTGGAAATCAATCCTACCCTCGGAACAACGTTCCTACAAACTCGATCCACAAAACGGATCTACACTCGGAAGGCAAAACTTCCTACAATCTCGGAGTTGAAAAACTCCTACACTCGGAGAAAACTTCTCCTACAATAATGAAATAAAGGTTTACAAAAATACAAACAGTAATCTTCTTGTTCAGATCTGCAACAGTAAATTATAAATTCCTTCTTCTAGGCATGCGGCTTTATCAGAATATTGAAGAAGAATCTCGGCAAAATCAGATCTGGATCTGAACTTCCTTGGCTTCTCACGATCGATCTAATCAGAAAATACGGAGTTGAGCGAATCTCGATCTGGAAAGCCTTCTTGATCTGAATCCTCAAAAGATGAAAACCATAGCTAGTCAGAAATCTGCGACGGCGGCGGCGGCGAGTTTCCGTTTCTTGGAGAGAGAAAGAGAGAGGAGATAGAAATTCTTTTGAGAGTACGGCTGCAAAACCGTTCTTAAAATAATCTTTGAATAATTAGGGTTTGTCGGTTTAGACAAGACCTTTTATAGGATTAGAAAAGATTAGACTTAATTGAGTCATTTTGAGAAAGACAAGTGGAGCAATCACGTCAGAGTTTATGAATATGACCGTTAAGTATGTACTTAAAAGAATTTTCGGAAAAGTCAAGTAAATTACTCAAGATGTAATAGACTACTCGAGTATATGCAGCACTACTCGAGTAGGTACCAGATGACTACTCGAGTACATGAGAAAAACTACTCGGGAGAAAGAGAGATCATTACTCGAGTACATGGAGTCAACTACTCGAGTAAATAAGAATGAGAAAGACTCAGCTACTTGAGTAACAAAAATGACTTACTCGAGTACTTGAGTACATACACGAGAGGTGGAGTATATTACTCGAGTAAAAGAAATACTACTCGAGTATATAAGAATGAACTACTCGAGTATATAAGAGACTACTCGAGTCATACACTTAGAAAATTTCTGGAACTGGAAAACATGACTACTCGATTATAGAAGATAAACTACTCGAGACACAAAGAACTACTCGAGTATATAACATGAACTACTTGATACAAAAAAGAACTACTCGAGTATATAACATGAACTACTCGAGTAATTCACTTAGAGAAATTTTCTGGAATGGAATTCTGGATTACTCGAGTATAAACACTGCACTACTCGAGTAGTAGATGAATTACTCGAGTACATGACTTAGACTACTCGAGTAAGCGAGAACTACACGAGTGTCAGAGTCCAATTACTCTAGACAGAAGATAGAACTACTCGAGTACTATATAGTACTACTCGAGTATTTAACTTAGAAAAATTTCTGAGAGGAGAATTCCTGTAAACTCGAGAGATGAAAGGGAAATACTCGAGTAGTTGATGTAACTACTCGAGATACAACTTATCTACTCGAGTAAGAGTATTATTACTCGAGTAGGTAAAGAACTACTCGAGTACTTAGGAAAAATTTCTTGACTGAATTTTCTTCTTTTAAGGGATGACCAACATCAAGTCTTTTAACATAGTCCTAGAGCTTGAATATGAAGTGTATCCCAATAGAGAGGCTACACATGAGTCAACACTTTGGAACACACAATGAGGAATTACATTGTATGGTCCTGTGTTTGGTGAGCCATTGTAGACTGACATTGGTCTACACTTCCTATTATAATCCTGCAAACACATAACTCAAACCAAGCATCAAATACAACTTAATTCATCTTAGTTCAAGGGTGACTTCATCAAATCTGGGTTAGTGTGGATACAATACCCAACAATCTCCCCCTATTTGTCGAAGTCAGAACCCTTTACACTAAGGTGAATTATGGACATAAAAAGAATGCTAAGTAATAAAGCAGTGTAAGCAATCAAGAAACTATGAAAAAGATAATAAGATCAAAACCTTTGAATTATATAAGTATGATTATCCAGAAATGCCATTAACAACAAAAATCCATTTCCACAACTCATGAGTCCTTTTAGCTAGTTCTGATGATGCTATTTGTCTTGTTTCTCCTGTTGTCTCCTTTGATAGCTGTAAGGCTTGGGATAATACTTGGGTGGCCTTGGAGGAGCAGCATGATTGTTTCTTCCATATTCTCTGTCATATATCCTTCTCTTGTTCATAGACTTCTCATACAACTCTCATTCCTGGGAACTGTAGTGAATATTTCCGCTCTCATAGAAATCCAAAACTAATTTGAGTGTTTTCGGGATGAGGGACTTAGAAGTGGGAGACCAAACCTCAGCATGTTTAGGAGCTTTTCTTTTCGCAGGATCAGAGACTGGAATGGACTTGCTGGCAAAAGGACCTTCACCATACTTTCGTTTCTTCTTATAGGTTAGAATCTCATGAGGAGCCTTGAGGAAAATATCTGCAGGATCAACTTCCCAACCCTGTGTCTATGTATTAGGAGGAGCAACTGAATCATCTAGCCTAGGAGAGAAGGTAGGGTGCAGAGGAGGAGCAGGAGCATCAGCAGTAGCTAGAGCGTTCAGGTGATGAGGGATAATGGTAGGATCAGCAGCAAATTCTAGAAGGATCTGGTTGTGCATCCATACAGCAGTGTCCTATGTGTGGAATTTGACACTCTATATCTGAGCTAGTACATCATCATGGATCTCTTTCATCTTAGTTTACCATAGTTCTTTCTTGAGGGAATCAGATTTATCTAAGTATTCTTTCACCAACTTCTCCCCTTTCTGACTTCAACAGATAGCTGAGAGATGGCATCATCTTTGAAAGTGCCAACTTCTTCACATATTTTCATCTTAGTGGCTTCAGCTCGTTTGTCCAATTCCATTTGATTATTATCTAAGTATTCTTTCACCAACTTCTTTCACCAACCTTGCTCCATAACTTATCCAACACTAGTTATGGTGTGGTCTAAGGCTTTGCCACCAATTTGGAACAGATGTCTGAGCTGATCAGTATTATGTTGTATCTCAGCAAATCCTCTGCTCATCTCATTTTCTAGAGCAGTTACTTTATCAGTGACAGTTTTGATACAAGTATCAAAGTATGTTTCTTGTTCTTGAAGGAGAAGTACAATCTGAGTCATCAAATCTGAGGAGGCAGGAGCTGTAGTAGTAGGAGGAGCATAAGTAGATGGAGCAGAAGGAATAGGAGGATCTACCCATGGAGCTATTTCTGTGAGGGTGACTGAGCTCTGAGCTCTTGTAGTGGGTAACATGGCATCCCCTTCATCCATGATCTGAGGGATAGAGAAATCCAAATTCCTGAGAGGAGCTTCATCTGGGTCAGGTGAGAGCTCATCAGAAATGAGAATTATTTCTTGCTGTCCTTTTTGAGCATCAGGAGACTTTGCTGGAGTTCTTACTGGAGAAGTGTCTGGAGATCTTGCTGGAGACTGCACAGGAGTTTTTGCTGGAGACTGCACAGGAGTTGTGTCCTTGGGAATGTCAGTGACTGGAGCATTTGTAAAGAGAGGAGGAGGTGGTTCATCTGCAGTTAGTTCTTCTATCATTTCATTGATGGTAGCATCAGTAGATAATAGTACTTCTTGAACTTGTTGATCTGTGAGGATATCATCTGGAGTGACTTGTGGAGGAGTAGGTGGAGGAGGAGTAGGAATCCTGGCTTGAACAGTTGGAGCAGGCTCCCCCTCAATAGGTGCACCAGAGGAGCTGGGGACCTGAGATGGAGAAGGATATGGAGTCATGTCCTCTATGTCTATAACTTCAGTGACTTTGGCTGCTTGAGAGGGATTTTGCAACTTGAGTTCCCATCTTTGAATTGAGGAGATGGAGACCTTCTTCATGTGGTGAAGGATGCTCCCTTTGGAGAAGTTGAAGGTGTCAGGGTTTATCTCATGAAGGAGTAAGGAAATAATCCTTGCATAGTTGGGGGATTTGATGTTGTCTTTTATTTTATTTAAAATCAACAAGCCAAACTGAAAGGCTTTTCTACAGACAATTGCTTGCATCAATTCAAAGAAGTATAAAGGGATATCTCTGATGGAGTTGGTTTTACATAACAGAATTTTCCTTATTATATCCACTAGCAGTTTACCTTCTGCATTCATGTCAGCTCTTCTGATATACTTTGCATCAGCAGAAATTCCACAGAACAAGCAAGTATGGGAATATTCTTCATTACCCAGAAATTCATCTGCATCCAGAACTGGCAGCCAAAGTAATTGAGAAACAAAATTCTGGGTTAATTTGATCTTGATACCTTTAACTGAAGACTTCAATACTGTGTCATGACGCTTGACCTTTATATTCCTGAAGAATTCTGCTACATCTGGGAAGAGAATGCGACACGGTTCTTGAAGGATGAAAGTTAATCCAGCGGTGTCGAAGAGAATCATGAGATGATGAAAGTCGTCAGAGAGCTCTGCAATCCCGGCAGCGACTAACTCCGAACCCACACCGATTTTAGAGACGGCAGCCATGATTCAGGAATTCGAGAGATTCAGAAACCCTAGAGAATGTCGACGGGGTGAAGAAAGGTGCGCGGCTCTACAACTGACTGAGGAAGGTGAAGAGCCAGTCGGGAACTCGAGAGGGCGGAAATGATTTTGTGTAGGGAAATTTCCAGATTTTCTTATTTATATTACCCTAGGTTTAGGTCTATTTATTTGAAAATGACTGAAGGAACCCATAGAAGAGGCGGCATAAGCCTTGGTTTGCGTTTAAGAAAATTTGAAAAAACATGACTCGGCACATACACGAGTAGATGAATCATGAGTTACTCAGTCGGTAAACAGAAGTACTCGAGTAGGTGAGAGAGGTACTCGAGTAGATGAGTGAGGTACTCGAGTATGTGAAGTTGACTACTCGAGTATGTCAGTATGCTACTCGAGTAGGTCAAGTAGACTACTCGAGTATGTCATTCTACTACTCGAGTTGATCATATACTTACTCGAGTAGGATGTTACTTACTCGAGTCAAAAACTTAAACTTTTGGAAAACTCCAATTTTTGACTAACCTTTGAGCCTTGAGTCTTCTTGAAAGTCCAGCTTCTTCTAGTCTTCTTTGTTGAGCATCACAAGTTCTGTTTTGAAGAACGAGAACTTGGTCTCGTCCAGCGGCTTCGTGAAAATGTCCGCAATTTGCCTATTTATAGGGACATATTGAAGATCTATGTCCCCATGCTCCACATGCTCCCGGATGAAGTGATACCTTAGCTCTATATGTTTTGTCCGGTTGTGCGAGACTGGGTTGTTGGCTATTGTAATTGCACTGGAAGAGTCGCAAAACAATGGAATCTTGTCAAACTTCATGTTATAGTCCTCAAACTTATTCTTTATCCAAAGTAACGGTGCACAGCAACTGCCTGCAGAGATGTACTCTGACTCAGCAGTTGAAATTGCCACACAGTTCTGCTTCTTGCTACTCTAGGAGGTAAGTCTTCTTCCAAAGAATTGACATGTCCCTAAAGTGCTTTTCCTGTCGCCTCTGCTGCCTGCAAAATCTGCATCTGAAAAACCTATTAGTTCGTTGTCATTACTTCTTGGGTACCATAAGACAAGATTTGGTGTACCTTTAAGGTATCTCAAAATCTGCTTTACAGCAGCGTAGTGAGATTCCTTAGAGTTCACCTTAAATCTAGCACAGACACATGTTGAGAACATTATGTCAGGTCTACTTGCAGTAAGGTAGAGCAAGTATCCAATAATGCTTCTGTACTTGTTTTCATCAAAAGGATTCCCTTTTTCATCCTTGTCCAGAGACATTGTTGAACCCATTAGAGTCCTCATCGAGGTTGCGTTCTCCATTCTGAATTTCTTAACTAGCTCTTTGGTGAACTTGGTCTGTGAGATGAAAATTCCATCTTCAGAGTGTTTCACTTGAAGCCCTAAGAAATACTTCAGCTCGCCCATACTGCTCATTTCAAACTTCCCTTGCATAAGTTTTGAAAACTTCTTGCAGAGGTTGTCATCAGTAGAGCCGAAGATAATGTCATCGACATAAATTTGCACTAGCAAAATCTTATCTTTAATTTCCTTAAGAAATAATGTCTTGTCTATCTTTCCCCTTGTGAACTTGTTCTCAAGTAGAAAGCTAGATATCATCTCATACCAAGCTCGAGGAGCTTGTTTCAGACCATATAATGCTTTATGCAGTAAATAAACGTAATCAGGAAAGTTAGAATCAACAAAACCTGGAGGTTGTTCTACATATACTTCTTCCTTTATGTCTCCATTAAGGAATGCAGACTTCACGTCCATTTGATAGACAGTGAAGCCTTTGAGTGCAACATATGCTAGAAATAACCTTATTGCCTCCAGCCTTGCCACTGGAGCGTACGTCTGGTCGAAGTCGATTCCTTCTTCTTGACGATAACCTTTTGCGACAAGTCTGGCCTTGTTCTTCACAATCGTTCCATTCTCGTCCATCTTGTTCCTGTAGACCCATTTTGCTCTAATGACGTTCTTAGCTTTGGGTCTTGGAACAAGTTTCCATACTTTGCAGCGCTTGAACTGGTTTAGTTCTTCTTCCATTGCCATTATCCACAATGTGTCTGAGTTTGCTTCCTCAAACTTCTTTGGTTCAACCTACATGAGAAAACTTAAATATAGATTCTCATTAGTTGTATCTCTACGAGTTCTAACACCATCTCAGGGATCTCCTATGATCTGGTCCATGGGGTGATCCTTTAGATGTCTGAGCTCTAGAGTCCTTGCATCTGGATTGTCTTCTATCACCAGAGTGACTTCTTCATCTTGGATGACTTCTTCATCTTGATCATCAGCCTCTCCAATAGGGGTTGGAGTGGTGATCTTGATGAACTTTTCACCTTTGTCTTCGGACGGTCCATCCAAGCTAATTTCTTTCAGCTTTGCACCTGCATATTCAATAAGCACACTAGAGGAGTTGCTTTGCAGCAAGCTCGTCTCCTCAAATACAACATGTATCGATTCTTCTACCACCATGGTTTTTCTATTAAAAGTCCTATATGTCTTACTATGGCTACTATAACCTACAAAAATACCTTCAAAACTCTTTTCGCTAAACTTAATAGTATGATACTTGCCATTGTTGAGCACGAAGCATTTACAGCCAAAAATTCTAAAATATGAGACTGTTGGTTTCCTGCCCTTCAGAAGTTCGTAAGGTGTCTTATTATGGTTTTTGTTTATGAGGGCTCGATTTTGCACGTGGCATGCAGTGTTGACAACTTCAGCCCAAAAGTACTCCGGAAGTGAAGCATCACTCAACATGGTCCTGCAGGCCTCTATGAGCGTTTTATTCCTTCTCTCGGCCACTATGTTCTATTGTGGAGTACGAGGAGAGGAAAACTCATGAAAGATACCTAAGTTTTCACAAAATTCTGTCATGACCCCAGAATTGAACTTTGTTCCATTGTCACTTCTGAATTTGACTATGGAGCAGTTGTACTCGTTCTGAACTTGCCTGACAAAATTAGTAAAGATGTCGAAGGTATCTGACTTGTGTTTCAGAAAGAATACCCACGCAAAGCGCGAGTAATCATCAATAATTACCAACGTATAATCCTTACCTCCCAAACTTCTAATTTGTAGTGGACCAAACAAGTCTATATGCAGTAGATGAAGACATCTATTAGAATCCTTGCCAATAACGCTTTTAAAGGTAGCCCTTATTTGCTTGCCTTTTACACATGCATGACAAGGTCTATCTTTGACGTACTTGACATTTGGGGCATCACGTACTAAGTTCATTGAAAATAATTTATTAATAGTTTTGGAATTAATATGTGTTAGTCTCTTGTGTCATTGGCCACCAAGAGATGCACTATCTTTTGCTAAAAAGCACACTGGTGTCGAAGAATCTATACAAATGAAATTTAAACAGAAAATGTTTCTGCTTCGAGTGCCGGATAGAATCGTTTTCATATTGTCAACAGATTTTATCAAGCACTTATTAGCGTGAAACTCAACTATGTATCCTTTATCGCAGAGTTGGCTTATGCTTATAAGTTTATGTTTCAAACCTTCAACGTAAGCCACATCTGAGAAGGATATGTTACCGTTAGTAATAATACTGTAGCCTTTAGTAATTCCACGGTCTGAACCTCCAAAGATGACATTTGGTCCGTTCACAACTGGAGTAAAGTTTTGAATTAGGCTTCTTGTCCCGGTCATATGCCGAGAGCATCCACTGTCCAAATACTAGATTGGGGTTTTGGTGGCCTTTGGACATACCTGCAATCACAATCAGTTTGCCTTAGGAACCCAAATACGTTTGGGTCCTTGGTCTCAGGTTAGAACACTCCCCCTACGAATATTAGCATTTGGAGTGGTCTTCCTCATATTGCCAACATGTGGGGTTGCAACATTTCTGGGATTAAACCAGCAATCAATGGCAAAGTGACCAATTCTGCCATAACACCAACACTCAAATCTGTTGTATCTTTGCCTTATGTTCTCCTACTTGACCTTTTGGAATTGTGGTCTAGCAGGGGCAGCATTCTTGGAGGAAGATGCCTCATGATGATGGCAATCCCATGGCTTCTTCTCCTTTACAGGCTTTTCTACAACAGGCTTTGCCTTTGGTGCCTTCTTGAAGTTATGACCATGATTGAAAGGGCCATAGCTTTGAAGAATCACTTCTTCATAAGGTGCCTTAAAGACACTTTCACCAAAGTTTCTGGGTCGAGTCCATCCTTGATAACGGGACTTTGGCTCTATATAAGTAGGCCTAGCAAAGTGTCTGTAAGATGAATCAAGATCAAACTCATTTGAAGGAAATATAATCTTTTTGAACGTGGTCTGATCTTGAGGGGCTTTCCCCTTCTCTTTGGCTAAGGCCTTTGTTGGGTACATTGGTCTAAATGTACCTGATTTGAAGAAGCCTCACCCAACTCAATGATATACATCAAAATATATTTGATGTATTTTGAGTTACATGTGCAGGTTAAGTATTTGCAGGAAATGATGAAAAAGTTTCTAAGTCCATGTGTCGACACCCAGAGGGAAAGTGTCGACACTTAAGAAGACTTGTGTCGACACCCAGGCAAGTAGTGTCGACACTTGGAGTCATTGTGTCGACACCAGGGATGCTGAGTCGACACCAGACAGAAAGTGTCGACACAAGGAGCTGTGTTGACACTCAGTGAAGAAAAGACTTTGAAGCTTTGTCGACACTTAACAGTTGTGTCGACACCCAGTGAAGCTGTGTTTACATCAGAAAGTGTCGACACTTGGAGCTGTGTCGACACTCGGCAAAAGTCTGCAGAGACTAAGTACAAGTGTCGACACCCAGAACAATGTGTCGACACTCAACAGAAGAGTCAACACTTGAAGTAAGTGTCGACACCCAGAACAATGTGTCGACACTTAGCAGAAGAGTCAACACTGGAAGTAAGTGTCGACACCCAGAACAATGTGTCGACACTTAGCTGAAGACTCAACACTTGAAGAAAGAGTCGACACAAGGAGCTGTGTCGACACTTAGCAAAGAACAGCAAAGTTCAACAAATTATTCTAAGTACAAGTGTCGATACTATGGGAATGTGTCGACACTCAGCTGAAGTCTCAACAAGAAGAAGAATGTGTCCACACAAGGAGTTGTGTCGACACTCAACAAGTATCAACATGAAGATGTGTCGACACCAAGAAGCAGTGTCGACACTTAACAGTTTCAACACATGAAGATGTGTCGACACAAAGGAGATGTGTCGACACTTAGAAGAATTCAGCAAAATTCTGAAGAACAAGTACTTGTGTCGACACTCAATCTCAGTGTCGACACATGAAGAAGAAGTAGTGTCGAGATAAAGAATCAACAACACAAGGAGTTGTGTCGACACCTTGTAGACTAGTGTCGACACTTAGACAACATGTGTCGACACTTGGTCTATAAGTGTCGACACTCAAAGACAGAAAGTCTCGACACTTAAAGACAGTTACAGAATTTTCAAGAACTGACTGGATGACTTGACAGCTGTCATTCCAGCCGGTCTACAGCACCTGTCAGAGTTCTCAGAATTCAGTTATGGACCGGACCAGCCGGTTACCATGAATAAAACCTATAAATAGGCCTATACTGTCTACAGAAGAGATTGATCAACAAGTTGTTGAAGAGATTGAACACAAGTCCAAGTTCAGATTTAAAGAAGATCTAGCTATCAAGTGCTGATCTAAGAAGTTGGAGAGAGAGAGCTCCATCCAAGAAATCAGCCATTAGAACTAGGCTGAGAAGAAGGGTTCAGATTTATTCTGGATCTTAAGAAGCAGAGATCAAGGATCAACTGCAGAAGGAGTCAGTCTTATTGAGTTCTACTTTCAAGAAGCTTTGAAGAAAGCCAAGTCAGATTGATTCCAGCTGAGTTCTTCCAAGAACTCATCACGAAACTCACAACTCCCCTCTCTAGTCATTGGGTTGCTGAGTTAACAATTGTATAATCATTTTTATCTTGTAGGATCCTTTGGATCTGAGTTTTGTAAGCCTGTAATTATAAAGGCTGAGTGTAGGGCTTTGGGAGCCTGAGTGTAGGAGATTGGAATCTCTGAGTGTAGGCCTTTTGTGGCTGAGTGTAGGCCTGGGTGGCTGAGTGTAGGCCTTTGTGGCTGATTGTAGGCTTTGTGGAAAAGCTGAGTTGTAGGGCCTTGGGCCTGAGGTGTAGGAACCAGTTTGGGTTCTGAGATAGTGAAGGAGTTTGGCCGAATCTAGTACACTGCTAGATAGGCGAAGGGGGAAAGTGGATGTACCCATATCTTGGGGAACCACTATAAAACTGTGTGTCTTTTGTGTGCTGTGATTTGCTGTGAATGCTGTGTGATTGCTGTGCAAAAGTAGATTAGATTCTGTGTTAAAAACTGATTGCTGCCATTAAAGTTTAAAAAGAATTTGGTCACCTATTCACCCCCCTCTAGTTGTTTAGGTACTATATCTTTCAAGTGGTATCAGAGCGAGGTTCCTCAAAAAGGACTAACAGTCTGAGGAGATCCTGATTGGCAGTTTCAGGCTAAGTCAAATTACATATTCAAGAAAATCAAGAACCATGGGTTCCACAGAAAATCACAAGGAATTGGGCTCCATGAAATTACCCATATGTAGGAAGGAAATCTTTGACATATGGAAGGAAAGGGTAAGGCTATTTATGGAAGCCTCAGATCCTAGGATTTACATCACAGTAAAGAAAGGGTCTTATGTGCCCATGAAGATATCAGTTCTAGATACTAATCAGAGAACACCAAAGGATTTCTCTGAAATGACAAAGGATGAGATTGTCCTAGCCACCATGGACAAAAGGGCTCAAAACATTATAGTGAGTGTCATAGATGATGCAACTTTTCAGAATCTTATACACTGTAAGACAGCCAAAGAGATGTGGGATACCCTTATTGTGTATATGGAAGGATCTGAAGAAGTTAGGCAAGATAGAAAATCCTTGCTAAATCAAGAGTATGAAAGTTTTAGACAAGGAAAGGGTGATAGCATAACTGAGTGCTATAAGAAGTTCTATAGGATAGTGAATGAACTCATGTCTTATGGAAGAGAGTTCAGTAATTATGAACTCAATGACAAGTTTCTAAGGTCCCTAACTAAAGATTGGGACACCAAGATCTGTGCCATTAGAGAAATGGCTAAGTTGGGAGAAATTCCTCCACCTACACTGTTTGGCAAATTGTTGTCATATGAAATGCAGTTGACAGTGAGGAAAGAGGAGGAGAAATCAACAAGAAATGAACATAAGGAAAGAACAGTAGCTTTCAAGACAGAAGCCCCCAGGAGGTACAGATGTAAGTCACCTACTCCACCTCCAAAGGTTGTTGAATCTGAGTCAGATGAGTCTGTCAGCACAAAGTCAGAAAGCAGTGAAAGTGATGAAGACTTTGCAGCCTTCACTAGACATTTTCAGAAGTTCTTGAAGAAGAAACAGTGGAGGTCAAGGCCTTCTACTTCACAAGGAAAAGAAGACTTATATCAGAATAAAAAGGCTTCAAAGAAGGACAGGAAGAGGACTAAATCTAGTAAGGCAACTGTTTCAAAAATATTGTGCTATTGCTGCAATAGACAAGGCCATGTTGTTGCAGATTGTCCAGAAAAGAGAAAGGAGTCTATTGATAGGAAGAAGACTCATTTCAAAGGCAAGAAAGAGAAGTCTTTTGTTGCCAAGAAGGAGAAGACTCTGTCAGATATTTCTTCTTCAGAAACTGAGTTAGATGCTGAGGCATACATAGGGTTGTTTGTTGAAGAAGAAGAAGAAGAGTTCATGCAGATTTTGGAGTCTATATATGAACAAGAAGACAGTCAATGTCAAGGGCTAATGGCATTGACAGAAGGTGACAAAATCCTGGAACAGCCAGGACCCAGTAAGGTACAATGTTCAACTCTAAGTTCAATTTCTTGTGCCAGTACAGATTCAGATTCATCATCATCAAGTGATGAGAGTGCATTTGAGTCTGAAGCAGATATTCATCAGTTGATAGATGAATACAAGGTTCTGTTGCAAGCTTACAAGAAGAGCAAGTTCCTAGCCAAAAGTCAGGCAAAGGAAATTGCTGATCTTAAAGCTGCTGCAACTGAGGTTGAGAAGTCTTTTGATCAAAAACTCAATGAGATAGCCAGATTGAAGCACATAACTGTGATTCAAATGGGAACTATAACATATAAGAATGATCAAATCAAGAGTCTGGAGATTAATTTTTAGAAGGAGAAGGACTTAGTTGCTAGGTTTTCTAAACCTAAGTCAGTTCTACCTTTGATTGATGAATTTGTTCATCAAAAAGGTAAAGCTGGACTTGGTTTTACTAGACCTGCAAGGACTGTTCAGTCCAAGTCCAAGTCCAAGGGCAAAGCCCCAACACTCAACAAGCCAGATGTGGATAAAACAGCTAAGACTGTACCTAAGCAAAGGTACAATAAGTTTGAGTGTTGGTGTGGTGGCAAGATTGGCCACTTTGCAATGGACTGTTGGCACAATGCTAGTGTCCAAAGTGAGTAGCAATCTGCCTGTAGGAAAGCCTGCAGGTAGCTTTGTCAAGATGCAAACTAACAAATACACAGGACCCAAGAGTACTTTGGGTTCTAAGGTTCATTAATCTGTTTTGCAGGTGAGTCCAAGTTGTCATGCCCCAATATGGTACTTGGACAGTGGATGTTCCACACATATGACTGGAACTAGGGGACTACTAAAGGACTACATTCCAATCAAAGATGGTCCAAAAGTCACCTTTGGTGGTTCTGAAAAAGGAATCATCAAAGGGTTTGGAACATTTCTAGTAACTTAGTTATCATTACTCAAGTGGCTTATGTTAAAGGGTTGAAACACAACCTAATAAGTATAAGTCAATTAAGTGATATAGGGTATGACATCTCATTTGTTAAGGATGGTTGTCATATCAAGAGGTCAACTGATCAAGAGATCATTTTGACTGGCTATAGAAAGAGGAATGTCTACTGCCTAGACATTATGTGTGAGACCAATGGTTCTCAAGTGTGTCTTGTAGCTGATGAGACAGTCTCTCATTATGTCAAATGGCACAAGAGGCTAGCTCATCTAAATTACAAGACACTTGGCAAACTCTTTAGCAAAGAGTTAGTGAGGAATGGTCCTCAAGTTAAGTGTGTTAAAGATGGTATTTGCTCAACTTGTCAAAAGGGCAAGCAGACTAGATCCACCTTTAGAAGCATAGAAAACAAAGATGATGTGAGGTGTTTATACCTCTTGCATATGGATCTTTTTGGTCCAATGCCAGTTCACAGCCTAGGTAGGAAGGTCTATACCTTTGTAGTTGTAGATGACTACTCAAGGTTTTCCTGGGTGTTCTTCTTAAGACAGAAATCTGAAACACCTAATGTCTTCTATAGCTTTGTCAAGCAAATTCAGAATGAACTAAATAGTACAGTGGTCAAGATTAGAAGTGACCATGGTACTGAATTTCAGTCTGATAGCATGACAAAACTATGTGAAGACTTTGGGATATTTCAAGAGTTTTCTTCACCTAGAACACCTTAGCAAAATGGCATTGCTGAGAGGAAGAATAGGACCTTGATAGAGGCTGGTAGGACCCTATTAAGTGATACATCACTGCCAGAGTATTTTTGGGCTGAAGCAGTTAACACTGCATGTCATGTTATAAATAGGGCTACCATCACTAAAAGCCTAAACAAGACCCCCTATGAAGTTGTGAAAGGCAGGAAACCAAACCTATCCTACTTCAGGATCTTTGGTTGCAAATGCTTCATACTTAACAATGGAAAGTCTTACTTAACCAAGTTTGCTGCGAAGTCCCAAGAGGGAATTTTTGTTGGGTACAGCAACAACAGTAAGGCTTATAGAGTCTACAACTTGTCTACACAAGTTGTAGAAGAATCTGTACATGTAGTATTTAATGAGACTAAACTTATTAATAATGAGTTGTCTAGTAGTGTATGCAGCCCCACAGGTTTAACAAAGAAGATGGACAAGCTTACTATAGAAGAAGTACCTACTGCAAGACAGCAAGTAGAAGACAGTGGCTGTTGTCCAGGGGAGAACTACATGTACCTATTGCTGATGAAGTTCAAGGAGTACAGCATGATGGAGATGCTGAAGAGGTTCAACCAGAAGTCAGGATGCCTCCAGTCAATAGGCATCTTAGAGATCATCCAGTAGAACAGATTATTGGAGATCCAAGACAAGGGGTACAAACAAGGAGCAGAAACCTGAATGCAGCAGTCTACTCCAGCTTTCTATCCCAAGTTGAACCTAAGAAGTTTGAAGAAGCCATTCAAGATCCACAATGGACTGAAGCAATGCAAGAAGAGCTGAATCAGTTCAAGAGGTGCAAGGTCTGGGAACTCGTTCCTAAACCTAAAGACCACAATATAATAGGAACCAAGTGAATCTACAGGAATAAGATGGATGAACAAGGTGTCATCATTAAGAACAAAGCAAGATTAGTTGCAAAAGGATATAGGCAGGAAGAAGGTATTGATTTTGATCAAACCTTTGCTCCAGTAGCCAGACTGGAAGCCATAAGGATGTTCCTGGCCTATGCAACTTTTCAAGGATTCAAGGTTTACCAAATGGATGTCAAGTCAGCATTTCTAAATGGTAATCTTAAAGAAGAAGTCTATGTGGAACAACCCTCAGGTTTTGTTGATTCTACTTTACCTAATCATGTCTATAGACTTAGGAAAGCTTTATATGGGTTAAAGCAAGCCCCTAGGGCTTGGTATGAAACCCTATCTAGTTTCCTCATTGAGAACAAGTTCTCAAGGGGGAAAATAGATAAGACTCTATTCCTTAGGGAATCTAGAGGCAAAGTAATACTAGTCCAAATATATGTAGATGACATTATATTTGGGTCTACTGAAAGTAGCCTTTGCAAAAAGTTTGCAAAGCTAATGCAAAGTCAATTTGAGATGAGTAGTATGGGAGAGCTAAAGTTCTTCTTGGGTCTCCAAGTAAGACAGACTGAGAGTGGTTTATCCATATGCCAGTCCAAGTTCACCCTAGAACTCATAAGGAAGTATGGTATGGATTCATCCAGCACCATGAAGACTCCTATGGGGTCAAGTATGTCTCTTAGCAAGGATGATGCAGGGAAACCTGTAGATGAAACCTTGTATAGAGGGATAGTTGGCTCCCTATTATACTTGACTGCAAGTAGACCAGATATCATGTATGCTACATGTGTCTGTGCTAGGTATCAAGCCTGCCCTAAAGAGTCTCATTTGACTGCAGTCAAAAGGATATTGAGATATCTTAAGGGCACTCCTTATCTAGGCCTCTGGTACCCTAGGAATGGGGATTTTGATCTAACAGGTTATTCAGATGCAGACTTTACAGGATGCAAAGAAGATAGAAAAAGCACTACTGGAACCTGTCAATTCCTAGGTGGAAGACTGATTTCTTGGAGTAGCAAAAAGCAAACAAGTGTGGCTATCTCCACTGCAGAATCAGAGTATGTGGCTGCAGGAAGTTGCTGTGCTCAACTTCTGTGGATACAACATCAGCTTGAGGACTATGGATTTCAGGTAAGTAGAACTCCACTCTTCTGTGATTCTACTAGTGCTATTTCAATAGCCAATAATCATGTATCCCATAGTAGAACAAAACATATTGAAATTAAATATCATTTTCTTAGGGAGCATGTAGAAAGAGAAGATATTTTACTTGAATATGTTAAAACAGATGAACAATTAGCTGATATGTATACTAAGCCCCTAGAAGAATCTAAGTTCAATAGGTTTAAGATTGAACTAGGAATGATAAACTTAGAGTAAGTTTATAGTATTGGAAACTGGCTAAGTAAAAAGGTGTCGACACATAGAGATTTCTGTGTCGACACAGATAGTAGGTGTCGACACTTCAGGGAAAAGGTGTCGACACATCTAGGAAGTTGGTGTCGACACTTCAGAATAATAGTGTCGACACATGACAAGTTGGTGTCGACACAACCAAGGTGGTGTCGACACTTAGTGCTTACTCAGTATTTTCTAAGTAAAGTATCGACTAAATGTCGAGTTAAGTGGTGTCGACACATAAACAAGTGTCGACACATATAATCTATTGACTCAACTAGTGTCGATACATATGTGTCGAGACATTATAAGTCAGTGTCGACACTTATTGCCAGTGTCGACACAATTTAAGTTAGCTGTCCCGCCTGTTCATCTTCAAAATTAGAAAGGTATAAATAGGGTTTTGTCTTTGTTTGTCGACACGCTTTCAAAGTTTCGAGACCAAACTTCTGTGTCGACACCTCTCTTCTCTCAAGACAAATTCTACAAACCCTAATGGCGCCTAAGCTTGAGGAGAATGTCAACGAAGGATACGAGCTGGTGCGCGGTGCTTTTGAGGATGCCGATCAAGAAATTAAGGCTGTCGTAACCCTAGTAGTCGATTCAGGATTAGAATATCTTGTTTCTGAACCGACTAAAATCTGGAAGAAAGAGGTACTAGAATTTCTCAGTGGAGCTAAGATAGACGAAACTGGATTCAAAATCAAATCCAGGGTTCATGGTGAGAAGGTGAAGGTGTCACCTAAAAGTCTGAGGAAGATTCTACAGCTACCAAGAATTAAAGAGGAAGATGAGGTTACAGCTACAAAGACCAGAGAAGCTCTAACCTGGTGTGGACTGGATCCTAAGATGAAGCTTGGATCAGTATTTCTTAGAAAAGGCATGAACAATCAAGGGAAATTCCACTCAGAGATTGTTGGCAAAGTCATACTCAGCAAGCCAGGAGGGCATGACAGAGTGTCTGCCCATATGTTTAGTATAATGACAAGGATAATCTTCACTCTAAAAACTGACTGGTCTATGGTAGTTTATGAGAAGATTAAAGAAAGCTTGAAGAAGCCCAACCTGGGCAGGATTTTAAGTCTTTACCTTGCTGGTGTAATACCTGAAGTTATGAGTACAGCTGCTGGAAGCAAAATAAATCATATGAGAAAAATGGACATGAGGTTGTTCTCTAAATGGGACAGGGTGTTGACAAAGGAGATGCCAACCCCTGAGAAGATAGTTTCTGAGAAGGAGATTCCACCAAAGAAGAAGAGGAAGATTGCTCCAGTGGCACAAGAGTCCACTAGCAGCTCTGAAAGTGAAGAGCATGTTGTCTTCTCATCTGATGAGAATGTAGAAGAGCCAGCAGTAAAATCTCCTGCTCCTCAAGATGATGCTGAGATCCAGTGGGAGCTACCTCAAGCTAGCCCCATCCACAAGGATCAAAGCCAGGGGGAGCTTCCAGTTGTAGATGAACCCACTACACTGGAAAGTGAACAAGCAACCAGCATTATCCTAGAGGTAATCACTGAACTCAATACTTTAGAATTTTCTATGGAAGATACTGATTTGTCTGATGTTCATCAGCAAACTCAGCTGGATAACCAAGTCCCAGATGTTGTCATAGAAGACACATCTGTTATTGTTCAAGATGTTACTGATCCAGTGGTTGAAGAGCTAAGAATCTCTCCAGCTCAGTCTCCAACAGAATATACAATGGAAGATTTGTTTCTAAATCTAGATCAAGAGGATTTTGATAAAGAAACTGCTGCTGAAAAGGAGAATGCTCCAGTTGAGGAGGAGCAAGTATTATTTGTTGAAGAGCCTGCAAGGCATGATCCTGATAAGCCCCAAACTGCTGAAGAACCACCAAAGGAAAGGGTAGATATAGCCAGCTCCTCAGCTTCAGAAGATGAGAAAGCAGCAAGGGCAAGGAAAAAAGAAACATTATGTATTCAAGAGAAGGAGCCAGAGTTACAAGAAGGCTCTCCAAACTATAGCACCACATCCTATAGTTCAGCAAGCACCATCAATTGATTATAGTGCACTGATGGTTGCTATGCAGATTAAATTGGATGAACATAGGAAAGCAATTGAGAAGTATGTGGATGAAGGGCAGAAATCACTACAATTTGATCTGGCCCAAGATATCAAGTCAATAAGATTTGAAATGAATCTTAACAAGAAGGAAATGACTGACTGCTTCCACAAGGGTGGGAATGCAGTAGTCTATCTTGCAACTCATCAGGAGAAGATAAAAGCCCAAGTGGATGACATAGCTGTGAAGCAAGGTTATGTACTTGAGAATCAACTCAGGATGAATGACAATCTGACAGCATCTCATAATGCAATTATCACAGAATTAAAGAATATAGGTGCTGGACCTTCTACCTCTACTGCTGCTGTTAAAGCTGAATTTGACAAAGTATTTCAAGAAGAAATCACTGCTGTTAAGACTGCCATTCAAGACTCCCAGAAGGCCATATCTGAACAACTTACTAAGCTTAAACCTTTCTTTAAAGATGGAGTCAGATACTTGGATAGTCAAATCAGATTCCAGAAGGATGATGTCAGAGATCACATGGCTAGAGAAGTCATAAAGGGGGAGAGAGTTTTAGTCAAAGCTAGCTCTGATCATGCCAAATGGATATCTAATTCCATCAGAGCTACCCTAGGCTATCCTCCTCTTTATGATGATGATAATGTGGCAGAATCTGGAATTAACCCTGCCTATCTTGGAGGTGAGCAACCAGAAGTAGCTCAAGTGATCTATCCTCCACCAGATTTTGACATGGTGCAAGCTGATATTCATCACATGTATAGC
The DNA here is from genome assembly GCA_039583875.1 of Platanthera guangdongensis. Lineage (NCBI taxonomy): Eukaryota > Viridiplantae > Streptophyta > Magnoliopsida > Asparagales > Orchidaceae > Platanthera > Platanthera guangdongensis. Next base: position 17,281,367 of record CM077149.1, read on the forward strand.
CCAACTGAAGGGAAGTCCAATGTCATTATTGAAAAAGTGGTTCAGCCAATTTCTGAAGCCATGCAAGAGGCACAGCAGAAAGAAGAAGAGACAAGATTGTCTAAGAAGAGGTTTAGGGAACAAGCTGAAGAAAGACCAGATTTTGAACAATGGAGCCCTACCTCAAGGAATATCATTTTAACTGCCTGGAAAGCTGCAAAAGATAATGTGCCTGACAGGAATAACTGGTTTGCTGAGGCTGAATGGAGAAAACATGAGATCAAGCAGGAGGCCATAGTTCAATATAGAAGGAAGGCCAAGATGGGAAAGCTACCTCCTACTACTCAGGAGCTAGCAAGTACTTTCCAAAGCCATACCATTATTTTGAAAGGCAGAAGATTAAAGCAGAAGAGCTTAAGAAGAAAGACTTGAAAGGCAAGAAGCATGCTGAAACTGAAGTTGCTGAAGCTCCTGTTCAAGCTAAAGTTCAACCTGGAAAAGGAATAGTGATTAAGGAGCCAGAACAGAAATAGATTTAGAATTTTCTTGAAGTTTACTTTGTAATCTTTTTGATGAAAAACATTTTTTGAACTTCTGAAAAAGAATATGACAGATATTAGAACAATGTGTTACATGTTAAATCTATTTCATATTTGTTCTGTGATGTTGTCTATGTCTATTTCATATTTGTTCTGTGTTGATATCTATGAATACATGTGTGATTGATACATGTTTATGTTTACCCTGCTATATATAATCCTGATTTACATCATTTTGTAATTTTATTTATGAATGGTGTATATCATTGACTAAGGGTTATGACTTCTCCAAATAGGGGGAGATTGTTGGGTACATTGGTCTAAATGTACCTGATTTGAAGAAGCCTCACCCAACTCAATGATATACATCAAAATGTATTTGATGTATTTTGAGTTACATGTGCAGGTTAAGTATTTGCAGGAAATGATGAAAAACTTTCTAAGTCCATGTGTCGACACCCAGAGGGAAAGTGTCGACACTTAAGAAGACTTGTGTCGACACCCAGGCAAGCAGTGTCGACACTTGGAGTCATTGTGTCGACACCAGGGATGCTGAGTCGACACCAGACAGAAAGTGTCGACACAAGGAGCTGTGTCGACACTCAGTGAAGAAAAGACTGTGAAGCTGTGTCGACACTTAACAGTTGTGTCGACACCCAGTGAAGCTGTGTCTACATCAGAAAGTGTCGACACTTGGAGCTGTGTCGACACTCGGCAAAAGTCTGCAGAGACTAAGTACAAGTGTCGACACCCAGAACAATGTGTCGACACTCAACAGAAGAGTCAACACTTGAAGTAAGTGTCGACACCCAGAACAATGTGTCGACACTTAGCAGAAGAGTCAACACTGGAAGTAAGGGTCGTCACCCAGAACAATGTGTCGACACTTAGCTGAAGACTCAACACTTGAATAAAGAGTCGACACAAGGAGCTGTGTCGACACTTAGCAAAGAACAGCAAAGTTCAACAAATTATTCTAAGTACAAGTGTCGACACTATGGGAATGTGTCGACACTCAGCTGAAGTCTCAACAAGAAGAAGAATGTGTCGACACAAGGAGCTGTGTCGACACTCAACAAGTATCAACATGAAGATGTGTCGACACCAAGAAGCAGTGTCGACACTTAACAGTTTCAACACATGAAGATGTGTCGACACAAAGGAGATGTGTCGACACTTAGAAGAATTCAGCAAAATTCTGAAGAACAAGTACTTGTGTCGACACTCAATCTCAGTGTCGACACATGAAGAAGAAGTAGTGTCGAGATAAAGAATCAACAACACAAGGAGTTGTGTCGACACCTTGTAGACTAGTGTCGACACTTAGACAACATGTGTCGACACTTGGTCTATAAGTGTCGACACTCAAAGACAGAAAGTCTCGACACTTAAAGACAGTTACAGAATTTTCAAGAACTGACTGGATGACTTGACAGCTGCCATTCCAGCCGGTCTACAGCACCTGTCAGAGTTCTCAGAATTCAGTTATGGACCGGACCAGCCGGTTACCATGAATAAGACCTATAAATAGGCCTATACTGTCTACAGAAGAGATTGATCAACAAGTTGTTGAAGAGACTGAACACAAGTCCAAGTTCAGATTTAAAGAAGATCTAGCTATCAAGTGCTGATCTAAGAAGTTGGAGAGAGAGAGCTCCGTCAAAGAAATCAGCCATTGGAACTAGGCTGAGAAGAAGGGTTCAGATTTATTCTGGATCTTAAGAAGCAGAGATCAAGGATCAACTGCAGAAGGAGTCAGTCTTATTGAGTTCTACTTTCAAGAAGCTTTGAAGAAAGCTAAGTCAGATTGATTCCAGCTGAGTTCTTCCAAGAACTCATCAAGAAACTCACAACTCCCCTCTCTAGTCTTTGGGTTGCTGAGTTAACAATTGTATAATCATTTTTATCTTGTAGGATCCTTTGGATCTGAGTTTTGTAAGCCTGTAATTATAAAGGCTGAGTGTAGGGCTTTGGGAGCCTGAGTGTAGGAGATTGGAATCTCTGAGTGTAGGCCTTTTGTGGCTGAGTGTAGGCCTGGGTGGCTGAGTGTAGGCCTTTGTGGCTGAGTGTAGGCTTTGTGGAAAAGCTGAGTTGTAGGGCCTTGGGCCTGAGGTGTAGGAACCAGTTTGGGTTCTGAGATAGTGAAGGAGTTTGGCCGAATCTAGTACACTGCTAGATAGGCGAAGGGGGAAAGTGGATGTACCCATATCTTGGGGAACCACTATAAAACTGTGTGTCTTCTGTGTGATGTGATTTGCTGTGAATGCTGTGTGATTGCTATGCAAAAGTAGATTAGATTCTGTGTTAAAAACTGATTGCTGCCATTAAAGTTTAAAAAGAATTTGGTCACCTATTCACCCCCCCTCTAGGTGTTTAGGTACTATATCTTTCAGCCTTTTTGGCGGCCTTATTCTTTCGTTGAGCCTTATTTCTCCTAGAGGATTTACTAGGAGCTTTTTCATGGCCTAATCCAGCACCCTTGGCCTTAGCTGAGAATTCAGCAACGAATGGAAGAACTGTCTTGGGCTTCGAGAAACTTCCAACTAGTTTCTTTTCAGCAACAAGTTGGGCTTCCAGTTCCTTGATGATTTTCTCTTTGAGGTCAAGGTGCTCAAGAGCTTTGTTATATTCTTCAATAGCATTATTGAAGTTCTCTTCGAGCGAGTCAGTCTTTGCGACTTTCTCTCTCAAGATGCTCTCTTTAGCTTTGAGAGACTTTATCTCTTTAGCCTGAGTTTTCACGACACGGCGACACTTGTCGTAAGCCATGATTAACTCCTTGTACTGGGTCATGAGTTCTGACTCATCATCAGAAGAGCTATCCTCACAATCATGTTCAGAAACTTCAGAATTAGAGAGAGGAGTGTGAGAGTTTACCTTCCCAGTGAACTGGGGCTCTTGTTCATCATCAGTTTGAGTCATGAGTCCAAAATAGGCTTCTTCTTCTTCACTCGACTCAGATGAGTCAGAGTCACTAAGAGTCTTGCCCTTTTTGGCCATCAAGCTCTTCTCTGTACTCTTCTTGTTGTACGAGGACTTCTTTTCCTCTCTTCTACCACCCTCCTTCTTCTTGTGAGGGCAGTCAGCGATGACGTGTCCTAGCTTATTACAACAATAACAAATAATGTCAGTCGAAACATGTTTGTTCTATTTAGAGTTATACCTATCATAGCTACTTGAGCCTTTTCTTTGCCGATCATCATCATGTCATGATCTTCTATAGGAGGCATCCTTGCCTTTCCATTGCTTCTTCTTGTTCAAGAATTTCTTGAACTGTCGAGAGAGTAGTGAGAACTCTCCTTCTGATAGTTCAGAGCCTGAGGTGCTTGGCTCTAAGGTTTCTTCTTCAATAACTTCTGGTGCTGGAGTAGGAGGAACATCCTTGGACTTCTTATAGGTGTATGCCTTTAGAGCAACAGACTTCTCTTTGAATGCAAACCTGCTTTTCTCTTCTTCAGCCTTTCTGGTGTTGAGTTGAAGCTCATATGACATAAGCTTCCCAAAGAGATTCTGAGGATCTGTCTCGGCCAGTTTTCCAAACTCCCTTATAGTACAGACCTTGTTATCCCATTCCTTAGTCAGGGATCTCAAGAACTTATCGTTCAATTCTCCAATTGTGAAGACTCTATCGTAGACCCTAGCCCATTCACTATCTTGAAGAAGTTCTCAAAGGTGTCAGCAATGGTATCTTTGTTTCTCTGTCGGAAAGCTTCATACTTCTAATTAAGAAGGGATCTTCTATCATCCCTCACTTCTTTTGTGTCTTCCATCAAGATAACTAGTGACTGCTACATCTCCTTCGCAGACTGGCAGTGAATCAGGTTTTGCAGCATTGAATCATCGACTGCACTTGCTATGATATTTTTTGATTTTTTGTCCAATGAGACAAGTGCAATCTCATCCTTATGTAGATCCATAAGTTTCTTGGGGACTTTCTTAGTTGGATTTATAGTGGAGACGGTCATGGGAATATAAGGACCTTCTTCAACTATCATGAAGATCCTTGGATCCATAGCTTCCATGAAGAACTTGATTCTTTCTTTCCACATGGGGAAATTATTTTTGCTGTATACAGGAAGCTTGGCAAAATCCTTAGCCTTGTCCATTTTTGGTAGATCTCAAATGACAACTATTGAAGGATCTGATCAAGGTGTTAACCTTTTAATGATCAACCTCCCTCTAATACCAATTGAAAGTTAATAGTTGCCAACCTAAATCACCTAGAGGGGGGTGAATAGGTGAGTTGTGAGTCTTTTTGCGGAATAAAAAAAATCTCAAACCAATGCACAGATCTATCTACCAAACAAACAAACACAGACGAGGCAAGATTTATAGTGGTTCCCCAACCTTGGGTATATCCACTTTCCCTCACCGATCTAGCAACACACTAGACTCGGCTACTCCACTATCTCGGATTGGAAATCAATCCTACCCTAGGAACAACATTCCTACTAACTCGATCCACAAAATGGATCTACACTCGGAAAACTTCTCCTACAATAATGAAATAAAGTTGTACAGAAATACAAACAGTATTCTTCTTGTTCAGATCTGCAACAGTAAATCAGAAATTCCTTCTTCTAGGCGTGCAGCTTTATCAGAATATTGAAGAAGAATCTTGGCAAAATCAGATCAGAATCTGAACTTCCTTGGCTTCTCACGATCGATCTAATCAGAAAATACAGAGTTGAGCGAATCTCGATCTAGAAATCCTTCTTGATCTGAATCCTCAAAAGATGAAAACCCTAGCCGGTCGGAAATCTGCGACGGCGGCGGCAACGAGTTTCCGTTTCTTAGAGAGAGAAAGAGAGAGGAGACAGAAATTCTTTTGAGAGTACGGCTACAAAAACGTTCTTAGAATAATCTTTGAATAATTAGGGTCTGTAGGTTTAGACAAGACCTTTTATAGGATCAGAAAAGATTACACTTAATTGAGTCATTTTGAGAAAGACACGTGGACCAATCACATCAGAGTTTATGAATATGACTGTTAAGTCTGGACTTAAAGAATTTTCGAAAAAGTCAAGTAAATTACTCGAGATGTAATAGACTACTCGAGTATATGCAGCACTACTCGTGTAGGTAGAAGATGACTACTCGAGTACATGAGAAAAACTACTCGGGAGAAAGAGAGATCATTACTCGAGTGCATGGAGTCAACTACTCGAGTAAATAAGAATGAAAAAGGCTCAGCTACTCGAGTAACAAAAATGACTTACTTGAGTACTTGAGTACATACACGAGAGGTGGAGTATATTACTCAAGTAAAAGAAATACTACTCGAGTATATAAGAATGAACTACTCGATTATATAAGAGACTACTCGAGTCATACACTTAGAAAATTTCTGGAACTGGAAAACATGACGACTCGATTATAGAAGATAAACTACTCGAGATACAAAGAACTACTCGAGTATCTAAAATGAACTACTCGAGACAAAAAAGAACTACTCGAGTATATAACATGAACTACTCGAGTAATTCACTTAGATAAATTTTCTGGAATGGAATTCTGGATTACTCGAGTATAAACACTGGACTACTCGAGTAGTAGATGAACTACTCGAGTACATGACTTAGACTACTCGAGTAAGCGAGAACTACACGAGAGTCAGAGTCCAATTACTCGAGACAGAAGATAGAACTACTCGAGTACTATATAGTACTACTCGAGTATTTAACTTAGAAAAATTCTGAGAAGAGAATTCCTGTAAACTCGAGAGAAGAAAGGGAACTACTCGAGTAGTTGATGTAACTACTCGAGATACATCTTATCTACTCGAGTAAGAGTATTATTACTCGAGTATGAATTCAGTAACTTACTCTAGTAGGTAAAGAACTACTCGAGTACTTTACTTAGGAAAACTTTCTTGACTGAATTTTCTTCTTCTAATGGATGACCAGCATCAAGTCTTTTCATATAGTCCTAGAGCTTGAATATGAAGTGTATCTCAATAGAGAGGCTACACATGAGTCAACACTTTGGAACACACAATGAGGGATTACATTGTATGGTCCTGTGTTTGGTGACCCATTGTAGACTGACATTAGTCTACACTTCCCATTAGAATCCTGCAAATACATAACTCAAACCAAGCATCAAATACAACTTAATTCATCTTAGTTTACGGGTTACTTCATCAAATCTTGATTAGTGTGGATACAATACCCAACAGAAACAACAGATAGTGCACGCAATCACTAAAGCAAATAGTGAGAGCTAGTGGGGTGACCCAGAAACATGCAAATTAGAGAATATGAAGCACATGGGCATACATAAGTGCGGAGTACAAGAACATAGAATAAGTCAGTTCACAGAGTTTATATGGATCGGACAAAACAGAGTAGACTAAGCACACATTGAGGAACAATACAGTGTATAAGAGTTATAGAGTTAATCACATTTAAACATTATAAACGTCAAAAGTATAAATCGTGTGCTAGTACCTATGTGCGAAAGACATGTAGTGTAGTTTCAGTCCAATTCTTATGCATGGAAGCGTTAAATAAGGCAATAACATGTGTACATACAACATCAAAAGAAAGAAAACACCAAGTAGAAATATCATGTTTTACATGTTTTTCTCGATCCTTATAAAATGCTAAAACAGAAGAAATAAAGTGAACGATCACGTGACATGTTAATCTATGTCATACCAAGATTTGAACTAGGGGAATTAAGCTTAAGTTAAAGTCTATGCAAAAGATCGAAATGATTCTTTTAACAAAGGTGTTCATCCTCACAATGCTCATAAAGACTTATCAAGAGAAATGAGTAGTGCTTCGGGGTCCATGATATGACATTTGATAGCTTGCATAGTTTTCTTTTTAGTTTGCTTTGAGCTATCACTTATATATATATATATATATATATAGTTCAAAGAGCCCTGGGTTAATCGAAATTTATCCACCTAGATAGATGCACTTTAACTTGTATGCATAAGACTTTAGCACTAGAGATTTGGCCTAAAGTTTTGATATTCATACACGCATATATATATCGTGACATTGATCATTCAAATTATTTCTAACGTGTTAAGATGCAATGTCATGAGTTATAGCATGCAAGACTAGTATTTGTACATGAATGCATCGTCTAGGGATATGTGAATAGTGTGAAGTCTATCCCCTATTTAAATCCTCACACATACCTAGAGACATAGTCAACATACACTAACATGTATTGTCGCAGGCAGTGGCTAAGCACCTATAGATTCGACACACCATGACCGGGGACAATGTTCACACGGAGTAACAATTCTAAGTCAAACATTGTACGTACTCGTTATGGTCTAAGTTCAGGTCGCGTGTGCCCGTAGACATGATCAATTCATAGTTTTTTTTTGTTTTGGGTTTTAAAATTTTTGTGGTTTTTTTTAAAAAATGACAAAGAAACTCAAATAAACAACGAACAAGCAAATAAACAAAGACACTTAATTTTTTGGCATTTTTTAAAAACAAAAAAAAACATAAACAGAACAACCAAAGGAAGAAGCAAAAAAAACACACATCAATGACTAGGAAGAGAGGTCCAAAACGCCCAGCTTGAGTCGAAGTAATGATAAATGTTCATGTGGGAGTGGTTTTGTAAATATGTCCGCTAGTTGATCATCGGTGCCAATGAAGCTTACTCTCATGTTCTCCCTTTTAATGTGATATCGAATGAAATGGTGGTGTGCGTCAATATGTATAACCTTAAATGATGCACTGGATTATTTTTCAAGTCTATGGCACTCTTATTATCGCCGCTAAGTGTAATGTTCCTACAGGTTAGGCCAAAGTCTTCTAATGTTTGAGACATCCACAGTGCTTGTGCACAACAGCTGCCTAAGGTGATATACTCTACTTCAACGATGGAGAGTGTAACCGAGTTCAGCTTGCGACATGACCATGAGACTAGTGTAGGGCCTAGGAAATGACATGTACCACTTGTGCTCTTGCGATCAAGTGAACATCCCACATAATCAGATTCAGAGTACCCATGAAGTGTGATGTCGGACCTAGAGGCACTCAAATATAGCAATGACCCTATCATACCTCTAAAAATAGTTTGATCAACGAAAATGCCACTTTCATCCTTTCCTAATGTAATAGAAGCACTCATAGGAGTTTTGAATTGTTTCAGATTCTCAAACCCAAAATGCACAAGCATATCTTTGATATATTTTGATTTACTTATAAAAATACCTTCTCTGCATTGAGGAATATGAAATCCTAAGAAATAGATAAGTTCTCTTACTAGGCTCATTTCGAATTCGGATTGCATTATGGTGACAATTTCTTGTTTTTGTTTCGAACGGACTTCTTCTCCTATATAAAACTATCTAACTTCTCACACAAATGTTCATAAATTTCAAGAAGTTCAGTATAGGTGGGTGGAGTTACCATAGTGTCACTTTGGACACCGGACACGTCGTCAGATTCCTCTTGATTCCTTCCCATGAGGCACAGATTTTCCTCAACTTCGCGGCTCGGGTCTGAGGAGCTAGACTCATCAGATCCATCCTTGTCCCAAGTCAGTGCCTTCAACACCTTCTTCTTCACTTTATGTCGGCTCTGCTTCTATTTTTCCTCCTTCAGGAGTCTTGGGCATTCCCTCTTTAAGTGCCCAGGCTTGTGGCAGTGGTAGCATTCAGGCAGGGACTTCTCATCATCACTTTCTGTGTCCCTCAATGACTTGTTCCACCTTTTGGCTTCTCCAGTTCCTCTCCTCAGGAATTTGTTAAATTGTCCCTGCTTCTTAGGTTTCTTCATGAACTTTCTGAATTCCCGAACATAGAGGCTCTCCTCGTCATCTTCCTCGGATTCTTCAGTAGTATTTCTCTCCCTTGTGGCCTTCAGTACATGTCCCTTCTTCTTTATTTCCCTGGGATACTCCTCTGCTTGAATCCTTAGTCCATGTTCATGTGTATTCAGATTGTAGATAAGGCTCTCTATCTCTAGGGTGCCGATCTCATGAGATTCAGCAATAGCAGTCACCTTCATGTGAAGCGAGGTGGCAAGGATCACATCATCTTTCTCACCAGATCTCTATTTGAAAAATTCTTCCCAAGAGATCGCGAGGCGTTGACGATCTTGATGAAGCATGTATACATGTTATCCACTTCCTCGTCGATCTCCTTCTGAAATTGTTATTATTCAGATTCGAGTCGGAACATCTTCGACTCCTTCACCTACGAAGTACCTTCGTGTGTAAGTTCAAGTAAGCACCAAATATCATAAGCAGTTTCAAAGTTACAGATTCTAATGAATTCAGTTTTATCTAATGCGTAGAGTGGAGAGTTCATAGCCTTAGCATTGTTCGTACATCTAAGCTTATCTGTGTCATCCCATTTGTCATTTGGTTTGATTATGGCAGTATCACCTACAGTGACCGTGGGTGTAGTGTATTTTGTCTCTACCATGGCCCATACGTCCATGCTTTGAGTCATCAGAAAGATTTTCATTCGAGTTCTCCAGTGTCTATTGTCACTCCCCATAAACAGTTGAGGTCTACTCACACCTTGTCCCTCAGAAAACACGTGAACAGGGTTGACCAACTTATTTCAGGATTTTAAGCCTTTAGAAGTAACCTCCCTCTGATACCACTTGTTGGATCTTGTGGCCAACCTTAGATGGGGGGTGAATAAGTTTTTTCGCTTTAAAGGTTATTTAAATTGTTTTTGCCTTAGAAATCGAGTTCTGGAAGCTACCGTGGGTCGTTAGGTAGCTAACGCGTGGCAGTAAGTCTGTGAACATGTTTTCTTGTGTAGATTCATTTGTATACCCGACAAAAGAATAACAACAAATAATCTCAGCAGACAACAAAGATGATAAAGCAGAAGTAATGTAATTACATTGCAAGAATTAAAAACAACTAGTGTTTAGACAATTACAAAATTGTGATCTCCGTGACGCTGGAGATCGAAGGTGATGAGAAAGAAGAACTCTTTTGTTTTCTATACTGACCCGCTCCACGGACCGGTTTGCTCTCTCCATTTCCCTCCAAGAAAGGTCTTCGAGCTGGCATTTCACCTCCACGCAAGGGAGGGTCTTAGATCCCCGCTAGATCCTCCGATCTAGATGCCCCTACCCTGGGACAATTTTCTGCAGAATCCTACCCGAATTCCGACGACCCTCACAGGTCGATTTTCCTTACCACAAGATTAAGAAAAAGAGAAGATTATAGAAAAAAGATGTAAAGAATCTAAAGATTAAGTTCTCCCTCTAGATGATTTCTCTGTCGAGCGATCTGCGGGTGGTGCTTGAGATCTTCATATGGTAGCAACCGGTCGGCTCTTCGTAGTCGATGTAGATCTTGGATTGTCGGAGTTCTTCGTGTCCGAACGGGAGGGAGACGACTTTCTTTTCCTTTGACGAAAACGTTTGGAACGGAACGCAGAGAGGTGGCCGAACCCTTGGAATGCAAAAACTCAATCTCTTTTCATCGTGGGTAATGAGTATAGAAACCGAGGCGTCTTTATATATGTCTTCGTAAAAATAAGCTACCGTCGGCGGTAAGACTAACGCCAGGCGGTAAGTTAGCACCTTGAGGTGCCAGCTGTCCTCCAAATTAGGAAAAATATTCAAAATGATTTTTTCCTTTTTTTCCAATGCTAGCAAGACGCGGTAAGCTGATAGTGCCCGACGGTAGGTTTCACTCAATGCACTCAACACCTTTGAGCGTTGAGTGGGTTACCGTAGAGTGGTACCAAGCTAGCGCCCGACAATATTGCTGTCTCAATGCACTCAACACCTTGGGGCATTGAGTGGGTTACTGCGGCACGGTACCATGCTAGCGCCTGCGCGGTAGGATCCCGGGAACTTTATCAAATTAATTCATTAGGTTGGCACGGGCGGTAGAACTAGCGTAGAGTGGTAGGTTCCCGAGAGCTATGTCTAATTAATTCAAGGCTACTGCCCGATGGTAACTTCTATCACTCGACGTTAACATCCATAGGAGACTTCTTTTCTTTGTGTGAACCTATCAACCTGCACATTTTTACCGTTAGAATTTGCTGAAAATGCAGAAAAGTAAAAATAAAAATTATTGGAGCAAAAGAGTTTTCAAATAAAAGCGAAAATCAAAGGTTTTGAAAAATTGAGATAACATTTAATCCATTCTTATAACTTTGTAAAAATGTTTAAAAAGTAGAAGAAAGTGAAAAAGAAGCCAAAGTTTTACAAGCTAAAAAATAAAATCTAAGTTAAAGAGAAATAAAAACCACTTTGAAACCATATTTATAAATCCATCAGAATGAATGAAAAGCATAAAAATCCTAAATCTAAATAAACCTAGGAGACATGAAAAGATAAACTATAATAACCACTAGAAAGTTTGAAGAAATCTAAAACTAAGCTAAGAAAGCTGATGATTTGAAAGCATAAAAACGATAAAGAAAACTCATACACACACACACCCATATTAAAAAGGAAAACAAAGATACATAAGATTGCTGAAGGACAGGCACTCAGAGGCATTCCAGAACAATATAAGGATGTGAAAAAAAAACTACCGTATTTTATTAAGTAGAAAGTATAATTACAAAAGCTAAAACAAACATAGAGGAAGGGGGAGAGAAATTATCCTTACATAGCTCAAAAAGACCTCTTAGCAACAGCCAAACAGCAAAATGGATCAAAAAAATTGAACCCTTAAACCTTATAAAAACATCTATTTATAAGCAAAAAAGGTGACATGCTGGTGTGCAGGGGAAGCCAAAATTCTGATGACGGGCCTGGTTCTGGAAGCAGCAGGTACGGGACACGTCGTGGTCAGAAATCGTCGAGCGGCGAACGAAAGAGTCGAGCAGCGATCGACGAATCGTCGAACGGCGAACGAAAGCTGAACGAGCGGCGATCAGCAAATCGTCGAACGACGATCGACGAAAGCTGAACGAGCGGCGATCGACAAAAGCTGATCGAGCGGCGATCGACGAACATTGATCAGTTGGCGTTGAGTGTTGTTATGACGTTGAGTTGAGGTCGATGATCGTCTAATGTCTGGCATTGAGTTGAGTTTGACGAGCGTCGAATGGCTGGTGTTGACTTCATCATTTCTTTACAGGCAGCTGATTTCTGCTGGAATCAAAGTAACACGCCTAGTCACGGGCGTGACCTAGGTGACACGGGCATGTATTTTGTTTTTTTCGACTTTTTCCTGCAAAATTTCAGAAAATAAAAATAAGGTTAAGTTAGAGGAGTATATACAAAAACGGAATATTTTATTGAAGAAAAATAACTAAAAACTACAAAAATAACCTAAAACTACTTATATAAAGTACTGAAAAATATGAATATTTACAACTCATCAAATACCCCATACTTAAACTTTTGATATTCCAGAGCAAAAGTTTGAGGTGAACTTATAAGGAATTAAAAGAAATCGTAAATTTATCTACCGCTTGAATTAATTGAAAGTAAGATCAAAATAAACATCAGGGGTATAATAGTTAAGTCCTAAATCATGAAAATGTTTTAAATAGAGGAAAAGTTTTGGCCAAAAAGACTCCTTGAAGTAATCAAATAGCAAACAAAAGTTGTAATCATTAGCTAACAAAAATAGATTGGAATTATAGAAACTTTAGCTTAAGAGTTTAAAGGAAATAATGCAATTTAAAAATTATGCTCTCAAAAAGATTTTATATTAAGTCTAGAATCATTGAATATGATTAAGGGGATTGTTTTGGTTTATGAAGAGAGCTTTGGTTTTTAGAGGCAAGGTATATTTTTTCTCAAACATCTAATACAATTTTTTGAATGTGGATGTTTAGGAAAACGAAATTTTATTTTCCATAACATGTAATAATAATTTTTTTTGTACAACTTCATATAACCCAATGTATATGGATAGGAGTAATGAATTTTATCCTCTTACTCTGTAACATATAATATTTTAAAATATTGGATGTCTATTGTTGAAACCAAAAACTCGGTCTCTTGTGGAGTTCACCCTTGGGGAAGGGGTGATCGCGCAGCTACTTCTCTCCTGCAAGCAAAACAACAAGGGAAACAAAGAAGGACTGACCCAAGGGCTCGGCGCGAGGACCCACCACATACCTAGAAGATCTTAGAGCGCTTCCCCTCCTTAGCCAAAGGCCGAGCTAAGGTATCCTCAGAAAGCGCTTGATAAATGGAGCAAGAGGGCACAAGAAGCATGTTTTATGAGGTACCCCTTGGGTCCTATTTATAGATTTCTGAAAACAGACTGGAAATAGCCAACTTCTGTTGTCCTGAATGGCTATGTGCAATCCAGGTTGGCCTGCCAACAGCGTAACTCCGTTGTTCTGAAAGGCTATGGGCAGGCCAGCGGGGGCAAAACAGTAAAAAAATACCTTATAGATCCGGGCGAGCTGAAGAGCTCGGCCACCCCTGAAGATCCTGCTCGCCTGCTATCTGCCGAGCTCGTTAGGGTGAGTGCAAGCTGGGATACTAAGCTCGCCCTTCGATCAGCCTTCATTAGTCGAGCTCAGATCGACGAAACCCAGACTTGGCTCGGCGAATGACGAGCTCGGGGTCGACGAATGCCGAGCTCGGGCTCAGATTTCTCTGTCGAGCTCACCTGGGACCTGGGTGACCTGAACCTGCCGGTCTGGTTCCTGGCGACCCCACTCGCCGGATACGGGGTTGTACACAATCCCCGCTCTTTTTGAGCTTGACAAAGCTCGGAAAGAAACATCCAACCCCAAGTGTTCGGCGAGTGCGGGGTGAACCATAGAATCTTCGGGTGGGATCCACATGTGGTTATATATATACACCTGCATACCTGCCTGACTCTTGCCATTCCCTCTGTTCTAGCCCTGTCGAGATGCCGATCCCAAAGGATATTCAAGAGCGGCTTGCCCGAGTTCGCCAGACCTCGGCTGCTCGCGTAGCCGCCCTAACTGTGGTTCCACCCGCCGTCCCGCAGGGTGGCTCGACTGTACCCAACTCCGCCAAGAGGGTGGAGCCATTTCCTCCGGCAACCGAGCCCATTTATGATGACCTGAGAAGAGCCCTGGAGCATGGGGTAGGCTCGTCCAATCTGCCTCCCCCTGGCAAGGGCAAAGATATTGTTGACCTCTGCGATGGCCCGAACAGCCAGCTGGATGGCATGGAGGGCACCATGCCACGAGTATCCACCCCGCGAGCCAAGACTGCACCTGACAACTCTCGATTCAGAACTCCAGAGAATCATCCCCGGGACCCATCCTCCCCCCCTTCGGGACCTTGCGGGTCGACTCGCAGAAGCCGAACTTGCCGGTTCGCACCCCTTCCCCTCAACAACCTGTCGTGACCACGGGGGCGGGTGTGGAAACCATCCCCATTCCGGGATTCGACCTCCTCTCACCGGGAACGCGCCGCCCAGGCTGCGGGAAGGACCTGAGGTTTGTCCCTCCCCGCTCCTCCATGGAGATGTCGAGCTCGTTAGGTAAACTCAGCCTTGGATTCTTGTCATGAGATTTTCTAGCACACCTCCCCTTGATGATGTTTCTGTCGACACAGCTCCCCCCAGCCAATCCACGGCCGAGGAGTCTTCACGGACAACCCACTACTCTCCCCTCCCCTCCCCGAGCTAGCTGAACTCTTACCTAGGCCCTGAAGTGGATAATGATGAGCTGACGAGGAGGGGGATCAAGATCTTCAAGAAACTTGTGCGCGGGCTGTGCGAGGTGCAGGAAGTCAACGAGGCATTATAACGCGACTACATGCTTCTCGCTGACGAGGTGCGAGGTGGCCAGGCAGGCGAGATGATGTCTCCTTCCCAGCTTCTAGATGAGATCGACGACGGCCTCTCAGTGGCGTAGAGGAATTCGGGGAGGATTCGCGAGCTTCTCCGCTCGCGGCAGTCTGGGGGACGGGGGATGCGAGGCCGGGGGTAGATAGAAGGCGGCTCCCTTGCCGAGCCGACCGGCACTTGCCTCCTGGTTCCCCTGTGCCCACACGCCTTGCTTTCTTATTCCTGTATTTGATTGCTGTAATAACTTCAAACATTCCTAGATGTGTCTGATATTCGAATAATAAGTATTATATTGCTTCTTATTTAACTTGGCCTGGGATGGAACGCGCCGGATATTGGCGAGCTGGGGTTTGGCGAGCTGGAACAGCGAGCTGGGCTGATTGGACAGCTTGGCCCCAGATTCCTTTTTCTATAAATAGCCCCACCCCCCACCCCCACCACCCCTGTACTGCCGCCTTAACTTCCTGCTTTTTCTCTCTCTTCTCGTGCCCCTTCTTCGTACTCGCGCTCCACCCCTCTTTTTGCAAGCATGGATAAGACCAATCCCGACGCCGGCGGTCGTTCCAAGTGCGCCTAGCACTTCAGGGACTACAACTTATTTGAGGGAAACAATAGCGAGGCTGAGCTCGCCGAATTTGTCGGCGACCATGTTCCGTAGGGCTTCAAGGCGCACCGGCCGAGGGAGCGGGAGGCCATCAACTCCTTCTATGATGATGAACTTGCCTTCCCCATCTCGCATTTTGAGGTGGGGTTGCGACTCCCCCTCTGGCCAGAAATCCGCCAGATCTTTAAGTACTATGGAGCGGTGCCCGCGCAGCTAAACTCGAACGCCATCGCCATGATGGTGGTGTTCGCGAGCTTTCTCCGCCGGGAGCGGATTGAGTTTAACCTGACCGTGTTCAGGAAACCTTTTTCTTAAAACGCGACGTCGGATGGCGTCGCTTATTTCATGGGCTCGCTGATCAAGGTTCGCGAGATCGCGAACAAGCATCACAACTGGATGACCAAGATCGCCTTCATCAAGGGCGATCTCGGCAACATCCCTTTCTCCCCCCAGCAGAAAGACGAGGAAATCTACCGCCCGCCGACCGTGTCCGGCAATGATGTCGACCTCCACAAATTCTTCCTCCACAAGGACTTCGAGGTCGCCTTCCTGCGAAGGGGCCTCGACTCCCTCCGCCCCGTTCTGCCCGGCGAAGGTATTGTTCTCTCCCCATTGCCGAGCTCGTCATATTCTCATGGAAATCTTCTAAGTTCTCTAAGTTATTTTATGCAGGGGAGCGGCTAATCCCCGTGAACCGGCCATTTGCGGACTTGGGGTTAGATGCGGACTCTCTTGCTCGCGAGAAGGCAGCATCGGCGGCATGCCAAGATGAGGCGGCTTTCTCCAAACCCTCCTCCAGCAAGAGGCAACCTGAGGATGCAGGGTTGAGCCCACCCCATCGCCCACAAGTACCAAAAAATATGAGAGCCATAGTGGTTCCTCGGGCGAAACAACATCAATAACATCAACAAAGCCCCAAATACATGAGCTCGCACGAGGTCATCCCCGATGAGTCGCCGGAGAGCCCACTCAAGGAGATCACCAGCAAGGGGCAGGGAGGTGGCGATACCCCTGCTCCTCCCGCGGCGACCTCTACTCCCCCGCAGCGAAGAAGGCGGCTCGCGAGCCCGCCACGCCGAAGTAACACCCCCTCTTTGGCTTGGGGGGGCTGGAAGGACTCGGCGGGCGAGCTCATGGTCTAGTGGGACGAGCTAGCCCACCGAGTCTCCATATCCACCCTCCACCCCTCCTGGGTTGACCCCGAGCTCGCCACTGGTCATGCATATACACTCGGCTTCAGCCTTTATGGCCGCAAGGATGTTGATGCCTATAATGGCATCCCCCTGTGGCAGCTCGACCATGAAGGCATGCAGGCCCATATGCGAGCCATGGAGCTCCACCACATGGTTGTCCGCCGTAGCTTCAACCTCAGCAACCTCCTCCAGAAGGTCGAGCAAGCACGCGACGTTGCCAAGGACAAGGCCGTCGACCTGGCGAGGCAGCTCGACAATGCTGAGAATCTTCTCACCCAAGCCGCCGGCGGACTGGTAAGTATCGGGCTGTTGCCTATCCTTTTCCCCTTTTTACTTAGGATTTTCTGCTTTGTTGCTAATGAACTTCCTTTCTTATCAGGATGCCAAAGCTACTGGGGAGTTACGAGCTCGCGTCGTCGGGCAGGAAGAGGAGATCGGCCAGCTGCGTGCCCGCCTTGCCGAGCTAGAGGGGACGAACGGGAAGCTGATGGAGGAGAACACGAGCCTCAGCCGCGAGGTGCGCCGCCAGGCGGAGATCTTCTTCCCGACTCACGACGTCGAGCCCACCTTCTCCTATAAGAGCCCGAGGATCTTCATCGGGGCTGATGTCACTGAAAGGCTGTAGATCAACTCGATCCAAATCGCCGAATGTACCCTCCAGATGATGAAGGATACATAAGTGCTGGTGGAGGGTTGCGAGGAGATCTCAGTCCGGGACCTGATGCTGAGCCTGTTCCCGGCGACTCAGCCCAGCGAGAAGGAGGATAGCCTTGACGCGCTCTTCGGGAAGGGCTTCCAGGACCTGTCCGGTAGAGGGGGAGGATCACTAATCCGGCGATGGGGGCAAAGGCTGATCATGTATTTTTCTTTTTGTTTTGTAATCTCACTGAGGCGAGCTCCATCTATAACTATCACTATTTAATGGAATACATTTTTCATATAACCTGTGTCCATTATATATTTTATCTATCTTTTTCTGGACTTTTCTGCTGCGCCCTGCTTGGATGCGAGCACTTCCCCTGGCGACCTCTCGTAGATAGGTTTTGCGAGCAGGATAGTTGTTAGAGCTCGTTCCTGAGAGTACATTTTGAGAGCTTGCTGAATCTTAGATGATCCGGCGATGGACTACCCGCCGCACTGGGCATACCACCCTCAGCTCGCTCGTGAGCTCCCCCCTAATCTTATCAATATAAGACCAAATTCACAAAATTTTCATAAGTCAAGCGGGGTGGGGGGTGAAGCATCCTGGATCAGTCCGCCTCCCTTCAGCAAAGTCCAAGGGCCTGGCTCGCCTCCCTTCTACTGAGGCCAAGCTGAGCTGGCGAGTTCTGAATCGCTTATACCGAGCCTCTCTCCCCCTATGCCAAACTTGTTGGACACCATCTGGAGAGTATAGGACTTCCCCGAGTGACATCCAGCCCTACCGGCTAAGTGAGAGCCTGTCAGCGGGATCTGCTCAGGGTCCGAGGTCGACACCGAGTGACATCCGGCCCTATCAGATAGGTGAGAGCCTAACAGCGGGATCTGCTCGGGGTCTAAAGTTAAAACCATCGAGTGACATCCAGCCCTGTCAGGTAGGTGAGAGCCTGACAGCGGGTTCTGCTCGGGGTCTAGAGGTTGACACCGAGTGACATCCAGCCTTGTCAGCTAGGTGAGAGCCTGACAGCGGGATCTGCTCGGGGTCCAGAGTTGACACTATCGAGTGACATCTAGCCTTGTCAGCTAGGTGAGAGATAGATAGCGGGATCTGCTTGGGGTCTAGAGGTTGACACTATTGAGTGACATCCAGCCCTGTCAGCTAGGTGAGAGCCTGACAGCGGGATCTGCTCAGGGTCCGAGTTTAACACCGAGTGACATCCAGCCATGTTAGCTAGGTGAGATCCTGACAGCGGGATCTGCTCAATGTCCAGAGGTTAACACCGAGTGACATCCAGCCCTGTCAGCTAGGTGAGAGCCTAACAGCAGGATCTGCACGGGGTCCGAGGTTGACACCGAGTGACAGCTAGCCCTGTCATCTAGGTGATATCCTGACAGCGGGATCTGCTCGGGGTCCAGAGGTTGACACCGAGTGACATCCAGCCCTGTTAGTTAGGTGAGAGCCTGACAGCGGGAACTGCTCGGGGTCCAGAGTCGACACCATCGAGTGACATCTAGCCCTGTCAGCTAGGTGAGAGCCTGACAGCGGGATCTGCTCGGGGTCTAGAGGTTGACACCGAGTGACATCCAGCCCTATCAGCTAGGTGAGAGACTGACAGCGGGATCTACTCGGGGTCCAGAGGTTTGACACCGAGTGACATCCAGCCCTGTCAGCTAGGTGAGAGCCTGACAGCGGGATCTGCTCGGGGTCTAGAGGTTGACACTGAATGATATCCAGCCATGTCAGTTAGGTAAGATCCTGACAGCGGGATCTGCTCGGGGTGCAGAGGGTTGACACCGAGTGACATCCAGCCCTGTCAGCTAGGTGAGAGCCTGACCGCGGGATTTGCTCGGGGTCCAGAGTTGACACCATCGAGTGACATCCAGCCCTGTCAGCTTGGTGAGAACCTGACAGCGGATCTGCTCGGGCTCTAGAGGTTGACACCGAGTGACATCTAGCCCTGTCAGCTAGGTGAGAGCCTGACATAGGGATCTGCTCGGGGTCTAAGGTTGACACTATCGAGTGGCATCCAGCCCTGTCTGCTAGGTGAGAGCTTGACAACGAGATCTACTTGGGGTCTAGAGGTTGACACCGAGTGACATCCAGCTCAGTCAGCTAGGTGAGAGCCTGACAGCGGGATCTTCTCGGGGTCCAAAGGTTGACACCGAGTGACATACAACCCTGCCAGCTAGGTGAGGGCCTGACAGCGGGATTTGCTCGGGGTCCTTGTACACTTCGTCTTTTCATACAAACTATTGTGACAGGATTGTCATGTCAAAGAACTTCACTAAGAATCAAAACACCACTTACATATTTTAAGGAAAAAAGTGTTTCAAGTCGTCACCACTCCATGTGAGACTTAGGGTCTCGCCCTCCATATTTTGGAGTCAATAACCTCCTGATCTCAATGCCTCTTTTACAATAAACGGTATTTCCCAGCTGGGGTTGAGCTTCCTCACGGTTGCCGACCTTCCTGCTACGTCCACCTTTTTCAGGACCATGTCCCCCTCCGCAAACTGCTTGACTCTGACGTGCTTGTCAAAGTACTTGGCCATCCTCCTCTTCACCTCTTCTTGTCGGATGGCGGAAATGTCCCGCAGCTCCTCCATCATGTCAAGAGAGAGTCGCAGCTCTTCCTTATTCTCTACCGGCCATTCTTCCCTACCTTCTTCCCCCGCAGCCACCCGTGGCATTTGGACTTCAAATTCTATGGGGAGCACTGCTTCACATCCGTGGGAGAGCTTGAAGGGAGTCTCCCCTGTTGTTGTGTTGGGGGTGGTCCTTAGGGCCCAGAGAACCGCGGGAAGTTGATCCACTCAGCTCCCCTTCAGATTTTCTACTTTCTTCTTCAGGAGGTTAACAATAATTTTGTTTGTTGACTCCACCTACCCGTTGCTCCTGGGGTGGTGAACTGAGGCGAACCTGAGGTCGATCCCGAGCTGCCCGCAAAAGCTGGTGAATTCTGCATTAGCGAACTGAGGCCCGTTGTCCGTGACAATGGCCTGGGGCAGCCCGTGGCGGCAGATGATCTACCCCCAAACAAAGTTCCGGCCTGATGACCTGGGAAGTCACCTTGGCCAATGCCTTCACCTCCATCCACTTGGAGAAATAATCAATCATCACCAGTAGGAACCTCCTCTGCCCACTGGCCTGGGGGAACGGCCCAACCAAATCCATTCCCCAAATCACAAAGGGCCAGGGGGCTGTGATACTCTTGAGTCGTTGAGCCGGCTGTAGCTGGAGGGGGGCAAACAGCTGGCACTTGTGGCATCTTCTCGTGAACTCTATCGCATCGCGGCCTAGGGTGGGCCAGAAATACCCTTGCCTGACGATCCTTCCTTCCAGGGTCCAACTCCCGGAGTGACTCCCACACTCCCCGGAGTGGACTTCTTCCAAGATTCTTTGCACTTCACTCTCGGCCATGCAACGGGCCAGCATCCCCGAGAGAGTCTTCCTGTATAGCTGCCCATCTCGGAGGAGGTAGTACACTGACTTGTGTCTGAGCTTGTTCTTGTCCACCCCTTCTGGATACTCTCCCGTAGAAAGGAAAGTTATGACCGAGTCCATCCACGAGGACCGCTGATCTATCTACATGAGCTCTCCCTCTTCGATGGAAGGGCGAAATAGGTCGGTAATAGTCCCCCCCCACCCGGGGACCATGCTTCGCTAGTTGATCGACCTATTCATTTTCCTCCCGGGGCACGTGTCGGATGGAGAAGGTTTCAAATGTGCCAATGACCCCCTTTACTTTGGCTAAGTATAGTCGCAGGGTAGGCTCTCTTGCCTCAAAATCCCCGTTGATCTGGGAAGCTACCACCATGGAGTCGGTGTGGACCTCCACATCTAACACCCCCAGCTCCCTAGCTAGGCGCAGCCCTGCTATCACGGCCTCATACTCGGCCTGATTGTTGGTGATGGGGAAGTGCACCACCACCGTTTGCTCGATTCTAGTTCCCTGGGGGCTCTCCAAGATCACCCCCACCCCCAGGGAATGCCTCCCCGAGGTGCCATCTACCTTCACCTTCCATGGAGTCGGACGAGTGAGCTCTTCCTCCGCCACCTCGATCACATAATCGGCCAAAAAGTCGACCATCGCTTAAGCCTTCATCGAGAGGAGGGGGACGAAGGAGATGTCGAACTCTCTCAACTCCACCGACCACTTGGCCAGCCTGCTAGAATGCTCCACCCCCTCAAAGATATTGCGCATGGGATGGTCAGTCACCACTCGGATGGAGTGTGCCTGGAAATAGGGTCGCAGCCTTCGGGCCGAGATGACCAGGGCGAAGGCCAGCTTCTCCAAAATTGGATATCGGAGCTCGGCCTTTCTCAGGACCCGGCTCACGTAGTGTATGGGGAGCTGCTTCTTCCTCTCTTCACGCACCAGGATAGAGCTCAAGGCCTCCGCTCCGACCCCGAGATACAAAAATAGGTCCTCCCCCTCCTTTGTCCCTTGGAGCAACGGAGCACGCGTCAACTGCATCTTGAGGGCCTGGAATGCCTCCACCCACTCTTTGGTCCGCTCGAATTTTCGGCCCCCACTTAGTGTTTTGAAGAAGGGGGAGCACTTCTCCCCCGGCCAGGAGAGGAACCTGTGTAACGCCCCAAAAATTGTAACCGAGCTAGTCGTGTCCACGAGAATTTTTGGTGCTTGTATAGGGGTACACGGCCTAGGACACGGGCATGTCCAAGGCCGTGTGGTTCTTTGTGTTAGCCGGCTGTGTCCAAAGAAGGACACGGCAGGAAACACGGCAGCGTGACACGGGCGTGTCAAATGACACGAGTGTGTGCATACCCATGTCACCACTCGTGTTCCCAAGAGTCGTGTTGGTTTGCATGGCGGTTACTGTTGACACGGCCCTAGTGCACGGGCATGTTGGAAACTGACACGGGCGTGTCAGGTTGAGACACGGGCGTGTCTCGACCCATGTCATCTTCCATGCTTGACTATCGTGTCTGGATTGAGGCACACGGCCTGGGACACGGTCGTGTGCGAGGCCGTGTTCAGCCCAGGTTTGACGATTTTTGGGCGGATCTGAGCTGTTCGTTTTCTTTAATTAAGATCCAATGGCCCAGGTGTGTTCCTGCTGTGTTAAGGACGGGAATGAAGGATTAACTCCTCATTTTCTCTTTAGCTTTCTTCTTCTAAGGAGTTTGAGAGAGGAGAGAGCAATGAGGAAGAAAGGAGAGGTTTCCGGCCACCGGCGGAGCATCGGAGCACCGATTTGAGAACCGAGAGCGGATCCGCAGAGGAAATTCCATTGTGAAGCCTTCTATCCGTATAGTTTTTCCATGGCGCAAAAGTGTACTACAAGGGTAACGATTCTCTACTTGAGCGTGTTAAGCTCTCTTTCTTTTGCATAAGGAAACCCACTCCCGCGAGTGTGCGGTGAGTGTGCGGTGTTCCTTGGGGTTGACAGGAATAGTCCCCCTTGTGTTGCATATAGAGTCCGGAAGCGAAGTACGGACATAGGCATTATGTGTGAAGCCTACCCGGACATGTTGGTCTGGATCGGTGATGTTGCATTTTGTATGGTTTGCCGAAGAAGACTCCGTGTTTTGTGTTTTCGGGTTTCTACACGGTAGATTGCAGCAGGGATCCTTGGGGATTAACTCCAAGGCGCACCCGGAAAACTGAGCGGAAACGTAATTCTGCTAATTTGGCGGCCGGGGATCCAGCCTTGTATATAACTGGGTTATGTGATGTTTAGAATTGTGGCGGGATCCGAGAGAAGCTCGGCTCGTGCGTACGTCTTAAGGTGACTACGTGGTGTGAGCAACGGGCAAGTGGAATCGGACCCGGGCTATGTGATTCGGTGCGAGAGACCCATAGAGGGACTAGCCGTTGGCATATTCGAGAGCCTTAGACAGTGGTCAGAAAGGCGAAAATGCTCACGTTGTTGCCATCCCGGGGATGGTGGTGAAGCCACGGAATTGACCGGATTCACCGTTAATGTGCCCTGAGTGCACGGGGTATTTGGTCGTGCGAGCCTACACCTGTGGCGAAGTATGTTTGTACTTTATTGTTTAGCTGGGCTAATAAAATGCAGGGAAGGAGCACCTTCGTCCCGAGTAAGGGGCGGGGTTGTTATAATTTCGTCGGCTTTGGCTGACCGTTACTTTGTCTGCCACCGTGCGGTGGAATGTTGCTTGCAGGTGCTGCAGAGCCGAGTACCAAGTAGCGGGTTGAAGCCCAAGTTGCTAAGCTGGCCCTCGAAGGCCAAAGGGAATAGTTGTATTTTATTTCTATCATGTGTGGCCGGCCTGCGAGCCAATGTATGGAAAACACTACCTTGTTAAGTGAAACTTTTGTAAGGCCATAAGGCCAAATACTTTCATTGTATTTGTTATTTCTTTCTTGTGGTAGTTGTGGACATTCATGATAGTTGATTATTCAATTATGGGTTCGTTATAACTGTTTAAAAGCTTCCGCTAGAATGCTCTGTGTAGGGCGAGTAGTCTTAGTTGTATGGTTTCGATATTCTTATGTAATCCTTCCAACCGTTTGTAGTATATGGCGTCGAGTTCCAGCTGAACCTTCAGTTATATGCCATATGACGGATGGGGGTGTTACAATTTGGTATCAGAACTTTTGGTTCCGGTCAACTTAAATGAATTCGTGGACAAATTCTAAGGGGTGGTGAGCACATGTGTGCGTCATCATGATAATACGTTTGCAGTCAATTTTATTAGGATATTTTCGGGGTTTTAAAGCCAATCATGTCTTGTAAAGTACTTGTTTTGATTCCCCTTTGTATATATTTTTGTCACTAATGCATTTTTTCTGCTTTTTGCAGGTTTTCACGGCTTTCAGCCAAAGTTTGCTGTGACACGCCCCAAGGTCACGCCCTACCAGGGCGTGTACCTAGGGCGTGTACCCAGAGGAATGAAGCAATTGGTCCGAAACTGCATTCCATGGAAACTTAGTGTACACGCCCTCGGTCACGCCCGTGTCACATCCGACACGGGCGTGTACTAGAGGCGTGTCCCCAGGTTCTGAGGAATCGCCGCAGCGCGCTCGTTTTTCCCGCTCCACCGTCGCACCGAAAGTGTCACGCCCCAGGGTCACGCCTGACCCGGGCGTGACATATGGGCGTGTACTTCAGCAATTCCGCCCGTCACCTCCAGCATTCAATTTCAGCCCGAAAAAGTCACGCCGCAAATAACACGCCCCAGGTACACGCCCTACCAGGGCGTGACTTATGGGCGTGTATCGCAACAACTCCGTCAGAATTCAATTCCTGCCCGAAAAAGTCGCGCCGAATGTGTCACGCCCCAGGGTCACGCCCGACCAGGGCGTGACAGGGGGGCGTGGCCCGACCCGAAAAATTCTATAAATAGAGCCCAACTCCAGGGGTTTTAGGACAACTTTTCGCTTTGAGAGGGGAGGTTCTGTCCTTTGTATTTCTGAACTTTTTAAGCATGTCTTTCCATTTTTAGTTCGTAGCTCTAGCTTTATGCTTTCCCTGTATTAGCTCCTAGCTTCTTTCTGTAGTATGATGCTAATGATAGTGTAGTTTCCTTTTCATGTTCTTGTAATCTCTGGTTTTCAAGCTGTAAGATCACTGTTTCTCTTAATAAAAAGTGTTGTTTTCTTTTTCGTTCCTGCTCTGTTTTCAGTATTTTTCTTCTACTCATCCCCCTCTTCCACCTCACCATGATTAACTAATCCTCCATGTACTCGATCTAATTGATCCGAGGTTCGAGTGATTAGGTTATGATGCTTTGAATCTTACCTTTTCTGTTTAGGGTTTAGCTTTGAATTACTCTTGATTTATCACGGGTTGGAGGTATATTATCGATATATACTCTCCACCTTTGCTTTCATTCTGGGCTAGCCGAGAGGCCGAAAGTTTGAAATGAGCACTCAAGAGTAAAGGGAGTTGTTCGCACCCCTCGAGAGAGGCAGACGTTCAAATCTCCCGGATTGGAGTAAAATCCAATAGAGGGGTTCACCGCGTAAAGCGAGTTTTAGGCCTCCGATTTAGGCGAGAGTCGGTCGGACCTTCCTAAACTCAGTTAGGCACGGCCTTCGAGAGAAGCGTGTCAATATTCTTGGAACCTCCACGGTCAAGGACCTTTACCCTAATTAGCTTAGGTTTATTTATCGTATTTTTCTAACCACTCTTGCCGAGGTGATTTCTGATCGAGTGCATTTTCCCTTCATCGTTACTAAGCTTAAGTTAATCGCTCTTTTAGCTCTATTTATCTTTTCATACAAGTAGTTCTCTTCTTTTAGTACATTTAGCCAAACCTTATTTTGCCGTCGATAAAATAATAGATTTCGTGTGAGTAAGCTTACTCAACTGTTCCCGGATTTCAATACGACACTTGTGTCCCCTAGCTGCATTTCGATAGGTATACTTGCCTTGATGAATTGTTAGTTTGGTATTTTCTCTTTGCAGATATCTCAGAGACAATCAAATTTTTGGCGCCGTTGCCGGGGAAGCAACGCTTGTTGATAAATTAAAAACGCGAATATATTAATTTTATCACTTCTCTTTCTCAGCCTCCTTCTTAAATTTTTTCCGCCTACTCACTTGAGTTAAATGGCTGGATTTTGTTAAGTGTGCGTATTTTTAATTTTTCCGCCTACTCACTTGAGTTAATTGGCTGGATTTATTTCAAGCAAGTGTGCGTATCTTTTATTTTTCCGCCTACTCACTTGAGTTAATTGGCTGGATTTATTTCAGTAGAGTGTGCGTATTTTATTTTTCCGCCTACTCACTTGAGTTAATTGGCAGGCATTATTTCAGTAGAGTGTGTTTACTTTCTGTAGAGTGGGTGTGTTTTAATTTTCTGTCGAGTGCGTGAGTATAGATTTTAATTTCCGCCTACTCGCACAGAGATAAATGGCTGGATTTTAATTACCGCATTCTTAATAGAAACCCACATCACAAATTTTTCTACACCACCTAATTCTCTCGAAAAGGGCAAAGTGGCTCTAAATGCCACTATCTTGTCTAGTACCTTGCGAACCCTTCACCGGGTAGCCCTTGGGAAGTTCGGGAGTTAAAACATAAAAAAATCTATTTCAAAAAACTTTTCCAACTTCATTAGCTCTTTTACTTTTTAGTCTTGCTTCTCCTCTTTTCTTCTAGTGTATGACCCGCGGTAGTCCGTCGGTTACTTTGGACCTGGACCACGAAATTGAGCGTACTTTTCGGAGAAGATCGCGATTTCAAGGCCCCACTACCCAAGTGCCGGTTGAGGATTCCGAGTCATTTTCTACCTTACGAATGGCAGAACCCAACGTGGAGGAAGTCGTGCAAAGGCCTATGTCCTATTATGCACGACCAAATCTCGAGGGTACAGAAACTAATATAGTTCGCCCTGCAATAAATAATAATAATTTCGAACTGAAGCCTAGCATAATTCAAATGGTGCAGCAGTATGTGCAATTTGACGGGCTTCAAGATGAAGACCCGAACGCACACATAGCCAGCTTTCTTGAGATTTGTGACACCTTCAAGATAAATGGTGTCACAAATGATGCTATTAGGCTAAGATTATTTCCTTTCTCTCTTAGAATTAAGGCTAAGCAGTGGCTGAACACCCTTCCTAAAAATAGCATAACTACTTGGACGCAATTAACTGAAAAATTTTTGGCCAAGTATTTTCCGCCTGCTAAAACTGCTAAACTTAGGAATGACATTTCTGCCTTTGGACAAATAGACTCAGAGACCCTTTACGAAACCTGGGAAAGATTTAAAGAATTATTAAGACGATGCCCACATCACGCTCTGCCTGTATGGTTGCAGGTGCAGACGTTTTATAATGGGCTAAATCAAAGCACGAAGCAAATGATAGACGCAGCTTCTGGCGGTACTTTAAACCATAAGACCCCGGAAGCAGCTCTTGAGCTGTTTGAAGACATGGCCATGAACACTTACCAGTGGAATGTTCCTAGGTCCCGCCCAAACAAACCTGCAGATCTCTTTGAAGTGGACAACGTCTCACAACTCGCACTGCAAGTTGAAATATTAAGCAAAAAAATTACGGAGATGACTGCTGCCTCCGCCCCTCAGGTATGGGAATCTGCAACTCCTCCCGCTGAACATTTGGATTATGTAAATAATATGCCTAGAACTGCTTTTAATAATTTTTCTGCTGCGAATTATCATCCTCCTGGTTTTAATTTTCCGAATAGTTATAATCCTGCGTTAAGAAATCATCCGAATTTTTCGTGGAGCAATCCATCGAATGTTGTGCGCCCGCCATCGCAAAGTGATTTTTCTGCTCCACCACCACCTCCTCCTCAAAGTTTTCCAAAACCTCCAAATTTGGAGGAAGTGTTTTCAAAATACATGAATGCTAATGACGCTACGATTAGGACCTTAACCGGAAGTGTTAAAAACTTAGAAAATCAGGTAGGACAGCTCGCTAAAATGATTTCTGAGCGACCCGTAGGGTCTCTTCCTTCCAATACCGAGCCCAACCCGAGAGAGCAAGCGAAAGCTATAACTCTTCGGAGTGGGAAGAAAGTTCCTGGTATGGTAAGTGAAGAACCCGAGGCAAGCTCCGCTCCCGTTTTAAAAAATCAAAGCTCCGTTCCAGTTTTAAAAATTTCACCCTCTGCCGAAGAAATTATCACCCCTATCGTAGAAAAAGAACTCACTCCACCACCCACCTTTAAAAATAATCCATCCCCGACATACCCTTCCGAACTTAATAAACAACGACAGGATGATCAATACACCCGTTTTTTGGAAATGTTTAAATAAATCCACATAAATCTGCCTTTCCACGAAGTCATATCCCAGATGCCGAAGTACGCAAAATACCTTAAGGACCTCCTAACTAACAAGAAGAAGTTAGAGAACCTTTCGCATGTCACGTTAAATGTCGAATGCTCGGCGGTTTTGACAAACGGATTACCGAAGAAAATCAGTGACCCGGGTAGTTTCTCTATCCCGTGTGTCTTTGGTGATCTCTTTGTCAAACACGCTTTAGCCGACTTAGGTGCGAGTATTAATCTTATGCCCCTCTCGTTGTTTAAAAAGTTAGGAATTGGTAGTCTCAACCCCACACGCATGAGTATCCAGCTAGCCGACAGGTCAGTCAAATACCCGTTAGGAATAGTGGAGGACGTCCTAGTCAAAGTTGACAAGTTCATCTTCCCGGTGGACTTTGTCATTTTAGACATCGAAGAAGACGTCGAGGTTCCCCTGATCCTTGGCCGACCCTTCCTTGCCACCTCCCAAGCTATCATTGATGTAAGCAATGGTAAGCTCTTCCTTCGAGTGGGCGACGATGAGGTAACTTTCTCTATCACCCCCTCGATGAAGAACACACTAGCTAATGATGACTCCTGTTTTTTCATGGATACCGTAAGTGAAGAATCCTTCTCTCCCACCTCTGATTTTGACAAAGAATTTTCCAATTTTTTTCCTCTCCTACTCTTCCAACTGAATCTCTACACCTAAGTGAAGAATCCTCCACTCGCCCCTCTGATTTTGAAAAAGAATTTTTGGATTTCTGTTCCTCTTCTACTTTTCCAACTGAATCGCTGCACGAAGCCTCCATGGCCGCTAGCAACACCCCTTTTAATTTTACATATAAAAAAGTGTACGAGGACATAGTTTTTGAAAAAGAACAAATTTCCAAGACCTCGTATGATGACCCCCCTACCTTGGAACTGAAAGAACTACCAGAGCACCTTCAATACGCTTTCTTAGAAAAGGACTCTAAGCTGCCTGTCATAGTTTCGGCCTACCTCACGGATGCACAAAAGGATAAACTTCTTTCAATTTTACAAAAGCATTGCCAAGCTATTGCTTGGCAGATATCTGATATCAAGGGCATAAGCCCATCTTTCTGCACTCATAAAATCTTAATGGAAGATAATTCTCGTAACTTTATACAACCTCAGCGCCGTATAAACCCAAACATGAAAGACGTAGTTAAGGGCGAGGTTATGAAATTGTTAGACGCAGGAATTATCTATCCTATATCCGACAGTAAGTGGGTTAGCCCAGTTCAGGTAGTACCAAAGAAGGGAGGGATAACGGTCGTAAGTAATGAAAATAATGAATTAATCCCGACTCGGACGGTGACCGGATGGCGAATGTGTATAGATTACCGTAAGTTGAACGACGCCACCCGCAAGGATCACTTCCCCTTGCCGTTCATTGATCAAATTTTAGAACGACTTTCCGGACATAGCTTTTATTGTTTTCTCGATGGCCTCTCGGGGTATCTTCAAATCCCCATCTCCCCCGAGGACCAGGAGAAAACTACGTTTACTTGTCCCTTCGGCACCTTCGCCTACCGAAGAATGTCGTTTGGATTGTGCAATGCGCCGGCTACCTTCCAACGATGTATGATCGCCATCTTTGACATGTACGTAGAAAGCATTATGGAAGTCCTCATGGATGATTTCTCCGTCTTCGGGAATTCCTTCGATAGTTGCTTAGAAAACCTTGAAAAAGTCTTAGAGCGATGCGAAGAAACTAACCTCGCCTTAAATTGGGAAAAATGTCATTTTATGGTAAGGGAAGGGTTAGTTTTGGGACATAAAATTTCTGAAAGGGGTATTGAAGTAGACGTTGCGAAAATAGAAGTTATCGAGAAATTGCCGCCACCTACGAACATAAAAGCCATAAGAAGTTTCCTGGGTCATGCGGGTTTCTACCGCCGCTTTGAAAGATATGGTACCTAAACACCTAGAGGGGGGGTGAATAGGTGACCTAAACCTTTTTGAGTAACCTTGTTGGCAGCACAACAATTATTACAGCTAACAGCAATTACAGAAATCAAACAAGTAATCCACAGCACAGCACAGCACAGCAGACACACTAATTTATAGTGGTTCCCCAATCTTTGGGTACATCCACTTTCCCCCTTCGCCTATCTAGCAGTGTACTAGATTCGGCCAAACTTCTCCACTAACTCAGAACCAAACTAGGTTCCTACCTCAGGCCCAAAGCCTTACACTCAGCCACCCAGGCCTACACTCAGCCAATTAAGGCCTACACTCAGAGTTCTCCAACTCCTACACTCAGGCAACCAAGCCCTACCCTCAGCCTTTATAAAATAGGCTTACAATTCTCTCAGATCCAATGGATCCTACAGGTTAAAATAGAAAGTACAATAGTTAACTCTACAACTCAGAAAATAGGAGAGGAGTTGAGAGATTCTTGAAGAGTTCTTGGAAGAACTCAGTTAGATCCAAACTGACTTAGCTTCCTTCAAAGCTTCTTGATTAGAACTGAATTAGTCTGAATCTTCTACAGTTGTTCCTTGACCTCTGCTTCTTGAAATCCAGATGACTCTGAATTCTTCTTCTCAGCCTTAGTTCCAAAGACTGAATACTTGGTTGGAGCTCTCTCTCTCCAACTTCTTAGATCTGCTGATGCACGGCAAGATCTTCTTGTGTTGATACTCAATATACCACTTTTACAAAGATCTGAACTCTCTCTGTAAAAACTTTTTCAACCACTTCTATATTATCTCAACAATCTTTTCAACAACTGTTTCTGTAAACTATAGATGCCTATTTATAGGCTTCCTTTATGGTAACCGGCTGGTCCGGTTCATAACAGACTTCTGATATCACTGACAGTTGATGTAGACCGGCTGGATCGGCAGCTGTCTTGTCAACCAGTCACTTCTTGAAATTCCTCTAACTGTCAGATAGTGTCGAGACTTTCTGTTCTTAAGTGTCGACACTTATAGGCCAAGTGTCGACACATGTTGTGTAAGTGTCGACACAAGTCTACAAGGTGTCGACACAATTCCTGTATGTCTCGACACAGTTTCTTCTGCATGTGTCGACACTGAAATCGAGTGTCGACACAAGTACTTGTACTTCATTCTTTAACTGTATTCTTCTAAGTGTCGAAACTGTCAAGTGTCGACACTGCTTCTTGGTGTCGACACAAGTCTTTACTTTTGTTTCTTCAGCTGAGTGTCGACACATTCCTTTAGTGTCGACACTTGTACTTAGAATATTTTGTAACTTTTCTGATCTTTGCTAAGTGTCGACACAGCTCCTTGTGTCGACACTTTCTTCAAGTGTAGAGTCTTCAACTAAGTGTCGACACATTGTGCTGAGTGTCGACACTTTCTTCAAGTGTTGACTCCTCTGGTTGTGTGTCGACACATTGTGCTGAGTGTCGACACTTACTTCAAATACTGAGTCTTTAGCTAAGTGTCGACACATTGTGCTGGGTGTCGACACTTACTTCAAGTGCTGACTCTTCTGCATAGTGTCGACACATTGTGTTGAGTGTCGACACTTGTACTTAGATTCTGCAGACTTTTGCTGAGTGTCGACACTTACTTCAAGTGTCGACACTTTCTGGTGTTGACTCAGCTCTTCTAGGTGTCGACACAATGACTCCAAGTGTCGACACTGCTTGTCTGGGTGTCGACACAAGCTTTCTCAAGTGTCGACACTTTCCCTCTGGGTGTCGACACATGGACTTAGAATTTTTAGCTTCAGTCCAGTGTATTCCTAACCTGCACAAGTAACTCAAACACACATCAAATACACTATGATGCATATCATTGAGTTAGGTGAGGCTTCCTTCAAATCAGGTACATTTGACCAATGTACCCAACAATCTCCCCCTATTTGGAGAAGTCATAACCCTTAGTCAATGATATACATCACTCATAATTAAAAATTATAAAATGAAGTAAAACAGATATATGACAACAGAGTTAAACTTTAACATGTAATAAAGCACACATGTATACTCATTCAGCATTACAGAACAAACAAGAATTAGACACATTCATCAGAACAATCATGAAATTTGTTTAACAAAAATTGTTCATACATTTAATACATTTTCAATGATTTACACAAAATGTTTGATGTAACAGATTACAACATTCTTCAGTTTAATCTTAATCTAATTCTGCTCTGGTTCCTTAATGAATATGCCTTTTCCAGCTTGTACTTTAGCTTTCACAGCAGCAGCAGCAGCAGGCTCAGCTTCAGCAGTCTTCTTCCCTTTGGAGTCCTTCTTCTTCTGTTCTTCAGCCTTGATCTTTTGCCTTTCAAAATAATGATAGGGCTTAGGAAAGTACTTGCTAGGCTCCACAGCTGTAGGAGGTAGCTTTCCTAACTTAGCCTTCCTTCTATGTTGGACAATGGCTTCCTGCCTACTTTCATGTTTCCTCCATTCTGCCTCTGAGAACCACTTGTTCCTCTCATGGGCATTGTCCTTGGCCGCTTTCCATGCAGTGAGAATGATGTTCCTAGAAGTAGGGCTCCACTGTTCAAAATCAGGTTTTTGCTCAGCAAGTTCCCTGAACTTCTTCTTTGACAGCCTAGTCTCTTCTTCTTTGTCCAAAGCCTCTTGCATAGCAGCTGTGATAGGTTGAACAACCTTTTCCAGAATAATATTAGGCTTACCAGCAGTTGGACTATACATTGTGCTTACATCAGCATGAACCATTTCAAAATCTGGAGGTGGATAGATTACATCAGCCACTGCCTGTTGCTCACCTCCAAGATATGTTCCTTGAATACCAGATTCAGCTACATTGTCATCATCACAGAGGGGAGGATAGCCCAGTGTAGCCCTGATGGAATTGGATATCCATTTTGCATGGTCAGAACTGGCTTTGACTAACACCCTCTCCCCCTTTATGACTTCTTGTGTCACATGATCTCTCACATCATCTTTCTGGAACCTGATTTGGCTGTCCAAATACCTTATGCCCTCTTTAAAGAAAGGTCTAAGCTTGGTAAGCTGTTCAGAAATGACCTTTTGTGAGTCTGTAATGGCATTCTTTACAGCAGCAAGTTCTGCTTGAAATATTTTATCAAAGTCAGCCTTGGCAGCAGCAGAGGAGGTTGATGGTTCATCAGACTTTTCTTGAGTTCAGTGACTATGGCATTGTGAGATGCAGTCAAGTTATCATTCATCCTGAGTTGATTCTCCAGCACATAGCCTTGCTTTAGTGCTATATCTTCTACTTTCTCTTTGATTGTTTCTTGATGTTTAGCCAGGAAGACTACTGCATTTCCACCCTTGTGGAAGCATTCATTCATTTCCTTCTTATTCATGTTCATTTCAAACCTTATTGATTTGATATCTTGAGCTAGATCAAATTGTAGAGATTTTTGGCCCTCATCAATATATTTCTCTATGGCCCTTCTTTGCTCATCCAGCTTTACTTGCATTGCCACCATTAGGCTACTGTAATCAGTTGATGGAGCTTGTTGGACCAGTGAGTGTTGAGCAACAGTTTGGAGAGCCTTCTTGTAGCTCTGGCTTCTTCTTTTGAAAACAAAAAATTGCTTTTTCTTAGCTTGCTCAGCTTCATCATCTTCAGATTCTGATGTACTAGCTATATCCACCCTATCCTTAGGGCTGGATGGTTTTTCAGTGTGCACATCTTGTGCCTTCTCAGTATCTAGCCTTATAGGCTCTTCTTGAATATCCAAATTCTCCCCCTCAGCAGCAGCATCCTTCACTGCATCAGCAGCATTCTTTTCCATATCAAAATCATCCTGATCTAAATTCAGAAATAGATCTTCCATTGTGTATTCTGCTGGAGACTGTGCAGGAGATGTACTGGTTTCATCAGCTACAACAGATGTGTCTTGGAGAACAACATCTGGTTCTTGAGTTGCTGGCTGATTTTGCTGATGGTCATCAGACAAATCAGAATTTATTATAGAAAAATTCAAAGTATTAAGGTCAACAAGTACCTCTTGAATGAGGAGGGTGGCTTGCTCACTCTCCAGTGTAGATGGTTCTGCTACACCTGGAAGCTCCCCCTGGATGTCAGCTGGCTCCTGAGGAGCAGGTGACTTTTCTGCAGCCTTATCCATTGGACTATCAGGAGTGAAAACCACATGTTCTTCACTGCCTGAGCTGCTGGAGGACTCTTGAGGCACAGCAGCAGTCTTCCTCTTCTTCCTGGGAGGAGAGTCTTTCTTAGAAGCTTGCTTTTCTGGGGTGGTCAATTCCTTGGACAGCACCCTTTCCCACCTGGAGAAGATTCTCATGTCCATCCTTCTCATGTGATTGATTTTACTACCTGCAGCAGAGCTCATTACCTCTGGAATTGATCCAGCCAGGTAGAGACTTATTATCCTGCCCAGATTGGGCTTCTTCAGACTTTCCTTCACTTTATCAAATACAATCATAGACCAGTCTGTCTTAAGGTTGAAGATGATTCTGGTCATGATACTGAACATAGAGGCTGACACCCTGTCATGCCCTCCTGGTTTGCTTAGAATAACCTTGCCTACAACTTCAGACAGGAATTTGCCTTGATTGTTCATCCCCTTCCTGTTGAAAACTGATCCTATTTTCATCTTAGGATCAAGACCACACCAGTCCAAAGCTTCTTTGGTCTTAGATGTTGTGACTTCCTCTTCTTCTGAACTTTAGGTAGCTGAAGTACCTTTCTCAGACTTTTGGGTGATACTTTGACCTTGGTGCCATGCACCCTTGACTTAATTCTGTAGCCTGAGTCATCTACAGACGCGCCAGTAAGAAATTCAAGCACTTCTTTCTTCCATATCTTGGTTGGTTCTGAAACCAAGAACTCCAATCCTGAATTGCTGACTAGGGTTATCACTGATTTGATTTCACGATCTCCGTCGTCGAATGCGCCTCGCACGAGCTCATAGCCTTCGTTTACGTTCTCTTCCAGCTTGGGAGCCATTAGGGTTTTGAGAATTAGTCTTTAGAGAAGAGAAATGTCGACACAGGAGTTTTAGTCTCGAAACTCTGAAAGCGTGTCGACAAACACAAACAGAACCCTATTTATACCTTTCTTGTTTGAAGACGAACAGGCGGGATGAATTTCTAAAGATGTGTCGACACTGTCAATAAGTGTCGACACTGACTTATAATGTCTCGACACACATGTGTCGACACAAGTTTAGTCAACAGATTTTATGTGTCGACACTTGGTTAAGTGTCGACACCACTATACTCGACATGTAGTCGAGACTTTACTTAGAAAAATTCTGAGTAAAACTTAAGTGTCGACACTTTATTGGATGTGTCGACACCTACTCGACATGTGTCGACACTAACATTCTGAAGTGTCGACACTAACTTCCTAGATGTGTCGACACCATTTTCCTGAAGTGTCGACACTTACTATTCTGTGTCGACATAGACTTGTCTATGTGTCGACACCTTTTTACTTAGCCAATTTTTGTTCTGTATACTTAATCTAAGTTTATCATACCTAGTTCAATTTTGAACCTATTAAACTTAGCTTCATCTAAGGGCTTAGTGAACATATCAGCTATCTGATTATCAGTTCTAACATATTCAAGTGCAATATCATTTCTTTCTACATGCTCCCTAAGAAAGTGATATTTAATCTCAATATGTTTAGTTCTACTATGTGATACAGGGTTGTTAGCTATTGAAATAGCACTAGTAGAATCACAATAAAGTGGAGTTCTACTTACCTGACATCCATAGTCTTCTAGCTGATGTTGAATCCACAGAAGTTGAGCACAGCAACTTCCTGCAGCTACATATTCTGACTCAGCTGTGGAGATGGCCACACTGGTTTGCTTCTTACTACTCCATGAAATGAGTCTTCCACCTAGGAACTGACAGGATCCAGTTGTGCTCTTTCTATCTTCTTTGCATCCTGCAAAGTCTGCATCTGAATAGCCTGTTAGATCAAAATCTCCATTCCTAGGGTACCAGAGGCCTAGATAGGGTGTGCCCTTTAGATATCTCAAGATTCTCTTGACTGCAGTCAAGTGAGATTCTTTGGGGCAGGCTTGATACCTGGCACAAACACATGTAGCATACATAATGTCAGGCCTACTTGCAGTCAAGTATAGTAGAGAGCCAACTATCCCTCTATACAAGGTTTCATCTACAGGTTTCCCTGCATCATCCTTGCTTAGAGACATACTTGACCCCATAGGAGTCTTCATGGTACTGGATGAATCCATACCATATTTCCTTATGAGTTCCAGGGTGAACTTTGACTGACATATGGACAAGCCACTTTCAGTCTGTTTAACTTGGAGACCCAAGAAAAACTTCAGTTCTCCCATACTACTCATTTCAAATTGACTCTGCATAAGCTTTGCAAACTTTTTGCAAAGGCTACTTTCAGTAGACCCAAATATAATGTCATCTACATATATTTGGACAAGTATTACTTTGCCTCTAGATTCCCTAAGGAATAGAGTCTTATCTATTTTCCCCCTTGTGAACTTGTTCTCAATGAGGAAACTAGATAGGGTTTCATACCAAGCTCTAGGAGCTTGCTTTAACCCATACAATGCTTTCCTAAGTCTATAGACATAATGTGGAAGAGTAGGATCAACAAAACCTGAAGGCTGCTCCACATATACTTCTTCTTTTAAATTACCATTAAGGAATGCTGACTTCACATCCATTTGGTATACTTTGAATCCTTGGTAGGTTGCATAGGCCAAGAACATCCTTATGGCTTCCAGTCTGGCTACTGGAGCAAAGGTTTGATCAAAATCAATACCTTCTTCTTGCCTATATCCTTTTGCAACCAGTCTTGCCTTATTCTTAATGATGACACCTTGTTCATCTAACTTGTTCCTGTAGATCCACTTTGTTCCTATCACATTGTGATCTTTAGGCTTAGGAACCAGATCCCACACCTTGCATCTTTTGAACTGATTAAGCTCCTCCTGCATTGCTTCAGTCCACTGTGGATCTTGTATAGCTTCTTCAAATTTCTTTGGTTCTATTTGAGACAGAAAACTTGAATATACTACAGCATTCTGATTTCTGCTCCTTGTCTGAACACCTTGTCTTGGATCTCCAATGATCAGCTCTACTGGATGATCTCTTAGATGCCTGTTGGCTGGAGGCATCCTTACTTCTGGTTGAACTTCTTCAGCATCTTCATCAAGCTGAGTTCCTTGTACTTCAACAGCTCCTTGTACATGTAGTTCTCCCCCTGGACATAAGCCATCTTCTTCTACTTGCTGTCTTGCAGCAGGTACATCTTCTATGGTTAGCTTGTCCATCTTCTTAGTAAGACCTGTAGGGCTGCACACACTACTAGACAACTCATTGTTAATTAGTTGTGTTTCATCAAAAACTACATGCACAGACTCCTCTACAACTTGTGTGGTCAAGTTGTAGACTCTATAAGCCTTACTATTATTGCTGTACCCAACAAACACTCCCTCTTGGGACTTGGCAGCAAACTTAGTTAAGTAAGACTTCCCATTGTTAAGTATGAAGCATTTACAACCAAAGATCCTAAAATAGGACAGATTTGGTTTCCTGCCTTTCACTACTTCATAGGGGGTCTTGTTTAACCTTTTAGTGATGGTAGCCCTATTTATCACATGGCATGCAGTGTTAACTGCTTCAGCCCAGAAATATTCTGGCAGTGATGAATCACTTAATAGGGTTCTACCAGCCTCTATCAAGGTCCTATTTTTCCTTTCAGCAATGCCATTTTGCTGAGGTGTTCTAGGTGAAGAGAATTCTTGAAATATCCCATAGTCTTCACACAGCTTTGTCATGCTTTCAGACTGAAACTCAGTACCATGGTCACTTCTAATTTTGACCACTGTACAGTTCAATTCATTCTGAATTTGCTTAACAAAACTATAGAAGACACTAGGTGTTTCAGATTTCTGCTTTAAGAAGAACACCCAGGAAAACCTTGAGTAGTCATCAACAACTACAAAGGTGTAGACCTTCCTACCTAAGCTGTGAACTGGCATTGGACCAAATAGATCCATATGCAAGAGGTATAAACACCTCACAGCATCTTTGTTGTCTAAGCTTCTAAAGGTGGATTTAGTCTGCTTGCCCTTTTGACAAGCTGAGCAAATGCCATCTTTGACACACTTAACTTGAGGACCATTCCTCACTAACTCTTTACTAAAGAGTTTGCCAATAGTCTTGTAATTAAGATGAGCAAGCCTCTTGTGCCATTTGACACATTGAGAGACTGTCTCATCAGCTACAAGACAGACTGGAGAACAATTGTTCTCAACCATAATGTCTAAGCAGTAGACATTTCTCTTTCTATATCCAGTCAAAATGATCTCTTGATCACTTGACCTCTTGATATGACAACCATTTTTAACAAATGAGATGTCATACCCTACATCACTTAATTGACTTATACTAATGAGGTTGTGTTTCAAACCTTTAACATAAGCCACTTGAGTAATGGTAACAAGGTTAGAAGAAATGTTACCAAACCCTTTGATGATTCCTTTTTCAGAACCACCAAAGGTCACCTTTGGACCATTTTTGATTGGATGTAGTCCTTCAGTAGTCCCCTAGTTCCAGTCATGTGTCTGGAACAACCACTATCCAAGTACCATGTAGGGGTATGGCCACTTGGATTCACCTGCAAAACAAATTAATGAACCTTAGAACCCAAAGTAAACTTGGGTCCTTGGTGATTGTTAGTTTGCAATTTGACATAGCTACCTGCTGGCTTTCCAACAGGTAACTTGCTACTCAACTTGGCACTGGCATTGTGCCAACAATCCAAGGCAAAGTGGCCAACCTTGCCACAACACCAGCATTCAAACTTGTTGTACCTTTGCTTAGGTACAACCTTTGCTGTCTTGACCACAGCAGCCTTGTTGAATGTTGGGGCTTTGCCCTTGGACTTGGACTGATCCTGAACAGTCCTCACAGGCTTAACAAAACCCAATCCAGCCTTTCCTTTATGATGAACAAATTCATCAATCAAGGGTAGCACTGATTTAGGTTTTGAAAACCTAGCAACTAGCTCTTTCTCCTTCTGGAGATTGATCTCCAGCAACTTAATTTGATCATTTTTAAATGTAATAGTACCCATCTGAATCACAGTAATGTGTTTCAGCCTGGCTACTTCATTCAGTTTTTGATCATACTCCTTCTCAAAATCTGTTGCAGCTGCCTTGAGATCAGCAATCTCCTTTGCCTGACTTTTGGCTAGGATCTTGCTTTTCTTATAGGCTTGCAACAGTACTTGGTATTCATCTAAGAGCTGATGAATATCTCCCTCAGATTCAGAATCACTTCCATCACTTGATGAAGATGATTCTGACTCTGAACTAGAACTGGAATCTGAACTTGGAGTTGGACTTTGTACCTGACTAGGTCCTGGCTGCTCCAGGATTTTGGTACTTTCAGTCAATGCCATTAGTCCTTGGCACTGAACCTCTTCTTGTTCATAGATTGATTCCATGATCTGCATAAACTCTTCTTCTTCTTCAGCAAATAGCCCTATATAGGCTTCAGCATCTGTCTCAGTGTCTGAAGAAGAAATATCTGAAAGAGTCTTCTCATTCTTTGCAACAAAGGACTTCTCCTTCTTTCCTTTGAAGTGAGTCTTCTTTTTGTCACTGGATTCTTTCCTTCTTTCAGGACAATCTGCAATTACATGACCCTGTCTATTGCAGCAGTAACACACAATCTTAGACCCAGTTGCCTTGCTAGTCTTTGTCCTTTGCTTGTCCTTCTTTGAAGGCTTCTTCTCCTGATACTGAACTTCTTTCCCTTTGGAAAAAGAAGGTCTGGACTTCCACTGTTTCTTCTTCAGGAATTTCTGAAAATGTCTGGTAAATGCAGCAAAGTCTTCATCACTTTCACTGCTTGTAGATTTAGTGCTAACAGACTCATCAGAATCTGATTCAACTACCTCTGGAGGAGGAGTTGATGACTTAGTCCTGTTCTTTCTAGGTACTTCTGACTTAAAGGCAACAGTCCTTTCCCTGTGTTCAGTCCTTGTTGACTTTTCCTCCTCTTTTCTTACTGACAATTGCATCTCATAAGATAACAACTTGCCAAACAGTGTGGGAGGAGGAATTTCTCCCAACTTTGCCATTTCTCTGATGGCACAGATCTTAGTGTCCCAATCTTTGGTTAGGGACCTCAAGAACTTATCATTCAATTCATAGTTTGTGAACTCCCTTCCATAGGACATGAGTTCATTAACAATTCTGTAGAACTTTTTGTAGCATTCAGTGATGCTATCTCCTCTTCCTTGCCTAAAGCTCTCATATTCTTGATTAAGCAAGGATTTCCTATCTTGTCTTACTTCTTCAGAACCTTCCATGTAGACAATGAGGGTATCCCACATTTCTTTTGCTGTTTTACAGTGAATAAGGTTCTGGAAGGTGGCATCATCAATTGCACTAACTATGATGTTCTGTGCCCTTTTGTCCATTGTAGCTAGGACAATCTCATCCTTGGTCATCTCAGAAAAATCCTTTGGAGTTCTCTGTGTAGCATCCAAGACTGAAATCTTCATGGGCACATAAGGCCCTTCCTTGACTGTGATGTAGATCCTAGGGTCAGAGGCCTCCATGAACAGCCTTACCCTTTCTTTCCAGATTCCAAAAATCTCCTTTCTGCAAATGGGCAGTTTCATTGAACCCAATTCCTTGTGATTCTCTGAAGACCCCATGTTTCTTGATTTTCTTGAAACTGTTTCCTGACTTATACTGAATCTGCCAAACTGGATCTCCTCAGACAGTTAGTCCTTTTTGAGGAACCTCGCTTTGATACCACTTGAAAGATATGGTACCTAAACACCTAGAGGGGGGGGTGAATAGGTGACCTAAACCTTTTTGAGTAACCTTTGTTGGCAGCACAACACTTATTACAGCTAACAGCAATTACAGAAATCAAACAAGTAATCCACAGCACAGCACAGCACAGCAGACACACTAATTTATAGTGGTTCCCCAATCTTTGGGTACATCCACTTTCCCCCTTCGCCTATCTAGCAGTGTACTAGATTCGGCCAAACTTCTCCACTAACTCAGAACCAAACTAGGTTCCTACCTCAGGCCCAAAGCCTTACACTCAGCCAAAAGGCCTACACTCAGCCACCCAGGCCTACACTCAGCCAATTAAGGCCTACACTCAGAGTTCTTCAACTCCTACACTCAGGCAACCAAGCCCTACCCTCAGCCTTTATAAAATAGGCTTACAATTCTCTCAGATCCAATGGATCCTACAAGTTAAAATAGAAAGTACAATAGTTAACTCTACAACTCAGAAAATAGGAGAGGAGTTGAGAGATTCTTGAAGAGTTCTTGGAAGAACTCAGTTAGATCCAAACTGACTTAGCTTCCTTCAAAGCTTCTTGATTAGAACTGAATTAGTCTGAATCTTCTGCAGTTGTTCCTTGACCTCTGCTTCTTGAAATCCAGATGACTCTGAATTCTTCTTCTCAGCCTTAGTTCCAAAGACTGAATACTTGGTTGGAGCTCTCTCTCTCCAACTTCTTAGATCTGCTGATGCACGGCAAGATCTTCTTGTGTTGATACTCAATATACCACTTTTACAAAGATCTGAACTCTCTCTGTAAAAACTTTTTCAACCACTTCTATATTATCTCAACAATCTTTTCAACAACTATTTCTGTAAACTATAGATGCCTATTTATAGGCTTCCTTTATGGTAACCGGCTGGTCCGGTTCATAACAGACTTCTGATATCACTGACAGTTGATGTAGACCGGCTGGATCGGCAGCTGTCTTGTCAACCAGTCACTTCTTGAAATTCCTCTAACTGTCAGATAGTGTCGAGACTTTCTGTTCTTAAGTGTCGACACTTATAGGCCAAGTGTCGACACATGTTGTGTAAGTGTCGACACAAGTCTACAAGGTGTCGACACAATTCCTGTATGTCTCGACACAGTTTCTTCTGCATGTGTCGACACTGAAATTGAGTGTCGACACAAGTACTTGTACTTCATTCTTTAACTGTATTCTTCTAAGTGTCGAAACTGTCAAGTGTCGACACTGCTTCTTGGTGTCGACACAAGTCTTCACTTTTGTTTCTTCAGCTGAGTGTCGACACATTCCTTTAGTGTCGACACTTGTACTTAGAATATTTTGTAACTTTTCTGATCTTTGCTAAGTGTCGACACAGCTCCTTGTGTCGACACTTTCTTCAAGTGTAGAGTCTTCAACTAAGTGTCGACACATTGTGCTGAGTGTCGACACTTTCTTCAAGTGTTGACTCCTCTGGTTGTGTGTCGACACATTGTGCTGAGTGTCGACACTTACTTCAAATACTGAGTCTTTAGCTAAGTGTCGACACATTGTGCTGGGTGTCGACACTTACTTCAAGTGCTGACTCTTCTGCATAGTGTCGACACATTGTGTTGAGTGTCGACACTTGTACTTAGATTCTGCAGACTTTTGCTGAGTGTCGACACTTACTTCAAGTGTCGACACTTTCTGGTGTTGACTCAGCTCTTCTAGGTGTCGACACAATGACTCCAAGTGTCGACACTGCTTGTCTGGGTGTCGACACAAGCTTTCTCAAGTGTCGACACTTTCCCTCTGGGTGTCGACACATGGACTTAGAATTTTTAGCTTCAGTCCAGTGTATTCCTAACCTGCACAAGTAACTCAAACACACATCAAATACACTATGATGCATATCATTGAGTTAGGTGAGGCTTCTTCAAATCAGGTACATTTGACCAATGTACCCAACACGCTTCATAAAGGACTTTTCCAAAATCACCAAGCCCCTTACCCATCTCTTAGAAAAAGACGCCCCATTCATC
Organism: Platanthera guangdongensis; assembly: GCA_039583875.1. Lineage (NCBI taxonomy): Eukaryota > Viridiplantae > Streptophyta > Magnoliopsida > Asparagales > Orchidaceae > Platanthera > Platanthera guangdongensis. The sequence goes on from CM077149.1 coordinate 17,324,501, forward strand.
TTTGATGACCTCTGTCTAACTGCCTTCAATTTAATAAAAGAAAAATTAGTTAATGCGCCAATCATGATAGCTCCGGTGTGGGATCTTCCATTTGAAATAATGTATGATGCGAGTAGTTATGCGGTGGGAGCCGTACTAGGTCAACGTATTTCCAAAAACTTCCACCCCATTTATTACGCTAGTAAAACACTCACATCTACACAGGAAAATTACACCACAACCGAGAAGGAGCTCTTAGCGGTAGTATTCGCATTTGACAAATTTCGCCCTTATATTACTCTTTCGAAAATTATTGTTTTTACGGACCACTCGGCCCTCAAATATCTTCTCTCTAAAACGGATGCAGAGCCTCGCTTGATTCGCTGGGTCTTACTCCTCCAGGAGTTTGACTTAGAGATCCGTGATAAGCGAGGTGCCGAGAACTTGGCCGCCGACCACCTTTCGCGCCTAGACAACCCGTTTATAGAGCAATTAGACGAAAATTCTTTTCATTACTATTTCCCTGATGAGAAGCTGTTCATAATTAACACATCTACTTCTCCTTGGTTTGCCCACATCGCCAACTATCTACTGGCTCGTGTGCTCCCAAAAGAGTTCTCGTCTCAGCAAAAGAAGAAATTCTTTTCTGAATTGAAGAACTACTTTTGGGAGGACCCGCATCTTTTTAAAGTCTGTGCAGACCAAGTGATCAGGAGGTGTGTTTCCTTTGATGAAGGATTAGATATTATTAAACATTTGCATGAAGGACCGACAGGTGGGCACTATCAAGCTGCTCGCACCGCTCACAAAGTGTTAAGCGCGGGTTTTTACTGGCCCAGCCTGTTTAAAGACGCGCATGCCTTTGTGAGTAGGTGTGATAGTTGCCAACGGTCGGGGAATATTTCGAATAAAAATGAAATGCCACAAAATTATTTCCTAGAGTGCGAAGTTTTCGACCTCTGGGGGATTGATTTTGTCGGCCCTTTTCCTTCTAGCTTCGGGAATAAGTACATTTTAGTTGCCGTTGATTATGTTTCACGTTGGGCCGAAGCCCAAGCTCTTCCTACGAATGACGCCCGAGTCGTAGTTAATTTCCTAAAAAATTATTTTCTCGATTCGGTACACTGCGCGCTATCGTTAGTGATAGGGGTTCCCATTTCTGTAACGCGCAATTTTCAAAAATCCTAACTAAATATGGCGTTACTCATAAGCTTTCCACTGCCTATCACCCCCAAACTAACGGACAAGTCGAAGTAGTGAATAGAGAAATAAAACGAATTTTAGAAAAGACTGTTCCACATCTAGAAAAGACTGGTCCGCCAAATTAGACGATGCTCTATGGGCCTACCGAACAGCGTACAAAACTGCCCTCGGATGTACGCCATATCGGTTGGTTTATGGAAAATCGTGTCATTTACCCGTAGAGTTAGAGCACCGCGCCTTTTGGGCCTTGCGATTTTTAAACTTCGATCCCAACTCCGTCGGCGATTTTAGAAAATTTCAACTTAATGAACTCGACGAGTGGCGCTCTTACGCGTATGAAAATAACATACTTTATAAAGAGCGGACAAAACGTTTGCACGATCGACATCTTAGGCACCCAAAAATCTTTAAGCCAGGCGACCAAGTGCTTCTTTATAACTCTCGTTTACGTTTATTCCCGGGTAAATTAAAATCACGTTGGTCTGGGCCTTTTACTGTTTTAGAAGTCTTTTCTTATGGTACTGTTTTAATTTCCCACCCTAATAAGGGTACTTTCAAAGTGAATGGTCAGCGTCTTAAACTGTATTTCTGTGATGATGTCAGTCTCAACCATGTTAACTCTATCTTTCCGGTCCTGACATTTGATTAATCTGAACTTTATTTTTCTCAAAAACTTTGACTTTATTCGAACTTTATTTTTAAACAATATTTGGGACATTATTATTTTGATGCGTCGAGCTAAAACGACGCTTTAAACAAAGGGCGCTCTTGGGAGGCAACCCAAGTTATCTTTTTCTGTTTTCTTTCTTTTACACTTTTTGCCCCGACTGGCTCCGGCAAGCTGAAACTTCTGCAATCGCCTGCTCCAACGGTTCTGCTTCCATGCCAAAGTCCGTCGGACGCCGTTTCATGAAGATCCACAGCACAGGCATGGAGGAGCGGCATCACTCAATTTGCCCTGCAAAATAAAACCGGGGAAGTACCTGTTTTTCAATTCTATCTTTTATTTCTGTACTTTACTTTTCTCTCGTTCTCCGACCTCCTTCTCCATTGCGGACAATGTAGATTTTAAGCTTGGGGGAGGACTTCCTCCTTCTTTTTGTTTTCTTTTTGTTTTGTAAATATCCCAAAAAATCCAAAATTTCAAAAAATTTCAAAAAATCCAAAATTTCAAAAAAAATTCACAAAATTATTATATATATATAGCTGCATTTTGGTATTTCAATAAGTACTCCATGTTTATGTTTTGTTTTTCTCAAACTTCTTTATAAACAACGTAGTTAATTATAATTTTTCTAATCATTCTTTTTAATTATATTTCACAAGTAAAATGTTGGCCATGCTGTGTTTCTAATTCACGGTAGCATGTTAAGCTAAAATATTTCTCCAAAACGTGCATTTCTATTATGGTTTTCCGTTCTTTATTTTCTTTACTTTCTCTAAAAATTTATCATCCATTATTTTCCTTTTCATCTTTAGATAATTTTTGTAAGAACAAATTTTGAATAACGTAGTAGATATGAACGATCCAAGTCACATATTATTTTTATTTTCAAGATAATTTCATCAATCTTCTTTTATTATCTCGAACTTGCTTTTTGAAATTTATCAACTCTATGTTTTAAATAAATTTAAAAAAAAAGCGTGAAAATGATTTAGGCCATTTTTGTTTACGTTTGAGCTTTCCTGCCAACCTAAAATCTTTAACCACTAGTTAGCCGCTTTTGAGCCTTTTTTCCAAATTCATTTGATAACTCCACACAGTATTTCATTTTCACCAAAGCCCAAATTCCTACCTATCTAATCACGCTAAATTTTGTGATAGGAAATTTTGTGTTATCTTTGGAGAAATTGTTGAAAAAAGTGTACTCAAAAGCAATGTATTGAAAAAAAACAAACAAACAAAAAAGAAAAAATGAATGAAATTAATAATAAAAAAAAGGAGATAAATAGTCATAAAGAAAAAAAATAAATTTATTTATACATATTTTGTTTAAAATAAATTTATTTTTTTTGAAACTCATTGTTTTGGTTTAGTGTGATTTTTAAGCCTCCATGTTTATATTTGAATTCCACTCCTATTCATATTCCTAAACCAAACGTTTTGGTCCTATTAAGTCCTTTTGATTCACACCCTTTTTTTTAATTTTATTTAACAACTAAGAAAAGAAGAAAAGTAAATCAGTTTTAGTTTTGGATTTAAACTTAGATTTTTGTTATTTAATTGATATAATTATAATACGTTGCTTGGATCTAGTAATAACTCAATACGTTCTTTTCATTTTCATTGCCTTACTTAAATCTATTTAAAGAATTTCGTCAAAATTTTGGATGATTTATTTTTATTAAGTAAAGTTTATAAAAGTTAAACCATACCTAAATAATTGTTTTAGATTTACGTTTTACATTCTCCCTACCTAGAATTTCGCATAGTACTTGTGTGAGTATGATTAAAACTTTTTGAATTAGTCACTTTTTATGATTAGCTTGTCTTTATATCTTTGCTTGGGGACAAGCAAAACTTAAGCTTGGGGGAATTTGATAATACGTTTGCAGTCAATTTTATTAGGATATTTTCGGGGTTTTAAAGTCAATCATGTCTTGTAAAGTACTTGTTTTGATTCCCCTTTGTATATATTTTTGTCGCTAATGCATTTTTTCTGCTTTTTGCAGGTTTTCACGGCTTTCAGCCGAAGTTTGCTGTGACACGCCCCAAGGTCACGCCCTACCAGGGCGTGTACCTAGGGCGTGTACCCAGAGGAATGAAGCAATTGGTCCGAAACTGCATTCCATGGAAACTTAGTGTACACGCCCTCGGTCATGCCCGTGTCACATCCGACACGGGCGTGTACTAGAGGCGTGTCCCCAGGTTCCGAGGAATCACCGCAGCGCGCTCGTTTTTCCCGCTCCACCGTCGCACCGAAAGTGTCACGCCCCAGGGTCACGCCTGACCCGGGCGTGACATATGGGCGTGTACTTCAGCAATTCCGCCCGTCACCTCCAGCATTCAATTTCAGCCCGAAAAAGTCACGCCGCAAAGAACACGCCCCAGGTACACGCCCTACCAGGGCGTGACTTATGGGCGTGTACCGCAACAACTCCGTCAGAATTCAATTCCTGCCCGAAAAAGTCGCGCTGAATGTGTCACGCCCCAGGGTCACGCCCGACCAGGGCGTGACAGGGGGGCGTGACCCGACCCGAAAAATTCTATAAATAGAGCCCAACTCCAGGGGTTTTAGGACAACTTTTCGCTTTGAGAGGGGAGGTTCTATCCTTTGTATTTCTGAACTTTTTAAGCATGTCTTTCCATTTTTAGTTCGTAGCTCTAGCTTTATGCTTTCCCTGTATTAGCTCCTACCTTCTTTTTGTAGTATGATGCTAATGATAGTGTAGTTTCCTTTTCATGTTCTTGTAATCTCTGGTTTTCAAGCTGTAAGATCATTGTTTCTCTTAATAAAAAGTGTTGTTTTCTTTTTCGTTCCTGCTCTGTTTTCAGTATTTTTCTTCTACTCATCCCCCTCTTCCACCTCACCATGATTAACTAATCCTCCATGTACTCGATCTAATTGATCCGAGGTTCGAGTGATTAGGTTATGATGCTTTGAATCTTACCTTTTCTGTTTAGGGTTTAGCTTTGAATTACTCTTGATTTATCACGGGTTGGAGGTATATTATCGATATATACTCTCCACCTTTGCTTTCATTCTGGGCTAGCCGAGAGGCCGAAAGTTTGAAATGAGCACTCAAGAGTAAAGGGAGTTGTTCGCACCCCTCGAGAGAGGCAGATGTTCAAATCTCCCGGATTGGAGTAAAATCCAATAGAGGGGTTCACCGCGTAAAGCGAGTTTTAGGCCTCCGATTTAGGCGAGAGTCGGTCGGACCTTCCTAAACTCAGTTAGGCACGGCCTTCGAGAGAAGCATGTCAATATTCTTGGAACCTCCACGGTCAAGGACCTTTACCCTAATTAGCTTAGGTTTATTTATCGTATTTTTCTAACCACTCTTGCCGAGGTGATTTCTGATCGAGTGCATTTTCCCTTCATCGTTACTAAGCTTAAGTTAATCGCTCTTTTAGCTCTCTTTATCTTTTCATACAAGTAGTTCTCTTCTTTTAGTACATTTAGCCAAACCTTATTTTGCCGTCGATAAAATAATAGATTTCGTGTGAGTAAGCTTACTCAACTGTTCCCGGATTTCAATACGACACTTGTGTCCCCTAGCTGCATTTCGATAGGTATACTTGCCTTGATGAATTGTTAGTTTGGTATTTTCTCTTTGCAGATATCTCAGAGACAATCACATCATTATAACATCAAAAAGAACCCATGAATGTCCACTTAGGAATGAAAAATGTACTTGTTTTGTGGAAACTGAGTGTTCCAATGATTGTTTTTAACAATCTATTTGTCGTCTAATCAGAGGTCTTTGCTATTATAGGCGGCAAGGAGCGGTGCTTGGCAATCAGAATGCCCGCAATCGGCGGAAAGTAGTGCACCAAGGGACGTGCCTACACCACCTACTTCAGCGGAAACCATCAGATTGGTTGCTGAAGCAGTCTTTGCTATGATAAATGCCCAACCTACAGGGCAAATGCACCATGTACCACATGTTAATGAGCAAGAACGGATTAGGGTGGCAGAGCCGGGAGTGGTAGAGCACGCGGCAGTTGATTAGGTAGCACCAAAGAGAGCTACGGAAAAATAGCTCAAGCATATGATGAGCTTTAATCCTCCGAGGTTCGACGGGGTTGGAATGCCAACTCAAGCTGAGGATTGGCTCTCTACGATAAAGAGGGTCTTGACGCCACAGAAACTGTTGAGTGGCAGAAGACCACCATAGCGACCTTCCTTTTGGCTGGTGAGGCGAGGCTGTGGTGGGACGAGTTGGAGGTTCACATCTTAGTGGGAATGCAACTTGCTGATGTGCCTAGGGAGAAATTTTCAAGGTTGTTCTTGGCCAGATATCTACCATCTGCTCAGAAGCTGGAGATGGAGAATCAGTACCTTGGTTTGACTCAGGGAGGCAGAAGCGTGGATGAGTATCTCCATGAGTTTACGCGGTTGGGTTGTTATGCTGGTGTTATGTTTACTGAAGAGTAGCGGAAGACCAACCGATTTTATGAGGGTCTACGTGGAAACCTACAGCTTCTCCTTGATGGGCCTAAGGCACAGGGCTTCCTAGCCTTGGTCAATTCGGCCCGGTCATTGGAAAAGGTCGTGAAGAAAGTGCAAGAGAAGAAGTACCCAGGGGAAAAGAAGTCGGAGTTCAAAGTGCCAAATGCAAAGTCGGGTTACCGTAGATGGAACAAGAAGCTCAAGACTTCGAGCTCAGCTCGTTCATCTGGTGTGGTGGGGGCAACCACAAGTCTAGTCCCAGGAGCTTGTTACAACTGTGGAAAGGTGGGGCATTTCGCTCGTGAGTGTTGGAGCGGACGCGCAAAGTCCGAGAGGAAGCCTGGAGCAACTTACGAAGAGAATGGGAAGGCGGTGGAGTCAACCGCATCCCACCATGCTCCAGCCCAGCCTAGAGTATATAATTTTGGTCTGCAAGAGGCCATAAAACATGCTAACGTGGTGACAGGTATGAGTTAAATTATAGTAGTTTAACTTTATGTAGTTGTTACCCTTGTATATGTTAGCTTATATATGTCGGTGATAGGCTTTGTGTTGATCTTCGATTATCTGGTGAGTGCCCTGTTTTTTTACGGGAGCTTCGCATTCCTTCTTGTCCGAAAAATTTGTACCGCGCATCAGGGTCCCTTCCTCGATAGCAAAAGGCAAGTTCGAAGTGATGTTGCCCAATGTGTGCTGAGTCTGCGAGGTGAAGTTACGGATTGGGGATCAGGAGTTTGTCTTGCAAGCATTGGTACTGCCGTTAGCGGAGTACGTCGTAATCTTTGGTATGGACTGGCTCTCGGAGCAGCGAGTATGCATTGATTGCAACTGAAAAGTGGTTAATTTGGGACTGAACACTAATCGGGAGACTATGTTCACGGGCATGAAGGGGTCGGGTAAGGTTTTGATGTTGGCCCTTCAGGTGTTCAAGGCAGTTCGGTCTGGGGCAGAGATGTTTGTCACATTAGTGCAGACTTCAACGCCTAAGCCAAGTTTGAGCAGTATTCCAGTTGTATCCGAATATCCTGATGTGTTTCTGGATGATCTCCCAGGAGCCCATCCTCAGTGGGAGATTGATTTTACTATTGATCTGGTGTTAGGTGCCAAACTGGTGTCACGCTCTCCGTATCGGATAGCGCCAAGAGAGATGGCGGAGCTGAAGGTGCAACTGCAAGAGTTGTTGGAGCAAGGGTATGTGCGTCCAAGTTCGTCGCCTTGGAGCGCACCAGTCCTCTTCGTTAAGAATAAGGATGGGAGCTTGCGACTCTGTATTGACTATTGGGAGTTGAACAAGCTTACGAAGAAGAATAAGTATCCGATCCCAAGGATTGACGATCTATTTGATCAGTTAGTTGGGTTTATAGTATATTCGAATTTAGATCTGGAATCTGGTTACTACCAACTGAGGATAAGGGAAAGCGACATCCCAAAGACAACGTTCAGCACGCAGTTTAGGCACTACGAGTTCACGGTCATGCCATTGGGGTTAACCATTGCGCCATCTGTGTTTATGGATCTGATGAATAGGACGTTCAGAGAGTACCTGGATCGTTTCATGATAGTATTTATCGACAATATCCTGGTGTACTCGCAGTGTGAGGAGGATCACTACAAGCATCTGCACATGGTGTTGGAGACGTTGAGAAGAAATCAGTTGTATGCTAAGTGTTGGATCTTACGACGCCCTTAGAGGGGGGTGAATAAGGGTTCTTCTAAATTTACTTAAACAATTTGAGCAACCTTTACACAATGAATAACAATCAAAATAATAGAAGAGAGCAAATGAACACAAGCTAGAGACAATAATGATATATTTCAAAAGAGTTACAATATATACAATGTGTCTCTATAGAGCTAGAGACAAAGGCACATGAAATAAATAATTTGCTAGTGTATTCTCCGGTTCTTATAAGAAGAACCGGCAGGCTAAAGCGTATCTCTCCCTAGATCTTGCTACTAGCCTCCCCCTAGATCTAATACCGATCTAGACGCTGCACAAAAGGCAATGATTTCTCCCTAAGCCACACAAGGACTTGGACGCCACTCACAAGGCGGCGATTTTCCCCTAAGCCACACAAGAACCTAGACGCCACGCACAAGGCGGCGATTTCCCTTCCGATTACAATGATAAAATAAATGAAAAATAACAAAAACAAATTGAGCACTTTAGACTAGACACTCTCTTCAAACACAGCGCTGAAGATGCCGATGAATCCTTGCAAGAGATGCTTTGAATGCTTCGCACGTGCCGTCAATCTTCCGCGTTATTTGGCCTTCTTAGGTGTATGGAGTATCTCTGACTTCTGGAGCTCTATGGAACGTCTATGAAGGTAAGTTCACTCCAGGTAATAAAATTCGTAACTTTCTCAGAAAATGAGAGACTTTTATATTCTGGCGCTATCGTCGGGCGATACTGGGTATCGCCATCTGGAGATAGCGGTAACCGATGCCACATGTCCCACGAACTCCTCATTTTCGCATCGCACAAACATTGAGCACTGAATCGTGCACTATCGCCACGCGAGACCGGATATCGCCATCTGGCGATAGCGAAATAACGGTGGCCACGATTTCGTCTAGCGTCGAGCGGAAAATCGCCGAGTGGCATTATCGCATGTGGCGATACCCACTATCGCCTGGTGATATCTCCAAGCCATGATTTCGTCGAGCGTCGAGCGTAATTGCGTCGAGTGTCGAGTGGCGTTATCGCCTGTCGCGATACCCACTATCGCCTGGCGATATCTCCAAGCCATGATTTCGTCGAGCGTCGAGCGGAATTGCGTCGAGTGTCGAGTGGCGCTATCGCTTGTTGGCGATACCTACTATCGTCTGGCGATATAGCCCGAGATCAATTTTGATCCGATTCATCATCAAAAAGATATGAGATATTAACCTGTGTTACCTGCACACTAATAACATCCAAATATCAAATACAAACAAGATTTATTATTAGTAAACTAGGAAGCGTAGAATGCATGCTCCAACAATCTCCCCCTTTTGATAATAACAAATCCATTAAGAAAGAAATCATGAATGTTAAAAAGGTCCGCCCTATTTGAGTATCAAGGCGAAACAAGTGTATGTGCACAAATTGCTTTTGGATGAAACACTCCCTCTAAATGTGATCTCCCCCTAAATGGAAGCATATTGGGAATTCATGTATTTTTAATTAAAGGTTTGAGAAATAATTAAAACAAATAATGTGTCTTCCAAGTGTGCACAAAGATAAAAACAAATAATGTGTCATCCAAGTGTGCACAAAGATATAAGATTAGACTTCGGTGAATGATTGCTTTTGTAAAGTTTCTCCCCCTTCGGTATTGTCAAAAGAGATCGAAGAGTACGGCGGAAGCGAAAGAAGGAAAAAACCATAAAAGAGAGACTCAGAGAGGGTAGGTGAGCAATGTAAGATAAATAAAATGAGTAAATAGTAACTATGGCAATGTTCAACAAACTATATCATAAACACATGGTCTAGTGAAAAGGTGTTGGTGAAAGAGTTTTCAGTCCAATTCTCATAAGAAGAACGTTTAGAGACGATAATGTTGTGTACATGTGAGGTGGGTGGCGAAACTGATGCTTAGTCTTATAAAGAAAACATGAACATGCAAATGTTAAAAAAACAACATAACATAGTGGTTACATGCGTAGCTATACTTGTACCCAAGAGGTCAGCACACATAAGAAAAAAATTATTCATGTAAAATTCGCACAAGACACTTTACAATTCTTGCCAAGGTGCTCAACCTCACAATGCTCATGAAGACTTATCAGGAGGGTAAGTAGTGTTTGGTGGAGGTGCCTTGTCAGCTCTTTATTATTTGAGTGGTTTTTTATGTTTTTTTTTGTGCGGGCAACTATCACCAAAGGTTTATACTTTTGGGATGATACACTTTTGCACTTATATATATATTTTTTATTTTTTGTTTGCTGAACAAAGGAGTCTGAATTCACTTGTGAGAGCATACAGAATAATTTAATATGATGGTGCACGATACTAAACTCGAATAAAGCAGAAGCCGAAAACATGCATCACAATTGGTTATGGTAAAAACATGCACAATTCACATTTTGTAAGATGGAGGCATACCAAGATGTGCACAACCGTGAGTGAAATAACATTATCATAACTAAAAGATTTCTCATACTTAGAGGCATGCGAAAACAATTTCACAAGGTTAAGAACACCAGTACCGAAATATGTATAACAGATATAAGAGTGGTGAACTAGAGAACCAAGTTATTATAAAACTCAAAAAAACATTACACTTGGCCTTAAATTGAGGCAGCAACACAATGTGAAGAAATAAGAAATTGGCACTATCGCCCGGCGATACCGGGTATCGCCGGTCGGCGATAGTGGAAAATTGGTTAAAACTGGCGCATTCATTCAAAGCCATCAAAGTGAACCATTGTGCCTGAAGACTGAGTGCGGAACGCAGAGGAGAAGGCGGCGAAACCCTAAACCTAGGTATGAAAACTTGAATTTTTGCTTTGAATCATTGGTTTTTGATGGATCTAATTGGAAGAATAGTGGAGTATGTTAGTTTAGAGCAGAAATTTCCAGGTTTTCAAGTGTTAAAATTTGGTTTGGGGATGTTGATTTCCTAGGGTGGTATGAGTGAAATTGGTGAAGATTTCCTTGAATTTAAGTTGAGAAAAACTGATTTGAAGAACACAAACGTGAAGATCTGGTATTTTGGATGAAGGGGGAAACCAGATCTGAAGTCGGAAATGAAGAAAAATGATTTTCCGCTATCGCCCGGCGACAATGGGTGTCGCCGGATGGCGATAGCCAAAAAAAACTTTTCTGTTTCTGAAACAAAAATATTTTATACGCAAAAATGGCTTCCAGTTCCAAAGCACGAAGAAGCGCAGGGAGTGACTCATACGCATCATATCAAACATTCCCTGGAATATAGAACGCTAACATAGGAATCGGACGGGTGATTGAATTCGACCCGGCCAGGCATACACATATTCATGACTTAGTAGCAATGGCTGGAATAATGTTAATTATTATTCCAGACACATTCTCCTCCGTGCTCATCCGAGAATTTTACAATTATCTCAAAGATCCGCGTTTCACGGAATTGAATGGCGGAGTTCGATCGAAAATTCAAGGACAGACGGTAGAAATAACACACTATGACTTGAGATATGAATTTGGACTAATAGAGCATGACACCACTCTGGAGGTTGTAGAGAACTATCGGAAGGAGAGGGATTGGACATTATTGAATATGGTTTTGCATGGAAATTCCATCAAAACTCTAATCCAATCAACGACCACCTTGACGGAGGATGCACGACTAGTGCAAGAGATTCTAAGGCATACCGTCCTATTGAAATCCGGAGATACACGAAAAATAACGGCTCAACTTAGTTATGTGGCGTATATGATTTTGGAGCGAGAGTTATTTGATGTGGCGGATTTTGTCCTCTCGATAGTACAATACTCATTTAGATTGAAAAGTCCTAATTGGAAGAAGTTGAACATCCTACCACTTGGAGTCGTCATCCAACGGATCTTATATAAGAAATATACGTGGATTGACCCCGAATTGTACTTCAATGATTGTATCCCAATGATATATTCGACGAGTGGAACACCTTCCATCAGCCGATCAACACGAGGAGGGTCATCAAGGAGAAGTGAACCGGTGTCCACTATCCGAAACCGCCAATTCCTAGAGGTGGATCATTGCGAGAAGGGTTAGACGACTTGCGAGAGTCATTCGAAGAACATAAGAGGGATGTAAATAAAAACTTTTTGGGAATTCAGAAATTCTTTAAATTTCTGACCAAAAGTTTGAAGTTGAAGCCCACTCCAGCCGAAGCAGCAGAATGGGAAGATCCAGTCATGGAGCCGCCCCGTACATCGACCCGCCGAGCACGTCGGACGTGAAGCAGCGAGTACAGTTTGGCAGATGATTAAGGAGAGACCAGTGGAGGTGACAGCAGAAATTTTTGAAGATTTCTGGAAGGCTGGACATTTTTCCACTATCACCGGGCGACAGTCACTATCGACGGCGACAGTGAAATTTCATTAATTTCCTTAGACTTTGATTTCATGATATAATATTATCTATTCTGTAATGATATGTGGTATTTCTTCTAGAAGAATGTAAGACTTAGTATGGAATGTTAAAATTGTGGTGTTTCCTCTTATGATTCATGGAATTCTTATTTTGGTTTAATGTTCATGATGTTAACAATGGAATTAAGTTAATTTTTTTTTGTGTGGCTTGCGATGGTAATTTATTAATTTGACAAGTCTAGAATTCCTAGTTCTAATCGTAAGAACGAAAACGGGAATCTGGAAGTGGTTTAGTGAAAATATTCGCAAGCTGTGAATCGGTGCTTATAAAATTGACTTTGATCGTATTTTGTTCTATGTGATCTCTTATGAAATGGTGACGTACATCAATGTGTTTGGATCTAGAATGATGAACTGGATTATACGTTAAGTCAATTGCACTTTTATTATCACATTTTAATTCAATGGTGTCATGAACTATACCAAAATCTTCTAATGTTTGCTTCATCCATAAAGCTTGTGCACGACAACTGCCTAGTGCTATGTACTCGGCCTCAGTGGTAGATAAGGCAACAGAATTCTGTTTCCTACTCGACCAAGAGATAAATGAAGGGCCAAGAAAATGACAGGTGTCACTGGTGCTTTTACGATCTAATGAACATCGATCATAATCTGAATCAGAGAAGCCATGTAATATAAATGTATCGTTATGTGGATACCATAATCCTAATTTAGATGTGCCAATAAGATATCTAAAAATGTGTTTAACTGCTTTTAAATGAGACTCTTTGGGATTAGCTTGAAATCTAGCACATAAACATACAGTGAACATAATATCAGGCCTAGAGGCAGTCAAATATAATAGTGATCCTATCATTCCTCTATAAAGTGTTTGATCTATGGATATTGCACTCTCATCTTTTCCTAACTTTAATGAGACACTCATGGGGGTATTTGCTTGTTTTAGATTTTCAAATCCAAATCTTTTTAAAACAACATGAATATATTTAGATTGGCAAACAAAAATTCCATCATGCTTTTGAGTGATTTGAAAACCAAGAAAATAAGTGAGTTCGCCTACCATGCTCATTTCAAATTCATTCTTCATAATTTCAATAACACTATCACATAATTTTTCATTTGTGGATCCAAAAATAATATCATCAACATATATTTGTAAAATGATAAGATCATCATGAATATGTTTAACAAATAAAGTACAATCAGCACTGCCCATTTTATAATCATTCTTTAATAAATAAATAGTCAATCTATCATACCATGCTTGGGGTGCTTGTTTCAAACCATACAATGCTTTTTCTAATTTATAAACATGGTCAGGAAATCTAACATCAACAAAGCCTGGAGGTTGTTCTATATAAACCTCCTCCTTAATATACCCGTTAAGAAAAGCAGTTTTAACATCCATTTGAAATAATTTAAACTTCTTAAAACTAGCAAATGCAAGAAATATCCTAACTTCCTCTAAACGTACTACGGGTGCAAAAGTTTCATCAAAATCTACTCCTTCTATTTGTGAATATCCTTTTGCTACGAGTCTAGCTTTGTTCCTAGTGACCCTAGATTCACTATCAAGTTTATTTTTAAAAATCCAATTAACCCCTACAACAGGATGATTAGACGGACTTTCTACTAATTTCCAAACTTTATTACGTTCAAATTGATTAAGCTCGTCATTTATAGCTAAAAACCAAGAAATATCATTTAAAGCAGCTTCAACGCTTTTAGGTTCTATATCAGAAATAAAGCACATATTTGAAAATAATTCACGTACGAATGAACGAGTACTTACCCCTCTTGATGGTTCTCCAATAACCAAATCTTGAGGATCATCTTTTGAAAATATTAGTTCACTTGGAGGCACATATCCTTGCTCTTCTTCTTCTTCTTGTTCAATTCCTTTTTCTTCATCTTTATCTCCAAGGTTGTCATCGTCATCCACCCTTTGTAGAGGGTAGAGCTCGTCATTTTCACCTGTATTATTAGCTTCTACACAAGGAAAAAACTCATCAAATCTAATATGTATTGATTCTTCAACTACTTTTATCCTCTTATTGTAAACTCTATAAGCTTTACTTGTAGAAGAACAACCAATAAAAATGCCTTCATCACACTTCTCATCAAATTTGCCTAAATTATCCTTAGTGTTCAAAACAAAACATTTACATCCAAAAACTTTAAAATAAGACACATTCGGTTTCTTTTGAAAATATAACTCATAAGGTGTTAATTTTAAGATGGGTCGAAGCATAACACGATTAATAATATAACAAGATGTACTAACAGCTTCAGCCCAAAATGATCGAGGTAATTTGTATTTAGATAACATAGTGCGAGCTAGTTCTTGCAAAGTTCTATTTTTCCTTTCCACCATACCATTTTGTTGCGGTGTACGAGGAGCAGAAAATTCATGTTTAATTCCTAACTCATTGCAAAAAGAAACAAATTTCTCATTGTCAAATTCACCTCCATGATCTGAACGAATGCATTTTATTTTTAATTCTATTTCATTTTGAACACGTAAACATAATTTGGAAAATTCTAAAAATGCATCAGATTTAGACGGTAAGAAAATTGTCCAACTAAAATGAGATAAATCATCAATCAAAATAAAAGTATACTTTCTACCTTCTAGGCTTAGTGTATTAACAGGACCAAACAAATCCATATGTATCAATTCTAAAGGCCTAGTGGTGGAAACGATATTTTTTCTTTTAAAAGAAGACTTTGTAAATTTTCCTTTTTGACATGGTGAACATAAAGATGATAAATTTCCATGCAAAGAAGGTAAACCTTTAACAAGTTTATTTTGAGATAATTTTATGATAAGTTTTGAACTAGAATGTCCAAGACGTCTATGCCACAAATCTATTTCCTCATTTTTAGAAATAAAACATTTTAACGAAGAATGTGATAAATCATTAAATCTAATCATGTAAACATTTTGAAATCTAGGAGTGGTAATAACAATATCATTTGTTTTAGAGTTGATAATTTTGCATAGGTTTGAAGATGAATCAAACAAGACATTTAATCCAATATCACATAGTTGACTTATTGAAATTAAATTATGCTTCAATCCTTTAACATATAAAATATTTGAGATAGAAAATGATTTGTTACCTACTACTCCAATGTCGATGATTTTCCCTTTTCGGTTGTCGCCAAAAGTAACTACTCCTCATTTCTTCATCTCCAGGCTAAGGAACTTTGATTTATTGCCCGTCATGTTCTTGGAACACCCTGAGTCCAAGTACCACACGTCTTCTTTGTCCTTAGCCTGCCAACACACCTAGAAAGAGGATGAGAGTAAAGATCCGGCTACCCAAGGGGTTCCTCCCATAGAATAGGTGGAAGCCTTAGGCACCCAGATTTGTTTGACTGAGCAGTATACCGTCTTCTTACAAGTATGAGTTGTGTGACCAAACTTATAACATTTGGCACACTTGATGAAAGAAGTCGATGGGTTTTTTAAAGTAAACTTTGACCCTTTGCTGGAAGCTACAGGGACATGTGATTTATTATTTTTAACCTGAAAATTAACTTTCCTGGAATTTTTCTTATCACCGGCGATAGTGGATATCGTCGGGCGATAGTGCTCTGGAGAGTATCCAAGTCCGAATTTTCCAAAACCATAGTACTGGTTTCCCAAAATCATATTTAGAGATTTTTGGCCCACTCCAAATTTGTTAGTTGCCATTTCTAAATCTCGGACTTGTCCCCTTAATACATTATTTTCGGCAACTATGGTGTCGCAACGATTAGCGAAGGACTTCCTACTGCCTTCCACTTGAGATTGAGAAAATTTTAGAGATCTCTCTAAGGCCTCTTTCTCTTTTGTAAGAGTTTCAACCCGAGTCTGAGTCTTAGAGAGATCTTTCTCAAGTTCCACTATCTTTGTCAAACATGGACAATCCTCTTGACAAGACGCTTTCTCTTTTCCAAGAACTTTTACTTCATTTTTCAGTTTTTTATTTTCTTTAATTAAAACTTTATTTTCAGATTTGATCAACTTAATTTCATGCAATGTTTTATCTAAATACTCACAAGTACTCAAAAATTCTGAAAATAAATCATCATAGGTTTCAGGAGTTACCTCAGTGTCGCTCTAGACACTGCTTCCTTCATCATAAGATGAAGAGCCCTTTCCCATCAAGCACATGTTGGTCTCCTCTTCAGTTTCTGACCCTGAACTGCTCGACTCCTCAGAAGTGGCTTCATCCCATGTTTCAGCCTTTAGAACCTTCTTCCTATCTTTCTTTCCGTGCCTCTTCTCCTTCAACTCTTTCAGATATTTTGGGCACTTACTCTTTATGTGACCAATCTTCCTGCAATGATAGCATTCAGGTAGTAGTCTATCTTCATCATCTTCTTCTTCAGCTTGGGATTTTCCTTTCCAATTCCCATATTCTTTCTTTTTGAAAAATCTCTTGAAAGAATTTCTTCTTTCAGGATTTCTCATAAATCTCCTGAACTTCTTAACAAACAAACTCTCTTCATCTTCATCATCACTTTCATCAGACTCGCTTTCCTTCTCCTTCTTTGACTTCAACGCCAAAGCTTTCCTTCTTGGCTCCAAGCTATACTCTTGTTGTTGAATCCTCAACTCTACTTCATGAGTTTTAAAGTTTCCTATGAGATTCTCAATTTGGAGAGACTTTAGATCGTATGACTTCGAGATGGCAGTCACTTTAGGATTAAACTTCGGGGGCAGCGATCTAAGTATTTTCCTCACCAAATCTCCATTTGAGAAATTCTTCCCTAGAATCCTCGAGTCATTTACTATCTTGATAAATCTCATGTACATGGAGTCTATATCTTCATCAACCTCCATCTTGAACTTCCCAAACTCCGATTCTAGCTGGAAAAGCTTCGAGTCCTTTACCTGTGATGTACCTTCATGAGTAACTTCAAGAAGATTCCAAATATCATATGCAGTATCACATGCACAAATACAGTTAAATTCAGTTCTATCTAACGCATAAAATAAAGCATTCATTGCCTTAGCATTATTTTTACATCGAAGCTTATTAGCTTCGTCCCATTTATCCTTGGGTTTCTCCATAGAGACACTTCCTACAACAGTAATGGGGAAGTGTAGCATGTTTCTACCATACCCCAAACATCGATATCTAGTGCTATTAGAAAGCATCGCATTCGAGCTTTCCAATAGTTTTAGTATGTGCCCGTGAATAAGGGAGGTCTACTAATACCTTGCCCCTCAGAAAATGCGTGCATGCTTTGCACCATTACTTCCGGTGGTGAAACCATTTTTGGAGTAACCTCGCTCTGATACCAAGTGTTGGATCTTACAGCTCCCTTAGAGGGGGGGGGGGGTGAATAAGGTTTCTTCTAAATTTTCTTAAATAATTTGAGCAACCTTTACACAATGAATTACAATCAAAATAATAGAAGAGAGCAAATAAACAAAAGCTAGAAACAACAATGATATATTTCAAAAGAGTTACAATGTATACAATGTATCTTTATAGAGCTAGAGACAAAGGCTCATGAAATAAATAATTTGCTAGTGTATTCGCCGGTTCTTCTACCAAGAACCGGCAAGCTAAAGCATATCTCTCCCTAGATCTTGCTACTAGCCTCCCCCTAGATCTAACCTCGATCTAGACGCTGCACACAAGGCAATGATTTCTCCATAATCCACACAAGGACTTGGGAGCCACTCACAAGGCGGCGATTTTCCCCTAAGCCACACAAGGACCTAGACGCTACGCACAAGGCGGTGATTTCCCTTCCGATTTTAAGGAGAAAATAAATGAAAAATAACAAAAACAAATTGAGCACTTTAGACTAGACACTCCCTTCAAACACAGCACTGAAGATGCCGATGAATCCTTGCAAGAGATGCTTTGAATGCTTCGCACGTGCAGTCAATCTTCCGCTCTATTTGGCCTTCTTAGGTGTATGGAGTGTCTCTGAGTTCTGGAGCTCTCTGGAACGTCTATGAAGGTAAGTGCACTCCAGGTAATAAAATTCGTAACTTTCTTAAAAATGAGAGACTTTTATATTCTGGTGTTATCGTCGGGTGATACTGGGTATCGCCATCTGGCGATAGCGGTAACCGCTGCCATGTGTCCCACGAACTCCTCATTTTCGCATCACACAAACGTTGAGCGCTGAATCGTGCACTATCGCCATGCGAGACTGGATATCGCCATCTGGCGATAGCGAAATAACGGTGGCCACTATTTCGTCGAGCGTCGAGAGGAAAATCGTCGGGTGGCGCTATCGCCTGTGGCGATACCCACTATCGCCTGGCGATATCTCCAAGCCATGATTTCGTCGAGCGTCGAGCGGAATTGCGTCGAGTTTCGAGTGGCGCTATCGCATGTCGCGATACCCACTATCGCCTGGCGATATCTCCAAGCCATGATTTCGTCGAGCGTCGAGCAAAATTGCGTCGAGTGTCGAGTGGCGCTATCGCTTGTTGGCGATACCTACTATCACCTGGCGATATAGCCCGAGCTCAATTCTGGTCTGATTCATCATCAAAAAGATATGAGATATTAACCTGTGTTACCTGCACACCAATAACATCCAAATATCAAATACAAAAAAGATTTGTTATTAGCAAACTAGGAAGCGTGGAATGCATGCTCCAACACTAAGTTCTCCAAGTGTGAGTTCTGGTTGTCCTCGGTAGCGTTCCCTGGTCATTTTTTAGTGGAGAAGGGATAGCGGTGGATCCGGCGAAGATAGTGGCGATACAGGAGTGGCATGTATTGACTACAGTGGCGGAAGTCCGGAGCTTTCTGGGGCTTGTCGGCTACTACAGGCGCTTCGTAGAGAACCTCTCGCGGATTGCGCTACCACTCACAACGTTGACAAGGAAGGATCAAAAGTTTGTGTGGTCGCTGGAGTGCGAGCAGGCTTTTGAAGAATTGAAGAGGCGGTTGACCACGACGCCTATTTTATGTTCGCCGAGTGGGACTGAAGGGTTCGAAATCTATAGTGATGCTTCGGGCAGTGGTTTGGGTTGTGTTCTGCTACATCATGGGAGCGTGATAGCGTATGGTTCATGACAATTGAAGGTTCATGAGCGGAATTATCCGGTCCATGACTTAGAGTTAGCGGTCGTAATATTTGCTCTAAAGTTGTGGAGACACTATCTGTACGGTGTGAAGGTCGATATCTACACCGATCATAAGAGCCTGAAGTACCTATTGGATCAGAAGGACCTGAACATGACGCAGCGGAGGTGGATGGAGTTCCTAGGGGACTACACCTTCGAGATACATTATGTTCCTGGGAAAGAAAATGCAGTGGCGGATGCGTTGAGTTGCAGGTCTCCTGCGTAGGCCAACTGGTTGTCGGTACATGATGAGAGGTTGGTCCGTGATATGGAGGCATTAGAGATAACTTGCATCGACAAGCAGTCTAGTGCCGAGGGGAAATTGTTTTGGGCAGAGGTGTAGTATGACCTAGCTGATAGAATTAGGCGGGCTTTGGTTCAGGATAACAGCATGAAGCAGATCTTAGATGAATCTTTGGATGGGTCAAATTCCCAATTTGCTATTGAGGATGTACTGCTAAAGAGGGATCGTCGCCTATGCATTCTTAGTGCGGATAATCTTTGACAGGAGTTGATGTACGAGGCTCATCATACCAAGTACTCAATCCACCCGGGGAGCACGAATATGTATAAGGATATGAAGAAGTTGTTCTGGTGGTAGGATTGAAGAAGGATGTAGCACTTTATGTGGCCAAGTGCCAGACATGTGCCTTGGTAAAGGTAGAGTGTCAGAAGCCCGGAGGTTTCTTGAAGTCCCTACCTATCCCGGAGTGGAAATTCGACGACATTTCTATGGATTTTGTGCATGGTTTGCCAAAGTCGCAGAGGGGAAATGACGTCATCTGGGTGGTCGTGGACAGATTGACAAAGGTGTCGCATTTCATCCCGAACAGGAAGGAAGATCCGGTGGAAAGGTTAGCCAAACTCTATGTGGATAATATTGTATGATTGCATGGTGTGCCCCGCAGTATTGTTAGTGACCGAGATGAACGCTTCACATTGAATGACTGGAGGCTGGTGCATAGTCTGTTGGGAACTAAGTTGAGTTTCAGCACAGCCTTTCATCCACGGACGGATGGTCAGACCGAGAGGGTCAATCGGACGATGGAGGACATGCTTTGCATGTGTGTCTTGGATTTCGAAAAGCGGTGGGAAGATCACCTGTAAATGGTGGAGTTTGCATATAACAACAGTTATCAAGTGAGTATTGGAATGGCGCCTTTCGAGGCCTTGTATGGGAGAAAGTGTCGCACGCTGTTGTCTTGGTTGGAGACAGGCGAATCGAAGTTATACAAACGTCAAGCGGTGGAAGATGCCACTTCAATGATACGTACAGTTCAGGAAAGGTTGAAGATCACTCAGGACAGGCAAGCAAAATACTATAACGCCAAGCATAGGAATGTGGAGTTCAGTGTTGGCAACTGGGTATATTTAAAAATCAAGTCGTTCAAGGGTATTTTGCGGGTTCGACGCTTGAAGAAGCTAAGTCTGAGATACCTTGGACCGTTTGAATTCCTGGAGCGTGTTGGCGAAGCAGCGTATCGATTGAAGCTGTCAGTGGAGTTGAGTGGGCTGCATGATGTGTTCCACGTATCGGTGTTGCGGAAGGCGGTGCAAGAGAATTCGCAGGTCGTTGTGGTCGATCAAGTGTCGGTTGATTGCGGGTTGATGACAAAGGTCAAGCCAGTACGCATTGAAGATTTTGAGGTTAAACGACTCCGCAACAAGGAAATTCGAATGGTTAGAGTCCGTTGGGATAACTGCGGACGTGAGGAGCTTTCTTGGGAGTGAGAGCAGACTATGATGGAAGAATACCCCGAGTTATTCCACTCAGGTAACATTTAAAATTTTTGTGTACCTTTACATAATTTCGGGAGGAAATTTTTTAAGTGGGGGAGATTTGTAACACCCCGAAAATCGTAACTGAGCTGGTTGTATCCAAGAGAATTTTTGGTGCCTGTATAGGGGTACACGGCCTAGGACACGGGCGTGTCCAAGGCCGTGTGGTTCTTTGTGTTGGCCGCTGTGTCCAGAGAAGGACACAGCAGGAAGCACAGCAGCATGACACGGGCGTGTCAAATGATACGGGCGTGTGCATACTCGTGTCACCACCCGTGTTCTCAAGAGTCGTGTCGGTTGGTATGGCGGTTACTGGTGACACGGCCCTAGTGCACGAGCATGTCAGAATCCGACACGGGCGTGTCAGGTTGAGACATGGGCGTGTCTCGACCCGTATCCTCTTCTGTGCTCGACGATCGTGTCTGGATCGAGGCACACGGCCTGGGACACGGCCGTGTGCGAGGCCGTGTTCGGCCCAGGTTTGAGGATTTTTGGGCGGATCTGAGCTGTTCGTTTTCTTTAATTAAGATCCAACGGCCCAGGTGTGTTCCTGCTATGTTAAGGCCAGGAATGAGGGATTAACTCCTCATTTTCTCTTTAGCTTTCTTCTTCTAAGGAGTTTGAGAGAGGAGAGAGCAAGGAGGAAGAAAGGGGAGGTTTCCGGCCACCGGCGGAGCATCGGAGCACCGATTTGAGAACTGAGAGCGGATCTGCGGAGGAAATTCCACTGCGAAGCCTTTTATCCGTATAGTTTTTCCATGGCCCAAAAGCGTACTATAAGGGTAACGATTCTCTACTTGAGCATGTGAAGCTCTCCTTCTTTTGCATAAGGAAACCCGCTCCCACGAGTGTGCGGTGTTCCTTGGGGTTGACAGGAATAGTCCCCCTTGTGTTGCATATTGAGTCCGGAAGCGAAGTACAGACATAGGCATTATGTGTGAAGCCTACCCGGACATGTTGGTCTGGATCGGTGATGTTGCATTTTGTATGGTTTGCCGGAGAACACTTTGTGTTTTGTGTTTTCGGGTTTCTACACGGTAGATTACAGCAGGGATCCTTGTGGATTAACTCCATGGCGCACCCGAAAAACTTAGCGGAAACGTAATTTTGCTAATTCGGCGGCCGGGGAGCCAGCCTTGTACATAACTGCGTTATGTGATGTTTGGATTTATGGCGGGATCAGAGAGAAGCTTGGCTCATGCGTACGTCTTAAGGTGACTACGTGGTGTGAGCAACGGGCAAGTGGAATCGGACCCGGGCTATGTGGTTCAGTGCGAGAGACCCATAGAGGAACTGGCCGTTGGCATAGTCGGGAGCCTTAGACAGTGGTCAGAAAGGATAAAATGCTCACATTGTTGCCATCCCGGGGATGGTGGTGAAGCCACGGAATTGACCGGATTCACCGTTAATGTGCCCTGAGTGGACGGGGTGTTTGGACGTGCGAGCCTACACCTGTGGAAAAGTATGTTTGTACTTTATTGTTTAGCTGGGCTAATAAAATGCAGGGAAGGAGCACTGCCGTCCCGAGTAAGGGGCGGGGTCGTTATAATTTGGTCGGCTTTGGCTGACCGTTACTTTGTTTTCCACCGTGCGGTGGAATGTTGCTTGCAGGTGCTGCGGAGCCGAGTACCAAGTAGCAGGCTGAAGCCCAAGTTGCTGAGCTGGCCCTCGAACGCAAAGCAAGTAGTTGTATTTTATTTCTATCATGTGTGGCCGGCCTGCGAGCCGATGTATGGAAAACTCTACCCTGTTAAATGAAACTTGTGTAAGTACATAAGGCCAAATACTTTCATTGTATTTGTTATTTCTTTCTTGTGGTAGTTGTGGACATTCATGATAGTTGATTATTCAATTATGGGTTCGTTATAACTGTTTAAAAGCTTCCGCTAGAATGCTCTGTGTAGGGCAAGTAGTCTTAGTTGTATGGTTTCGATATTCTTATGTAACCCTTTCGACTGTCCGTGGTATATGACGTCGGGTTCCAGCTGGACCTTCTGTTATATGACATACGACGGATGGGGGTGTTACAACCTACTTAACCCTGCCAGCTTCCCAGTCAACTGTTGCACCTCCTTAGTATTTTGCGGTGACCCCAGCTCCATGATAGCCTTGACTTTATCAGGATTTGGTTCGACCCCCGTGGGGGTGAGGAGGTGCCCCAAGAACTTACCCCTGCTGGCCCCAAAGACGCACTTCAGGGGGTTCAATCACATCTTATACTTGCGCCGGGTGGCAAAGGTCTCTTCTAGGTCCTGGTGGTGAGAGTCCACATCCTGACTCTTGATCATAAGATCATCTACGTACACCTCCAGGTTCCTCCCATTCTGTTCTTTGAAAACCATGTCCATCATCTTTTGATAGGTCGCCCCTACGTTCTTCACCCCCAAAGGGCATCATTTTATAGTAGTATCACCCATCACCCGTGATGAATGAGACGTCTTTGACGTCCGAGGGGTGCATCCTGATTTGGTGGTAACCTGAAAACGCATCCAAAAAGTTAATTACAGAAAAACCGACGGCTGAATCAACTAGTGCGTCGATCCGAGGCAAGGGATAACAATCCTTAGGGCACGATTTATTAAGCAAAGAAAAGTCGATAAACATACGCCACTGACCGTCCCATTTTTTAACCATGACTACATTAGAGACCTAGCCGGGGTATTGGATCTCGGATATGAAGCCGACCCTGAGAAGTTTTGGTACCTCCTCCCTGATGGGCTCGGCCAGCTTGTCCGTGGTGGACCTTTTCTTCTGTTGGACGCGGCATGCCTCCGGGTCTAGGTTGAGGAGGTGGCAAGCCAAATTCGCGTCAACCCCCGACATCTCTATGGCGCTCTGTAACACCACATATCCGTCGCATAGCATATAGCAGTAGGTCCGGCCGGGGCCCGACGTCGTATGCCACAGACAGACCGGGTGGTTACTTATGGAAACCATCCAACTAATCATAACGTCCTACACAGAGCATTCTAGCGGAAGCAGTTTATATAAGTTGCAATAAAGAACTCGGCACTAAAGCATGAATGTCCACTAATACCAAATAGGAATGTTACAAAATACACCAGTACAAGCCTTAAGGCCTTACAACAATTGTTCACTTCATATTACATGTTTTACAAACCACGGCACGCAGGCCGGTCACACATGAATAAAGCAGTAAACACTTCCAATTGGGCCTTCAAGGGCCGACTTCGCAAAAAGGGCTTTAGACCGTTATTGACCGCTTGGTCCAGCAGCACCTGCAAACAACAAACCACCGCACGGTGGCAAAACAAGGCAATGGTCAGCAATGCTGACCAAATTATAACGCTCCCGCCCCCAACTCGGGGCGGCGATGCTCCTTCCCTGCATTTCATTAGCATAAGCGGGCAATATAACAATATTCATTTCATCACAGGCGTAGGCTCAAACGGCCACACACCCCGTGCACTCAGGGCACATTCTCGGTGAACGCAGTCTAAGTCTGCCGACTCACCACCATCCCTTTGGATGGCCAATCAATGAGCAGTTTGTCTTCCCGGCATGGGTCACGGTAATAAAAACCATAAGCCGCTGAAGACTCTCATCTATGCCAACGGCTCTAATCCGAACGACATAGAACGGGTACGGTTCCATCTAACCCGTGCTCACAACGCAACGGTAATTTAAACCATATGCGCCTGCAACGGTAATTTAAACCATATGCGCAGGTCAAACTTCTCCCGAGTCCCGTTTCCATCACATTTCACATAACTCGGTTATGTTCAAGTTGGCACTCAGGCCACCAAGTTGGCAAGATCACGCATCCGCCCAGTTTTCCGGGTGCACCTTTGGGTTAATCCCCAAGGCTCCCTGTTGCAATCTACCGTGTAGAAAACCTGAAAAACAACCAATAGCACGGAGTCTTCTCCGGCATTATGCAATGCAACATCACCGATCCAGACCAACATGTCAGGGTAGGCTTCACACATCATGCCTATGTCCGTTCTCGCTTACGGACTCTAAACAACGGGGACTTCACATATCTACCTGAAGGAACGCCTCCAACTCTCCGCAAACTCGCGAGAGCGGGCTTCCTATGCAAAGAAGGAGAGCTACTCATGCTCAAGAAGAGAATCGTTACCCTAGCGTTCCTCTTTGGCGCCATAGAAAAATAAGCGGATGAAAAGCACCGCACTAGCTTTGCCTCTGTGGATCCGGAGTCGGCTCGGGATTTGGAGCTTCGAAGCTCCTCCAATGGCCGGATCTAGCTCCTTCTTCCTTCCTTGGCTCTCCTCTCTCTCTCTAAGCTTTTAGAAAGATAATGACTTATGAAAAGTGAGGGTTTCTAAGTCCAATCCCGGGTATATCCCTTCAGGAACAACCCCCAGTCGTTGGATCATCAATTAAAGAAATGAACGGCTTTGATTCGGGACTGAAATGCCCAATCTGGACCGCACACGGCCTGGCACACGCCCGTATCCAGGGCCGTGTGCCTCATTCGCCATCAAAATCGGCTCTCCTGGAACAACACATGGGTATCGAACATGCCCGTGTTCGACCTGACATGCCCGTGTTCCACCTGACACGGTCGTGTGGCCGGCCGTGTACCCCCATCATTTTTCCCCGAAAATAACCCGAGCACTGCACGGGTTCTAGGACACGCCCGTGTCTTTGCCCGTGTCACCTCAACATGCCTGGGCTCTAGGACGTGTACACGGTCTCGACACTCGACACTCGACACTTCGTCGAGCGAAGATCGTCGACCTGATGACACGGCCTTGGACACGCCCGTGTCCTAGGCCGTGTGCCTTGTCTCGACATATCGTCGAGTAAAGTGTCGACTTCCCGGGACGAGTGTCAACACGGGTTGACACGCCCTGCGACACGCCCGTGTCGCAGGCCGTGTGCCATGTCTCGACACTTCATCGAACGCAAAGTGTCGACTTTGCGGGCTAAGTGTCGACACGGGTCGACACGCCCTGCGACACGCCCGTGTCGCAGGCCGTGTGCCCAGTCTCGACACAATGTCGAGATCAAAATGTCGACTTCCCGGCTGAGTGTCGACACAAGCCTGACACGCCCTGGGACACGCCCGTGTCCCAGGCGATGTGCCTTCATCCAGAACCCAAAACTGGCCCAAAACATCCCCCGTCGCTCCTTTGAGTTTCGGGGCGTTACAACTCTCCCCCTCTTAAAAGAATTTCGTCCTCGAAATTATATAAAGGAAAGACATGTACAAAACCAAAATTTGTACCCGAGCGGAACAACTCGGGATACTCGTCAAGCATAGTCTGCTCTGGCTCCCAAGAGAGCTCCTCACGACCGCAATTGTCCCACCGGACCTTGACCATCCTGATCTCTTTATTGCGTAGCCGCTTGACCTCCGAGTCCTCAATCCGCACGTGCTTGACCTTTGTCGTCAACCCACTACCCACCGGCACTTGATCAACCGCAATCACTAGCGAAGGCTCTTGCACCGCCTTCCGGAGCACCGAAATATGGAATACATCATGTAAACCACTAAGCTCCACTGAAAGCTTCAATCGATAGGCCGCTTCACCAACTCTCTCCAGAACCTCAAACGGTCCAAGGTACCTCGGGCTTAGCTTTTTCAATCGCCGCACCCGCGAGACACCCTTGAACGGCTTGATCTTTAAGTACACATAGTCGCCCACAGCGAACTCCACATTCCTGTGCTTGGCATTATAGTACTTCGCTTGCTGGTCCTGAGCGATAAGCAACCTCTGCCGAATGGTTCTCACCAAAGAAGTAGCATCCTCCACTTACGATCGCTTATACAACTTTGACTCACCCGTTTCTAACCAAGACAACGGCGTGCGACATTTTCTACCATATAGGGCCTCGAAAGGCGCCATCTGAATACTCGCTTGGTAGCTATTGTTGTATGCAAACTCCACCAAATACAGGTGGTCTTCCCACTGCTTTCCAAAATCCAAGACACACATGCGGAGCATGTCTTCCATGGTTCTATTGACCCTCTCGGTCTGCCCATCCATTTGCGGAAGGAAGGCTGTGCTGAATTTCAGCTTTGTTCCCAACATTTGCTGCACAAGCCTCCAATCATTGGACGTGACCCCCCATCTCGGTCACTCACGATGCTGCGGGGCACACCATGAAGCCGTACTATGTTATCCACATAAAGCTTTGCCAACTTCTCCACCGGATCATCCTTCCTATGCGGAATAAAATGTGACACCTTCGTTAACCGATCCACGACCACCCAAATGGCGTCGTTCCCCTTTTGCGACCTTGGTAAACCGTGCACAAAGTCCATAGAGATGTCGTCAAATTTCCACTCCGGAATAGGCAAGGACTTAAGAAATCCTCCCAGCTTTTGGCACTCCGCCTTCACCAAGGCGCAAGTTTGACACTTTGTTACGTATAGCGCCACATCCTTTTTCAAACCCGGCCACCAAAACAGTTTCTTCACATCACGGTACATCTTCGTTCTCCCCGAGTGAATCGAGTACTTGGTATGGTGTGCCTCGTACAACAACTCCACCCGCAGATTACCCACACTTGGGATGCACAGACGACCGTCCTTCCAAAGTAATCCGTCCTCCACGGCGAATTGGGAATTTGACCCATCTAGAGCCTCTACCATGAACTGCTTCATATGAGCATCCATATCCAAAGCCTGCTGAATACGATCAGCCAGGTCATATTGGACTTCAGTTCAATTCAGAACTGCTTCAGCACTTGATTGCTTGTCCACACAAACAATCTCCAACGCCTCCAACTCCCGCACCAACCGCTCATCATGCATCGATAGCCAATTGGCTTGAGCTGGGGCTCGGCGACTCAACGCGTCCGCAACCGCATTCCCTTTACCAGGCACGTAGTGGATCTTGAATGTATAGTCCCCCAGGAACTCCATTCATCTACGCTGCCGCATATTCAGATCCTTCAGATCAATAAGATACTTCAGGCTCTTGTGATCGGTGTAGATATCAATCTTCAAACCGTACAAATAGTGTCTCCACAGCTTCAAGGCAAAAATCACGGCCGCTAACTCCAACTCATGGACCGGATAGTTCCTTTAATACACTTTCAGCTGTCTCGAGCCATAAGCTATTACACTTCCGTGTTGCAGTAGCACGCAACCCAAACTGCTGCCCGAAGCATCACTATAAATCTCATAGCCTTCGGTCCCACATGGCGAACTCAGCAAAAGCGTCGTGGTCAACCGACACTTCAACTCCTCAAAAGCTCGCGTGCACTCCGGCGTCCAAACGAACTTATGCTCCTTCCTCGTCAGAGTAGTGAGAGGTAATGCTATCCACGAGAAGTTCTCTATGAAGCGCCTATAATAGCCGGCAAGCCCCAAAAAGCTCCGGACTTCCGCTACCGTAGCAAGCTCAGGCCACTCCCGTATTGTAACAATCTTCGCCGGATCCACAGCAATACCCTCTCCACTCACTATATGCCTGAGGAACGCCACTGAGGATAGTCAAAACTCGCACTTCGAGAACTTGGCATACAACTGATTTCTCCTTAGCGTCTCCAAAACCAAATGAAGATGCTTGAAGTGATCTGTCTCACTTTGCGAGTACACCAAAATATCATCGATGAAGACGATCATGAAATGGTCCAAGTACTCCCTGAAAGTCCTGTTCATCAAATCCATGAACACTGACGGCGCATTAGTCAGCCCAAACGGCATGACCGTAAACTCATAATGCTCGTATCTCGTACTAAAAGTTGTCTTCGGGATATCACTCTCCCTTATTCGCAGCTGATAGTACCCAGCCTTGAGATCCAACTTCGAGTACACCGTCGACCCGACTAACTGATCAAAAAGATCATCAATCCGGGGGATCGGGTACTTGTTCTTCTCCGTCAACTTGTTGAGCTCCCGATAATCAATACATAGCCTCAAGCTTCCATCCTTCTTCTTAACAAAGAGGACCGGTGCGCTCCAAGGCGAAGAACTCGGGCGCACATACCCTTGCTCCAACAACTCTTGCAGTTGAACTTTCAGCTCCGCCATTTCCTTAGGCGCTAGCCGATACGGAGATCGTGACACAGGCTTTACACCTGGCACTAGCTAAATCGTGAAATCTATATCCCGCAGAGGCGGGGCTCCAGGAAGATCTGCGGGGAACACATCAGGGTATTCCGATACCACTGAAATACAATCCAACGCGGGCTTCGGCTTTGCAACCTCCACTAGCATAAAGAACAGTTCTGCACCGACACGAGCCGCCTTCACCACCTGAAGAGCAGACATCAACGTCTTGCTCGACCCCTTTAAGCCTGTAAAAGTCATCTCACGACTTGCTCCCAGCTTGACTTCCTTCCAACCGCAATCAATATAGGCTTGCTGCTCCGAGAGCCAGTCCAT
The DNA here is from genome assembly GCA_039583875.1 of Platanthera guangdongensis. NCBI lineage: Eukaryota > Viridiplantae > Streptophyta > Magnoliopsida > Asparagales > Orchidaceae > Platanthera > Platanthera guangdongensis. Next base: position 17,354,056 of record CM077149.1, read on the forward strand.
GCCAAATATAACGTCGAACTCCACCAACGGGAGTAAAGATGCCTGCAGGTCGAACTCCTGATTCCCAATACGAATCTTAACATCGCAGATCCTATCCGCTCGCATCGAACACCCATTGGGCAACAACACATCCAACTTATCCTTCGTCATCGAAGAAGGGACTCCGATGCGTGATATAAATCTTTCGGACAAGAAGGAGTGTGAAGCTCCTATATCAAAGAGTGCTCGTGCCGGATTTTCACAAATCAATACAAATCCTAAACAAGCATGGGTAAAGTAACATGTTCATAACAAGTATTTAAGGAAATTGACTTGCTATAAATTAAACTGTACCTGTCACCACATCAGCTTGTTTGATGGCATTCTGTTGGCCAAGATTATACACCCTTGGTTGGACCGGAGCATAGTGGGACGCGGTCGACTCCACCGCCTTGCCCTTCTCTTCATAAGTTGCTCCCGGCTTTCTTTCGGACTTGGGACGTCCACTCCAACAGTCGCGGGCAAAGTGCCCTGTCTTTCCACAAGTAAAACACGCGCCCGGGGTCCGACTCGTAGTCGCCCCAAAAGCACTAGAAGGAGCTGGACCCGAAGTCCTATGCTTCTTAAAGAATCTTTGATAGCCAGACTTTGAAGTAGTCGGCACTTTGAACCCAGATTTCTTCTCGCCCAATCCTTTCTTTGCCTGCACATTCTTCATGTCCTTCTCCAAGGACCGGGCCGTGTTGACCAAGGTTAAGAAACCCTGCGTCATCGGCCCCGAGAGTAGTAATCTCAACTCATCCCTCAAGCCTTCGTAGAATCGATTCATCTTACGCTCCTCATCCGCGATGGTGGAGCTAGCATATCGACTCAAACGAGTAAACTCGTGGAGATATTCATCCACGCTCTTCTCACCCTGAACCAACTTCAGAAATTCGTTCTCCAACGCTATCCTCTGCGTCGAAGGAAGGTATCGAGTCAAGAACAATCTCGAGAATTCTTCCATCGAGACATCACCAAGTTGCCTATCTCTCAGTAAGTGCAGCTCCAACCCTTCCCACCACATTCTCGCTTCACCGTCCAGAAGGAACGTAGCGATGGTGGTCATTTGCCACTCCTCTATCTCTGTTGCTGTCATGACTCTCTTCACCCTGGAGAGCCAGTCTTCAGCCTGAGATGGGGTTCCCAACCCCGAGAATACCGGAGGGTTAAAGCTCATAACATGCTTAAGCTGCATCTCGGTTGCCCTCCTTGGCACCACCGGTTCCACAAACACTTGCTCCACTCTCCTCGGCTCAGCCTCTTGAAGAGGTTCCTGCTCCATCGCAGGAGCGGGCTGCTGCGTTTGCCTTGCAGGCTGCGCATTTATCACGGCCAACACAGCTTCTGCCACCAATCGTATGTTCTCAGCCGATAAAGGTGTTGCAGGAGCAACATCTGGTGCACTGCTAGCCTCAGAAACTCGACGTTCTGATGGCCCAACACCACTTCTGGTCACCTATAGTGGTACAAAACACCGTTAAGTGACCAAATAAAATTGCAAACAGCAATTATAGGAACACACAGGTTCCTCAAACACGTGTACTTTCATTCCTAAGTGGGCATTCATGGGTTCTTTTACCGTTATAACGATGACGCACACAATGTGCTCACCACCCCTTAAAAAGAATTCGCCCACAAATTCATTTGAAGCCCAACCAAAACCAGTAGTCTGATACCAAATTGTAACACCCCCTATCCGTCGCATAGCATATAGCAGTAGGTCCGGCCGGGGCCCGACGTCGTATGCCACAGACAGACCGGGTGGTTACTTATGGAAACCATCCAACTAATCATAACGTCCTACATAGAGCATTCTAGCGGAAGCAGTTTATATAAGTTACAATAAAGAACCCAGCACTAAAGCTTGAATGTCCACTAATACCAAATAGGAATGTTACAAAATACACCAGTACAAGCCTTAAGGCCTTACAAAAATTGTTCACTTCATATTACATGTTTTACAAACCACGGCACGCAGGCCGGTCACACATGAATAAAGCAGTAAACACTTCCAATTGGGCCTTCGAGGGCCGGCTTCGCAAAAAGGGCTTTAGCCCGCTATTGACCGCTTGGTCCAGCAGCACCTGCAAACAACAAACCACCGCACGGTGGCAAAACAAGGCAACGGTCAGCAATGCTGACCAAATTATAACGATCCCGCCCCCAACTCGGGGCGGCGATGCTCCTTCCCTGCATTTCATTAGCATAAGTGGGCAATATAACAATATTCATTTCATCACAGGCGTAGGCTCAAACGGCCACACACCCCGTGCACTCAGGGCACATTCTCGGTGAACGCAGTCTAAGTCTGCTGACTCACCACCATCCCTTTGGATGGCCAATCAATGAGCAGTTTGTCTTCCCGGCATGGGTCACGGTAATAAAAACCATAGACCGCCGAAGACTCTCATCTATGCCAACGGCTCTAATCCGAACGACATAGAACGGGTACGGTTCCATCTAACCTGTGCTCACAACGCAACGGTAATTTAAACCATATGCGCCCGCAACGGTAATTTAAACCATATGCGCAGGTCAAAATTCTCCCGAGTCCCGTTTCCATCACATTTCACATAACTCGGTTATGTTCAAGTTGGCACTCAGGCCACCAAGTTGGCAAGATCACGCATCCGCCCAGTTTTCCGGGTGCACCTTTGGGTTAATCCCCAAGGCTCCCTGTTGCAATCTACCGTGTAGAAAACCTGAAAAACAACCAATAGCACGGAGTCTTCTCCGGCATTATGCAATGCAACATCACCGATCCAGACCAACATGTCCGGGTAGGCTTCACACATCATGCCTATGTCCGTTCTCGCTTACGGACTCTAAACAACGACTTCACATTTCTACCCGAAAGAATGCCTCCAACTCTCCGCAAACTCGCGAGAGCGGGCTTCCTATGCAAAGAAGGAGATCTACTCATGCTCAAGAAGAGAATCGTTACCCTAGCATTCCTCTTTGGCGCCATAGAAAAATAAGCGGATGAAAAGCACCGCACTAGCTTTGCCTCCGTGGATCCGGAGTCGGCTCGCGATTTGGAGCTTCGAAGCTCCTCCAATGGCCGGATCTAGCTCCTTCTTCCTTCCTTGGCTCTCCTCTCTCTCTAAGCTTTTAGAAAGATAATGACTTATGAAAAGTGAGGGTTTCTAAGTCCAATCCCGGGTATATCCCTTCAGGAACAACCCCCAGCCGTTGGATCATCAATTAAAGAAATGAACGGCTTTGATTCGGGACTGAAATGCCCAATCTGGACCGCACGCTGCCTGGCACACGCCCGTGTCCAGGTCCGTGTGCCTCATTTGCCATCAAAATCGGCTCGCCTGGAACAACACACGGGTATCGAACACGCCCGTGTTTGACCTGACATGCCCGTGTTCCACCTGACATGGCCGTGTGGCCGGCCGTGTACCCCCATCATTTTTCCCCGAAAACAACCCGAGCACTACACGGGTTCTAGGACACGCCCGTGTCTTTGCCTGTGTCACCTCAACACGCCTGGGCTCCAGGCCGTGTACACGGTCTCGACACTCGACACTTCGTCGAGCGAAGATCGTCGACCTGATGATACGGCCTTGGACACGCCCGTGTCCTAGGCCGTGTGCCTTGTCTCGACACATCGTCGAGTAGAGTGTCGACTTCCTGGGACGAGTGTCGACATGGGTTGACACGCCCTGCGACACGCCCGTGTCGTAGGCCGTGTGCCATGTCTCGACACTTTGTCGAACACAGAGTGTCGACTTTGCGGGCTAAGTGTCGACACGGGTCGACACGCCCTACGACACGCCCGTGTCGCAGGCCGTGTGCCCAGTCTCGACACAATGTCGAGATCAAAATGTCGACTTCTCGGCTGAGTGTCGACACAAGCCTGACACGCCCTGGGACACGCCCGTGTCCCAGGCCGTGTGCCTTCAGCCAAAACCCAAAACTGGCCCAAAACGTCCCTCGTCGCTCCTTTGAGTTTCGGGGCATTACACGCTCCATGCGAATATGTCCATGTTCTTTTGGATGCACGTCAGCATCCTGCCTTGATCCTCCGGGGTCAGCCCTCCGCTGACATGGACCTTCTCCTCCTTGCCTCCATGGGTGAGAACCTCCAGTTCCACCACCTCTTCCGTAGCCTCCAACCTGGACTGCTCCCCCCATTCTCCAACATCTCTCTCCTCTGGGATGAGGACTTCTGCCTCTACCTCTTCCACCACGGCCATTACCTCGGCCGACTCCTCCCGTTCTCCTCCTGTCGCCTCTACCTTGGCGCAGTTCTCTGCCTCCAGCTCCTCCCTGCCAGCTTCCTGCTCTGCCTCCTCCATCATCCGCTCCATCTCTTCGGCCCCCTCTTGCCAAGAGATAGAGTTCACGGCGGTGATGTAGCACTCCCTTACTACTTTGGGGTCACCCCAGACCCGGACCTGGATCCCCTTGGTGTTGAACTTTAAGCATTGGTGGAATGATGAGGGGACGTAGTGGAATGCACTGATGAGGGGCCTCCCGAAGATGGCGTTGTAGTTGCTGGGGCATCCACGATGACAAACCTGTAGTTCTGGGACTGCCCCCCCCCCCCCCCCCCCAGGGTGACATGGAGCCCCACTCCTCCTTCTATCTCCTTCCTCTCCCCCGAAAATCCAAACAAGGTCCCATCTGAGGCCAACACCTTCTTCGCCTCCACCTTCATCACGTCAAACACCTTCTTAAAGACGACGTCGACGGAGCTTCCGTTGTCGACGAGGATCCGGGAGACGGTGAAATTTTTGATGGCCGTCCGGATGACCAGCGCATCGCAAAATGGATCCTCATGATTCGGCATATTGCTCCTCAAGAAGGTAATCCTCTCTTCTGGGGGTGGGGTCTGGCATGTGGAGCCAATGCGCCGGCGATACATAGTGAGGAGGCTCACCCTCCAGGAAGCCTCAACCACCACTACCCTGCCCCACCCCCCCATGGATCACCCTGATCCGCCCTCGGGTCCCGACACCCACCCGGTCTTCATAACGATCCTCCTCCGCCCGAGGCAGGACCTCCTCAATCCACACCTCCTGGCGCCCCTGCTGCTGCTGCTCCCTATTTCCCCTCATTTTGAGGAACTCTGGTCACGTGGTTGTGGCGTGCCCTTCCTCTTGATGGAAGTCGCAGTAGGGCAACTCCACCCTAACTTCTATCCTCCTCCTCTTTGCTACTCTCCTCCTCTCCCCTATGGCTATTTCCATAGCATGTTCTTGATCAGGGAGTGGAGGCCTCTGCGCCTGCCTCCAGCCCGGGGGGTGGAATTGATCCTACCCCCCCTTGATGGCGATCCCTTCCTTGGTACCCTCTTCGTGGCCCCTGCTCTTGCAACTCGTGCCTCCAGCCCAGCCGATGGTCGGGCTCCTGATGCCCCCACCTGGGCTGCTGCTACCCCTGGAGCTGCCTCTGCTCCTTCTCTTCCTCCGTGGCCCACCTAGCTAGCTTCCGGGAGAACTCCAGATTCGACGCCTCCCTGTCGACTTCTCTCGCCGCTCTCTCCATCAGCTCCTTGTAGGATAGGGTGGTAATCTCTTCAGCTCCATCCTGAAGAATCCATTTTGTAGCCCTAAGGTGAAGGCCATCATCAGGCAATGGCATGGCACCTCCTGGACCTGGGTGACCTCCTGCTGGAACAGGTCGACGTAGCTCCCCAACGTCTCATTCACTCCCTGCTTGATGTGGAACAGGGACTCTGACTCCTTCTTTCTTCTCTTCGAGGTGGTGAACCTCAGCATGAACCCCCAGTATAGGTCCTCGAAGCAATAGATGGAGCTGGTCGGCAGCTAATGAAACCACTCCCTCGCCTTCTCCTTGAGGGTGATGGCAAAGAATCGGCACTTGAACCCATCTGACATCTGCCGGATTGAGACCATGTCCTCAAACCACTGGACGTGTTGGACTGGGTCTCCCTTCCCGGTGTAGTAGGACATCTCGGGTTACCTGAACCCCTCTAGAACTAGAGCAGAAGAGACCAACTCGCTAAAGGGGCTGCCTCCCCCTACCTAGCGAGTTGTGCATCTCGCAGACCCAGCTCGCTAATCCAGCCTCTGCCTGCTGAGCTGGGGAAGAGCACGCGCCCGGGGAGCTCGCACCCTCGGCCCTCCTCGGCCACTTCTTTCCCAGCTCGCCTGTCGGGGGCGTCCTCGCCCAGAGAGGGGGCGGCTGCGATCTAGGCAGCTGGAGTCGAGCACTCGGCCCGCGCACCGAGTGCGAACTTGACAAGGCCCAGCACCTCATTCCTGAAATCTTCAAACATCCCCACCGTGGCCAGAGGCGGTGGGGGGGGGGGGGGGGGGCGAGTCCGACCTATCTGATCCTTGTCCTCCCGTCATTGATCTCGCTGAAGATTTTCTGTACTGACCACGTTCCACGCTCACCGCACCAAAATGTTGAAACCGAAAACTCGGTCTCTTGTGGAGTTCACCCTTGGGAAGGGGTGATTGCGCACCTACTTCTCTCCTGCAAGAAAAACAACAAGGGAAGCAAAGAAGGACTGACCCAAGGGCTCGGCGGGAGGACCCACCACACACCTGGAAGATCTTAGAGCACTTCCCCTCCTTAGCCAAAGGCTGAGATAAGGTATCCTCAGAAAGCGCTTGAGAAATGGAGCAAGAGGGTACAAGAAGCATGCTTTCTGAGGTACCCCTTGGGTCCTATTTATAGATTTTTGAAAACGGCCAGCAAATAGCCAACTTTCGCTGTCCTGAACGGCTATGTGCAGTCCAGGTTGGCCTGCCAAAAACGTAACTCCGCTATTCTGAAAGGCTATGGGCAGGCCAGCGGAGGAAAAACAGTAAAAAAATACCTTAAAGACCTGGGCAAGCTGAGGAGCTCGGCCACCCCTGAAGATCCTGCTCGCCTGCTGTCTGCCGAGCTCGTTAGGGCGAGTACGAGCTGGGATACTAAACTCGCCCTTCGATCGGCCTCCATTAGTCGAGCTCATCTCTACGAAACCCAGACTTGGCTCGGCAAATGCCGAGCTCGGGGTGTAACAGCCCAAATTTCAGAATGGGCAAATATTGGGTGACACGGCCTGGGACACGGGCGTGTTACAGGGCGTGTCCCGCTCGGGTTGAGCAGCTGGGTGCGTGGTCGACGAAATTCTATCGACAAAGTTTTCGGGAGGTACACGCCCTGTGACACGGGCGTGTCAGGGGGCGTGACCTAGGGCGTGTCCTCCTTTGTGTCGACACTCGAGTCTTTGGTCGACAAAAGTGGTCGACAGAGGGAACACGCTATGCTACACGGGCGTGTACCATCCGACACGGGTATGTCGGAGAGCGTCTCTCCCCCTCTGTCAACAAAATGGTCTCGATGATCGTCGAGTGGCAAGCAAGGAGTACATGGCCTGTGACATGGGCGTGTCACAGGGCGTGTCCTGCTGTATCGAGAGGTCGACAAGTTTCTCTCGACGAGGTGTCGAGTGGGTTATATGCCCTGGGTCACGGGCGTGACTGTGCCGACACAGGAGTGTACCCTGGCCGTGTTCTATTTTGGATATGTCAGATTGAGTCGGTTCGTGTGACGCTTAAGGTACACGCCCTGTGACACGGGCGTGTCACAGGGCGTGTCAGGCCCAAAAAGTGATTTTGTCAAAATTTTCTGGCCATTCATTTCCCTGTTCTGGATCTAATGGTCTGGGCTTCTTTCCTATGGATAAAAAGGCCGAGAATGGGATAAATTCCCTTCATTCTGATCTCCTTCTTCTTCTTCTCATTCCAAGAGAGAGAAAGAGAAAGGTAAAGGCCAAGGGAAGAGGAGCGAGCTACTGGAGGAGCTGCGGAGGGCGGATTAAAGATCCGAGAACGGATTCGTGAAGGCAAAGCCGAGGCGGTGACTTCCATCTGGATACTTCATGGCGCCGAAGCGATCTTCAAGGCTAACGATCTCCTTCTTGGACATAGAAGTCCGTTCTTTATGCATGTGCGTGGGATCCTCCACCAAGAGGTGGATTTCATAAGAAATTACGTGGTTGAGTTTGCATTTAGAGCCGGAAGTGTGGAGTACGGCATAGGCATGCTGTGTGAAGCCCATCTGGATGAGTAGTCTAGATTGGTGATGATCATGGGTAAACCAGAAAAGACTTTGTGGATTTGATTAATGAAATGTTTATGTTTTATGGTATGGTTGTGTGATTGTATGGATATGGATGAATGAATGTATGGAGGCTTTGAATAAGCTCCTGGTTGTGGTGAGAGATCAATGGGTAGCATGGCTGGGGGAAACGCGGGATGAACCTAGCATGTTACACCACATGGTGTGGGTTGATCTATATTAGTGAGGATCGATGGGTGGCAAGGTTTGGGAGGAAGTGAGGTGGACCCTACTTGCTACACCACATAGTTTGGGTCGATCGGATATAGGTGAGGGGTCGATGGGTGGTAATGTCAGGGGAGCCTCGATAGACCTGGCTGTCATACCACATGGTGTGGTTAGATCTGCTCTGGTTGTTTGTGGATGTTGTGAGGTAGTACCTCTGAGTGGTATGGACGGGATGTCGCCAATAGTAAGATTGGTGGACTAGGATGGAACCGGCCAACCAACAAGTGAAGAGCCTCGGATCGGCGGTGTACGACTGGTATACCCGGTACACCAAAAAGGTGCCCTGAGTGCATGGAGCGTCTGGCGGATACCAGCGTTTGTGATATGATTATGATTGATAGTGTTGATTCATATAATTATGGAAATGCATACAAGGAAGGAACCACTGCCCCGGGTAAGGGGTAGGGTCATTATAATGGGTCAGCTAATGCTGACTGTTACTTTGTTTTCCGCTTTGGATTGGATGGCTAATTGCAGGTGTTGATGCTTGAATTGAATTGCTGGAGAAGAATGGAGGCTTGCTGCTAAAGGCCCTCGAAGGTCGTGCGAAGCGTTGTTGGATTTCATTTGTGGCCGGCCTGCGTGCCGATGTACGAAAATATATTTGTGTAAAAAGAAACCTGTAAGGCCTTAAGGCCATGTGTGTGTGAGTTGTAATACATTCTTGGTTTGGATATATAAATGTGGAATTTATATAGTAGTGGACATTCTTTGAGTTGAGTTCATGGTAACTTAAAATGCTGCGCTAGAATGTTTTGAGTTAGGATGCGAGTAGATTTTGATTTCCGCAAGGAATTTCGCCGCTTGTCTTTGATATATGGCATGGGGCCCCGGCCGGACCCACCGTTATATGCCACGTGACGAGTGGGGACGTTACAAAGTGGTATCGGAGCCAGGTTGAGATTGTTTAGGAGGAGAGAACATAATTGAACTCACGTATGTCCACTAGGAATGTATTTCATGCACGTAAGGGGCATGAGTGTGTAGTCAATGTATAATTACCATTATGACATGGTTGTTTAATGGTGTTTTGTACATTGCTAGGTGGCGAGGAGTGGTATTGGGCAGTCGGAGCCCCAGCGATCTGATGAGAGTGCAGCACCCGTTGAAGCGTCTATGCCTCCCTCGGCGGAGACCATACGAGTGGTGACGGAAACGGTGCTAGCAGTATTACAGGCACAGCCTCCTACTGGGCAGGCAGGGCTTACAGGGGTGCCAGTACAGGCTGGTGCAAGGCAAGAGCGTGCTCAAGTTGTGGTGAACGAGCAAGAAACGGTATAGTACCTGAAGCACTTTATGGAGTTTCATCCACCTACGTTTGGTGGAGCGCTTTCCACAATGCAGGCGGAAGATTGGTTAGCTCGAGTAAAGAGGATCCTGACTGCAATCAGGACTGCAGAGGAGAAGAAAGTGACCCTAGCCACTTTTTTGTTGGTAGGAGATGCGAGATTATGGTGGGATGATATGGAGGTGTGTCACTTGGCAAGTCGAGGTTTGGCGGAGGTTTCAATTGAGGAATTCTCCAGATTGTTTCTCGCCAAGTATTTGCCGGTGTCGCAGCGAATTGCGATGGAGAATGAGTTTCAACGTCTGGTGCAGGGTGAGACTGATATTGATACGTATCTGCACGAGTTTACCAGACTGGGGAGATATGCGGGGTCTACATTTGCGGAGGAAGCGTGAAAGACGAATCGCTTTTATTAGGGACTGCGGGATGAGTTGAGGTTGGTCCTCCCGAGTTCAGTGACCAAGGATTCCAAGCATTGGTCGAGACGGTCCGTGCCCCGGAGAAAGATTTGAAGCGGGTATAAGAAAAGAAGAGACTGGTAGGGGAGAAACCAGAATTTAAAGTGTCGCAATCGGAGCAGTCGGAGTTGAGAAGACGAGATAAGAAAAAGTTCAGGCCTGCTGAATCAGCTCCGTCAACTGTTTCTTCGGGCGCAACGTATGTGCAAGGACGCGTTGATACACGTATATGTTATAACTGCAGTAAGCAAGGACACATAGCTAAATTTTGTTGGAATGCCCCTGCGGGAAGTGAGAAAAAGACAGGTGCGTCTTATGAAGAAAAGGGGAAAGCAGTGGCCGAGTCATCTGCACCCCGGACGCAACCTCGATTGCTTAATTTGGAAGTACAAGAACCGCAAAGCTAAATTGGTGAAATTCAGCTTCGAGTGTTTAATTTGGCTATTACGCGAGAGATGCAAAATCGGGAGGCTGAGCGGAAGTAAGAATAATGACTTGTATCACTTTGGTGATGTGAATAATGTTGTATATAAGACAATAACTAATGCGATGGTTGTGTACATATATGTTATGTGTCGTGTTACATGTTGAAATGTTGGTGCACACTTGTGATATTTAGTGATCGATCAATTATGATATATGTATATGGTGGTGGTGGATATATAGAATGTTTATGGTTATAACTCACTTGATAAAGTTTGTGGATGAATGTGCACATGTGGAGGTTGACCAGTACAAAGGTTATTGTAACATAATATTTTGATGTCATAACATTTTGGTTGTTGTTTTTCTTCCTCTGTGCAATTTCGTGGACGAAATTTCTTGAAGGAGGGGAGGGTTGTAACAGCCCAAATTTCAAAATGGGCAAATATTGGGTGACACGGCCTGGGACACGGGCGTGTCCCAGGGCGTGTCCCGCTCGGGTTGAGCAGTTGGGCGCGTGGTCGACGAAATTCGGTAGACAAAGTTTTTGGGAGGTACACGCCCTGTGACACGGGCGTGTCATGGGGCGTGACCTATGGCGTGTCCTCCTTTATGTCGACACTCGAGTCTTTGGTAGACAAAAGTGGTCGACAGAGGGAACATGCCATGCTACACGGGCGTGTACAATCCGACACGGGCGTTTCGGAGCGTGTGTCTCCTCCTCTGTCGACAAAATAGTCTCGACGATCGTCGAGTGGCAAGCAAGGGGTACACGGCCTATGACATGGGCGTGTCACAGGGCGTGTCCCGCTGTGTTGAGAGGTCGACAAGTTTCTCTCAACGAGGTGTTGAGTGGGTTACACGCCCTGGGTCACGGGTGTGACTGGGCCGACACGGGCGTGTACCCTGGCCGTGTTCTATTTTGGATATGTCAGATTGAGTCGGTTTGTGTGCCGCTTAAGGTACACGCCCTGTGACATGGGCGTGTCACCGGGCGTGTCAGGCCCGAAAAGTGATTTTGTCAGAATTTTCTGGCCATTTATTTCCCTGTTCTGGATCTAATGGTCGAGGCTTCTTTCCTGTGGATAAAAAGGCCGAGAATGGGATAAATTCCCTTCATTCTCATCTCCTTCTTCTTCTTCTCATTCCAAGAGAGAGAAAAAGAAAGGGAAAGGCCAAGGAAAGAGGAGCCAGCTGCTAGTGGAGCTGCGAAGTGCGTATTGAAGATCCGAGAACGGATTCGTCAAGGCAAAGCCGATGCGGTGACTTCCATCCGGCTACTTCATGGCGCCGAAACGATCTTCAAGGGTAACGATCTCCTTCTTGGACATCAAAGTCCTTTCTTTATGCATGTGCGTTGAATCCTCCACCAAGAGGTGGATTTTGTAAGCGATTTCGTGGTTGAGTTTGCATCTAGAGTCAGAAGTGTGGAGTATGGCATAGGCATGTTGTGTGAAGCCCATCTGGATGGGTAGTCTGGATTGGTGATGATCATGGGTAAACCGGAGAAGACTCTGTGGATTTGATTAATGAAAGGTTTATGTTTTATGGTATGGTTGTGTGATTGTATGGATATGGATGAATGAATGTATGGAGGCTTTGAATAAACTCCTGGTTGTGGTGAGAGATCAATGGGTAGCATGGCTGGGGGAAATGTGGGATGAACCTAGCATGTTACACCACATGGTGTGGGTTGATCTGTATTAGTGAGGATCGATGGGTGGCAAGGTTTGGGAGGAAGTGAGGTGGACCCTACTTGCTGCACCACATAGTGTGGGTTGATCGGATATAGGTGAGGGGTCGAATGGTGGTAATGCCAGGGGAGCCTCGATAGACCTGGCTGTCACACCACATAGTGTGGGTCGATCTGCTCTGGTTGTTTGTGGATGCTGTGAGGTAGTACCTCTGAGTGGTATGGACGGGATGTCACCAATAGTAAGATTGGTGGACTAGGATGGAACCGGCCAACCAACAAGTGAAGTGCCTCGGATCGGCGGTGTACGACTGGTATACCCGGTACACCAAAAAGGTGCCCTGAGTGCACGGAGCGTCTGGTGGATACCAGCGTTTGTGATATGACTGTGATTGGTAGTGTTGATTCATATAATTATGGAAATGCATACAGGGAAGGAACCACTGCCCCGGGTAAGGGGTAGGGTCGTTATAATGGGTCAGCTAATGCTGACCGTTACTTTGTTTTCTGTTTTGGATTGGATGGCTAATTGCAGGTTTTGATGCTTGAATTGAATTGCTTGAGCGGAATGGAGGCTTGCTGCTAAAGGCCCTCGAAGGTTGTGGGAAGCATGGTTGGATTTCATGTGTGGTCGGCCTGCGTGCCGATGTATGAAAATGTATTTGTGTAAAGAGAAACCTGTAAGGCCTTAAGGCCATGTGTGTGTGAGTTGTAATACGTTCCTGGTTTGGATATATAAATGTGGAATTTATATAGTAGTGGACATTCTTTGAGTTGAGTTCATGGTAACTTAAAATGCTGCGCTAGAATGTATTGAGTTAGGATGCAAGTAGATTTTGATTTCCACAAGGAATTCCGCCGCTTGTTTGTGACATATGGCGTGGGGCCCCGGCCGGGCCCATTGTTATATGCCGCGTGACGAGTGGGGGCGTTACACGGGGTCGACGAATGCCGAGCTCGGGGCCAGATTTCTGTGCCGAGCTCGCTTGGGGCCTGGGTGATCTGAACTGGCCGGTCTGATTCCTGTCGACCCCACTAGCCGGATACGGGGTTGTACATCTATGTTTACGGAACGAAATATTATTCTCATTGACATATGTTGTTTTTAAGGATAAAAATTTTATCATGTCAAGTAAGACATGATAAATATGAGGAGATGGGTTTTTTTTCAAAAATAAAACTAGATGTTAATAAAAACATTGAGAGCAATTTTTATAAATTGAATGTTCATGTGTTTCAAAAAGCTTGAAGTAAAAAATAATTGAAGTGTATAGTTATTTTTTCTAACATAATACACATGTCTCTATTTTAGATAAATTAGAAGTAATGTCTAAAACAAGTCCCTTATCTTAAGAACAAATCATAGAAAATTTTTTGAAACTTAGCCCCGGATATCTAAATCTATCAATCTCTAATTAATAAACGAATACTAAATAAAGAATTAATGAAACTCGGAGATAAATAAACTTGCAACTATATTTTTGGAAAGCAAAAATGGTTAAGAATGAAATATTCGATTTATTTGTTTCATAAAAAGATTTTATGAAATTTTTTTTGAGTATTCATTTTTTGGTATTTTTAATTTATTATCTTTTTTTGTGTTTTGTGTTTTATTTTTTTAATATATACATACTAAAAATGCAAAAAAGATATATTTTTTTGAACTAAATTTTGTTTGTTTTCTAATTTTTTTATTTTTAAGATTTTTAACCAAATATATAAGAGAGGAAAAAGAGAAAAGTCATTTACAAAGAGGAGAAAGAAAGGAAGAGGGGAAAGAAAATAATATTTACAAAAATATTTACAAAAAATATATACAAAAAATATTTACAAAGAATATTTACAAAGTTAAACTAAATATTTTTGGAATTGTTTTATAATTTTTGAATTTTTTGATGATAAAAACAAAAATTATTTTTGGAGTTTTTATTTTGTAATTTTTGTTTTGTTTTGTCTTTATATATATATTTTTATTTTTAAAATTTAGGAGTGCAGAAAAGTGCAGAAAATAGATATGTTGAAAATAAAGCACGAAAACATCATCATACTTAAGCCCAACATTGTCCCCAATTTTGCAACGTAAGTACGCAGGACAAAAGGGAAGGAAAATGCAATATTTACAAACAAAAGAAAGAGGGAGGGTAGAAGCTTCCCTGAAAGGAGGTCGGGGAGGGCCAATTAGGAACCCTGTATTATTAAGAACAAAACAACAATGAAAAAGTAAAAAAATAGCAAAAAAGCTAAACATGGGGTGCCTCCCAGGAGCGTTTTTTTTATAGTCGTATAGCTTGACTATTTTGGCGGTTTATATGTCGAGGAGGGTTATGGTTTCGATATTACCGACCACAGGATCATATGCTAGATATAATTTTAAGCGATGACTGTTTACTTTAAACGATCCTATTTCCAGGTGGGAGACGAGTACGGTCTCATATGGCCAAACCTCTTCAACTTTGAAGGGGCCGAACCATCGTGATTTTAGTTTACCGGGAAAAAGTCTAAGTCGTGAATTATAAAGAGGGACAAGATCGCCCGGAGAAAAATTTTTATGGGGCTTGAGTTTTCGATCGTGATAAAACTTAGAACGCTACTTATAGAACTTATTGCTCTCGTAAGCGTTTGCACGCCATTCATCGAGCTCGTTTAGTTGCAGTTTTTTATTTTGAGCGGCTAAGTTAGCGTCGAGATTTAAGAGTTTTAAAGCTCAAAGAGCGCGATGTTCTAGTTTTACGGGGAGATGACACGCTCTGTCATAGAATAATCGATATGACATACAACCAATTGCGGTTTTGTATATCGTACGATATCCCACAACGCATCGTCGAATTTGATGGACCAATCTTTCATATTAAGTGAAACGGTTTTTTCTAATATACGCTTAATCTCTCGATTTACTACCTCAACTTGGTCACTTATTTGTTGGTGGTAGGGGGTGGCAAGTTTGTGTGTGACTTCATATTTAGCTAACGTCTTAGTCATTTGGGTGTTACAAAAATGCGTTCCTCTATCGCTCATAATAGCGTGAGGTGTGCCAAAGCAAGAAAATAGTTTTTTTTAAGAAAGGTAACGATGACTCGCATATCGTTGGTGGGGAGAGCTTGCACTTCCGCCCACCTTGATACGTAGTCGACCGCCACTAAAATATAATTATTTTTAAAAGATAGAGGTAGGGGGCCAACAAAATCGATGCCCCACAAATCAAAGATTTCACACTCTAAAAATAAAGTTTGGGGCATCTCGTCGTGACAGGAGATGTTACCAGACCGCTGGCAGCTATTGCAGGAGCGCACAAAACTTTGAGCGCCTTTGAATAGAGTAGGCCAAAAGAAGCCCGCCTCCAGCGCCTTCCACGCGGTCCGGTTGGCTTGATAATGCCCATCAGCCGGACCCTCATGGCAGTGCCTAAGTATTTGTGTGCACTCCACACCCGCGACGCATCTTCGAACCGCTTGGTCCGCACAGATGCGAAAAAGAAAAGGGTCGTCCCAAAAGAAATATTTCAAGTCAGAAAAGAATTTCTTCTTTTATTGGTTCGAAAAATCTTTTGCGAGCATCCGCAAAACTAAATAGTTCGCAAAATCTACGAACCAAGGCGGGGAAGATGAAATAGTGTTGGATCCCTAGTTGATTTGGGCTAGGTTCACTGACTTAGGATGTGACCCATCATGTATAGCCAGGGTCAAAAGTTATGTCCTAGAGTCTAGGCCAAGTCCTTAGGTTTAATTTCAGATGGACCAGCTATCAACAAGACCATCAGAGACTTCAGACTTAGAGGTTTTCAAGACTAAGTAAAGTGAGTTCGACGTTCGTCGAACTCAGCTCGACGAAAGGTGTTCTGCGCTCGACGATCGTGAGACATTTCTTGGTGCTGATCTCGACGATCTTTGTTCTCTGTTCGATGAATGTTGAGGTTCTTCATCAAGCCAAATTCAGGACAACTTCAGAATTTTTCTAAGTCCAGCTTCAAGCTTTGGTCGACGAATTAGATTCTGAGCTTGACGAACTTGGACCTCAAGTTCTCAACTTCTTAGGTCGACGAAGTCAGCTTCTCAGGTCGACGAATTTGGATCTCAGTTCGACGAATACTGTCTGACAGTGATAATTATCTGCACGACGAATGATTAATCTCAGCTCGACGAATGAAGATTGTCTGTTCGACTAATGAAGATTTTCTGGACGACGAACTCAAACTCAGCTCGACGAATTGCGTTCTTCGTTCGACGAATCCAGACTAGGTCATCTTCAGTTTCCTGTCCTGTTCCTTGGCGATGATTCTGGAGTTATTAATGCCAGATCTTCTCGGAATGTTACCGTTGGAATGTGCATTGACTATGGATGATTACATGCCGTTTTTCCATGGGACAGTTGGGGAAATCATTGATTGTCGCTTCCTTCCAAGGCCGACTGCAATTACTGCTCAACATTCGAATTTTGAATGTTGTCAGTCAGTCATTCAGTCACAAAAAAACAAGCAATACAGTGATACAGACAGACAATCAGACAGACACTCTCAGATTGCACAGAAGAACAATCATACTGAAATCAAAAGTTCTACTGCAATTAGCCTGACCAGAGAACATTTTCAAGAAGAAGAAGAACAACCAATCATTATCAAGAGTCTTCTTCCTTCAACTCTACAGGACTACTTCAAAGGACAACAATTTCAATCTGTCAAAGGAGTTCCTGAAACAAATTCTAGTCCAGACATTCTAGGTCTTTGAAGACCTATCACCCTGAAGCAGTGCTCCAGTATTCCTGATTAATTTAAGATCTCAGGGGGTGCAAATTCTGCTACAATCAATCCAAAAGTCTTCTCAGCTGTTTTGAGAAAGTGAAGACACCATCTCTTTATTTCCAATTCTTGTACAGGGTTTTAATTCCCTTCAAACTTATTCTGGTTGCAAGTCTACCTCCAAAAGACTTGAGGTTTTGGTTTTTGAGCACCTGAAAAAAAGCTCATTGGTGTCAGGCACCAGATCAAAAACCTAAGTGGATTCCTACCAGGGTGGTAGAAGAGTGGATGTACCCAGGTTGGGGAACCACTATAAAATTTCTTGTGTCGTCTGGTTGCCCTTCTTTGTGTTTTGGCTATGCTCTGTGATTGCTTTGTTTGTTGTGTTTAGTTTTATTTAATTACTGACTTGTTCACCTAGGCTTACAACAAAAGTTGTAAAAAGTTTTGAAGAAAGCACAATACTCTATTCACCCCCCTCCCCTCTAGAGTATTTCAGATCTAACCTGCACTTTCAATTGGTATCAGAGGGAGGTTGGTTAAAATACCACACCTTAGTGGTTGCACAGGCTAACACCTGAACCACAAAGATCCCTCTAGTTAGATCTGTTTGTTTGCTTCTGTTATTAGATTTATCTTTTCACAGACATGGCCCAAAACAAAGATTATGCAAGCATCAGACCTCCAGTGTGCAACCTCAACAAGTTTTCCTTCTGGAAGGCAATAATCAAGTTATACATGAATTCTATTGATGAGGATATCTTTTCTGTTATTTTGACGGGTGCACCTCCAGCACCTACAGCTTTTACCAACACTTCTACCAACATGACTGCAGTGCCCCCTCCAGAAAACAATGATGCCTACAAGAAAGCCAAGATGGCAGATGCTAAGGCAATGAATATCTTAGCCCAGACTATGTCAGATGACATATTCCAGAAGGTGGCTGAGTGCACCTCAGCCAAGGCCATTTGGGATTCCCTCAACCAAATGGTAGCTGGCTCTGCAGATGAAAGAAAGGACAGAAGATCCAATCTCATATCCCTGTATGAGAACTTTAAGAAGGATGAGAATGAATCAGTGGCAGAAATGTACAACAGGCTGAGCACAATCATCAATGAGCTCAAAACCCTGGATAAGGACATCACCTTGACAAAGGTGAATGACAAGATATTGATGTGCTTCCCTAGATCTTGGGATTCCAGAATCTGGACAATTAAAGAAGCCAGAAGCCTCAGTGAGATATCAACTGAGTCTCTGTTAGGCAAATTGAAATCCTATGAGCAGCTGATCAAATCAAGAGAAGCAGCAGAACAGAAGACAACAACTCCAGTTAGAAAGGAGCACAACATAGCCTTCAAAGCATCTGAAGAAAGTGAGACATCAACTTCAAATGAAGAACTCATGAGCCTCTTTGCCAAAAAGTTCTAAAAGATGGCAAGGAAGGATTTCAGAAGGAAAACATCCAGACAGGATGATAAGCCCAAGTATGACAAGACACCAACCAAGGAGGTTGTGTGTTTTGGGTGAAGAAAGCCTGGACATTACATCTCAGAATGTCCAGAAAACCAGAAGAAGGACAAGAGCAGAGAAAAGGACTCCAGGAGAAAGCACAGCAGCAGACCCTCCTCCAGCAAATATAAAAAGAAAGACAAGGGATTTGTTGCTGAGACTTGGAGTGACACTGAAGAAGAAACATCTTCCTCCAGCTCAAGTGAAGAAGAGGAAGAAGCAAGATCCAAGGAGGTGTGTCTAATGGCAATTGATGCCTCCAGGAGCAATTCTGGATCAGAAGAAGAATCTGAAGATGAAGCTGCCTCAGACTCAGAGGCAGATCAGGTTATCTATAGCTTTGACTTTAGTTCTGATTTATTTAAAGCTGAATTCAAATCTATGTGCTTACACCTAATCAATTCAGAAAAGGAAATAAAAACTCTTAGATAAAGATTAGGGAGTCTTGAATCTGTAAATTCAGACAACATAAAGCTAACAGACCAACTAACCTTAGCTAATGAACAAATAATTAAATTAAAATTTGAATTATGTGAGGCCAAACAACTTGAGCAATCTCTCAATGGTAGAAGCCTCAAGCTGATGGACATCACAAGCACAGTGAATGCCAGATTAAATGGCAAGCTGGGCTTGGGTGCTTCATCAAGTTTACCCCCCATAATTAAGAAAAATATTCTTACAACCCCTATTAAGTTTATCTCTGCAAAGGGAAAAGAAAAGTTAATAAACAAACCATTGTCTGAAAACAATCCTAAACATATAGACAAGAGAAACCGAAATCAGAAAATAGTCAGTAAAAACAAAGTTCAGCGGCATTCGTAGAACTCAGATTGACGAAATGTGGCCAGTTCGTCGAACCCAGATCGACTAACGCTGAACGCAAATTTTAGTTATAATAATTCGACTAACTGCGATCGACGAACTGTGTATGGTTCGTCGAGCAGAGGTCGACGAACTTAGGGTGCAGAAGATGACTACTGTCATACTCTGAGCAGAGATCGACGATCTCATCCCTATTCGTCGAACTCTGGTCGACGAACTTACAACACTTCATCGAACCCAGAAAGACCAAACCTAAATCATTTCTCTTACAGAAATTTTAAACCTATGAATAAGACATTTAATCCAGTAGCTGATTGGGTAATTCCACCTAGGAGATATCACCACTTAGGTTATAAATCACAACCTGCATTATCAGTTATATCCAGTTTCTCTTTTCAGCCAAATAAAGGACCCAAGGTAACCTGGGTCAAGAACAATTGAATTTTGTTTTTCTTTGCAGGTACAAGTGAAGAGCTGTCCAAGGGTAAGTCAGACTTGGTACTTGGATAGTGGTTGCTCCAAACACATGACAGGCAGCAAGGGCAATCTATCCAATTACAAGCCCAAGCAAGGACCAAAGGTGATTTTTGGAGATTCCAATAGTGGTCAATCAGAAGGATATGGGACAGTGAAGATTGGATCAGTTACCTTCAAGAAAGTAACATATGTAAGAGGACTCAAACATAACCTTATATCCATAAGTCAATTATGTGATGAAGGTTATCAGGTACATTTTAACTCTACTTCTTGTTCTGTTATTGATAATAATAACAAAACTGTTTTAATTGGACTTAGACAAGGTAACATATACTTAGTAGATTTTATTTCCGCCACAACTGATATCTGCTTACTGAATATTACTAGTAATCAAAATGAGTTATGACATAAAAGACTAGGACATGTAAACCTTAAGAATATATCTAGGTTATCTAAGGACAACCTTGTTATAGGCTTACCTTCTGGCCCCTACAAGAAGGAAAGCCTATGTAGGGCTTGTCAATTAGGCAAGAAAACTAAAACTAGCTTTAAATCCATTAATAAAAGTGATTCACCTAGTATATTGTATTTGCTTCATGTGGATCTATTTGGACCCATTGCAGTACAAAGCCTAGGAGGGAAGTCTTATACTTTAGTGATTGTTGATGACTTCTCTAGATTCAGTTGGGTAGCCTTTCTGAGAGCTAAGTCAGATACATTCAAGGTTCTTACAGATTTTCTCAGGACCATACAGATTGAGTTCTCTACTCATGTTGCATTGATCAGAAGTGATCATGGAACAGAGTTTGAGTCTCTTCTTATGCATGAGTTCTGTGAGAAGGAAGGTATCAGGCAGTGCTTCTCAGCTCCTAGAACTCTCCAACAAAATGGGGTTGCTGAAAGGAAAAATAGGACACTCATTGAATCTGCAGGTATATTATTAGCAGATGCTTACATGCCTCTATCCTTTTGGGCAGAAGCTGTAAATACTGCTAACTATGTACTGAATAGAAGCCTTATACATAAACTGAAAAATAAGACCCCCTATGAATTACTTAAAGGGAAGAAACCTAAAGTCACTTACTTTAAAGTTTTTGGTTGTATTTGTTACATTCACACTAATAACAAGAGATACATTAGAAAGTTTGAGGCTAAGGCTGAAGAAGGGATTTTTCTAGGATACTCCCAAGTAAGCAAGTCCTATAGGGTTTTCAATAAATCCACCCTTAAAATTGAAGAATCTGTTCATGTATCTTTTGATGAAGCTAACATGTCTTATAAGGAGAAAGAGATTTCTACCAATAGCCTTTTGCAGGTTCCACAACTGTGTGAGTCTATGGATGGACTAAACCTTACCCAAGAAATATCAACCCATCCTACTCCACAGGTTGCTGAAGAAAGTAAAGAAGAAATTCAAGTGGAAGTGGCTGAACTTCCCTCAACAGCTAGTACCATTCCTCAAGAGGAATTAATTACTGAAGTTGTTGCTCAACAAACTCCACCAACTAATCTTGTCACACTTAGAGATCACCCCAGATCTCAAGTGATTGAAGACATTTCAGCGGGTGTACAGACAAGGCATCAACTCAACCAAGACTTGATGCATGCCTGTTTTCTCTCTCAAACTGAACCTCTCACCATCCATGAAGCTGAGCAAGATCCCCACTGGATCATTGCAATGCAAGAGGAACTAAATCAGTTTGAGAGATGTAGAGTTTGGGATTTGGTTCCAAGACCCCATAACTACCCAGTTATTGGAACCAAATGGGTCTACAGGAACAAGTTGGATGCTCAAGGCAACATAGTGAGGAACAAGGCTAGGCTTGTTGCTCAAGGCTACAAGATAAAGGAAGGAATTGATTATGACCAAACCTTTGCCCCTGTTGCAAGGTTAGAGGCCATAAGAATATTCCTTGCCTATGCAGCTCACAAGAGATTCAAGGTCTACCAAATGGATGTCAAGAGTGCATTTCTGAATGGAGTACTTCAAGAAGAGGTTTATGTAGAACAACCTCCAGGTTTTATCTCTCCAGCTCAACCCTCTTTTATTTTTAAATTGCATAAAGCTCTTTATGGTTTAAAGCAAGCTCCAAGAGCTTGGTATGACACCTTAGCAAGCTTTCTTTTAGAGCATAAATTTACAAGAGGAACCATAGATAAAACTCTTTTCACTAGACATCATAAGTACCAAATTTTGTTAGTACAAATATATATGGATGACATCATTTTTGGGTCTACTGATCCCAAATTGTGCAAGAGGTTTGCTGACCTCATGCATTCTAAATTTGAGATGAGTAGCATGGGTGAGCTTTCCTACTTCCTTGGTCTCCAAGTGAAGCAGCTCCCAGATGGTATCTTCCTCTCCCAAGCTAAGTATGCTAAAGAGCTTATCAAAAATTTTGGGATGGGTGATGCTTCAGGGATGAAAACCCCTATGGCTATAAATGTTGTTGTGGATTCTGATGCAGCAGGGAAACCTGTAGATCAGAAAAATTATAGGGCAATTGTTGGATCCCTATTATACCTAACATCTAGAAGACCTGATATAATGTTTGTCACATGCCTTTGTGCTAGGTTACAAGTGAAACCTAAAGAATCTCACCTTATTTTCCTAAAAAGAATTTTGAGATATATAAAGAGTTGCCCTAATCTAGGACTCTGGTATCCTGCAGAGTTAGAGTTTGAGTTAACTGGATACTCAGATGTTGAATATGTTGGATGTAGAGTGGACAGGAAGAGTACCTCTGGAACTTGCCAGTTCCTTGGTATGAGACTTGTCTCCTGGTTTTGTAAAAAGCAGACATCTATGTCTACATCAACTGCAGAAGTAGAATACATGGCTGCTGGCAGCTGCTGTTCACAGATGTTATGGATACAAATTCAACTCCTACACTATGGTGTCAACTTAAATAATTCAACTTTATTTTGTGATAATACTAGTGCTATTGCTATAGCACAGAATCCAGTTCACCATTCTAGGACTAAACATATTAAAATAAGACCATTTCATTAGAGATAATGTAGACAAAAAGAAAATAAACTTAATTCATATTCCTACTGACTTACAGAGAGCAGACATTTTCACCAAACCCTTGGATGAGAAAACCCATCTGTTCTTTATAAATCAACTGGGAATGATTAATGGAGAAGAGTTAACCTAGTTTCTGTCTGCATTCGACAAATTTTCCAGAGTTCGTCGAACGGAGTTCGACGAATTAAGGAAAGTTTAAGAGATTCTCGTCGAACGGAGATCGACGAAATCTCTGTGTGAGGAAATAATTTTCGTCGACCGGAGATCGACGAACTTTGCTTCAGAAGACGTTTCGTCGAATGGAGTTCGACGAACTGTTTTCGATTCTTCTGAATGCGATCGACGAATTAATTGTCAACAATTTATTTCGTCGAGCTCAGTTCGAAGAATTGTTTCTTTTTCGTGGAACGGAGATTGTCGATTCATATTCTGGAAAACTTATATCTAGGTTTTCTTCGACCTCCGTCCCGCGCTTTCAGTTCTTTTGCTCTTGATCGCTGTTTTTCTCTGTGTTTTTCTTGCAGGTCATCAATGGCGATTCCCACAGGAGCTTTGGTTGCGATGAAGTTTGATACTGGATTCGACATGGATTTTGAGTCTTTCCAGCATTCTGACCCCATTTTCCTCTATATCTTGGAATTGCTGGAAGAACTGAATCTGAAGGACTTCATGACTCGGAGAATTAAACTACATGCGACTGAAATACGAGAATGGGTATACACATCTACGGTTTCTAAGGAAGATGTTCTGACAGGCAACATCGAAAGTCATGCTGTTCCGTTATCTCCCGCAATTCTTTCTGAGATATTTGGATTG
This sequence comes from Platanthera guangdongensis, assembly GCA_039583875.1. Taxonomy (NCBI): domain Eukaryota; kingdom Viridiplantae; phylum Streptophyta; class Magnoliopsida; order Asparagales; family Orchidaceae; genus Platanthera; species Platanthera guangdongensis. Next base: position 17,377,645 of record CM077149.1, read on the forward strand.
GTGAATGGAGAAGATAACATGGAAATGGATTCTGAAGAGTTTGGTGACATGCTAAAGTTAATGGGTTTTTCAGGAAGCAACCCTAATAAGCTGTTGAAGAAGAAACTATCTGTCGCGTACCAGTTTCTGGCGGACATTGTCGGAAAAGTGCTGATGGGAAAGCACTCAGAGCATGACTACATAACCCGGCATCAATTCCTAGTTATGTGCGCCGTAGTGAATAAGAGAAGTGTCAACTGGGGAACAATATTCTTTGAGTTAATCAAGAAAAAGAACAGTAAGAAAGAGGTCTGCTTCGGCAGAATTTTTGGAATTTTCCTCCAGGAGAAGGCTGGTGAATGCATGGTCTCCCCGACCATCTTCATCAATGTCAGCAAGTGCCTCACATGCGCTCTATTTGGCAGGTGGGAGAGGACTATCTCCAAGCCCTCAAAGGCTTCTTCCTCTTCCATCCAAACTTCTGAGAGCACCAGGGCTGTAAAAGTCGCTCCCCACCATGCAGAAGAGGTCCTTCCATCTCCAGCATCTCTTCCTGCACTTCCAGCCAAACAACTCCCCTCCTCTTCCATTCCTTCTACCACACCTAAATCTCCACCACATACTCATGTGCCTACCCCTCCTCCATATCCACCTCTGGACATCATAAATATTCCTACAATCCCAGCTTCACCCCATGAGACATCTATTCCTACACCTCCTCAGTCTCCACTTCTCCCTCATTTGTCATCCATTCCATCTAACACCATACCATCAGACACCATCATGCCAGATGCCCCCATTCCATCTGTTATTCCTCCTTCCATTCCATCCTCTTCCCCTTCCCCATTTGATCCATCTACCATCATCTCCTTGCTCACTCCCCTCATCAAATCTCTCATCCAAGAGGCCATTACACCTCTTGTGACCTCCGTCAATTCTTTATCTGCCCAGATTTCTACACTATCTGCTGCCCCCTCTTCATTCAGGGGCCTGGCTCCAGGTTCTCCTGAACCCAGGCAGGGGGAGATGCTCAGTGATGAAGTTACAGCAGATGCAGATGCAGCAGCAGCAGCAATCACAGTAGTAGTTCCCTCTACAGCAGATGTAGATTCAGATTCAGATAGAGAAATTTTGATGGATTTTGATTCTAAGATGATTGAGTTAATTCATTTTATGGACACTGACATTGATTTAGATGAGTCAGTTGAGCAAATAAAACTTGTTGGTGATTTCCAGTTAAATCCCACAGTTAATTTGTCTGCTTTGTTGAAAAGTTTTGATACTATTTTTGTACAGCTACCCTTTACTAAGCCACATTTGGCTATTGTACCCTACACCTCTCCAGTAAGTCCAGCAGTTGCTAAGCAACTCTGTGACAATTCTGCTATCTCAGCTTCTAGTCCAGAGGTCATTCCAGAAGAAATTTCAGCCCCCAGCTTTGTTATGGATGACTCTCCAATGCCTGATTTGGATGAGCTTATTCTAGCTGACATTGAAGAAGAGAATAAGGCAGCAGCTGAAAGCTCTGTCCCCACTGTTTCTGATTCCTTTACAGTCTCCTCCTCTTCTGTTGTTGATATTCCAGTTCCTGAACCTTCTGCCCCTCCTCCAGAAAAAGCAGTTATTTCTGATAAAGCTTTGAAAGCTTTGGATGCTCTTTATGACATCCCTCAGGGTTCTAATTCTGAAGAAGAAGATGATGATGATGACTCAGATGAAGATGCAGCCAGTAAGAAAAAGAAGATGCTAGCAAAGAAAAGAAAGGCTCCTCCTCCTCCAGCTCCCAAGCCAAATCCCACTGCAGACACCCCCTATTATATTCTGCACAATGTTGCTCCATACAAGAGAATGCCTGCATGGATGTGGCTATCCAAGAACCAGTAGAAAGAAAGAAAGAGAAGCAGGAGATATTCCCCTCCTCCAGTGCACAGATTCAGGAAGGACCCTCCTCCTCCTCCTCCAGCAGCTGGTGCCTCTGGCTCCTCTAGCTCTCAAAGATCTGCCCCAATGCAAACATATCAGAGACAATCAGGGAGATCTTCTGGAAGCAGCCAGCAGAGGCAGCCATCCTCTTCAGGATATCAACATCAACAACATCAGCAACAGCAGCAACAAATTTCTGATGTACAAAAAGTTGAAAGTCCAAAAAGGCCTCTCTCTCCTCCAATTCCTTTTGAAGACCCTGAAACTGCTAATACTGCAAAAATGGCCAGATTCCAGGAATTAATTGGCTTATCTCTGATTAATAAAGCCAAGGCTGAAGGCAAAGATACATCAGGACTCTCAATAATGTCAAAGTATAGAAAAGAAGAGCTGAAAAGATTTGGCAAAGGAAACAAGCTATTCAATGTTGATGACTACATGAAACTTCATCCAGAAGCAGTTGTCCCTAGAGCAACATCATTGAATATTATTGGGACAGCTGATATGACCATGACAAAGGCTCAGGCTTTAGATCCCAAGAGAGAAGTCATATTCAAAAAGCCAGGTGAGCAGACAGCTGAAGACAAGTCCAAGCAGAAGAAGCCAAAGAAGTAATTTTCATGTTGTTTCAATTTCTGCCTGTTTTTGTTTTTCAAACTATGCTATCTGTTTAAAACAAAGCTGTGTATATATATATCTGATGCATGTGTTGGTAATTCTCTGCCAGATATATTTCTTTTCCTACTTTGTTTTTTGGTTTGTTTATTTTTGAGTCTCTGTTAGTGACCTCACCCAAATAGGGGGAGATTGTTGGATCGCTAGTTGATTTGGGCTAGGTTCACTAACTTAGGATGTGACACATCATGTATAGTCAGGGTCAAAAGTTGTGTCCTAGAGTCTAGGCCAAGTCCTTAGGTTCAATTTCAGATGGACCTGAAAGAAAACGGTTGTCAACCTAAATCACCTAGAGGGGGTGAATAGGTGAGTTGTGCGTCTTTTTGCGGAATACGAAATAGTTAGAGCACATCACAGAACGATCTACCAATATCACAGACGACACAAGATCTATAGTGGTTCCCCAACCTTGGGTAAATCCACTTTCCCTCACCGATCTAGCAATCAACTAGACTCGGCTACTCCACTATCTCGGATCAAAAATAGATCCTACCCTCGGAACAAAGTTCCTACAAACTCGATCCAAACAAAGGGATCTACACCTCGGAAGATAACCCTTCCTACAAACTCGGAGTAAAGAAAAACTCCTACACTCAGAGAAGATTTCTCCTACAAGATTAATAAAGTGTTTACAAGAATACAAACAGTAAATCACTCAGATCTGAATGAAACGGCCAGGATCTTCTTCTTTTCAACTTTGCAGCACTTTCAGAAATCGGTGAAGAGGTTCTCGGCTTCGATCTGGATTTACTCGCTTTTACAGAAATCGAGAGAGAATATGATCAGCGAAGTCGATCTCGATCTGTAACTTTCTTCAGAATAGTCCTCTGAAAGTAAAAGCTTTGGCCGGAGAAGAAGGCGGCGGCGGCTTCCGATTTGCGAAAATCAGAGAGGATTCGGCTGAAGAATATTTCTCGAAATAGAATGACAAGAAAGCTTGGAGAATACTTAGGGTTTGTCATTTTCTGATAAGACCTTATATAGGAGAGACTAACGGTCATAATCGGTCATAATGATGTACACGTGGACCAATCATGTCGTGTGATTTGAAAAATCCAGTCAGAAAAATGACTTAATAAAATTTCGGAAAGATTCAGCCAACTACACGAGTAAGTCAATAACTACTCGAGTAGTTGAATAACTACTCGAGTATATGAAGGAGGACATACTCGGGTATATGTAGATAGACTACTCGAGTATATAGAAATTGACTACTCGAGTAAGCAGACAGGACTACTCGAGTATATGTAGAGACTTACTCGAGTATATGAGGATATACTCGAGTATTGGAAAAGCTACTCGAGTATGTTACATAAACTACTCGAGTACATGAAGTACTACTCGAGTGGGATACTTAGAAAAATTCTGAAGATGAAAGCAACCAACTACTCGAGTAGTTGAACTAAACTACTCGAGAGGAAGTAATCTACTCTAGTAGGTGAAAGTTCTACTCGAGTAAAAGACTTAGAAAATTTCTGGAGTAGGGAAATATCAGGGTACACAAGCGACACATGATCTACTCGAGTAGGTATAATGAACTACTCGAGTATGTTTCTATCTACTCGAGTATGTGAGTATACTTACTCGAGTTCATGACTTAGAGAAATTTTGAAGAGGAAACCCTTTAATACTCGGGTATAGAGTAATCTACTCGAGTATATAAGCATGCTACTCGAGTATATGAATATATCTACTCGAGTAGTTGACTTAGGTACTCGAGTATATTATACTCAGACTACTCGAGTAGGTGAAAGCCCTACTCGAGTAAAACACTTAGAAAATTTCTGATGTTGGAAAAACTGATTCTTCTAGAGTAGCCAACTTCAAATGCCGTTCTCATAGTCCAATAGCTTGAATATGAAGTGTATCCCAATAGAGAGACCACACATGAGTCAACACCTTGGAATATGCAATGAGGGATTACATTGCACAGTTTCTGTGTTTGGTGACCCACTGTGAGCTGACATTGGTTTACACCTCCCAGTGAAATTCCTGCAAACATATAGCTCAAACCAAGCATCAAATACAACTTAATTCATCTTAGTTCCATGGTGACTTCATCAAATCTGGGTTCATGTGGATGAAATACCCAACAATCTCCCCCTATTTGTTGAAGTCAGAACCCTTTACACTAAGGTGAATTATGGACATAAAAGAAACTAAGAAAGAAAATATGAGCAGGTAAGCAAGGATCATGAAAAGGATAATTAGACAGTAATGATGAATTGTATATATATGTAAGTTTCCAAAAACATCAAGTCTACAATTTGTCATTTCAATTTCTCATCATCTTTTAGGTTTGAGCTTGGGATTGCTGCTTATCCATCTTTTCTTGCTGTCTCCTTAGGTAGCTGAAAGGCTTATGGAAATACTTAGGAGGCCTTGGAGGAGCAGCAGGGTTATTTCTCCCAAACTCTCTGTCATGGATCTTCCTTTTCAGCATTGACTTCTCATATAACTCCAATTCCTGGGAACTTTAGTGCATGCTTCTATTCTCATTGTGATCCATAACTAGCCTGAGTGTCTCCAAAATGAGAGACTTTGAGGTTGGAGACCAAGCTTCAGCATGTTCAGGGGCCTTGGAGGGAGCAGTCCTGCTAGCAGAGGGGCCTTCCCCATACTTCCTTTTCTTCTTGATTCTGATCTCTGGAGGAGCTTGAAGGAATATATCAACAGGATCTTCTTCCCAGCCTGGAACATAAGTATTTGGAGGGGCAACTGAGTCTCCAGGCTTGGGAGAGAAGGTAGGTTATTGAGGAACAGCTGGGGCAGTGACATCTGTGGCTAGAGGATTGAGATGATGGGGAATGATGTTTGGGTCAACTGCAAGATCTGGCAAGATCTGATTGTGCATCCAGACAGCAGTATCATATGTGTGAAATTTGACACTTTGTATATGGGCAAGCGCATCATCATGAATGGTCTTTATATGAGCTTCCCATACATCTGTCTTTTGAGCAGTAGATTTTTCTACCTGTTCTTTGAGTTCTTTTATCAGACCCTCCCCCTTTCTGATTTCAACAGATACTTTCTCTATGGTGTCATCTTTGAAAATGCCAACTTCTTCACAGATCTTCATCTTGTTGGCTTCAGTCCTCTTGTCTAGTTCCATCTGGTTGTTTGCCAAGGTGATACCTTGTTCCATAACATTGCCCACACTAGTGATAGTATGGTCAAGGGCTTTGCCACCAAGTTGGAACAGGTACTTGAGCTTGTCAGTGTTATGCTGAATTTCAGCAAAACCGCTGCTCATCTCAGTCTCAAGAGCAGTGACCTTATCAGTGACCACCTTTAGAGAGGTGTCAAAATGATGTCTTTGTTCTTGAAGAAGAATGGAGATGTGTTGCAGCAAATCTGAGGAGGAGGAGACTGGAGCAGCAACAGTAGAGGGAGCAGCAGTAGGGAGAGAAGGAGGTACCCAAGGAGCTAGTTCTTCAATTATCACAGAGCTGTGAGCTCTGATGGTAGGAGAGAGAGCAATTCCTTCTTCTGTATCCTGAGGAAGAGAGAAGTCTAGAGTTCTGAAAGGGGCCTCAGCTGGCTCAGGAGAAGGCTCATCAGAGATAAATATGGTGTTTGGCTTATCTGCTGGAGGAATTGGAGAAGGTGTTGGAGTTCTGGCTGGAGAATGGGAAGGAGACTATGCTGGAGACAAGTCCTTGTGATGTTCAGTGGTTGGAGCTGGAGGAGATAGAGGAGGAGGGGGAAGCACATCTTCAGTAAGCTCTGCAATCATGGCATCTATGGCAGCAGCTGTGGACAGAAGAGTGTCTGGAGGGACTTGATCTGAAGGAGTGGCTGGACTCTGGGGAGTATGAGGTAGGGATGGAATTTCTGGCTGAGGAGAGGGCTGCCTGACTGGACTAGAAGGAGCAGGCTCCCCCTCACTTGGTGCACCAGAGGAGCTGGCCACATGATGAGGAGGGGGAGATGGAGTCCTGTCCTCTACAGCTGGAACCTCTGAAAGCTTGGCAGCTTGGGCAGAATTCTTGAGCTTGAGATCCCATCTCTGAATTGAAGAGATGGAGACCTTCTTTATGTGGTGAAGTGGAGTCCCTTTGGAGAAGTTGAATGCTTCAGGATCTGTGGCATGGAGGAGCAGGGAGATAATTCTGGCGTAGTTGGGGGATTTCATGCTGTCCTTGATTTTGTCCAAAATCAGTATACCAAATTGGTACTTCTTGCGGCATACAATGGCTTGCATTATATCGAAGAAATATAAGGGAATTTCTCTGATGGAGTGAGTCTTGCACATGAGAATTTTGCCAATGATATCAACGAGGAATTTTCCTTCAGCGTTCATGTCTGACCTCTTGATATACTGAGCGTCAGGAGAAAGGCCACAGAAAAGAGCTGTTCGGTCAGAGTCTTCATCATCTAACTCATCTTCCTCATCGACAAGCGGCAAACGGAGAAGTTGAGAGACAGAGGTCTTGGTGAACTTGAGTTTCAATCCCTTTACTGTAGATTTTAGGACTTTGCCATTTCGTCGAACCTTGAGATTTGAGAAGAATTCTGCAACTTCGGGGAAGAGAACGCGACAGGGTTCTTGGAGAGTGAAGGAGAGGCCGGCGGTGTCGAGAAGGATGAGGAGGTTGTGGAAATCGTCGGAAAGCTCTGCAATACCCTCGGTGACTAGTTCGGAGCCGACGCCGATCTTGTGAGAAGTCGTCATGGATGCGAAAGACTGGAGGAGTTGAGAGAGGCAGCTCTGCAACAGCGGCGGAGGCGAGTCGGCACTGTAGGCGAAGAGACAGTGGGTACTCGAGAGACAGAAATGATGTCGAGTAGGTTTGATGTTTCGGAATTTCATATATATATATAACTCTTAAATTTCCGCTAATTAATTTAAAGAAAGAGGCGGCATATAGCCTTGGGTGGCTAATAGAACAATTTTCAAAATCTGGGAACCAGGACACGAAAGAGAGATAGACTACTCGAGTAGGTAAAGGAGCTACTCGAGTAGGTCGACAGGAGTTACTCGAGTAGATGGAGAAAACTACTCGAGTAGATATTGACTTACTCGAGTAGGTAAGAGATTTACTCGAGTAGGTCTTTAGATACTCGAGTAGGTCAGTACACATACTCGAGTAGGTCCATTCATATACTCGAGTAGGTAGAGGAGAGTACTCGAGTATGTCTCATGCTTCTCGAGTTGAATTTTGAAAAAGTTGAGAAAGAATAGATTTTGACTAACCCTTTGCAATTACTTGCTTCTTAGTCATTCACCCTTCTTTAGTCTTCTTTGTTGAGCATCCCAAGCTCTGTCTTGAAGAACGAGAACTTGGTCTCATCCAGCAGCTTTGTGAAGATATCTGCAACTTGTCTATCTGTAGGCACATATTGGAGATCTATGTCTCCATGCTCCACATGTTCCCGGATGAAGTGGTACCTTAGCTCAATGTGCTTTGTCCGGCTGTGGGAGACTGGATTGTTGGCTATTGCAATTGCACTAGAGGAGTCACAGTACAAGGGTATATCCTTGAACTGCAGGTTGTAGTCCTCGAACTGATTCGTTATCCATAGCAACTGTGCGCATCAACTGCCTGCAGAGATATACTCTAACTCGGCCGTTGAGATTGCGAAACAGTTCTGCTTCTTGCTACTCCAGGAAATTAGCCTTCTTCCGAAGAATTGGCAAGTCCCTGAGGTGCTTTTCCGGTCGTCTTTGCTACCTGCAAAATCTGCATCTGAAAATCCAATTAGTTCGCTGTCATTACTTCTTGGGTACTATAAGCCAAGATTTGGTGTGACTTTAAGGTATCTCAGAATCCGCTTTGCAGCAGCATAATGAGATTCCTTAGAGTTCACCTGAAATCTAGCACAGACACATGTTGAGAACATTATGTCAGGCCTACTGGCAGTAAGGTAGAGCAGGGATCCAATTATACTTTTGTACTTGGTTTCAACAAAAGGTTTCTCTTTTTCATCCTTATCCAGAGACATAGTTGAGCCCATTGGAGTCCTCATAGAGGTTGCGTTCTCCATTTCGAATTTCTTAATTAGCTCTTTGGTGAATTTGGTCTGTGAGATGAAGATTCCATCTTCAGATTGTTTCACCTGAAGCCCTATGAAATACTTCAGCTCGCCCATACTGCTCATTTCAAACTTCCCTTGCATAAGTTTTGAGAACTTTTTGCAGAGGTTGTTATCTGTAGAGCCAAAGATAATGTCGTCGACATAGATTTGTACTAGCAAAATCTTGCCTTTTATTTCCCTAAGAAATAATGTCATGTCTATCTTTCCCCTTATGAACTTGTTCTCAAGTAGAAAGGTAGACAGCGTTTCATACCAAGCTCGAGGAGCTTGTTTCAGACCATATAGGGCCTTGTGCAGAAAATAGACATGATCGGGAAAGTTAGGATCAACGAAACCTGGAGGTTGTTCCACATACACTTCCTCCTTATATTACCATTCAGGAAGGTCGACTTCACGTCCATCTGATAGACGGTGAAGCCTTTGAAAGCAGCATATGCTAGGAACAGCCTTATTGCCTCCAGTCTGGCCACAGGAGCATATGTCTGGTCGAAGTCGATTCCTTCTTCTTGACGATAGCCTTTAGCGACGAGTCTGGCCTTGTTCTTTATGATAGTTTCGTCTTCATCCATCTTGTTCCTGTAGACCCATTTTGTTCCAATGATGGTCTTTCCCTTGGGTCTTGGAACCAGCATCCACACATTGCAGCGCTTGAACTGATTTAGCTCTTCTTCCATTGCCATTATCCATGATGCGTCTGAGTTTGCTTCCTCAAATTTCTTTGGTTCAACTTGTGAGAGAAAACTCAAATGAAGATTCTCATTAGTTGTACCTCTCCGAGTTCTGACACCATCCCGGGGATCTCCTATGATCTGGTCCATGGGGTGATCCTTCAGATGTCTGAGCTCTAGAGTTCTTGCATCTGGATTATCTTCAAGCACTGGAGTGATTTCTTCATCCTGGATGACTTCTCCATTTTGATCATCAGCCTCTCCAATGGGAGTTGGAGTGGTGATCTTAATGAACTTCTCGCCTTTGTTTTCGGACGGATCATCCAAGCTAGTTTCTTTCAGCTTTTCACCTGCATCTTCAATAAGCATACTAGACGGATTGCTTTGCAGCAAGCTCGTCTCATCAAATACAACATGTATCGATTCTTCCACCACCAGGGTTTTTCTATTAAAAATCCTATATGCCTTACTATGGCTACTATATCCTACAAAAATACCTTCAAAGCTCTTTTCGCTGAACTTGGTGATATGATACTTACCATTGTTAAGTACGAAGCATTTACAGCCAAAGATTCTCAAGTAAGAGACTGTTGGTTTCCTGCCTTTCAGAAGTTCGTAAGGTGTCTTATTGTGGTCTTTGTTTATGAGTGCTCGATTTTGCACGTGGCATGCAGTGTTGACGGCCTCAGCCCAGAAGTACTCTGGTAGTGAAGCATCACTCAACATTGTCCTGCAAGCCTCTATGATTGTTCTGTTCCTTCTCTCAGCCACTCCATTTTGCTGTGGAGTGGGAGGAGAGGAAAACTCATGAAAGATACCTAAGCTTTCACAGAATTCTGTCATGGCCCCAGATTTGAATTATGTTCCGTTGTCACTTCTGATTTTAACTATGGAGCAGTTGTATTCATTCTGGACTTGCCTGACAAAATTGGTAAAGATGTCGAAGGTATCTGACTTGTGTTTCAGAAAGAACACCCACGCAAAGCGCGAGTAGTCATCAACAATTACCAATGTATAGTCCTTACCGCCGAAACTTCTAATTTGTAGTGAACCAAACAAGTCCATGTGCAATAGATGAAGACATCTGTTAGAGCCTTTGCCAATAATGCTTTTAAAGGTAGCCCTTATTTGCTTGCCTTTTACGCATGCATGACAAGGTCTGTCTTTGACGTACTTTACATTTGGAGCATCACGTACTAAGTTCATTGAAAATAATTTATTAATGATTTTGAAATTAATATGTGCTAGTCTCTTGTGCCATTGGTCACCAAGAGATGCACTATCTTTTGCTAAAAGACACCCTTGTGTAGAGGAATCTATACAGATGAAATTTAAACAGAAAATATTCCTGCTTCGAGTGCCGGATAGAATCGTTTCCATATGGTTAACGGATTTTATCAAGCACTTATCAGCATGGAACTCAACTATGTATCCTTTGTTGCAGAGTTATCTTATGCTGATGAGATTGTGTTCCAATCCTTCGACATAGGCCACATCCGAGAAGGATACATTGTCGTTAGTAATCATACCATAGCCTCTAGTAATTCCACGGTCTGAACCTCCAAAGATGACTTTTGGTCCGTTCATGACTGGAGTAAAGTTCTGAATAAGGCTTCTAGTCCCGGTCATATGCCGAGAGCATCTGTTGTTCAAGTACCAGATAGGCATTTTGTTGGCCTTTGGACATCCCTGCAATCATAATCAATTTGCCTTAGGAACCCAAACATGTTTGGGTCCTTGGTCTCGGGTTAGAGTGCCCCCCCTACGAGTGTTAGCATTATGAGTGATCTTTCTCATATTGCTGACATGATGGGTTGCAGCGTTTCTGGAATTGAACCAGCAATCTATGGCGAAGTGACCAACCTTGTCACAGCACCAACAGTCAAATCTGTTGTACCTTTGCCTCAAGATCTCCTGCTTGACCTTTTGGAACTTTGGTCTAGCAGTGGTAGCATTCTTGGAGGAAGATGCCTCATGATGATGGTAATCACATGGCTTCTTCTCCTTTATGGGCTTCACTACGACAGGCTTTGTCTTTGGTGCATTCTTGAAGTTATGCCCATGATCGAAAGGGCCATAGCTCTGAAGAACAACTTCTTCATAAGGTGCCTTAAAGACACTTTCGCCAAAGTTTCGGGGTCTAGCCCATCCTTGATAGCGGGACTTTGGCTCTACATAAGTAGGCCTAGCAAAGTGGTCGTATGATGAGTCAAAATCAAACTCATTTGATGGAAAGATGACCTTTTTGAATGTGGTTTGATTTTGAGGGGCTTTTCCCTTTTCTTCGGCTGAGGCCTTTTTGGCGGCCTTATTTTTCCGTTGATTCTTGTTTCTCCTAGAGGATTTACTAGGAGCTTCTTCATGGCCTAGTCCAGCTCCCTTGACCTTCGCTGAGAATTCAGCAATGAATGGAAGAACTGTTTTGGGCTTCGAGAAACTCTAAACAAGTTTCCTTTCAGCCGGAAGTTCGGCTTCCAGTCCTTTGATGATCTTCTCCTTCAGGTCAAGGTGCTTAAGAGCCTTGTTATATTCTTCAATAGTATTATTGAAGTTTTCCTTGAGCGAGTCAGTCTTTGCGACTTTCTCTCTCAAGTTGCTCTCTTCGGCTTTTAGAGATTTGATCTCTTTAGCCTGAGTCTTCACGACTCGACGACATTTGTCGTAAGCCATGATTAACTCCTTGTACTGGGCCATCAATTCTGACTCATCGTCAGAGGAGCTACCCTCGCAATCATGTTCAGAGACTTCAGACTCTGAGAGAGGGGTGTGAGAGTTTACCTTCCCAGTGAACTGGGGCTCTTGTTCATCATCTGTTTGAGCCATTAGCCCAAAGTAAGCTTCTTCTTCTTCGCTTGACTCTGAGGAGTCGGAGTCGCTAAGAGTCTTGCTCCTTTTGGCTATGAGGCTCTTCTCTTTCCTTTTCCTGTTGTGTGAGGATTTCTTGTCTTCTCTTCTGCCACCCTCCTTCTTCTTGTGAGGGCAGTCAGCAATGACGTGACCTGGCTTATTACAACAGTAGCAAATGATGTCAGTTGAAACGTATTTGTTCTATTTAGAATTATACCTTTCGTGGCTGCTTGAGCCTTTTCTTTGTCGATCGTCATCACGCCGCGATCTTCTGTATGAGGCATCCTTGCCTTTCCACTGTTTCTTTTTATTAAGAAACTTCTTGAATTGCCTAGAGAGTAAGGAGAACTCTCCTTCAGATAGTTCAGACCCTGAGGTGCTAGGCTCTGATGTTTCTTCTTCTTCATTCACTTCTGGAGCTGGAGCGGGGGATGCAGCCTTGGTCTTTCTGGAGGTGTCTGCCTTTAGAGCGACAGATTTCTCCTTTAGTGCAGACCTGCCCTTCTCTTCTTCAGCTTTTCTTGTATTGATTTGGAGTTCATAAGACATAAGCTTTCCAAAGAGATTTTGCGGGTCCGTCTCAGCTAGCTTCCCGAACTCCCTGATGGCGCATACCTTGTTATCCCATTCCTTGGTTAGGGATCTCAAGAATTTGTCGTTCAGTTCTCCGTTGGTAAAGACACGGCCATACACCCTTAGGCCATTTACAATTTTGAAGAAGTTTTCAAAGGTGTCGGCAATTTTTTCCATGTTCCCTTGTCGGAACGCTTCATATTTTTGATTGAGAAGGGATCTCCGATCATCCCTTACTTCTTTGGTTCCTTCCATCAAAGTGACTAAGGAATGTCACATCTCCTTAGCTGATTAACAGTGAATCAAATTCTGCAGCATCGAGTCATCGATTGCACTTGCTATAATGTTCTTAGCTTTCTTGTCGAGAGAGACAAGTGCAATCTCGTCTTTGTCGAGATCCATTAGCTTTTTGGGAACTTTCTTGGTAGGTTCGATAGTGGACACAGTCATGGGAACGTAAGGACCTTCTTCAACGATCATGAAGATCCTTGGATCCACAGCTTCCATGAAGAATTTTATCCTTTCTTTCCACATGGGAAAGTTATTTTTGTTGCACAGTGGAAGCTTGGCGAAGTCTTTGCCCTTGTCCATTTTATGGTAGAATCTTTCAGACAACAGATTTGGATCTGATCAAGGTGTTAACCTTTTGACGATCAACCTCCCTCTGATACCAATTGAAATAAAACGCTTGTCAACCTAAATCACCTAGAGGGGGGTGAATAGGTGAGTTGTGCATCTTTTTGCGGAATAAGAAATAGTTAGAGCACAGCACAGAACGATCTACCAATATCACAGACGACACAAGATCTATAGTGGTTCCCCAACCTTGGGTACATCCACTTTCCCTCACCGATCTAGAAATCAACTAGACTAGGCTACTCCACTATCTCGGATCAAAAATAGATCCTACCCTCGGAACAAAGTTCCTACAAACTCGATCCAAACAAAGGGATCTACACCTCGGAAGATAACCCTTCCTACAAACTCGGAGTAAAGAAAAACTCCTACACTCGGAGAAGATTTCTCCTACAAGATTAATAAAGTGTTTACAAGAATACAAACAGTAAATCACTCGGATCTGAATGAAACGGTCAGGATCTTCTTCTTTTCAACTTTGTAGCACTTTCAGAAATCCGTGAAGAGGTTCTCGGCTTCGATCTGGATTTACTCGCTTTTACAGAAATCGAGAGAGAATATGATCAGCGAAGTCGATCTCGATCTGTAACTTTCTTCAGAATAGTCCTCTGAAAGTAGAAGCTTTGGCCGGAGAAGAAGGCGGTGGCGGCGGCGGCTTCCGATTTGCGAAAATCAGAGAGGAGTCGGCTGAAGAATATTTCTCGAAATAGAATGACAAGAAAGCTTGGAGAATACTTAGGGTTTGTCATTTTCTGATAAGACCTTATATAGGAGAGACTAACGGTCATAATCGGTCATAATGATGTACACGTGGACCAATCATGTCGCGTGATTTGAAAAATCCAGTCAGAAAAATGACTTAGTAAAATTTCGGAAAGATTCAGCCAACTACACGAGTAAGTCAATAACTACTCGAGTAGTTGAATAACTACTCGAGTATATGAAGGAGGACATACTCGGGTATATGTAGATAGACTACTCGAGTATATAGAAATTGACTACTCGAGTAAGCAGACAGAACTACTCGAGTATATGTAGAGACTTACTCGAGTATATGAGGATCTACTCGAGTACTAGAAAAGCTACTCGAGTATGTTACATAAACTACTCGAGTACATGAAGTACTACTCGAGTGGGATACTTAGAAAAATTTTGAAGATGAAAGCAACCAACTACTCGAGTAGTTGAACTAAACTACTCGAGAGGAAGTAATCTACTCGAGTAGGTGAAAGTTCTACTCGAGTAAAAGACTTAGAAAATTTCTGGAGTAGGGAAATATCAGGGTACACGAGTGACACATGATCTACTCGAGTAGGTATAATGAACTACTCGAGTATGTTTCTATCTACTCGAGTATGTGAGTATACTTACTCGAGTTCATGACTTAGAGAAATTTTGAAGAGGAAACCCTTTAATACTCGGGTATAGAGTAATCTACTCGAGTATATAAGCATGCTACTCGAGTATATGAATATATCTACTCGAGTAGTTGACTTAGGTACTCGAGTATATTATACTCAGACTACTCGAGTAGGTGAAAGCTCTACTCGAGTAAAACACTTAGAAAATTTCTGATGTTGGAAAAATTTATTCTTCTAGAGTAGCAACCTTCCAATACCTTTCACATAGTCCAATAGCTTGAATATGAAGTGTATCCCAATAGAGAGACCACACATGAGTCAACACCTTGGAATATGCAATGAGGGATTACATTGCACAGTTCCTGTGTTTGGTGACCCACTGTGAGCTGACATTGGTTTACACCTCCCAGTGAAATTCCTGCAAACATATAACTCAAAGCAAGCATCAAATACAACTTAATTCATCTTAGTTCCAGGGTGACTTCATCAAATCTGGGTTCATGTGGATGAAATACCCAACAGGACCAGCTATCAACAAGACCATCAGAGACTTCAGACTTAGAGGTTTTCAAGACTAAGTAAAGTGAGTTCGACGTTCGTTGAACTCAGCTCGATGAAAGGTGTTCTGCGCTCGATGATCGTGAGACATTTCTTGGTGCTGAGCTCGACGATCTTTGTTCTCTGTTCGACGAATGTTGAGGTTCTTCATCAAGCTAAATTCAGGAAAACTTCAGAATATTTCTAAGTCCAGCTTCAAGCTTTGGTCGACGAATTAGATTCTGAGCTCGACGAACTTGGACCTCAAGTTCTCAACTTCTCAGGTCGACGAAGTCAGCTTCTCAGGTCGACGAATTTGGATCTCAGTTCGACGAATACTGTCTGATAGTGATAATTATCTGCACGACGAATGATGAATCTCAGCTCGACGAATGATGATTGTCTGTTCGACTAATGAAGATTATCTGGTCGACGAACTCAAACTCAGCTCGACGAATTGCGTTCTTCGTTCGACGAATCCAGACTAGGTCATCTTCAGTTACCCGTCTCGTTCCTTGGCGATGATTCCGGAGTTATTAATGTCAGATCTTCTCGGAATGTTACCGTTAGAACGCGCATTGACTATGGACGATTACATGCCGTTTTTCCATGGGACAGTTGGGGAAATCATTGATTGTCGCTTCCTTCCAAGGCCGACTGCAATTACTGCTCAACATTCGAATTTTGAATGTTCTCAGTCAGTCATTCAGTCACAAAAAACAAGCAATACAGTAATATAGACAGACAATCAGACAGACACTCTCAGATTGCACAGAAGAACAATCATACTGAAATCAAAAGTTCTACTGCAATCAGCCTGACCAGAGAACATTTTCAAGAAGAAGAAGAACAACCAATCATTATCAATAGTCTTCTTCCTTCAACTCTACAGGACTACTTCAAAGGACAACAATTTCAATCTGTCAAAGGAGTTCCTGAAACAAATTCTGGTCCAGGCATTTTAGGTCTTTGAAGACCTATCACCCTGAAGCAGTGCTCCAGCATTCCTGATTAATTCAACATCTCAGGGGGAGCAAATTCTGCTACAATCAATCAACAAGTCTTCTCAGCTGTTTTGAGAAAGAGAAGACACCATCTCTTTATTTCCAATTCCTGTACAGGGTTTTAATTCTCTTCAAAATTATTCTGGTTGCAAGTCTCCCTCCAAAAGACTTGAGGTTTTGGTTTTTGAGCAGCTGAACAAAAGCTCATTGATGTGAGGCACCTGATCAAAAACCTGAGTGGATTCCTATCAGGGTGGTAGAAGAGTGGATGTACCCAGGTTGGGGAACCACTATAAAATTTCTTGTGTCGTCTGGTTTCCCTTCTTTGTGTTTTGGCTGTGCTCTGTGATTGCTTTGTTTGCTGTGTTTAGTTTTATTTAATTACTGACCTGTTCACCTAGGCTTACAACAAAAGTTGTAAAAAGTTTTGAAGAACGCACAATACTCTATTCACCCCCCCCCCCCCTCTAGAGTATTTCAGATCTAACAAGCACTTTCAAATAGTATTTATGGCAAGGAGGTGTTCCTCGGAGAATCTGTCATTTATGTCAGATTCGACGAGCGCTTCCGCATCGGGACTTTCTAAGCGGGAGAGGTGATCAGCGGCTAAATTTTTTGCGCCCTTCTTATCCCGGATCTCCAAATCAAACTCTTGCAGGAGGAGGATCCATCGAAGAAGGCGGGGTTTGGCGTCCGTTTTTGCTAACAAATATTTTAGGGCACAGTGGTGGGTAAATACGATAACTTTAGATAGCGTTATATACGAGCAAAACTTATCAAATGCAAAAATGAAGGCTAAAAGTTCATTTTTCGTTGTGATGTAATTTCCTTGTGCGGAAGTGAGCGTCTTGCTAGCGTAATAAATAGGATGAAAATATTTATTTATATGTTGGTCAAGAATGGCACCTACAACAATATCACTAGCGTCGCACATAATCTCAAACGGAATGGTCTAATCGGGCGCCACTGATATGGGTGAATTGATAAGTTTTTGTTTTATAAAATTAAAAACGGACTCGCATTCGCTATTAAAGATAAAATTTGATTCCTTTTCCAAGAGACGAGTAAGCGGCTTTGTTATTTTTGAAAAATCTTGAATGAAACGTCTATAAAAGCCTGCGTGGCCTAAGAAACTCCTAATAAATTTAACGTTAGAGGCGGGGGAAGTTTTTCGATAATTTCAACTTTGGCCTTATCAACCTCCATCCTCTTAGACGAAATCTTATGGCAGAGAATCAAACCTTCTTGAACCATAAAGTTACATTTTTCCCAATTTAAAACAAGATGCGTGTCCTCTTATCGCTGAAGGACACAATCTAAATTGTGAAGACAAGAGGGAAAGAGCATCCGAAAATAGAGAAGTCATCCATAAAGACTTCCATAATGTCTCCTACCAGCTCGTCAAAGATCGCCAACATACATCTTTGGAATGTAGCTGGCACATTGCAGAGGCCAAATGGCATTCTTCGGTATGCGAAGGTGCCAAACGGGCAGACAAAAGTTATTTTCTCTTGGTCATCGGGGGAAATGGGGATTTGGAAAAACCCCGATAAGTCATCAAGAAAACAAAAGTATGGATGACCGGATAAACGCTCCAGAATTTGGTCTAAGAACGGTAGTGGGAAATGGTCCTTACGGGTGACATCATTTAGTTTTCTATAATCGATATACACTCGCCAACTCGTAACAGTACGAGTTGGGACGAGTTCATTATGCTCATTTTCCACTACGGTAAGACTGCCCTTCTTGGGCACGACATGAACGGGACTAACCCATTCACTATCTGATATAGGATAAATAATCCCCGCATCTTATAATTTTATAATTTCGATTTTAACGACGTCTTTCATGTTTGGGTTAAGACGTCGTTGCAGCTGAATAGTTTTGCGACAATTATCATTAAAGAAAATCTTGTGGGTGCAAAAAGAGGGGTTAATCCCTTTTAAGTCAGAAATTTGTCACGCAATTGCGTGACGATGTTTAAGTAAAACTTCAAATAAATCGGAAGTCTCTGAATCGCTCAAATGCGAAGAAATGATAACGGGAAGGGTAGCATCTTCTCCCAAAAAGGCGTATTTGAGTGATTCGAGTAGGGGTTTGAGTTCTAAACATGGCAGTTCTTCTAACGAGGTTTTAATCTTAATGTCGTTTGATCCAAAAGGTTCGAAAGACAAATTTACAGAGTTATCCTCTTCGCAGTTAAAGTTTTTTAGCGCAAAAATATGGTCATTTAAAAGCGTAGATTCGAAAACGAGGGAAGAACAATCTCCGAAATATGTATCTAAAGCTCGATGACGAGTCTCCTATGGAGGCATTAATAGAGAAAGTAACTTCATCATCTCCTACCCTAAGGAGGAGACGACCGCTACTTACATCAATTAATGTGCGATAGGTGGCGAGAAAAGGGAGACTGAGTATAATTGGTACATCAGTGTCCTCCTCGATGTCTAAGATGACAAAGTCAACCGGAAAGATAAACTTATCAACTCGGACAAGAATGTCATCCACTACCCCGATGAGAAACTTAACTGAGTGATCCGCTAGTTGGATTCGCATTTTAGTAAGGGCCGGAGTGCCCAAACCTAATTTTTGAAAGAGCGAGAACGACATCAAATTAATGCTCGCGCCTAAATCTGCAAGAGCGTATTTTACTAATATATTGCCAAAAATGCACGGGATGGAAAACCATCCCGGGTCATTTCTTTTAAGGGACAATTTATTAGTAATAGCCGCTGAGCAATTAGCGTTCAGAGATATATGCGGAATATTTTCTAATTTTTATTTATTAGAAAGAAGTTATTTTAAATATTTCTCATACTTATGCATCTGTGTGATTGCTTCGCAGAAAGGAACATTAATATGAATCTGTTTTAATAATAGAATAAATTTTTTATACTGCGCGTCCTTATGCTCACTATCTAACTTATGTGGATACGGCAAGGGCATTTTAAAAATAATTTTATCTTTTAAAATTTGTAAAGGCGGCGTAACCGAAGAAGGGGGAAGAGGGGTCGGAGGTGAAATATGTACCTGAGGATCGATCCGTTTTAGATCGACCACCTCCTTTCCGCTACGGAGGGTTATAGCAATGATATTCTCCCGCAGATTGGGCTCCGTGTTCCCCGACAGTGCCCCGAGCGCGCGTTCGGGCATCATCTGCGCCAGCTGTCCAACCTGGAGTTCTAAGTTTTTTAGAGATCCGGTGATGTTCCGGATATTTGACTCATTGGACGCAATATATTTAAAAAACTTTTCCTCCATGGGGGAGGGTTTTGGAAGAAGGGGAGGCGGTGGAAATCTGGGTGCAAAATAATTGGGCGGGCGCTGCGCATTGTTCGCGTTGCTCCATGAGAAGTTGGGGTGGTTCCTCCAACCTGGATTATAGTGATTACTATAAGAGCTGTTGTTGGGGTTGAAGGAAGGTCGCCCAGGATTTCCCACGTAGTTTACGAACTCTTCGAATACGCTGACGTTAGAGGGAATCGTGCAAGGCGGACTGGAGAAGGCAGCAGACATCTCTGCCACCTGCTTCGCCAACCTTTCAACTTGAAGGGCTAAGTGGGCAGTGGCGTCCACTTCGAAGAGGCCAGCCGCCTACTTGGGACGTCCATGTGGGAGGTTCCATTGGTAGGCATTCATGTCCATCTCTTCGATAAGAGCATGGGCAGCCTCAGGGGTCTTATTATTCAGAGTACCCCCGGCAGCCTCGTCAATCATTTGACGCGTCTGATAGTTAAGCCCATTATAGAAGATTTGGAGCTGCAACCACGTAGGCAGCGCGTGGTGCGGACACCTGCAGAGGAATTCTTTAAACCGCTCCCAAGTCTCAAATAGAGACTCGGAATTGTTCTGCACAAACGAAGAAATGTCCGCCCGCAACTTTGCAGTTTTGGCGAGCGGAAAATACTTCGTTAAGAACCGCTCCGCAAGCTCGTCCCGGGTGGTAATACATTCTCGTGTGAGGTAATTCAACCATGCCTTAGCTTTGGATCACAAGGAAAAAGGAAAAAGGCGCAAACGAATGGCATCATCAGTGATGTCATTAATCTTAAATGTATCGCAGATTTCCAAAAAACTTAGACAAATGAATGTTCGGGTTCTCATTCGGTTGTCCATCAAACTGCACGGCATTTTGGATCATTTGGATAACGCTCGATTTTATTTCAAAATTATTGTTCGTCACCATCGGGCGAACAATATTGGGCCCAGTATCGTCCAAATTCGGCCGGACGTAATAAGACATTGTACGCTCGGTGGCCGCATTTGGATTAGGGTCGGCCATAATAACAACAGAGGGTTCTCTGACGGATTCTTTGGGATCCAAAGAGGGATTTCAACGTTGAAAACGAATACACGCAAGTGAGCGTTTGATCTCAGGATCGAAATCCAAATTTTCATACTCCGAAGGTTGTCCACGGGTCATACACCCTAAAATATAAACTAAATAATTAACTCTTTTTTTTATTTTTAAGTTGAGTTTTTATGTTTTTTTTTGTTTTTAGAAAAATAGGTAAAAGTAATATACTCTGGAATTCGAAATAACTACTCGAAGGGTTCCCCGACAATGGCGCCAAAAACTTGATGCTCGCGAAGCCCGACTCTGATTTATCTAGTGAGCACGGTGGGTCCAGATTTCGTGCGGCGAAGGAGAGGCAAGTGCACCTATCACAAGTAATACAGGATATTCTGGGGAATATTGAGATCGTAAATTTCCCGGAAACTGGTTGATTATCTCTGCTGCTCCTGGAAGGACTATTATCTTACCGAAAATTTAAATTTGTCAGATTTAACTAATTAAAGCAGCTAATAAGAAAGTGCTGAAAATAGATTGAAAAAAATCGATGAAGAAATAACACTCGCTATCGAATTACATTAGGACTAAAATAGATTTAAATAACTAGAGATCCTAGGTTTCAATTCAATTAAAAGGGGAAACTTGGTCGTGGAGGTTCCAAAAGAATGAGCTCACCTATCTCTGCACTATCGCTCACCTGAACATTAAGACTATTCGACCGGGCTCTCGTCCGACGAAGGATTCCTCTTAATGCCCGCTTTATGCTAAGAACCGCGCTATTGGGGGGACAAAATCCGGAAGAATTACACGCCTCCTATCTCGAGGGTTAGTGTGAAACTCTCTTTACCCAAGGGTTATAAGTCCATACGCACGGCCTCTCGGCTAGCTAGCGCATGGATAATGGAAATAGAGCTCACACATCGATATGTGGTTTTATGCATCGTAAACCCGAGATAAATCTTAAGTTCTTAATTAAATAGAAAAACAAGACCTTTAATTATTTAAAAACATTTTATGTCCCAATGCTCTTCGATATTGAGGGCTAAAAGCGATTATCCACTCATCGGAATGGGGACAGCTCATAAGTTTGGTGAGGCGTGAGTTCAAAACCTAAACGTTGAAGGGTTACAAAAAGATAAGAAGAAATTGAATAATCTAACATTAGAAAGAAAAAAAGCTACTAAAAAGGAGATAAACGCACGCACTCAGCCAAACTCATAATAACGAAAAAATGGCTAAGTTAAAAAAGGAAAATTGCATAATTGAAATTACAAGTCCTACTCAAATGAGTAGGCGGAAAATTACAAGTCCTACTCAAGCGAGTAGGCGGGAAATTAAAGCGGCAAATTGCAAGTCCTACTCAAACGAGTAAGCGGGAAATGACAAGTCCTACTCAAATGAGCAGACAGGAAATTAAAGCAATAAAATGACAAGTCCTACTCAAACGAGTAGGCGGGAAATTAAAGCGGCAAATTGCAAGTCCTACTCAAACGAGTAAGCGGGAAATGACAAGTCCTACTCAAATGAGCAGACAGGAAATTAAAGCAATAAAATGACAAGTCCTACTCAAACGAGTAGGCGGGAAATTAAAGCAATAAAATGACACGTCCTACTCAAATGAGTAGGTGGTAATGAAAGCAGTAAAGCTAGCTCATACACTCACACACTCTACTTAAAATAAGAAAGCAATGAAAACCTAACTCATACACTCTCACACACAAGCAAAAAAGGAGAAAAGCAAGGTAATCGAAAAATTAAAACGTTTACATTTTTACCGTTAGAATTTGCTGAAAATGCATAAAAAGTAAAAATAAAAATTGTTGGAGGAAAAGAGTTTTCAAATAAGTGCGAAAACGAAAGGGTTTGAAAAATTGAGATAACATTTAATTCATTCTTATAACTTTGTAAAAATGTTTAAAAAGTGGAAGAAAGTGAAAAAGAAGCCAAAAGTTTTACAAGCTAAAAGAGAAAATCTAAGTTAAAGAGAAATAAAAACCACTTTGAAACCATTTTTATAAATCCATAAGAATGAATGAAAAGCATAAAAATCCTAAATCTAAACAAACCTAAGAGAAATGGAAAGATAAACTATAATAACCACTAAAGCTGATGATTTCAAAGCATAAAAACGATAAAGAGAACTCATACACACACACACACACACACATATTAAAAAAGAAAACTAAGATACATAAGATTGTTGAAGAACAGGCACTCAGAGGCATTCCAGAATAATATAAGGATGAGAAAAAAAACTAACGTATTTTATTAAGTAAAAAGTATAATTAAAAAAGCTAAAACAAACACAGGGGAAGGGGTGAGAAATTATCCTTACATAGCTCAGAAAGACCTCTTAGCAGCAGCCAAATAGCAAAATGGATCAAAAAATTGAACCCTTAAACCTTACAGAAAACATCTATTTATAAGCAAAAAAGGTGACACGCTGGTTTGCATGGGAAGCCAAAATTCTGATGATGGGCCTGGTTCTAGAAGCAGCAGGTAGGGGACACGTCGTTGTCAGAAATCGTCGTGTAGCGAATGAAAGCATCAAGCGGCGATCGACGAATCGTCGAATGGCGAACGAAAGCTGAATGAGCGGCGATCGATGAATTGTCGAACGACGATCGAAGTTGAAAGAGCGGCGATCGATGAAAGCTGATCGAGCGACGATTGACAAACATTGATCGGTTGGCGTTGAGTGTTGTTCTAGAATTGTGTTGAGGTTGACGATCGTCGAACGTCTAGCGTTGAGTCAAGTTCGACGAACGTCGAACGGTTGGTGTTGACTTCATCATTTCTTTGTAGGCAACTAATTTCTGCTGGAATCAAAGTAACATGCCTGGTCACGAGCGTGACCTAGGTGACACGGGCGTGTATTTTGATTTTTTTTTGACATTTTCCTACAAAATTTTAGAAAACAAAAATAAGGTTAAGTTAGAGGAGTATATACAAAAAAAGAACATTTTATTGAAGAAAAATAACTAAAAACTATAAAAAGAACCTTAAACTACTTATATAAAGTACTAAAAATATGAATATTTACAACTCATCAGCACCCTTCCCCCCACTCATCGGTGGGGAGGGGCTTCCATGCAAACATGCTAAAATTAAGGGCTTCACCTGCCCAAGAAGAAAAGTTGTTATACTTGACACGTGTTTCGGAGCCATAGCTCGGTCATCACGAATTTGGTTTCCACGCGCCGGTCCGAGCTCCAAATCAAACACTTTGTCGTTATCCCTAGCCAAACTCGGGTTGCTCACCACCAACACCTCTGGATGGCCTCCTCCAGCAAGCATAAGACCAACCCTAACTCCTCTTGGTCGGCCAAGAGAAGAGAAACGTCGGCAAGAGTCGGGTTCCTCTTCGTTGGCGGCGGCCGAGACAGGGAAGGAAATGGGATTACCCTTACAGGCGGCGGCCGGGACAAAGGAAGGCGGGTTCGGCCCTTCCAGTGGCGACGGGAGAGAAAGAGGTAGAGGAGTGGGAGGATTAGGTTGGTCCTTCGAGCAGTGATGAGAGAGAGGCACGTCGGGCTCTGCTCATCTTTCTAGTGGTGATGGGAGCGGCGCTCGGGAAAGAGGGAGGCGGGTTGTTCAGGTGCTGGGTGTGAGGAAGAAACCGGGAGAGGGAGAGATCGAGAGAGATAGGGAGAGGGAAATGGCGGCTTGGAGATTGTGAAAAATGAGGTTTAGGTTTTATATAAAACCTTAGCCCAGCTGTTATCCGTATTCCACGCTCTTTAATCACACACCAAAATCATTTAAATTCGCGACACGATTTTGGGGCGTTACACACCACCAGAGCTTCCAAGCCCCAGATATCAGGACAAGTGCAACAAACTGCTCCCGCCTTCAAGATAAAGTCAGATACTCTAAAGCGTCCAGAGTGTGAAGCATCATATTGTACCAAAAAAAGAATTAACTCTGTCAGAGGTGGTCTGTCACCCCTGTAGTGCCCCCCCCCCCCCCCCAACCTTTTACCCGGGTCGGGCCGGAGGGGTACTACTGGCCCAAGACGTCTACCCAGTGCCCTTAGGGGAAGCAATCTACCCTATCCATGCACTAGATGGTCGCCTTGCTCGGCTCAAATTATAATATTCACAACCCATCAAAGTATAGTGGAAGCATTAACAGAAAACTATTGCAGATATATATATATAACATATCAATATCACAATGGTTCTAGGGTCGAAGCCTAAGCATTTAAATAAGCCCGTGGGCTATACATGTGCTACATATATCACTCATACTCTCTCTCTATACACTGCTCGGCAGTACTCACGTCTCTAAACTCTGGGGACGGCGAGGGTGCATCTGCTCGAGTGGTCCTAGCTGCTGGCGAAATCTCCTACGGCAGCTGGCCACTACGGTGCTCCATTTCTTGTGAATGGTTATATAGATAACCGTTAGTCACAGAACTAAGCAAAAACAAATCTCCTCCCCGGATCCACATCCTGGGGACGAGCACGCACCCACCCAACAAAAGTAAATAGCCGAAGCAAAAGAGGGTTATCACAATATTTCATATATGAATAGCTAGGAGCAATTATAAAAGAGTCCAGTATAACCGTAAAAAGCAGCAGTAGTATAAATCGGCTATAACAAGGCTCTACTAGCTCATCAGCACATCAGGTTTTCATATCCTGAAATCTATCGCAGGCATTCACAGCCGCGCACACACCACATGCATTCATAGTCGCGCACATACCGCAGGCATTCATAGTCGCGAACACACCGCAGGCATTCATAGCCGCGCACACGAACCCTATGTCGGTATAGTTTGGACCGCTTCTGTTCCAGCAGGGTAGCGAGCCCCGCGGGCCTCACCGATGTGGCCGTCGGTGATAGTGGCCAGTCCTGCCACTTCTGGGGGTGATCGTACCGCACAACCCCAGGCCCTATCGTACAACCTTGTATACTCTTGGATGTGAGTGACATCCGACAAATTGTTTTGGCCAGCCAGCAGAGGAAAACCCGACGAGGAATATAACGGTCGGTCACCCGTGATACTCATCTCCCTGTCGCCTTGAGTCGTCAACCTTCCCGCACCGGTGTGAATGGTCTGTGGGAGTGACTGACCCGTCACTATTTCACCGCAAGCAATTTACAAACAATCAAACAAAATGCAAACAATATATACATCGGGTCTACGACGGCCTGCCCTACTAGGCTTTAGACTTCATGCGTTGGCACTCAGCTCTTCCTTTGACAAGGAGCGTGGGAGCACATTATTTGGGGCTAGACCTGAAGGACTACTTCAACTCCAGTTATCACCCAACTAAGGCTCGACGACTGCTCGTCAAAACAGGCCCCGAGATTATAATAGTAAATTACAATGAGGATAAGTGCGGTGCTTATCCTGCTTATTTAATGTGCTGGAATGAAATGTGACCAGTACGAGACTGGAGTAGTACTGAATAGAAAGTACCGAAATAAGCTTGATCAGTACGAGACTGGAGTAGTACTGAATAGGAAGTACTGAAATAAGCTTGACCAGTACGAGACTGGAGTAGTATTGAATAGAAAGTACTGAAATAAGCTTGACCAGTACGAGACTGGAGTAGTACTAAATTGAAAGTACTGAAATAAGCTTGACCAGTACGAGACTGGAGTAGTACTGAATTGAAAGTACTAAAAAAAGCTTGACCAGTACGAGACTGGAGTAGTACTTAATAGAAAGTACTAAAATAAGCTTGATCAGTACGATACTAGAGAAAATATAAAGAAAATGTTTAGTAGTCCAGTCACTCCTATTCAGGAGGCTTCAATTCCATCGAGATTTAAAGGAGATTTTGTTGGGTTACATCAACTATTAGGATCCAATTAATTTGGTTGCGCCATATTTATTACGGCTTAATGAGATCAAGGGTTGGCTAGGAGTTACATTCCTATTAGTTGTCAGGGACAACTCCAAGTCATCACTCGTACTCTCATCTTCCGAGCGTGCCCTATTCATCTGAGAGTCGAGGCGCTCGACGGTTTAACGAAATCTTGGAAATCCCGGAGCTTAGTCACTTGCCTCAGCCGCTCTCGTCTATAAAATAGTTTAAAGTACTTGTTTGATTATAAGGAGTGGTCGCACTCTCCAATTTATGTCTTTTAGGGAAAACGAGCGAAAATAGGATCTGTGCGCGACCTTAAGCTTCAATATTTTAGGAAAAATAACAAAACTTATCCCCATGATCCCAAATTTTGATACAACCCTTGGGAGGGCCTAAAATGAGCCTAGTATTTTTTTATAATTTTCCAAAGTGTTTTGGGCATTTAATTTAGCCAAACAAATTTTATTTTGGCTTTTAAAAATACTAAATTAATTTCAAAAATTCTCAAACTTTTTGTGGAGATAGATCTCATCATGGGGAACATTTCTCATGTTGGTCACTTTTCCCCTAGGAGGCATAGATTTGGCCCAGAAATTTCTAGAAATTTCTGGCAAGAAAATCGTCTGCATTTAGCAGATCACCGGGATCCTGCGGCTGAGATTGTGCCGCAGGACGAAAATTGGCCAGCACTTCCCCACAGCGGATCGACCACGAATCCGCTGTGGGGTCACAGAAATGGAGGCGAGGGCCGGGGATGTAACACCTCCCTGTAATGACTGTATAATATGGGTCCGGCCGGGGCCCCACAACATACGGACGCCACAACTTTAGTATTATAAGATGATATAACTACCCACACTCAAAACTCTTTGCACAACACAGCGGAAACACAAGCAAGACTAGAAGTTATCCATGACAACAAGAGTAACGAAATGGCCTTAAGGCCTTACAACAAGAGTGAATCCAAACTCAAACACTACATCAGTCCTGAAAGTGCATAAGCACACCTAGTCTACCTCGGCATGCAAGCCGGTCAAAATGAGCATGAAAACATACAATGCCATAAACGTAAAGCTACAGCAAAAAGGGTAACACTTCATGAGGCTTAGGCCTTTCTGGCCGGCGAGCTAGCTCCTGCTTGCGATCCTTGCCCTGTAAAAACTATTAGTAACGTGGGTCAGCAAAGGCTGACCTCAAACTGTGTAACCAACACATCTCCTCTCGGCCACCCCTAACGGACCCCGGGGAACCCTCCAACCTGCAAGTCAGCACTTCGTATGCAATATATAAATATAAACAAGAAATGTGTTAAGAACAGGCTTGGATGTCACAACACATCATACACGTTCTCTACTGGTTGAACATATAATATAAAAAGGGGCCAACTTATGCAACATGTATGCAACACCCGGGTTTCACCCAAGGCACCCTATAGCGTATGCATCTAGCACATCATCACATCATTTGGGTACTCATCGTTTCCCTATTGGCCTAAAGCCGCAAACAAAAAGGGAAACACAATTCCCCCCAACGGCACACAAGCCGCCACATGGAACTCTTGTTAAGGCCCCACCCGCTCAAGGTCTTAGCCTCGGGCTTGCCTGCAAGCTCTGACGTCTCATGTCAGGATTCCAACAAACACAACTGACCGATTCTAAGAAGCCTTGCTGGACCCCACCCGCTCATGGCCTCATTGCCCGGGCTTGCCCCCATGCTTGGCATTCTCGTCAGTCTCACAGAAGGGGACTAGTCTCGCTGGGACACTTTCCACACATGACTTACACATCACGGGATAGCCAGCCGACCACGGAGACACAGCCACGCCTTGGCACATCACATTCCAAGACAATTCCACCCTAGTCCCTCATTTGTACTGCAGCGTTCCCGCGCACCAAGGAAACCATCTACCACTCATGCGGAGCTAACCTTGTCCACCATGGAAACCATCTACTGCCATTGAGGAGCTAACCTTGTTCGGTTCCGACTACACGTACTTGCTCGAGAAAAAGGGGAAAACATCACCACATCACAAACGACATCTTGCCGCAACGGAATCTCTACGAATTATTAAAGCTCGTATGCAACATCACCGAGTCGGACTAACGGTCGCGACTACGGCTTCACACACCATCCCTAATCCACTAACGGAGCGGATCTCTAATGCAAAAACATGTCGGGGATGGACTCAATCGACCCGGAGGTTCCTCTTGAACCTTGGCGACCCAAACTCCTCTCATTTGAGTGTTTGGTGCCCAAAACTAGAAAAGAAAAGATGCTAAGACATGCATCCTAAAACCGAGAGGAGAAGTGTCGTTACCTTCCGACTCCTCTTCCTAGCCATGGAAGATTATCCGGATGAAAACCTTAGCCAAGATCTAGCCTCCACGGATCTGGACTCGGCTCGCGATTTGGAGCACCGAAGCCTCTCCTACAGCCCAATCCCTCCTTCACCTTCTTCCTTGCTCTCCCTTCTCTCTAGAATTTAGTAAGAGAAAGCTTGGAGAAGAATGAGGGTTTCCAACCCTATTCTCAGACTTAACTCCCCAAGAGCAGTCCTGGACCATCAGATCCCAAAATAAGGGAAAGAGCGGCCACGATCCGCCTGAAAAAATAAAGTACCTGGGCCAAACACGGCCTGGCACACGCCCGTGTCCAGGGTCGTGTCCCTCATTCGCCGTCAAAACCGACGCGCCTGGAACAACACACGGGCATCCGACATGCCCATGTTCGACTTGACACTCCTGTATTCCAACTGACACGGCCGTGTGGTCGGTCGTGTGCCTCCATCGACACAGCCCCGAAAACAACCTGAGAACTACACGGGTACTGGACATGCCTGTGTCCTTGCCCGTGTCTACCTCAACACGCCTGGGCTCCAGGCCGTGTTCACTGTCTCGACACTTCGTCGAGCGAAGTTCGTCGACTGACTGACACGGCCTTGGACACGCCCGTGTCCTAGGTCGTGTGCCTTGTCTCGACACATCGTCGAGCGAAAATCGTCGACTTCCCGGATCGATCGTCGACACGGGCTCGACACGCCCTGAGACACACCCGTGTCTCAGGCCGTGTGCCTTGTCTCGACACATCGTCGAGCGAAATTCGTCGACCTCTCGACCAAAACGTCGACTGGAGCCTGACACGCCCTGGGACACGCCCGTGTCCCAGGCCGTGTGCCCCCTGCCAGAAACTAAACTTGGCCAGAAAATGCTGGTCGACCCTCTCTCAAATTTTGGGGTGTTACATCTCTGCCCCCCTCAAAAAAATTTCATCCTGAAATTACAAAGCAAAAGGAAACAACGCTTAAATGGTACCTGATTTGAAGAGCTCTGGATACTCTTCTCACATGGCTTGTTCTCGCTCCCAAGAGAGTTCCTCATGACCGCAGTTGTCCCATCGGACTTTCACGAGTTTAACCTCTTTATTCCGCAACTACCGTGTCTCCGAATCCTCTATAGCAATTGGAAGTACCCGCGTCCTCAAGTCTTCCTCAATCGGCACTGATGCCGGCTCGATCACCACACTAGCCTCTACCAAGGCTTTCCTCAAGACGGAGACATGGAAGACGTCATGCAATCCACTCAGCTCCGCGGACAACGCCAACCGATAGGCTGCTTCTCCCACCCGTTCAACAACTTCAAAAGGCCCCAAAAACCTTGGACTCAACTTCTTGAGTCGGTGAATCCGTGAGACGCCTTTGAACGGCTTGATCTTCAAATAGACCCAATCGCCTACCGCAAACTCCAACTTCCTGTGACGAGCATTAAAGTATTTTGCTTGCCGGTCTTGCGCTACCTTCATATGCTCTTGAATGGTCTGTACCAACTCACAAGCGTCAACTACCACCTCCTTTCCAAAAATTTTGGTGTCTCCCGCCTCTGTCCAAGACATCGGTGTTCGACACCGTCTCCCATACAAAGCTTCGTATGCCGCCATTTTTATACTTGCTTGATAATTGTTATTGTACGCGAATTCCACCATGAAGAGGTGATCCTCCCACTTCTTGCCGAAGTCAAGAATGCACATTCTCAGCATATCCTCCATAGTACGGTTCGTTCTTTCGGTTTGCCCATTATTTGAGGATGGAACGCCGTACTGAACTTTAGCTTCGTGCCCAAACTCTTCTGAACCAATCTCCAGTCCTTGGACGTAAACCGTCCATCTCGATCGCTGACTATGCTCTTAGGATTCCTGTGCAGTCGCACAATGTTGCAAACATACAACTCCACCAGCTTATCCACGCTGTCCTCCTTCCGATTTGGGATGAAGTGGGCCACCTTGGTTAAGCGATCCACGATCACCTAAATAGCATCATTACCCTGCTGCGATCTAGGCAAACCATGTACAAAATCCATGGAGATGTCATCAAATTTCCACTCAGGGATTGGAAGGGGATTCAGGAACCCGCCCGGCTTCTGACATTCGGCCTTCACCAAGGCGCAAGTTTGGCAATGATTCACATACAAAGCTACGTCCCGCTTCAGCCCCGGCCACCAAAAGGATTTCTTCATATCCAAGTACATCTTTGTACTGCCCGGGTGAATGGAGTACTTTGTGAAGTGAGCCTCAAACATCAACTCCTCACGGAGTTTGTCGAACTGCGGTATACAAACCCTTCCATCCTTCCTCAGAATCCCATCAACCATCTCCCAGGCGCTGCTCTCGCCCTTTTGAGCCTCCAACACAAATGGTTGAAACTCCACATCCAACCGAGTCGCTTCCCGAATGCGATCGGACAAGTCGTTCTGTACTTCAATCCAGTTCAACCGAGCCACGCTGGAATCGCCTCTCGCAACACATTCCAAACCAAGGGACTCTCATTCCCGTACCAACCGCTCATCATGAGCTTCGATCCAATTCCCTTGCCCCGAGTACTTTCTACTCAAGGCATCTGCCACCACGTTGGCTTTTCCTGGCGTATACTGAATCGCCACCTCGTAGACTCCAAGAAACTCAACCCACCTGCGTTACCGCATGTTCAAGTCCTTTTGATCCAAGAGATACTTCAGGATTTTATGATCCGTGAAGATCTCCACTTTTGCACCATACACATAATGTCGCCAAATTTTCAACGCAAAAATTACCGCCGCCAACTCCAAGTCATGGACGAGGTAATTCCTCTCATGAGGCTTCAGCTTTCTAGACCCAAAAGCTATCACCTTGCCATGCTGCACCAAGACGCAACCCAAACCGCATCCCGATGCGTCACTGAAGATCTGAAATCCCTCAGTCCCTTGCGGTAGACTTAGGATTGGAGCCATCATCAGTCTCTCCTTCAGTGCCTCAAATACTTGACTGCACTCTTGAGTCCACACAAACTTATGATCTTTACGAGTGAGTGAGGTGAGTGGTAGAGCTATCCGCGAAAAGTTCTCCACGAATCTCCTATAATATCCGGCTAGTCCAAGAAAACTTCGGACTTCCGCCACGGTCCTCAAGACTGGCCAATCTCTGATGGATTCCACTTTTGTTGGATCCACTGCCACCCCATCCCCGCTAATCACGTTGCCCAAAAATGCCACCTTCTTTAACCAGAACTCGCACTTTGAGAACTTTGCATATAATTGATTCTCCCTCAACACTTGCAAGACCACTCTCAAGTGGGTCTCATGCTCCACTTCCGATTTGGAATACACCAAGGTGTCATTGATGAAGACAACCACAAAAGAATCCAAGTATTCCCGAAATACCCGGTTCATAAGGTCCATGAACACAGATGGCGCGTTCGTCAGCCCGAACGGCATCACTGTAAACTCAAAGTGTCTGTACCTCGTACCAAAGGCAGTCTTGGGTATGTCCTCATCCCGAATTCGCAACTGATAATAGCCTGACTTCAAGTCCAATTTTGAGTACACCACCGACCCCACCAACTCGTCGAACAAGTCGTCTATCCGAGGAATCAGATATTTATTCTTAACGATCAGTTTATTCAGCTCTCGGTAGTCTATGCACAGCCGCATGTTACCGTCTTTCTTCTTTACAAACAATACCGGCGCGCTCCACGGCGAAGAACTGGGTCTGATATACCCTTGCTCCAACAGTTCCTGTAACTGTACTTTGAGTTCCGCCAACTCCTTTGGTGCCATCCTAAACGGAGGACGTGACACCGGCCTAGCCTCCGGCACTAACTCGATCGAGAAATCGATCTCCCGCCAAGGAGGCGCTCCAGGAAATTCATCCGGAAACACATCCTTGAACTCTGCCACTACGGGCACTTCCTCAATACACAACTGGGAGAGACGAACCTCCAATAACGCTACAAGCGCTACACCACCCTGGTTAACCGCCCGTATTAATTGCATGGCCGAAATCAAGGAAAAGGCCACTCCACAAATTCCCTCAAATTTGACTTCCGCCTGCCCTTTGCTCCTTAGGGTCACTACCTTAGATAGGCAATCAATACTGGTGCGCTGCTCTGCAAGCCAGTCCATGCCCAAAATGATATCGAACTCAACCAATGGTAAAATCGCTGCTACCAAAACGAAGTCAACTCCGTCCAACTCCCAACAGATGCGCCCTTTGGCACCGGTGGTCATGGATGACCCATTGGGCATGCGCACTTTCAGCTCCGCGTCCGCCAAGAAAGACTCAACTCCTATTCTTCGGATGAAGCTCTCTGCAAGAAAGGAGTGTGATGCTCCCGTATCGAACAATACCCTAGCGGGGTATCCGGAAAATAATACGAAGCCTAAAATATAGACATCACACATAAAAGTCTAAAAGTATGAAGCACAAAATTTAAACTTAAATTTCGTCATACCTGTCACCACATCGGTTTGGCGGATCGCTTCCTACTGTCCAAGGTTGTAGGCCCTTGGTTGCACCGGTTGGAACCGAGAAGCGCTTGACTCCGCCGTCTTCCCTTTCTCTGCGGCACTGGGGCCGGAGCGCACAGTCTGCTCCTGCCTTGCCTCTTGCTCCGCTCCTCCTTGAGGACAAACATGAGTTATGTGCCCCACCTTACCGCAGTTGTAGCATGTCGGCGGTTCCCTAGAGTGAGAACCTTCAGGCGTCCACTTGCTCTTCTCACCGGACCTGGAAGTGTGAGGCTTTTTCCTCCACCTACTCCCTTCAGACTTTCCCTGGGGTTGGGGAGGCTTCCCTTCCCCTTGCTTGGGAGTGAAACCCTTACGACGTTGGGTTCGCTCCAGATCACTCTCCAATATCCTGGCAGCCTCAACTAACTCATTGAAACCAGCTCTCTTCATGGAAATGAGGGGTTGCCTTAGATTCTCCCTCAGCCCCTGATAGAAGAGGTTATCCCTCTCTACATCATCTGCCATCGTCGTTCCCGCGTAACGACCCAAACGGGTGAACTCCTGCACATACTCGTCCACCGTCTTGTCTCGCTGCATTAAGTGCAGAATCTGCCTCTAAAGGGCCAACCGTGTAGAAACGGGAATGTACCTCTTTAGAAAAGCATCCCCAAATTCCTCTATCGACGGGGTGCGTCCAGGGAACTGGCGGCCGCTATGGCTCACCCACCACAACTTGGTGTCTCCTTCCAACATGAACGTCGCATACTCAGATTTCTTTTCTTCTGGCGTCTCTACCGCCCTCAAAAACTCTTGAATTCGAACCCACCAATCCTCCGCATCCGTTGGCGTACCAACTCCCTTGAACGACGGGGGATGGAAGCTCAGGAAATACTTCATGTGTCGGTCTCCATGTCCGACAACCACCCTTTCCGCCAAAGGCTCCACTCGCCTGGCTTCTCCTCCTGGCACGGCCGTCGCCGTGTCCGGTGTAGCAAGGGTTGCTACCTGAGCTGCCGCTGCAGCTTGGGCTGCCACCATCGCTTCTACAAGCATGCGGCAGAAGTCGGCTGGGTTTACACTCGTGCCCAAAAGACCCGGAGCAGTGGTACTGCTCGCCGAGAGTTCTTCTCTTGCTCTCGACATTCCCGCCTCGTTGCTTGCACTCTTCAAGAAAACAAGAAACAAGGAATCAATCTCTAATCTCAAGACTTAAACATAAGGACACTCATGGTCCCGCGTTACTCTTATGTGGATAACTTCTCTACGCATTGACCATGAATCTAACCTGGCTCTGATACCAAATTGTAACACCTCCCCTGTAATGACCGTATAATATGGGTCCGGCCGGGGCCCCACAACATACGGACGCCACAGCTTTAGTATTATAAGATGATATAACTACCCACATTCAAAACTCTTTGCACAACACAGCGGAAACACAAGCAAGACTAGAAGTTATCCACGACAACAAGAGTAACGAAATGGCCTTAAGGCCTTACAACAAGAGTGAATCCAAACTCAAACACTACATCAGTCCTGAAAGTGCATAAGCACACCTAGTTTACCTCGGCATGCAAGCCGGTCAAAATGAGCATGAAAACATACAATGCCATAAACGTAAAGCTACAGCAAAAAGGGTAACACTTCATGAGACTTAGGCCTTTCTAGGCGGCGAGCTAGCTCCTGCTTGCGATCCTTGCCCTATAAAAATTATTAGAAACGTGGGTCAGCAAAGGCTGACATCAAACTGTGTAACCAACACATCTCCTCCCGGCCGCCCCTAACGGACCCCGGGGAACCCTCCAACCTGCAAGTCAGCACTTTGTATGCAATATATAAATATAAACAAGAAATACATTAAGAACAGGCTTGGATGTCACAACACATCATACACATTCTCTACTGGTTGAGCATATAATATAAAAAGGGGCCTACTTATGCAACATGTATGCAGCACCCGGGTTTCACCCAAGGCACCCTATAGCGTATGCATCTAGCACATCATCACATCATTTGGGTACTCATCGTTTCCCCATTGGCCTAAAGCCGCAAACAAAAAGGGAAACACAATTCCCCCGAACGGCACACAAGCCGCCACATGGAACTCTTGCTAAGGCCCCACCCTCTCAAGGTCTTAGCCCCGGGCTTGCCTGCAAGCTCTGACGTCTCATGTCAGGATTCCAACAAACACAACTGACCGATTCTAAGAAGCCTTGCTGGACCCCACCCGCTCATGGCCTCATTGCCCGGGCTTGCCCCAATGCTTAGCATTATCGTCAGTCTCACAGAATGGGACTAGTCTCGCTGGGATACTTTCCACACATGACTTGCACGTCACGGGATAGCCAGCCGACCACGGAGACACAGCTACGCCTTGGCACATCACATTCCAAGACAATTCCACCCTAGTCCCTCATTTGTACTGCAGCGTTCCCGCGCACCAAGGAAACCATCTACCACTCATGCGGAGCTAACCTTGTCCACCAAGGAAACCATCTACCGCCATTGAGGAGCTAACCTTGTCTGGTTCCGACTACACGTACTTGCTCGAGAAAAAGGGGAAAACATCACCACATCACAAACGACATCTTGCCGCAACGGAATCTCTACAAATCATTAAAGCTCGTATGCAACATCACCGAGTCGGACTAATGGTCGCGACTACGGCTTCACACACCATGCCTAATCCACTAACAGAGCGGATCTATAATGCAAAAACATGCCGGGGACGGGCTCAATCGACCCGAAGGTTCCTCTTGAACCTTGGCGACCCAAACCCCTCTCATTTGAGTGTTTGGTGCCCAAAACTAGAAAAGAAAAGATGTTAAGACATGCATCCTAAAACTGAGAGGAGAAGTGTCGTTACCTTCCGACTCCTCTTCCTAGCCATGGAAGATTATCCGGATGAAAACCTTCGCCAAGATCTAGCCTCCACGGATCTGGACTCGGCTCGCGATTTGGAGCACTGAAGCCTCTCCTACAGCCCAATCCCTCCTTCACCTTCTTCCTTGCTCTCCCTTCTCTCTAAAATTTAGTAAGAGAAAGCTTGGAGAAGAATGAGGGTTTCCAACCCTATTCTCGGACTTAACTCCCCAAGAGCAGTCCTGGACCATCAGATCCCAAAATAAGGGAAAGAGCGGCCACGATCCGCCTGAAAAAATAAAGTATTTGGGCCGAACACGGCCTGGCACACGCCCGTGTCCAGGGCCGTGTCCCTCATTCGCCGTCAAAACCGACGCGCCTGGAACAACACACGGGCATCCGACACGCCCGTGTTCGACCTGACACGCCCGTGTTCCAACTGACACGGCCGTGTGGTCGGCCGTGTGCCTCCATCGACACAGCCCAGAAAACAACCCGAGAATTACACGGGTACTGGACACGCCCGTGTCCTTGCCCGTGTCTACCTCAACATGCCTGGGCTCCAGGCCGTGTTCACTATCTCGACACTTCGTCGAGCGAAGTTCGTCGACTGACTGACACGCCCTTGGACACGCCTGTATCCTAGGCCGTGTGCCTTGTCTCGACACATCGTCGAGCGAAAATCGTCGACTTCCCGGACCGATCGTCGACACGGGCTCGACACGCCCTGATACACGCCCGTGCCTTAGGCCGTGTGCCTTGTCTCGACACATCGTCGAGCGAAATTCGTCAACATCTCGACCAAAATGTCGATTGGAGCCTGACACGCCCTGGGACACGCCCGTGTCCCATGCCGTGTGCCCCCTGCCAGAAACCAAACTTGTCCAGAAAACGCTGGTCGACCCTCTCTCAAATTTTGGGGTGTTACAACTCTTCCTCCCTTAAAAGAATTTCGTCCCGAAATTACAAAGCAAAAGGAAACAACGCTTAAATGGTACCTGATTTGAAGAGCTCTGGATACTCTTCTCGCATGGCTTGTTCTCGCTCCCAAGAGAGCTCCTCACGACCGCAGTTGTCCCATCGGACTTTCACGAGTTTAACCTCTTTATTCCGCAACTGCGTTTTCCGGCGGCACCGCCGCTCTCTGCCGCTGGGGGCCGCCGCCCCCAGTGGTATAACACTCCCCCAGCGCCACCACTGGTGTTGGGGGAGGATTCTTCCTCCTTGGGCACCACCCGGCCTAGAACTAGGCTCGGGTGGCGCCGGCGGCGCTCCGGCCGCCGGGAGCGCCATGCATCACGTCCAAAATGGGAAGGCGGAGGGAGAGAAGGTTCCACCTGGGTCTAGTGGGCTCGGGAGGGGCGGGCCTGGTCGGCCATGCCTTGGTGGTGGTGGTGGAGGGGGGAGGAGCCTCGACTTGGCTTTTTTCGGCCACCTGAGCTCCGGCAAGGGTCAGGCAGGGGGGGAAGTTGCTCTGAGGCTTGGGAGAAGGAGAGGGGGTGGCCTTTTATAGGGTTGGGGAGGGGGAGCTCCCCTCCCTTGGGCAAGGTGGGATTAATCCCTCCTTAAGGAGGGATTAATCCCCACCCTCCAACTGTCCAAGGACAGCTGGAGGCACTATATTTTCCCCCATGTGGGGAAAAAGGA
Source organism: Platanthera guangdongensis (assembly GCA_039583875.1). Lineage (NCBI taxonomy): Eukaryota > Viridiplantae > Streptophyta > Magnoliopsida > Asparagales > Orchidaceae > Platanthera > Platanthera guangdongensis. Next base: position 17,415,267 of record CM077149.1, read on the forward strand.
TGAAGCCCTTATGGGCTTGGGACTTATAGGTGGGAAAGAGAGAAGGGGAAAGCGAGGAGATGGGGATAGGGTGGGCCTCCATCTATCCTAGTGAGGCTTGCTGGTTGGGGGCCCAAGAAGAGTGAGGGGGCATGGGCCATCCTCCCTTGGAGAGGAGGTGGGCCCCTACTTGGAGAAAAATCCAAAAAGTAGATTTTTAGGGGGGGTTGACAATGTCAACCCTATGGTGGGTCCCCCTTGCTGGTCAAAGTCAAAGTGGGTCCAAGTCATCGGGGTCGGGTCAAAGTTCGATGCACGACTATGCTTGATTTGACCATGGGTTGATCAATTGTGGTCGAAATTGACTGGGACGGCTTCCGTTGACGTCGTATTGACCACACGAGTCCAGCGCCATTGACTGGGGTTGAATCGGAGTCCGTTTGGCGAAAGTCCAAAATTTGCGCGTTGTAGCGCGCTAAAATGGTAGAAGTGTGTAAAACTGTCGTTAGACCTCGGATTGTGACGCGACAGGTTCCGATGCAACTGTCTAGGTTATATGAGATCACAGGAATCGACAGAACTTAATTCGGAGTTCTCTGGGTCGATATCCAAAATCTGCTCTCGTTACGTTTTACGAGGAAAGGTCGCATTCACTATATGACCTCGAGGACTAACTGAACGAGTTCTGATGCACTCGCATTGACTATACGAAGTCAAAGGAACTGACAGAACTCAATTCGGAGTTCTCTAGCTCTATTTACCGCTTAGTGTTATCTCCCACCGGGTCATGGGTAGGGTTCGGGCCACTTTTATTGGGCCCACTAGGGCTCTGGTGGCCCAATAAAAGTCGGAATGTTACAACCCCACCCTCCGAGCCCACCACTCTTTCTCTCTCAACAATTATAACGAGAGGCGGTATGTCATACTCGAGTTCTTCAAAACGGCCGACACAGATCCGACCACGCGATTTTTCATCCAGTTGATGCGCTCGACCGCTCTCGGGATAAGACGGTTCAATTTAGACTAGTCTACCAGGAGCCTTGAGTGATCCGTAACAAGCCTAATCAGAAGGAATGGTTGCGCTATAAAAAAGAGTGATGTTATATGCAGACCATTTTCAACTACGTGCAGTCCAAAAATAAATGCAGGCAAAACTAAAAAGGTCGATGATATTTGCAGACCTATAATTGATATTTGCAGCCCATTGATATTTGCAACCCACAAATAGATATTTGCAGACCCATCGGATATTTGCGGCCTTTTTTAAAATTATATTTAATTTTTTAAAATCTTTTCTCCTCTACTAATTGATAAAATTAAATAAACCAAAATATAAATTTTATCATTCTTACAAAATCAAAATGACAAAAGATATATTTTTTTCATTCAGCTCCGTTATAGCAATGAACACATATCATTCAATCTGAATACATCTTCCCCAAAATGAACACTAGTCTGCACGAAATTGAAAAATTATTTTATTTTAGTATTCTAAAACTTAATTGCTATCATGAAATAAATTTTTGAAGTTGCAAAGATCTTATAAAATAGATATATCTTTTCTTTGCTGCCCCTTATAAAATAAACGTGAATGCAGTGGATGTCAAGCCTATAAAAAATTTGAGTATATAAATTAAAAACAATTGTGTAGAAAATAAATTGCACTTGAACAAATGCATATCTTTCATATATTTTGAATACGTGTTATGTAAGGAATTTTCCATTCTTTTGTTATGTCTTTACGGTATCTCGAACATACCGAAAATAGTTGTGGTAGCAGACAATCTTCATGGATTTTCAAAAAAACAAAGTGGTTGTCATTAACAAAACCAATATTGATAACCATTCTAAATGTCGGTGGCGCAAAATAGAAGGGAAGAAAGGTGAATGATTGTTCACTTGAGTAATGAACAAATTGGACATTGTAACATGATGCCACTACTAGATCCATATCTGGCATGGACATCCATTTATCCACCTGTGTAGGAGTAATATCACAATCTAGTGGGCTTAGTAACTCCAGTCTCTTTGTCACTCTCATTATCATGTTGTACAACTCTTCATGTTCACATAATTCTTGGCATAAATCACGACGCACTTGAACCCAATTTTCCTTCATGTTCATAGCAATACTTACCACTCTATATCCACAGTGACCATCGCCCATCACGTCGGTGACATCAATAATATGTGCTGACATGAATGGTGACATTTGTGATCTGATACGCACAAGCAAAGTATTTCTTGTGTGGATAGCCCTTCTTGCACCTTTCTTCATATTCTTCTTTAAAGGTTTGATATTTATGGGTTGTGATCAAGCATCAAGACATGCTCAAAATATGATGGCTCTCTTTTTGTTGATTTAGAATCATTCACCATTCTCTTCATACTCCCCTTTGGACGCCCCCGCAACTTTCTCAGAATTTTTGGTTCTTGAGTTTGACTTAATGGTGGATTGATTATTTCACGAAGCTTTCTTTTCATTTCTTTTTTTTTTGAAGATCAGTACTTATCATATACATGTTTAAGAGTCCTTTTATATCATTATCAGTAGCATTTTCATCTGTGCATTCAACTTTGACTGAAGGACTATGTTTTGTCTCATACAAAGTCAACTGTCTCCAATGCTTGTGTATCATCCAAAGTGGCAATGGTTTGCAACGACTGACATACGACAATAACTCGTGTGTGCATGGTAAATCAAATATAAATCTAACTTTATGCATGTATTTATTTAATTCAAAATGACTTGCTTTGCTAGAAATTTCTTCCTTTTTAATAAGCTCTAACACAAAAACTGAAATATTACCAACTATCTCAGTGTACAACAAACTTTTAAACCATGTGCTGACATGAATCTTGCTCTGCCCAAACATCTTCTTAATCTCTGTGTGTTGTAACATAAGTAACTAATCAAAAGCTTTCCATACGGTTGTGAGATTACCAGTAGATAATTCTAAGAATTTTTTCAACTTGCTATATCCACTTTCAACACGGTTGGTAGACGTATTGCTCAAGTGCAAATATTTATCAACCCAAGCTGAGATGAAATATTCTTTGTAAGGGTCGAGTCATGTTGTTGTGACATATGAAAGAACATTAGGGTGTTTAACTCCAAAATCAGCCATCAGTTGATTTTATCGCATGTTGAACTCATTTTTAGTTTTACATTCTACAATATGTTGTCAAACACCCAAAAAATGTCACAATCTTTTTCGATTATGAAAGTTTTTTTGCAATGCACAAACATATTTCTACTAATATGAACCTGACATAATATATTTTTTGCTTGAGGAAATACACACATAATTGTGTTCATTAAAGCAACTTCCCTATCAGTGACAAAACAATTTGGCAAGTTATTTTCATCAAAAATACTCTTAAAGCACTTCAATGCCCATCGATAGGTAGCCTCTATTTTGTTTGACATAAAAGCAAAAGCAGAGAAAAAAGATTGATTTGCCGATGTTAAACCCACAATACAAAGTAAAGGTAATCGATATCAGTTGGTCTTATAAGTGCAATCAATCATGAAAGTATTTGAAAACATATTACTCAACATAACGGAAGCCGAATGTGCAAAGAACAAACATTTCAACTGATTAGTAGAAACACTAACAACATTAAAACTGATATATCCATAATCAATAATGCACTTATATAAAAATTGTAGTGGAGTCCCGCCCTCCAATTCGGCTCCGAGTATCTTTGCTTTTTGATTGTAAATTGTCCTCTATGTTGTAGTGTTAGCTGATTTTCTTTTCTTTAGTGTCGTTAGTATTTTTCGAGGTTCCATACTGACATTACACATATCCTCAACTATTTTCTGCTCGCAACTACTTAATCTTCCAGCATATGGTTGTGCTTCTAAATGAACCATCTCATGATTATGATTCCCACATTCAACTGTAATTTTCATTCATTTTTTTCTTCTCTCCGTCCTCTAAGTGTAAATTTACAACCATATCTCTTTGAGCTAGTTTTTCGTAGATTTTGCTTTACAAAATTTTTAGGATTTTGACTTACTCGCACAACTCCATATCTATCGCATCCAAGAGTAACTCTAGGTTTTGCTCTGTTTTCAAGTTTGTCGGCTCTTAGTATGATAACAACAAAACCCAATCCTCTACCAACATGTCTAGCTCATGCAATCAATTGTTAGTAGAAAAACTCATATTTGTTACAAAATGTTGTCCCACATCTACATGTGGTTGTTGAGGAATATCTTCATAAGTCAACAATTTTACCACTCTATTGTGCATTTCATTCTAGAATTAATAAACCCACAAAAAAATCAATGCTAACTATAAAAAAACATAAATCACACACTAAAATTGATGAATCCTATTGCCTCATAACTGAGAGATATTGTTGGAGATGAAGGGTTTGACATCTTCAACTAATTTGGGAGGTTGATAGAGACGCACACGATTAGAATCCAGAAATCCCTACAAAAAATCCTTAAAATGAAGGTCAGTAAGCATTGTTTTTGTGGGCAAATTACAGATATGCTGACTTAATATTCAAGAAACTGTGTTCAATTATCTCTTCACATTCAAGAAACTGTGTTTTGCTACAAACTATCAGCCTTATTAGGTGGCTAATTGGCGCAAGATACTCTTTATGTGTTCCTAATAAGTAGATTTGGAAGAATGTCAGTATGATGAGAATAGGAAGTGAAGGTACAATGACAGGTGTTGGAGAATACCTTAAATCCTGCAAATAAGCCGTGACCTGAAATAATCCTGCACCCATGACCTGCAAGTAAGATGAGAATAGGATGTGGATAGTTTCAATGTTACACGACAAAAAAGCCAGCGTCGTTACCTGTGCAACGACCTCTTTGGCCAAGGAGATGAACGAAGGAGAGCGCCAGCGTTGTTTGCATTGGCGATCACTTCGGACGGCGACAGAGTTCAGTAGCAACTAGGAAATCTGGGCGGCATCAACGAGGAAATCACTTCAGACAGTTGTTGTTTACCTGTGCAATGATGAGTTCGCCAGGCGGCAGCGCTGACAACAACGGGCTTTTGGAAGCAAAACCGGCGGCGTTGGCGTGAAGATGAGGAATTTGTGAAGATGAGGATATTCGGGCTACCGAACTGATCGTGAAATTAGGGTTGGACGATGAGGGGCCGACAATTAGAAGTTTTTATTAAAGGAATAAAGTGTTTCCCTTTTTAAAAAATGGACCTGCAAATAACAGCGCCCCTAAAAAATCACAGGAAACTGTAGGCTTTGACATGCACAAAACCTTTATAAAATTGTGCCGCCTGTGTCGATCTGGATACAGAAGAACAAAATGACATTTTGGAAACAAACGAAGCCTAAACCCACATGTGGCATTCTCGTAATATTCTAAGGGTGCTGTCATTAGCAAATCATTACTACTAACAACCCATAAAATTGGAAAATGACTATTTGAAAATCAATTGGTTACTAGCAAACCACTCAAAAAAAATAAAAAAAACTCTCAAAAATAAATATTTGTACTATACTATATCATTTGACTTAGAAATTGAGTTACAGGTGGCTCAAAATATATTTGATTTCTAATTCCTATAAGGGTGTGTTGTATATACGAGTTAAGTGTATATAAGAATATACGCGTCTTATTAAACTGCGTCTTATACGTGCATTTTCATGAGAAGTGTTCAACATGAAAGTTGTAGATCTCCACGAGATCTACAACTTTCATGTTGAATACTTTTTTATTTTAAGCAGTTTAGACTTCCGATTTGACCCCCGAAAAAAGTCACGCCGAACATATGTACGAACGCTCGGGTTCGGCGTGTTTTTTTTCGGGGGCCTAAACGGCTTCAAATCAAAAACTGTTCAACACTTCTTGATTTGAATCAGTTTAGACCCCCGATTTGGCCCCCAAAAAAAGTCACGCCGAACATATGTACGGACGCCCAGGTTCGGCGTGACTTTTTTCGGGGGCCAAATCGGGACCCTAAACGACTTCAAATTAAAAAGTGTTCAACATGATAGTGTTCAAATTAAAAAGCTTTGAACAATTCTCATAAAAATATAGGTAGAAGACGTAGTTCGAAAAAACATGAAAGAAAATAAGATTTGCTAGAAGTCATTTCAAATAACATTAATATTAATATTTTGAATATTATTTAAATTTGGTACAAGCCAAATATGATTTGCTTTATAACAGCGTTCTTTTCTAAACCTTTCTTAAATGTCCCTGGTTAACAGCCGCCTTAAAGTTAAAACTCTTCCGACGACTTTCGTCTCTCCTTCGCCTCTGTGTCGTCCCTTTACTCGCCGACCTTGAGCCCTTCCCAGGAGGAGAGTAGGTTGGGCGGAGGAAGAAAACCCTAACCCTAGCTATTCTCCTCCTCTTCCCACCTCTCGAGCAACTCAACCTAATTCCCATCTCCCTTACCCGGATCCGTTCTCGCCTCACCGGAGATGGAATCCATCTGACCTCTTGCAGCCACTCATCGTTCCCATCCTCCTCCGCCGCTCCAGTGCATCCAGTTCTCCTCCGTCTCTTCAATTTCGTTGTTATGGCGATCCGTGTCCCTCTCTCCTGCTCCGGCCATCTGGCCCAGAGCATCGCCGCTTCCTCAAAGTTCTTCGGCATACAAGAGGTTTCCTGCCGATCCATCTCCTTCCTCTCTAACCAGAGACGAGACAATGATGCTTACTGCATCGGCGGCTGTTCTCCTCCTAGACATCTGTCTAGAAAACCTGCTCTCCGTCTCCCTTCATCTCTTCCTCCGCGCGCTCTACTTGCCAAGGAGCAATCATTCGATCTCAAGGAGTTCTTGAAGTTTCCCGCGGCAGCTTCCTATTCCAGGGAGCCATTGGAGCCTCCGGCATCTGTTGCAACTTCTATGCACTCGATCTTCCATGGCGATTGTCGCCCTGAACAGCGCCGTGTCGGATTTTCTCTTTTTGGTGGATTGTTGTCTGATACTGATTCGAGATCAGTCGCTGGATTAAAGGCTATTGGTGTTTCATCTTCCACAAGTTTGTGCTTCAAACCATCTTCGTTGCTTCCCTTTTTTCTTCGTAGTAAGTGGCTTCCGTTCAGTGAGTACTTCCCTGGCTTAGCAAGAATTGATCCACCTGATAAAACACGGACTGAAACTATCAAATTGTGTGAACCCATTGATGAGTGTTTTGGTTCCATGGGAGCTGCAGGAAGAAGTGGTGTTAATAATCCTCCTGAATTGAATGCTGTTGGCATTACCAAATCGAATGATTTGGCTGAGGATGATGTGAATAACCATACTTTTGGAGATGATTATTGGCTGTCGCGGTGGATGTGCTCGTGCTCTGATGATGCCAAAGCGTTATTTGCGGCTGTGACTGTTCCTTTGCTGTATGGCTCTCGTTTGGCAGAGCCGAGATCAATTCCGTCAAGATCAATGTATCCAACCTTTGATGTTGGTGACAGGATCTTAGCAGAAAAGGTGAGTGATGCAATTCATATAATTATTTCTGCTGTGAATTTATCAGAGTGAAAATGTGGATAGACTGTAAGGTGATTGGTGGAGGAGTGGCCGAGAGGTGGCCGGGGTTGAGAAAGGTGAGGGGAAAGATAGAAATAGCGGAAATCAAAACTAAATCTTAATCCATTTATTCTCTAATGTATTCTACTTACACCCTGATCGACGCCCTACAGACCTACTGCCGCCTCCCATCACTTCTCCCAACCCCGATCGACACCCTCAACCCTACCGCCCCTTCCCACCACTGTAAACCCCACCCCATCCTCCTACACGTCTGTTGCCGCCCTCCTCTAGTACCTTACCCCCAACCGCAACCCGCTACTTTCAGCCACAATCCCTAACTGCCCACTTCCGGTCGATGATCCCATTGTTGCCCGCTCACCAGCTCCTACTGAGCCCTCCCGTGATTTTGTCCATCCACTGTAGCCCCATCTTGGAGCCACCCTCCAATCCGAGGCTGTTGCAACTAACAAATGTCCTCCCCCAAATCACGCCGCCTCCTGCATGATCAAATATTGGTATGCATGTTATTTCTTTTTTTCTTGTATGTTGAATGGTCAGACTATTATTTGTATGATCTAAACTTTAATATGAGTTTATTATTATTATTCGTTGCTTGATTTGCGTAATCCATTCGATGCATACTTAATTGAAATCCGTGCCTCTTTTTGATGGTGGTTCATAAACCGCTTTGTGATCGATTTCACTTGTTCTCAAACGTGCAATTGGAATAATGCTTATAAAATCTTATTACTATTGTTATATCTCAATTCAGACTGTTTGTACCCTCATCACATTCACACTACATTTCGGTTGAGTCATTGTAGATCGAGTCATCGTCAGCCTACCCCTACATTAATTTTAGGTTACCGAACTAGGGATAAGAAAAATGTGAGTAGATCTAGAAAGGGTATCCAATGTGATATTATTTTTTCTTAGCATATATTTTATGTTATAATCTTAGCTAGTAATTTTGAGAAAAAAATTTGTTTCTCAAGTGTGTGTTATCCTGTGATAGAACAATATGTACGTTTTTATGATCCGTAACAATATTATATGGGTTCCCAAGTACTGGTTTCATTTAGCTACAACGGGAGTTACAACGCACATTTCACGAAGGTAAATAGATTTATGCTGCATCTATCGTGAAGTTTTTATTGTATGTGAGAAAATCTAAATAACAGGATTTTCATTTCACAAAAAGTTAAATTACATGGGTATGACCCCATATTTATAGGGGAGAGGAAATAGAAAGATAATACAACAGACGATGTGAGACTAAAATACAACATGCCGACTAGACAAACTGTCATTTACAGACCGCATAGAGCTGAGCGGTTAGACAGGATATCCGCTCCTTAACAAGAGTCCGACAATCTCTTCTCCCTAGATCACCGCTGACCACCAGAAGGACCAGAAGCACTTGAAGCAGTCAATCGTCTATAAACGTCAAACTGCAGCGGCCTCAGCCTCCTGATCGTCAAACCGCAACAACGTTTAGATCACCATGCTTCCTCTATCCGCAGCGGCTCAGCCCCTAATTGCCAACCCGCAATAGCGGATAGAACTCCAAGCCTCCCTTGTCCTATCAAGGAGGCGGTCTCAATGACCCTCAGGCCAACTAGACTGTCAGACCAGTCCGCCAGACACAGACCGCCATGCTTCCAGGGCCAGACCGCCACAGTTGTTGCCAATCCTTTAGAACCAATCTGTCAACCGCCAACGATCAGACCGCTAGACCACCAGACCATAAGGCAGACCACCAGACCACACGCCGGACCGCCAGACCACACACCGGACCGCCAGACCACACGCCAGACCTCCAGACCACACGCCAGACCAGACCCCAAGTCCGCCAAACTACCAGACCGCCAGACCAGATCGCTAGTCCGCCAGACCAGATCGTTAGTCCGCCAGACCAGATCGTCAGTCCGCCAGACCAGATCGCCAGTCCGCCAAACAACCAGACCGCCAGTTCGCCAAACAACCAGACCGCCAGAACCAAACTGCTAGACCGCCAATATCACAAGTTCCAACACTCCCCCTCAAGCTGAAGCATATATGTCAACCTTGCTCAGTTTGTCACACACATCTGAAAGAGAAGCGAAACTGGTTTGGTAAAGATATCTCCAAGTTTTTTGTCGGAAGTGACAAATGGAGTACAAATTTGATTTTTCAATATTTCTTCTCTAATGAATTGACAGTCAACTTCAATGCGTTTTGTCCTTTCATGAAAAATTGGATTCTTTGATATATATATATATATATATATATATATATAATATATATATATATAGCAGCTTTGTTGTCACAGAACATCGGTAAGGGGTGATCATATATCTCTCTTAAGTCAAGCATAAGGACACGCAACTATTTCAACTCACAAGTGGTCGAGGTCATACTTCTGTACTCAGCATCAACACTTGACCGAGACATAACAGATTGTTTGTTGTTTTTTCAGTGAACATGATTTCCCCCACAAATATGCAAAAATCAGATGTAGACTTTCTATTTTTTTATTGTTAGCATAACTAACATCAAAGTAGGCTTCAATCTTCAGATGTTTATACTTTTGAAACAGTAACCCCTTTCTTGGAGACCATTTCACATATTCCAGAATTTTTAAGGCTGATCGAAGATGACACTCTCTGGGGGCTTGTATAAACTGACTGACTTTGCCTACTGCATTGTAAATATTTGGTATGGTGACAGTCAGATAGATGAGTTTTCCCACCAGTCGTCTGTACTTAGTACTATCTGAAAAAAAATGTGAATCTTCAGTCCAACTCTTATCATCACCAATGGCCATCAGACAACAGAGGGGTCTTGCCCTAAGATGACCAGTTTCTTTCAGAAGATCCAACGCGTATTTCCATTGTGAGAGCACTACAGAGTTGTGTTTTTGCGAGATTTTGATTCCCAAAAAGTACTTCACAAATCTCATATCTTTTGTAACAAAATATTGTCGAATGCGTCTCTTTGTTAGATCAATTCCCTCCTTATCATCATCAGTAAGAAAAATGTCATCCACATGGACAACAAGGACAACGAGCCCTTTAGTAGTCTTGCGTATGAAAAGAGAATGATCTGCAGAACTTCAAGTAAAGTCAACAAGTGAGATAATTTTGCTGAACTTGTCGAATCAGGCCCGTGGACTTTGCTTTAGACCATAAATTTCCTTCTGTAATCTGCACACCTGAGACTCCCCGGAGCAACTTACCCAGGAGGTTGATCCATGTATTTCACTTTTTGTAGATCACCATAAAGGAAGACATTCTTTGCATCTAACTGAGACATCTCCCAATCTCTATTAGCAACCACAGAGAAAAGAACACAGATTGTGCTAATGCGAGCAACCAGTGAGAAGGTGTCAAAGAAGTCCACACCTTATAACGATCAATAGTTCCATCAGAATGAAACTTAATGACAAAGACCCACCGACAACCAACCACATCCGCTCCTAGCGGAGTAGGGACAAGAGTCCAAGTACCCTTTTCGTTCAAGGTCTTCATCTCTTCGCCCATGACAACTTTCCAATGAGGAATATCAAGAGCTTCTTGATAGGTAACCGGAAGAACAATAGCTGAGAGAGCAAGAACAAAGTTTCTTTCGGCTGGGGACAAACGAGCATAGGAGACAACATCATGAATTGAATGTTTAGTGCACGTTCTAGCCCCCTTTCGTAGAGCAATAGGAAGGTCAAGATCCGACTTATCTTTTGTAATAGATCCATCTATCAGAGAGATTACTGGCTAGGGAATTGTCAACAACGATTCCAAAGGCAGAGAATAATCAGAAGACAGATGGAGATAGAGGAACTGACATAAAAAAAGAGAAAGTGACGTAGGAGGAGTAAGCTCAGGTGGAGGTACAAAAATAACATGTATAAAAGGAGAATCATCAGGTGGTGAGAGAGTAAGAGCTCGAGAAAAATAAGACATATCTTCAAAGAATGTGACATCAACAGAAACTTCTTGTTTCTTGAGAAGGGGGATCAAAACACTGATACCCCTTTTGAGTCAGACAGTAGCCCAGAAAAATGCACTTTACCGAGTAAGGAGAAAGTTTATCATGACTAGGAGAAGGAGAGTCGACAAACACTGTACAAACAAAGACACAGAGAGGTAAAAGAAACGGTTAGGCTCTTGGATGTATGATGGAGAATGAGGTTTTTCCTTGAAGAACCGATAAGGGAATATAATTGATGAGGTAACAAGAGAGAAGCACAACATGACCCCAATATGACCGAGAAACATTCATTTGTGTGAGAAGGGTGCGCATGACATTCAGGAGATGACGATTTTTGCGTTCAACAACACCATTTTGCTGAGAAGTATATGGACAATTGGTTTGATGAATTATGCCACGATGCATACAAAACTCCGAAAATTGTTGACTAAGATATTCTCTAGCATTATCAGAATGAGGTACCTTACTAAAAACATCAAACTGTGTACGTATCTCATTGTAAAACGTAGTGAACACAGAAAAAAGTTATGAACATTCTTTTAAAAGATACAAACAAGTACATCGAGAGAAATCATCAATAAAAGTAACAAAATACAGACTTCCTCTATCAACAGACCTAGTAGGAGAAGGACCCTAAATATTTAAATGAACAAGTTCAAAGAGACGAGAAGAACTACGTCCTTGTCTTGCTGGATAGGAAGAGCGATGATGTTTGTCCAGTTGATAGGCTTCACAGTTTAGAGAGTAGTCTTCTGGAGGTAAATCCGATAGGAGTTAATAGATGAGGCGAGGAAGAGGTTGACCAAGACGAAGATGTCATTGGAGAAGAGAAAGCAGTGACATTGTTTAGGAAGAAGAGTTCATTACTTTCAGTTCCAGTAACAATCGTTTCCTTAGAGTGAGGATCCTAAAAAAACTATTATTGGATGTAAAGGTAACCGTGAGATTTAGTTATTTGCAAAGAGCAGGAACAAAAAGTAAATTGCACGGGAAAGATGACACATAGAGCATGTCCTCAAGCCGCAGAGACAGAGTGACGTGGACTGTGCCAGTCTCGCACACAAGAGACGGAGTACCATCTGCAACAAAAATCGGAGGAGACCGGTTATGCTTGTCCAAACAAAAGAACAAACGAGGATTGTCTGTCATATGATTAGTAGCTCCCGAATCAGTAAGTCAATTACCCTGAGCAGCCACATGTAGCACTCCCCGAAGAAGAGGCAAGGGATGTGGATTTCCTTGTGGTGTCACCTGCAGGCGGGCGAAGATGAAGATATTTGGCCCAACAAAGATCAACACGATGTCCTATCTTGCCACAATGAGAGTAGAGATGGCGAGACAAACTACGCCCACCAGAGTGATTTCCAAGACCACTAGAATTGCCAGAACGAACTAGATGAGCAAAGGTGTTGGGATGGGGTGGGGAGGAAAGTATAGTGCGCTGAAGAAGAGTAGTAACAACGGCTTTACGAGCAACAGTAACATCAAAAGTGGGAGGGTCAACTTTGTCGAGAATTTGTTGCGTAATCTTATCATAATACTCAGAAAGACGAAGAAGATAACACACAACCAGAAGTTTCTGAAAGTGTTTGTGTTGTTCAGCATGATCAGTGGAGAAGGGGCGATGTTGAAGTATTTCAGCGCCAAGGGCTTGCACCTCATTGTAAGCAGCACCGGGAGTCAAGGTAGGACAGACAAACCGATCAGCATATAACGTGTATATGCGCGAAGTCTGAGCTCCCTTAGAGTACACAACAAGATGAGTCCAAGCAGCTTTGACTGTCTCATCATGACGAATGATGGGTAGACACTCATCAGACAGACTATTAGCAAGCCATGTTCTGACCAAAGAATCACTGACATCCCAGTCATCAAAGACAACGGACCCTCAAATAGGAGGATCATCAGTGAGATGATGACGTTTGCGTTAAGACCACAACAAGAACACAAATGAAACACTTCAGTCCGAATAATTTTGTCTTGTCTGCTTGGAAGCAGTTCCAAGACTGCCAGAAGGAATGGAAACAATAGGAGCAGTTTGAGGGGAGGATGCAGACAAAGTGGAAGAAAAAAATTCTGTAGTCGCCATGGAAAGGGCGGACAGAAGAAGAAACCGCGCGACAAGACAGAGTTCGCAATACAGAGACAGTGAAGCAAAGAGCTCAGCGGGCGGTTATAAAACTGGAGTCCGCAGAGGCCACAAAAGAGCTTAGCGGGCAGTTAGAAAAGCAGAGTCCACAGAGGTCGTAGAAGAGCTCAGCAGGCGGTTAGAAAACCGGTGTCCGCAAGATCAGGTTTCCTCTGATACCATGTGAGAAAATCTAAATAATAGGATTTTCATTTCACAAAAAGTTAAATTACATGGGTATGACCCCCTATTTATTGGGGAGAGGAGATAAAAAGATAATACAACAAACGATATGATACTAAAATACAACATGCCGACTAGGCGAAATGTAATTTACATACCGCATAAAGCTGAGCGGTTAGACATGATATCCTCTCCTTAACAAGAGTCTGTTGGTCTCTTCTCCTCAGATCGGCGCTAACCACCAGAAGCACCAAAAGCGGTCAGTCATATATAACCGCCAGACTTAAGAGGCCTCAGCCTCCTGACCGCCAAACTGCAACAGTGGTTAGATCACCATGTTTCCTCTATCCGCAGCGGCCTCAGCCTCCTGGCCACCAACCTGCCACAGGGGATAGAACTCCAACCCTACCTTGCCCTATCAAGGAGGAGGTCTTAATGACCCTCATGCTAGCTAGACTGTCAGACCAGTCCGCCAGACAAGGACCGCCATGCTTCCAAAACCAGACCGCCACAGCAGTTGCCAATCCTTCAGAACCAGTCTGTCAATCGCCAACGATTAGACCGCCAGACCATAAGGCAGACCGCAAGACCGCCAGACCGCCAAACCGCCAGACCGCCAGACCATCAGACTACCAGACCGCCAGAACCACACTGCAGACCGTCAGTCCACCAAACAACCAGACCGCCAGAACCAAACTGCCAATATCCCAAGTTCCAACATTATAAAATGCTATCAATTTCTCTATGTAGAACTGACCTATACCATTTGTTCCATTGCAAAAGACTCGTGAAAATTTGGTAGCGGCAAAACAAGAGCGCGTCTGTATCGTCATTTTACTATTTATATGTATTATGTTTTTTTATTTGCACTTATTTTTAGTGTTTTAGGACACCGGGCGTAACGACCAATTATAGTCATTCATGCAGGTGCCCAACTGCCCTCGTTATAAATAGGGGCGGAGACTGTCATTTGTTTTCATTGTTGAACTTGTGAGCGAATCCAGATTCGACAATCATTCGTGGTGTGACGCCATAATACCCTGGGGTGCGACGTTTCGGTTTAGTTTGGTATTGCAGTTAATTCATGCAACCTTCACTGTTATCAAAGACACTATTAATGGAAATGAATCTGAAAGTGCGGAATTATTTCTGAGAATTACCTTAAAGGGAGTGTGAGTAAAGATTTAAAAATCTTTTCAACAATCAATCACAATATATGCCACATATTATGCAAGAAGTTATAAGAGATTATGTAATATAATAAACTAAGCTATAAAGTAGATCAATCCAGACGACACAAGTGTTTTATCGAGATTTCTCAAATTTGGGTATGACCCTTCTTCTACCCCTTGATAGGAAGACTCTATGTTTGAAGTGAGGGAGGGATTTACTTTATGAAATTTATATGGTGAATTGTTTCTTTTTGGACTCAGCAACCTTTGCTTAAGTGTGAAATAAGCCTTCATGTCTATCTTTGGCCTCCACACCTTAAGCCTTAGCTTGACATATCATCCTAATCAAAGTCCTATTGATTCCTAGAACAATTCAATAAATGGTGTGCTGGGGAGGGTGTAGAAGACAATTGATTTCATCGCAGGCCTCCCAAAATTATTTTAGTTAATAACTCATCTATTATCTATTTGACTCTCTCAATGCGCATCTCTATGCAGTGATTTATCTTTATATGTTTAAGCTTGTAGAATTATATTTTTCTTACTCATGGAAAGAACTTGTATATTCATATAGCTTGAGTGTTGTTTGTTGTTTATGGAAAGAACTTGTATATTCATCACCATTAAAATTTACTTGCCTTATGCATTTCATTCACCGTTTCAATTGTTGAGAATTAGTTTCGTACCTCTATTTGATGATCTTTCCGCAGTTTAATCTCTTGTATCACCAGGTGGTGAGTTTGGTTTGCTTGGGACAAACAAACATTTAAGTTTAGTGATGTTTGATGGGAGGATTTTATATAGGTATTTTGTACTGTTATTTACCCGTTTCATTGTCTATTTCCCCTACTTTTATGACATTATCAAAGATATTACATATATTCATAAATTCTTAATACATGGGCTCATAAGGAACTAATAATGCGTTTTTGGGCTGTTTGGAAGCGATTGCGACCAAATTAAGGATTCTGCATAAGGAGCACGACCGTGCACATCGGTCAGGCACGTTGATGTGCACGGTCCTGCACCCCAGTTTTTTCCCCTTATCTTCCAGTTTAGATTTTGTATTGTATTCATGCACGACCGTGTGCGTCTGTGTGCATCCTTGCACATGCTTGTGCGCGTCTGCCAGTTGACGATCGTTGAGTATCCATGCATCGACTTGTCGGGCGCATGACCGTGTGCCATTGCGTACAACCGTACATCATTGCACATCATTGTGTACGACCATGCATCATTGTGTACGATCGTGCGTCATTGCGTACGTCCGTGCGTCATTGCGTACGACCGTGCGTCATTGAGTACGACCGTTCGTCATTGCGTATGACCGTGCGTCATTGTGTACAACCGTGCATCATTGCATACAACCGTGCATCATTGTGTACGACTTTGCATCATTGCATACGATTGTGTGTCATTGTGTATGGTCGTGCGACCGTACGCACTTATCAAATTTGGCCAAAATTTGCAGTTCTATGTTTTGCATGTGCTTTTCATCATGCACGACTGCGTGCACCACCGCCTGTACCATTTCAGTAATTTCGCACGATTGTGCGCATCCGAGCACGCTTATGCATATCCGAGCACGCTCGTGGATGACCAAACAAAATATCAGGTTGGAAATTCGAGTTCTCTTTTACCCGTGCCCTTCTTCATGCATGACCGTGCGTCTACACATGAGCAGCTTGCTGATAACAATTTGCAAGGGACGGGGTGGTGTGTATTTAGCAGCACGACTGTGCGCCCTATGACGCATGATCATGCGCCTTATCCTTACACCCCGCCGCCTTGCTTTTCGGCGGTGAAGACTTTCCCTCCAAATCATTCACAGACTGTGCATGATCGGACGCACGACCGTCCACAACCATTTAATTGATGCTATAAATAGAGAAAGTGAGGGCGTATTTGGGATTCTTCTTCCCTTTTCGTTTCTCTCTTTCTTCAATCGTCCCACCTGATTCCAAAGTTTAAAGGAGCTCCCTAGGGTTTCCAGTAAAGCTAGAAGGTACAAAGAAGAAAATATGAATGCGAGAGCACATGGAGATAAAATGGGTAATTTAGGAGGCTGATGACAACTCCTCTCTGACCTCGTACAGTAGCTAAGGCTTGCAAGAGACGTTAGACTGACAACCCGCTAGTCATCTCTCATAACTGAGTTCTTGTATCCTCACTTTGCCCAAACTCCGGTAACATAGAGTTATTTTATAAATGTATGTTTGATTTAATCATCCTGTAAAGGATTAATCATCTCACTTTCATGACAGTAAGTTGTGGTTTTCTTCACTTAAGATTTGAGGTGTTTGTGATGGATATCCCTTTACTCTCCTGCAAGGTCCTGTGTTTATTTAGAACAAGTTAACTCACTTTTATTACTTCGCCAGTACAATACTACAATGTCATTGGGCTGTTGGATTTAGAGGCTTCCTTATAGGGGGTGAATAAACAACACTCAAACCTTTATCCCACTATTGTGGGGTCGGCTATATGGATCCTTTGCCGCCATTGTGCCCTATCTTGTTTCATAATCTCACTAATGCTTAATTACATCATGTATTTCCTTATAGTTTCATTTCTAGTCTTTATTGGCCTACTCCCTCGTTTAACTTGCCTAGTGACTAGACTCTCACAACGCCTAACAAGTGCCTCTAATGGACTCCTTTGTACGTCCAAACCATCTTAGTCGAGCTTCTCGCATCTTCTTTGCAATTGGTGCTACTCTTGTCTTATCCCTGATACATTCATTCCTAATTCTATCTAGTCTCGCATGTCCACACATCCACCTAAGCATTCTCATCTCCACAACTCCCATTTTTTGCTCATGTACACAATTCGTTGCCCAACACTCAGAACCGTAGAGCATCGCTGGTCTAATCGCAGTACGATAAAACTTACCCTTAAGTTTTAATGGTACTTTACGTTCACAGAAGATCCCTGACGCGCCTCTCCGCTTCAACCAACCCACCTGGATTCTATATCACATTTTTATCAATACCTCTGTCTTTTTGAACTATCGATCCAAAATATTTAAAACATTTACTACGAGAAATATGTTGATCACCCAATTAAATAATCATTAACTTTTCTTTTCACTAATTGACATCTTGAATGATAAAGAGAGGTTAGCGCAGCAGAAATAAATATTTAAATCAGTGAAAAGAAAATATTATCGTATAAAAATAATTCTTGATACATATATGTTTTTATTTTACAAAATTATTAAAGCGTTCAACGGAGATAAATTTTTTTTAGAAGATTAACTTAAGAACAAGTGTAAGAAAAAACATTTTAAAATATATCAATCAAGAGATATGATTATAATAGTTTAGACTTTGTAACACAAAGATTAAAACACGATGATTCTTACACATTAGTTTTCTATACAATCTCTTCTCCATAATAACCAGTTGGCCCTAACCAATCCACCCTTGGATTGGCCTTACACCTGGCCCTAGCTAATCCACCATGGATTAGCCTCAAGCCTCCCTAGATCTAACCAAGACCTAGTCGCCACACTCGGGATGAATTTCTTCACTATACATACTCTTAGTCTAGTTGCCCTACTCGAGGCGAATTCCCACACACGAGGCGAATTCCCACACAATATACCATATAAATCAAAATAAGCTCAATTCAAAAGAAAAATAAAAAATAGATAAATAGAATTTATGTAGAAATACTCCCCAATAGTGATGTCGAAGGAAGATGGGTGATGTAGACCCGAATTAGGATTTCAAACTATTAAATATTTTATAGCAAATATATTTTATTTATTATAAATAAAATTAGAATGCTGAAAACTAAGAGGATTTTTAATTTTGAAAGAGGGGCCGAGCGGCCAAATCAAGATTTTGCGCGCAAAATTACTCTCAACCGTTTGAGCACCACCTTTTCGTTAATCGTCATTAGAAAAATATTCTGCGGCGCCAATCGAATTGATCCGTTGCGAGATCCGTCCAACCACAAGTACACCACAAGCAATAATTTATGAAATTAGCGGAAATTAAAGTAGTGCGAACGTTTGAGGCAAGCTTGCATTAATTAATTAAGATGCATAAACTTAATCCAATATGAGTAGAGCAAGAGGGTTGAGATTACCCAGTGGAACGAACCCGGTTCAAGCCCATTCATCGCACAGATTGTAGCGGGGGCTTACTGCCAGTGTCGGTTGACGGAAGAGGCGTTGCTGGATGTCGACGTCAACAAGAACGGGGTCGCCGGAGGTAGTAGACGGGATCGATGACACCCTTCGTGCAACTGGTCGGGTGGACGCCGAAAAGAGGAAGTGGAGTCGACGACATCCGACAAACAATGCGGAGAGGTGAGCGCTGCGGCGGATGATCGGGAAGAGGAGCGTTGCTGGACGGGCCTTCGCTGGACCTTTGACTGGGTAAAATAGGGCACGGGATTTGACCGGTAATACAGAGGGGACGATGTAAGATCGTCCCCTGTCTTCTATCCGACTTGATTTGCTTTTTCTGACTGTGGCTTTAATAGACGGTTGGCACAATATAATCTTTTGATTATATTCTAAATTTGAGGTTTTCTCAATATGATCATTTGATTATATTCTAAATTTGAGGTTCCCCAATTTGTCTCACGGGCCAATATCTTCTTCCATTATTTATTTCTCATTTGTCTCATGGACTCCTAGGATGATATATATTTTTTATTTATTTCCAGAGCTTGCTTCCATTTGCTGCCTTTTCAGTTGAGCTAAAGTGATATTTGTGGTTTTAATAATATTTGCTCTTAATATTTTGGACTTTGCGTTTATCCATTTTTTTTAAATAAATTAAGCTTGCCTTGACCGTCCTAACTACTAAATTTATCGGACCTATTTATTCAAAGTCTTATCGGACGGTCAACCCGATGAGCCAACCAACTTCCAAGAAAATGCGCGAAAAAAATACATGCTAGTAAATAATTGCTGAAAAATAAAGTGCGAGATTTAGGATGTGATGAAGAATGCATCAATTCTCCCTAGGTTGAAAGAGCTCAACCCCGACGAGACTTCACAAAACTGGCAATAGAGAGAGCTGACATCGTCGCTGGTGCGAGATTGGGTGGAATATCTAGGGCCTTGGCGGGTGGCTCCACTGGTGGCCCAATGCGTTGTTGAACATAAACTAGACCTATTCTCCTGCAATAAGCGGTCACCAGACCTCCCTTTGAAAAGTACAACTCTCGGCGATAACGATCGACCGTGAGTTTGTAATGTTCAAAGGTTGCTCGACAAATATTAGCAGTAATTTTATGCAGTTCTCTTAAATAATTAATATGAGTTTGTGTCTCAAATGAAATACGTTCATTGAATGAAAGATGATGGCGGTCAGGTGGGCGGGGCAACACATAGAAAATCTCGAAAAGAGATATATTAAGAGAGTGTCTTTTAGAATTATTACATGTGAATTTTGCCTGTGGAGGTACAAGATCACATTGCTTTAGATTTGCCCCGATTAAACGCATCATAAGATTCTCCAAACTCTTATTAATGATTTTAGTCAGTTCATCAATTAGAGAGTGATCAGCGATACTAAACTTGAGTGTGGTGTCCTCTCGACCCCATAATATATTCAAAAAATTTATTATGAAATATTTAATACATTGTTGTAATTCCGCAAATTTGCTTATGTCTAGATTAATATTATTTTTTAAAAAATTGATTTCAATTTTATCCTTTAAAAAATTTCAAAGAAATCCCTTAAAACGAGCTTCTTTATTTGGTGTGAAATTTTTTGGAGTTCTTATTATCCTTAAAACACAAGTTTGCTTAAATATATCAATAATTTGAAAATAAAGTTTTTCAAACACACTTATATTTATAGGGCGATGTAGTAATTCAAAGTGATGTTCTCCAAATATAAAATCAATATATGACGATGATTCCAAAACTAAGGTCGAACGCTCATCACACAGTGTTTGTAGGCTTAAGTATTGGTGATTGTAGTGGGATAGGAGACTCACGATATACGTAGCTCGAGTCTATGTCACTTATGGTGTGGGACTCATCACTAGCCAATTCCATCTTCGGGTGAATTGGAATCGAGACCGTGTCATCCATGGTGAGTGTTTCATCGTTATTACGTTCTTCTTCCTGGAGCAGGGGCTCGGGAAGAAACTCAGTGACTATAATTGGTGATGCAGTGGGAACAAGTGGAGACACTATTTTCGTCGGGATGAGGGGTTGAGGAGGAAGTAGCTCTTCTCCCTGGAGTTGGGGCTCAGGAAGAACCTCCTCGATTATAGGGAGTGCTTCAATGAAGACTAGTGGGTTCAAGGTGCTCGTAGGAAGAACGACGTGACTCGCAGGACCACTATTCCGAAATCCGGGTTCCCCTATTTGACATGTAGTTGGGAAGTGACCCGAAAAAACATAGTTCTTGCGCACTGTCATTTCTAGGTTGTGCACATCGGTGCATAACCCATGCAAATTTTGTTAGAATTCTACAATGACGAATTCAATCTTTTTCATTAAAATTTCAATGCACTTGTTTAAATCCTCCATTTTTTATAAAGATATTTATTTTTTTACTTTTTTTTATTTTAGAAAAGCTTAATTATATTAATTTTAAAATGACTGATTTTTTTGATTTTTTTTTAAATAAAGTTATAAATAGTTTAAAATAGATTTGTTTTAATATTTTTTTTTGAAATTCGGATCGCGTGATTCGCGATAGGAGCGAATCACATACTCTTTGATACCAAACTGATGTAGACTCGAATTAGGGTTTCAAAATATTAAATATTTTATAGCCAATATATTTTATTTATTATAAATAAAATTAGAATTCTGAAAATTAAGAGGGTTTTTAATTTTGAAAGAGGGGCCGAGCGGCCAAATCAAGCTTTTGCGCGCAAAATTACTCTCAACCGTTTGAGCATCACCGTTTCATGAATCGTTATTAGAAAAATATTCTGCGGCGCCAATCAAATTGATCTGTTGCGAGATCTGTCCAACCACAAGTACACCACAAACAATAATTTATGAAATTAACGGAAATTAAAGTAGTGCGAACGTTCGAGGCAAGCTTGCATTAATTAATTAAGATGCATAAACTTAATCCAATATGAGTAGAGCTAGAGGGGTGAGATTACCCAGGGGAACGAACCCGGTTCAAACCCATCCGTCGCACAGGTTGTAGCGGGGGCTTGCTGCCAGTGTCGGTTGATGGAAGAGGGGTTGCTGGATGTCGACGTCAACAATAACTGGGTCGCCGAAGGTAGTAGACGGGATCGATGACACCCTTCGTGCAACTGGTCGGGCAGACGCCGGAAAGAGGAAGTGGAGTCGACGACGTCCGACGAACAACGCAGAGAGGTGAGCGCTGCGGCGGATGATCGGGAATAGGAGCGTTGCTGGACGGGCCGTCGCTGGACCTTCTACTAGGGAAAGTAGGGAACGGGATTTGACCGGTAATACAGATGGGACGATGTGAGATCGTCCTCTGTCTTCTATCCGACTTGATTTGCTTTTTATGACTGTGGCTTTAATAGAGGTTGGCACAATATAATCTTTTGATTATATTCTAAATTTGAGGTTTTCTTAATATTATCATTTGATTATATTCTAAATTTGAGGTTCCCCAGTTTGTCTCATGGGCCAATATCTTCTTCCATTATTTATTTCCAATTTGTCTCATGGACTCATAGGATGATATATATTTTTTATTTATTTTCAGAGCTCGCTTTCATTTGCTGCCTTCTCAGTTGAGCTAAAGTGATATTTTGGGTTTTAATAATATTTGCTCTTAATATTTTGGACTTTACATTTATGCATTTAAAAAAAAATAAATTAAGCTTGCCTTGACCGTCCTAACTACTAAATTTACGGTACCTATTTATTCAAGATCTTATCGGATGGTCAACCCGATGAGCCAACCCACTTCCAAGAAATATGCGCGAAAGAAATACATGCTAGTAAATAATTACTGAAAAATAAAATGCGAGATTTATGATGTGACGAACAATGCATCAATGGGTAAGAGCCGTCCTAAATCATCGTCGTAGAATGCGAGCCCTTTACTTGAATAATCTTGATTTAGCCTCGATTTTCCTTCGAATCGTTGTCGTTGAGTGTTTGGAGTCGTGGAGGCTTTGGAGGCGGCTGGGGAGACCCTTGTTTAGAAATATATTGTGATGGAATCAAATCAAAGCCGAATCCCGAAAGAATAAATCGTTTTATGCTTCTCTGGAAGCTATCTCCGGCGGTAGTGGCTTTCGTTAGGCGTTAGCGTTGAAATATGAGTCCTCGTGCCAAATTCCCTCCTCAAAATAGCGGAACTTTCCTTATTCGAGTTTGCGCTATCGCGGGGCGATAGCAAGCTTCCGGATGGCGGTAGTAAAATTGAATTGCCCGCACGTCTTCCCTCCACGGTGTGTTGTTGTCATGATAAAAGATCCAAGCTATTACTGGGCGGTAGTGGCTATCACTGCGGTCTCATCTTTTTTGAGCTATTTATGGCAACATCTAAATTTAACAAGATTCTGACTGGAAGTCATCCTACGTCATGTGCTATCACCGGCAGTAGTCTGCAATGTTGGCCTTCGACACGTCATTAAAGCTCAATACTTGTTGTGGCTTCCATAGCTTGCGTCATAAGAGATTCCTGAACCTGCACACTACGGAAACACTTGTAAATATTTATAAAATACATCTGTTATCCTCAAACTAAGGGTGTGTCGACCCATGATTCAACATGCACTTCTAAATTTACATTGCGCGTGGCTTGCGGTCAATGGGGTTGAGAGAGACATGGAAAAGAGACAGGAAATAAAAACTAAATTTTAATCCATTTGTTCCATAATGTCTTGCTTATGGCTCTTTAATATAGTGTCAATAAAACTAGCGGTTACCTGATGCCAGTTGGCTGCCATTTTGCATTGAATACAAGATTTGTTTTATTTATTACAATTAAGGCAACATGGCTTTGTATGCAAGATTTGCTTTATTTATTAAAATTAAGGAAACGAATGATGCTGGCTTTGATATCCACCATCAGACTTTTAGAGTTGATCGTTTCCATCCGTCCTGCGCATCTGCTAGTAAATTTACTGGCTTTGACATCCATTGTTGGATTGACATAGTTGATCTCTGCGGTCCGGCACATATACTGGTGTGAGATCTCCTTCGTTCAAACTGCACATTCATTCTCCACCCTCGATGTTTCTGCTATCATCGTACCATGGACAATTGGGGTTTTTTTCTGCTTATTCAGTATACATTGATCCAGGTTCAACTTTTTTATTGGTCTGTTTGCAGGTTTCTTATATTTTCAAAGAGCCGGAAGTAACTGATATCGTTATCTTCAGGGTTCCTCCTGTTCTTGTGGTAAAATTGATGCTTTTGTATGTAGTATCAAACAATGCGCATCTTAACTTGCTCAACATTGAAAAGCTGAATATATTTTTGAGTAGGAGCTTGGTTACAGTCCGCGTGATGTCTTGATCAAAAGAGTTGTAGCGAAGGGTGGAGATGTTGTTGAGGTATGCTGCTTGATAATCCTACATTATTTGGTCTTCTTTCTTCCCACTTATTAATTCTTGCACTAACAGAATGTTAATACTCCCACACTGGGCAGGTTTTGGATGGGGAGTTGTTGGTGAACGGCATTGTTCAGGAGGAAGCTTTCATCTTAGAGCCGCCAGAATATGAAATGACTCCTGTGGTCTAAACACTTACCTTGTCTCCCTTTGCTATGCGTTGTTTGTGGATATCTGAAATGCTTTACATCCCATGTACTTTCCTCAATAATTTTTGCTCACTCTACACGTGGAATTGATATCATTTTCTCTTGAAGAGGTTTGAAATATGAAATGACATTCGACAGTTGACACTTCTGCGGTATAATTTTACATGCGTTCGGAGCGTTTGGGGGGCAACCTTAAACTTTATTTTTGAGGGCTGGGTGTTTGCGACCATTATTACCAAAACATGGTTGACTGGCAATGTTTGAACCCTAAACATCATTTTGCAAAAATGACGGTTCACAACCCCAACTATTCAAACATTACTGCTCCGTTTGGCACGGTGGTGGCGGTCGTGAACATGGGGATTAAACGGTCATGCGTTAACGCACGTCTAAGGAACTTCATCCACTTTTATGTTTAAACGGATGAAGTTTGTTAGGTGGTTGTTAACGAATGACGGTTTTAACTCATGCGTTTACGACCGCCACCGCTATGCCAAACGAAGCCGACATGTATTTGTCATTGCTAACTACACTTCATTATAAAGTTAAACTGGTTTATAGAACACATGTTCTTATTTCAAGCAATCATCTAAACTGAAGGAGAAAATTGCTTCTTTTGAACTTTGTTGTATATGTAATATGTCACTTTTTCAAATTCTTGTGCCCTTTAAGATTAATTTGATAATTCTTGGTTTATTTATTTTTTTTGCTTCTGCAGCTAGTGCCTGAAGGTTATGTATTTGTGCTTGGTGATAATAGGAATAACAGTTTTGACTCCCACAATTGGTTAGTTGTGAAACCAAAGTTTTGAGATTAGTTGTATGCATTCATGATCATTTCTCTGGGTTTTTTTTTTGTTTCACAGGGGTGCAGTTCCTGTGAAGAACATAGTAGGAAGGTCTATATTTCGATACTGGCCGCCGTCGAGGATTTCGGGCACTATTTATGCCCCCCAGTCTATGAAGGATATGCTACTGCCATCTTGACAAAATTTAAGTTTTATAAACTGAAGCTGGCAAGATTTCTGTCTCGGAAATTCCTGCAAATTATTTTTTGTACTGGGGATGTTTATGTTGATATTCAGTCTGCTTTCCTGGGAGTGTAATTATCTCTTTCACTGTGGGCTGAATAAGCTTTTTTGCATTCACTATATATGGCTTTGATTATAGGGGACTGAATTTTCATTTTGAGATTAAGCTTTTGGAGGCTTTATTTAACTGTTTTAAATTCTTATGCTTGAAGAATTAGTTCTGGATGATGTACAAAATACTCTGATTATGAGCATGAAATACTACGATTGAAGGCTTTATACATGTTTCAAAATTTTACTGAGATTTCAATAACTAACCACCTGTTTGGAAGGGTTTCTTTTTCTCCTTTTCATTTTCTAGAAAAACGCACCGTTCATAATATTGTGTTTATTTTAAGGACAAATGACTTTCTAAAAAGGTAAAATAATTCTTTTTGGATGAGCTGTGTTTTCCACTAATAGAGAAAACAAACGTAATATTATGAATGGACCGAACGGTGACCTTTTCTGTAAATGGAAAGGAGAAAAAAAAGCCTTCCCAAATCATAATAACCATTAATTCTTTCAATTTGTGGTGGGACCCTTCCCCAAATCCTCATTATGCTATGCTATGCGGGGACACTTTGTGCAACGAGCTGCCTTTTTTGGGTTTTCATTAACTTCTAGTGATTAAATTGTAGGGCCGTTTACCCGGACCTCCTCGATAACGCTTCAAAATTATGGGCTGCGTCATTTCTTTTTAAATCTCAAACAATTTCTTTTGTAAGGTTTAAGTTTCATTACATGTATAGTTTTAGAGAAATTTGTGTGGGCTCATGGCATTATAAACGTAGTGCATGAATCTTTTTTCTTGCAAAGTATTAGTTGTAATGTAATTTGCAATTGTAATGAACTGTATTTTTATATTTATTTTTGCTGTAAAATTATAGTTGTAAAATAGTTATAAAAAATACATTTATAACTGTATTTTTTACATATTTTTATCTCAAAACATGTACAAAATGATCGTAAAAATACATAGATTAATATTCTGCTAAATATTTCTTTGAAAAATAATATATATTTTTTAAAAAATTATTTGTTTTGAAAAAAATATTATACCCAACGCAACATGCTTCATAAAAGTCATCATACCTAAAAACTAACTTTTCATAGTTTTTCGGGATATTTTTGTGATTGTTAACTCTCAAACAAAAATAGAGGTGTAGTTAAAATTGTAGAAAAAAAAATAAAATTTGCATATGTTGTTTATCGATCTTGAGAAGGCATGTGATAGGTTTCAAGAGAGATCTTACGAAGAGTTTTAGAAAAGAAAGATGTAAATGTATCATACATTGACATAATCAAAGATATGTATACAAATTGAGTGACGAGAGTGAGAACATATGGAGTATTGACACCTGAATTTTCTATCACTGTTGACTTACATCAAAGTTCAGTTTCAAGACCTCATCTCTTTTCCCTTGTCTTAGATGAGGTCATCAAACATATCCAACAAGCAATATATTGATGTTTATTGTTTGCAGATGATATCATTTTGGCCGTGCGTTCAGAGGTTGTTATGTTAAAAAGTGCTCATGCATGCCCGTGCGTAATTTTCGTACGTATGTGCTCCCCTTTTTTGTAACGACCCGACCCTTTAGACCAAGCGTTGCCGGCCTACCAGCAGCCCGGGTTTAGAGCTCAGAGGCCCAACGCACCCTTCATGGGCTGGTGGCTTGTCTCGCCCCACGGCACCACTGGTAGTAAGCCTAAACATCAAGGCTTGCCGGCCCAATGCATCCCAACCAAATCTATGCGCCTGTTTATCAGCAGCGGTAGTTTGTTGTCACGGGGTCTCGAACCCGCAACCTTGATAAGAGAGTCTTAATACCACTTCTCATCACCAACTGAGTTGCAGCTCAGTTGGTGATGAGGGCTATTGAAAGTGTCTTGTTAAGGAGGTGTTGGGTTCGAAACCTGACATGCTCAAAAACCCGCCGTGCTGAGAAACAGGCCGGAGATGATTTTGGGTGGCACGGGCTGCAGCCCTGTAACGTCGCTTGGGGTCGGCGAGCGTGCCGTGGGCCGGGTCGTTACATAAAATTGCAGCTCAGTTGGTGATGATGGCTGTTGAAGGTGCCTTGTTAAGGAGGCGTTGGGTTCGAAACCTGACATGCTCAAAAAGCCGCCGTGCTGAGAAACTGACCGGAGATGGGTTTGGGTGGCACGGGCTGCAGCCCTGTAACGTCGCTTGGGGTCGGCGAGCGTGTCGTGGGTCGGGTCGTTACATAGAAGGCCCGGTGGTAAATTAACACTGCTTGATATTCCAAGTTGAAAATGAGAGAGTATTTCAGTGGATTTCATCACCAATCTTCCGAAATCTCCCCGTGGGCACGACTCTGTTTGGATGATAGTCGATAGATTGACAAAGTGTGCTCACTTTGTGCCTTTTAAGATAAATATTTTATGAAGAAGATAGCTGAATTATACCTTGATGAGGTTATCAGATTGTTTGGAGTGTCTGTTAGTATCGTATCAGACTGAGACTCCAGATTTACGTCTCATTTTTTGAAGAGCTTACAGGAGGGGTTGGGCACCGATTTGAGGTCTTCCACCGCCTATCATCCGCAGACGAATGGTCAGACGGAAAGAGTAAATCAGATAGTGGAAGATATGATCAGATGTTATATTTTGGATCATGGTGGCGCTTGGGATGAGCGTCTCAGACTCATGAAGTTTGCGTGCAATAATAGTTATCAAGAGAGTCTGCAGATGGCCCCGTTTGAGGCCTTATATGGGAGGCGTTGTTGAAATCCTTTGTTTTGGGCTGAAGTTGGTGCGAGACCGTTGCTAGGTCCGGAAGCCCTTGAAGAGATGAATTGTGTCGTGACTCATATTCGAGAAAAGCTCTGTGTAGCACAAGAACGCTATGAGAAATATGCTAATCAATGAAGGGTTGATCTAGAGTTCGCTGTTGGTGACTTTGTTTTTCTAAAAGTTTCTCTGATGTCTGGTGTTAAAAAGTTTGGAAGGAACCACAAGTTAGACTCTCGGTACGTGAGACCTTTTCAGATTCTTGAACGCGTCGGAGTTTCACCGTATAAGCTGGAGTTGCCTGCTGCCTTCCCTGGTGTCCATGATGTGTTCCATGTGTGCCAGTTGCGGAAGTGTTTTCGTAATGATCGTCAAGTCCTCGACCCGGTGCCCCAGATTCAACCCAACCTTATGTATGTGGAAGAACCTGTTCGTATTCTAAATTCTCAAGATCGAGTGTTGCGGAAAAAGACCATCCCTATGGTTAAGGTTCTCTAGCGAAATCAAGACGTCGGGAGCGCGACGTGGGAATTGAAGTCGGCAATGAGAGAATCACATCCGCACCTCTTCTCTTAGTCCTGGCATGTCTCTATGTTTTTGGTGGTGTTTGATTTTCTCGTTTTTAGTTTGGTTTTGGAGTTGTGTTAAGTTTAGGACGAAACTTCTTTTTAGAGGGAGTGAGTGTAACGCCCCCGATTTTGTTCGATGATTTTATTTGATTTGATATCGTCATATTTATGACGTCATGACGTTACTTTTAATGTCGAGTTAACGACGCGACGCCGTTAAGACATTTTCGCGTCCGTTCGGTCGAGTCGGACAAATTCTCGAATTCTTGTGTAATTGGAAAATTTTTCATTTGAAAATTAAGTTTAATAATTTTGGACCTGCTCGTCAAGTTTCGTCGCGATCCGAGCGATATTCGAGCCTCAGCAATTTTCCGAAGTTTTGTGAAATTTATGTTCGCCGTAGAATTGGAAAATTTATATCTCAAGAATGACTCGTCTGATTTTGATTTTGACTTCGCCATTGGATTCGTAGCGTCAGTGATCGCATACGGTGCGAATTTCGTTTGATTCGGCGCGCGTTTGGGCCTCAGTTCTAAACTCGTGATTCCTTTTTCAAAAATATATAAATATGATTATTTTAATATTAAACCACTATTCAATAATGTCATTTACTATTCATCTCTATAGTTTGATTTTTTAGATATATTTGTAAAATTCACTGTTGATGCAATTGAATTCTCGAGTAATCTGCGTTAGTTCTCGAGTATACTTGAGCTTGTACTCGAGTAACCTGGAGTAGCCTTGAGCTTGTAATCATGTAATCTTGGGCTTGTACTCGAGTAACCTTGGGCTTGTACTCAAGTATGCTTTTTTTTGTTCTCGAGTACTGTAGGTCCTTCTCGAGAACTCTAAGGGTGTTCTCGAGAAATCTCAACCCTTCTCGAGAATTCCATTTTAGTCTACTTTCAGGCGTCGTTTTGAGAGTCAAAACAATGTCATATAGAAAAATGGTTAACATAAATTTTGTTTGTCTCGTTGAGATCTACAACTTTCATGTTGAGCACTTTTCAATTTGGATCAATTTTTAGCCTCTATTTTTGTTTTCCGCGCGCCCGCACTTAAATTGTCCGTTTTCTTCCTGTTTAGACAAAAAATAATATATATATATATATATTCTTATACTTAAAGATAATTAGAACAACTTCATCTGCTTCAAGTCTACACCAAACCGAAACCAGAGCAGCGACTTCCTCTCGTTCGTGAATCTTCCAGTGGCCGCCGACGGAGCTCCGGTGCTCGAAATCTCCAACCGAATATAAATCTAGAAAGCTCTCATCGAGAGCTATGCCATCGTGGTAAAACTTTCCCCATTTCTTGAGTTATCTCGTTAGGGTTTTTGTCCCTAACTCCGATTTTTGGTCGTTTTTGTTAGATTTCGACTTCCCTCGTCTTCTCTAGCTTCGATCTACGTCGAGGAGTGATTTGGGCATCTTTCTCCGGTAAAATCAAGGCAAGTGATGATCTCCTTTTTTACTTCCATTCTTTACCCTAATTTTTGCAGAAATTTCTAACTGCTAGATATCATGATTATATTATATATTTTTGCTGATTGTAGCACTGTTGAGATCTCATGTCTAATCCTATTCATGATTTTGATGTTCTTGATTATTACTATCTGTCTCTGTAAATGTTTAATGTATTTGATGAAGTGATGAATACCACTTTTATTACCATTCCGTAATTTTTCTCGTAGAGTGCGTTAGAGTTTGTTTAGGATTGTAAGTTCTTCCTAAAGATTGATCAACCGCTTCTAATCTAGGTTTGTTTAGTAGAATCCGATGTGTCGTTGTTGACTTGAGATGCCTATCATGGTTTTTCCTCGTGGCGATGCCGTGGGGCTAGACAAGCCACCAGGCCCCGATTGGGTTGTGGTGTGCCTCTGAGCTCTAAACCCGGATCGTTACGGGGTTTTCCTTCCGGGTTTTTCTTTGTTGCGGGTGTTATTAGTGGGTGAATCCACAGCCATAACGTTTGATCTCCCTATTGGCACTTTGTGGGGCTCTACCAGGTTTTTGGGCATTTGCGGTGAAAGGTGGAGCATCCAGTCTCCCCCGCATTTAGACGGATAAATTGTCTTTAGGGTTGTGTCCAGATGAGTTGACCACCTCTCCCGTGTTGTTTATTTTGATGGAGTTGACCACAAGTGGCTAATAGGGGTTTGTTTCTCTTCCTAATGGTTTAATCTTGACTTTTTCCCTTTATAGCCTTGTGCGTTTGGGGTATTCTTGTTGTATGTGACGCTTCACGTAAGTTTTTTTTTTTACTTTTGTACCTTACTACTGTAGTTGTTTATGTACCTTTTCTTTGGTCTTGGGTTGGTACCCCTTGACTTTTGTACTTGTGGCTTTCTTTTTGCCATCGTTTGTACTTTCTTGCTGAGGTGTTCTGTATTTGGAATATCTCAAGTTCAGAGCTGTAGCAGAGTTCGGTGCTGGTTTTTGGAGTGCTTGAGCGACAGTGTTGGCCGTGGTTGTTGCCTCATCTTAGCGATGTAGATGGTTGTTTATTTTGTTTGACTGGTTCAGACATACTTTACTGTATGTGGGTTCGTGTCAGTTTATTGACCCCCACAGGATTGTTATTTTTGGATACTTGCTAGCTGCTTAGTTTTCTTTCTATGGATACGAATTATTTTCTCTCTGGGATGTTTTATATTAGGATTACATGGTAGTTATTTTCAAGTAGAAAAATTACTATTATTACCGCATGCATTGCATAACTCAAAATGTTAAATCACTATATTTAACCACCGTAAAAAAATCTACTTTTACATCTACTATAAATTTAGAACTTGCATGCTTTGAGGTGTCCCTTGGGAACCTCTAAGCTCTTGTAGGATGTCTAACTGGATAAAAGAAGTACTTTTTGTAGCGTTTAATTACTTTTCTTATGGACTAGATGAGCCACTAAGCCGAGGGATACGACTAACTATTATACTTAAACTGATTTCACCTCTTAATAACTTAAAGAATCTTTCTTCATGGTTAAGTAAGAGTTTTGCCTGAGCGTCCTCAGTTATCCCCTGCTGACGTGGCATCATGACGTGCATTTTTTCCTTGCTCTGATATACCTTTATTGGAAGTGAAAATGCGGGTTGTGACATTTTCCCCTTGACACAGTCTATTTTTTGGATCCAAATTTGTGTGTGTGATATTTTCGCATGCGCGTGCGTGCACGTGCATTTGTGTGTGCTTGATCACTATGTCGATTTTGTTGAGTTTGGGATGTTTTGAATTTGCATGTGTCGTATTTTGGCACGCGCATGTGCGAGCATACAAATGCGTGTGTGCGGCCCGAATGCCCAGTTTTCTAATGCTATTTACATCATGCACGCGTGTGCACATTACGTGTGCACTTTACGCTTCACCCGAGAGCGTCGTTTTTAGGTTTGTTTCGTCCCTGAGCTCTAAGTTTTAGTCCTAGCTCTTGTCATACTCCCCAAGCATTCCAGAGGTGAAAGGAGTTGATTTCCATGGTTTCATTGGAGCTCTAAATCCGGAGCACTCTATGCGGTGGTGGAAAAATCAGAGAGAACACACAACTAAGAGAAGGTTTCAATTATCTACCATATCGTAAAATTAACCGAGGAGGAGTTTGTAGAGCTAGTGGATCAAGTCGGGCTCTCTTACGGGCCTAAGGAAGATTCTTCGGTCCCCTCTTTATCACTTATTGGTAACATGTATCTCTCCATTATCTTAAGGGAAAATTTGTAATTTTTATTGAAGTGTTTTCAAAAGCACTTAAACATCATTATCATTGGGTGTAGATATTCATTGTAGAACCCATATTCGTCGAGGGTGGACCCCTCTAGAGCCAGGTCAGCAAGAGTCAAAGTTAGCAAGTCAAGATAAAAGTCAGAGTCAACACGCAAAGTAGCAGAAGACCTGAGTGAGTATGGCGAGCTCCCCTCGCATACTCGCCATGTAGGAGACTAGGCCTGTTACTCACCCAACCTGAGCGAGCTCCCCCAAGAAGTCGCCTAGTCGTCGGGGGTGGGATATAAATAAGACCCCCTCCCCTTGGAGTTGCCTATAAATAGAACCCCCGGGGTATGAGGAGAAGGACTTCGAAATCTCGCAAAGAACTCGAGAACTCTTTTTCTTGGACATCAGCTGAGCCTTTGGACTCCTTTTTTAAAGAGACTTGGTCACAAGCTTGTGACTATCTACCTTAATCGCCACGAATTTGTTACCACCTAGTCTTACTCGTACCCTGCTCGACCATTTTTGGTTGTGGAGGGGTTGCTTCTTCTAAGCTTCCGGGTACGTGGTGGGACCTTCCTCCCGCAGTTCCTAGGGTCCTTTTAGTTGTTTGGCAATTTCGGCGTCTTAACCCGTTAGCCATCGAGCCCTACCGCTGAGCCAGTAACCTTTGGCTGCCTTGATCCTAATTTTGGAGTTGGGATTTTCCCGATTCCAACACTTTGGTGCGGTGAGTGTGGATCGCAGCCAAGGAGGAAAAGTTTCGTTGGGAGGCGAGATGGTGAATGCAGGTGAGCAAGAGGAGATAGATGGTAACTTGGCAGGAGTTGGTAACTCTGCGTGAAGAGGCGAGTTCGTGACTGTGGCAATGTTCGAAGAGTTTGCGAGGAGGATAGAAAGGAGTATCCTAGCATGGTTCCCTTATCGCCCCGATGTACCTCGCCTCGTCACGTGACACCATCAGATGAGGAAGCATCGCCGAGGCGACCTGGGAAGGAGCGAACTAGGGAGAGAGGAGCGACCGATACAGTAGCGGCACAATCCAGCGAGCAGCCATGAGACCAAGTTACGAGATGTGGAACTGCAGGCGTGATACCGTGATACTCACTATGATGGCGAGTATGATAAGGATACTAGTGAGAATGAAACTCACCACCGCTAGGGAGGCAGGAGACCCTTCTGTGACAAGATTCTCACAGCCCCCGTTCTCGATGGCTTCAGAGAGCCCGTCCCGACCTACTACTCCAGTAGAGATGACCCGATCAGGCATCTACAGTGGTTCGAGGATGTGGTGTCCATCCGCAACATGTCATATGCCTTCAAGTGCATGATCTTCTCCATTACTGAAAGTTAAATCTATGGGTAGTTAACCACTAGCGGGGGGGGGGGGGGGGGGTGTGAATAGGTGTCTTTAAAAATTCTTTGTCATTAATCGTAAATGCTTGTACTAATATTTCAGCTGATACTTGAAAATAAATATTCGCAGGCATACATCACAATCAATCCACAGAGTACACAAAAATTTTATAGTGGTTCCCCTATCTAGGATACATCCACTTGTCCTCTTCTTCCTTACTAGCAATGTGCTTGATAAGATTATATCTCGTCCTCTTCAACTCAGATCAAAAGATCTTACAGGCTCAGTTTCTGTTAAGAAACCTACACTCAGACCAACAAGTCCTACCTTAGAGATCTACCCATTCTCCTGCCTCAGGTTCCTCAAGAACCTTATCTCATCCTTTATAAACAGTCTTACACCTCAGTGATCTCACACAAATCACCTACCTCAGGTCCCTCAAGAACCCTACCTTAGCCTTTATAAATCAGGCTTACAACTCAGAGATTAAATCTCATACCCACTCAGATTTCAAGGAGATCTTACAAACTTAAGAGGTAAATAATAAAAATAATCTCAAAAAACAACACTTCTGTAATATGACTTATCTGAGAATTAAGATTCTTCAATTCAGTAGCACATGATAGATTCTTGAAAAGCAAACTAACTGAAATGATACTACTCTGGATCTGCAATGTTCTTAATGTTGATCGGCTTGATTTTCTTGAAGAACTTGTAGAACAAATCCACCTTAATCGTCTGATAAACTTGATGAAAGGATCTGAAGATTTTTTTGAAGACCTTTGTCTTCCTTCTTCTTCTTGGAGTTGTCGTCCTCCCCTGACTTGGAAGAAATTAGAATGAGAGAATAGATTTGTTAAATTTCTAATTGTTGATTGTTCTCTAGACAACTCCGCTATTTATAGCCTTCATGGGTTGTTGGATTTTGATTGATGACATCATCATTACTCTATCATACTCTAAGACTTCCTTCAAACAGTTTCTGATGAGATATCATGTTACTGTAGTTGATTTGACATTTATGACTTGTCTTGACACTTCTGTGTTGACTCTACACATCTTCAGAAACATAAGTGTCGAGATGTCCAAAATGTCTCGACACTATATTACTTAAGTGTTCTTAGAAGGTGTCGAGACATCTTAGCAATCTCGATGCAATTTTACTTAGAAGAATTTTTAGTCTGAACTTGAAGGTGTCAAGACAGTTGACTTGTCTCGACACAACTGTCGGTTGTGTCGACATCTTCAAATCTGCACTGTGTCGAGACAGTTGAATTGTCTCGACATAACTGACTGCTGAGTGTCGACACTTTTATACTTGCTTTAATTCTTCACTATGTCGAGGCAGTTGAATTGTCTCGACACAACTGTCTGCTGGGTGTCAACACTTTAAGTCGATACTTCAGTCTTCATTGTGTCAAGACAGTTGTATTGTCTCGACACTACTACTTGTCTCGACACACATATCTTGATATTCAAAGTATCGAGATAACTGACTTGTCTCAACACTGCTGACTTGATCTTCAAAGTGTCGAGATAACTGACTTGTCTCGACACAACTGTCTTGATCTTCAAAGTGTTGAGATAACTGACTTGTCTCGACACAACTGTCTTGAACTTCAAAGTGTCGAAATAATTGACTTGTCTCGACACATCTGACTTGAACTTCAAAGTGTCGAGATAACTGACTTGTCTCGACACAGTTTCTGCATAGGTGTCGACATAGTTGAAGTGTGTTGACTTAGTTGAAGCGTGTCAATACTTTTGTACTTAGCCATTTCTCTGCACTGCAATTTGCTAGTTGTTGACTGTGCTAAGTTCACTCAGCACTTTCAGCTATATTCGTTGAGTGAACTTGCTTCACTCGATGCTTTTGGACTTAAGCAATTTTTTGCCTTTCCAGTCAGCTTCTTTGAGTCCACCTGTCAATAAAACTTGGACCACCTGTCCAATCAATATGACATAGGCAACCTGCAAGCATGAACTGAAACATATATCAAATACATAATTGTGCATATCATTGAGTTGAAAGGGCTTCTTCAAACCAAATACATTGTGTCCAATGTACTCAACAATCTCCCCATATTTAGAGAAGTCATAACCCCAATTCAATGATATACGACATAATACCAAAATATTGTAATTAAGATGTACATGAAAAAGTGCTGAATAAAATTATAAAGAATCACAACAATGATAACAAAGTGCAACCAAAATTTTCATTTCGATTTGTAAAAAGATTAAAATTTTCTGTTTTCACAATGCTCTAAAAACAAAATTACATAGCTCATAGGAAAAGGAAACATTATTCTAAGATTGATCTGACTCTTTGATGACAATGCCTTGTCCTGATTGTATTCTAGCTTTGACTACAGGCACCTTGTCATCAACAAATTCTTGCCCTTAACATCTTTAGCCTTAGATATTTCTTCTTGCTTGATCCTTTGCCTTTCAAAATAATAATATGGCTTGGGGAAGTATTTGTTGGGCTCTACAGAATCAGGTGGAATCTTCCCTGTCTTCAAATCTTTTCTGAATTTAAGAATGATCTCCTGCTGTTTTGTATGCTTGTCCCACTCTTGTTCAGATTACCATTTTCCCCTGTCAACTATATTGTTTTGAACAGCTTTCTAAGCAGTTAATATAATTGATCTGCAAGTTGGGCTCCACTGCTCAAAATCAGGATTTGCTTCAGCCTGCTCTCTGAATCTCTTCTCAGATAATTGAACTTCTTTTTTCCTTGAGCAGAGTAGAAGCAGTCATCTCCACCTCCTCACATACTATATTCTGAATCTATGGTGGAGGATTATACATGGTCTGTATTGCAGTTTGAATGGCCTCATAATGAGCTAGTTGGCTACCAGACTCAGTAGTTTGATCTTCATCATACCTTAAGGTAGGAAAGCCTAGAGATTCTCTGATGCTATTTGAGGTCCAAATAGCATGCTTAGAGCTTGATTTTATCATTACTCTCTCCCCCTTTATGACTTCTCTTTCTACATGATCCCTTAAGTCATTATTATAAAATCTGACTTGACCATTGTACAACCTTGGGCTCGCGGGAGCCGGCTCAAGCAGCGAAGCAGAGAAGCTGGTGAGAGGAATTGAAGAGGCGAGACGAGTTCATATAGTCCACTTGTAGGAGGCGAGACGGGTCTAGGCGCTGTAGGTGAGACGTCCTCTAGGACACGGGCTGGCCCTTGAGGGCGAGACGACTTCCATAAGACGGGAGGCCAGCGAGACGAGCAGGTGGTCTCGTCTCGACCGCTGGTCATTTCCCCACTCGCTATGTAGAAGGAAGGATGTTTTTACCTTCTTACCCCCATTGGGGATTTTACTCTTCTACCCTGGGTAATTTTACCCTTCTACCCTCGGTGGTCTGCATATAGCCCTTTAGAACAACTGAGTTTGGCTGTTGGAAGACCCAACCCAGGGTATTTTGGTATCTTCAGGTCAGTTCAGTATGGTTATTTGCAGATCAAACTCAGAGGCCTATAAATAGATCGAAAAGGTGCCTTGAACAGGCTATTGAACTTTTCCATATTCTTCCTCAGAGGCACCTAGCTCAGCATTGGATAGGGAGGGGGAGAACTTCAGATTCTTCCGAGTAAGAGGTGGGACCTCCGAGCTGAGACCATCGGTCTTTTTATGGTCCTGTGACTCACGTCGGGAGGGAGGTTCGAGAAGAGT
The DNA here is from genome assembly GCA_039583875.1 of Platanthera guangdongensis. Classification (NCBI taxonomy): domain Eukaryota; kingdom Viridiplantae; phylum Streptophyta; class Magnoliopsida; order Asparagales; family Orchidaceae; genus Platanthera; species Platanthera guangdongensis. The sequence goes on from CM077149.1 coordinate 17,453,005, forward strand.
AAGTGTGTGCTGCATCTTTAGGTCTGAACTCTAGGTGGAACCGGGTGACTGGTTTCAACATTTTTGGTGCGGTGAGCGTGGACCACGGCCCACACAGAAGAATCTTGAGTTACCTCATGGCGGGAGGTCACGGAGAAGGAGACGGAGACGAGTCAGATAACCTGGGAGGATTCGTTGGAAGGGAGGAGTTCATGGCGTCAATAAAAGGCATTATGGACATGATGCAGGGGATCTCGCGACAGGGTGACTGTTCAACCCTGCAGCCCCAGGTGCCTGCTCTCGCACCGCAGGAAGAGCTCGTCTCGACAAGAGTGGGGAAGATGCCCCAGGGAGGCGATCAGGACAAGAAGTCATGGTGGAAGGAGGTGGGCGAGACATGGCGGGAAGGGAGCTGTTCTCGAGCCTTGCGAGCGCTGTATCACCATAGGACATTGTCGCGCGAGTGGGGGCGGCGAGACCAGGGGCGAGAGGGTCGCCGTTCTGCGAGTTGATCCTGTCAGCTCCCGTCCCGAAAGGGTTCAGGGAACCCGAGTTGAATTATTATATTGGGAAAGATGATCCCCTCGAGCACCTGCAATGGTTCGAGGACGCAGTTTCGATCAGGCCGATGACAGACGCGTTCAAATTCCGTCTTTTTGCCATCACTCTGAAGGACAAGGCTAGGGACTGGTTTCATCAGCTCCTGACAGGCTCGATATACAATTTCAAAGACCTGAGCAGGAGCTTTCAATTGCGTTTCGCAACTTCAAAGAAGAGGGAGAATAACTTGGAGTCGATTTTTCTGATTAAGCAGAGGGCGGGCGAGTCCCTAGCTCAGTATATAGACATATTCTAGGAAGATATCTTGGATATTCAGGAGGTGCCTCAATTTTCCCTCTAGATGGCCTTTACCGTGGGACTACGGGAGGGCTTCTTCAAGATGAGCCTCACTCGAAAGGCGCCACTATCATTTGAAGGGTTGATGGAGAAAGCTGTGAAGGAAATAGCCATGGAGGCGACGAATCCAGCTTTTGTGAAAAAGCTAGCAAGGCTGATGAAAGTTGAATTAATAGAATCAAGAGGAGGGAGACAATAAGAAGGGAGGAGAAGAGAAGAGCCGAGGGCACCGATGTACCAGGAGTTAGGATGGAGGCAGCAGGGGGGCCCTGCCCAAGGGCAAGGGAGAGGATTTCCCCAGGGAGGAAGGAACCAACCAGGAGGACCTGGAAGATTTAACAAGCAGGGGTGGGGGTATGGTCATAGACCACCCCTACCCCCGCCGCCGCAAGCTATGGCCATCGGCCGAGGGAGAGGTAGAGGTAGAGGCCGAGAGAGAGGAAGAGCAGGAGCTGGAGCTGGAAGGAGGAGAAACCCTCAGGAGGGGAGGCGAGGGGAGGAGGTAGCGTTGTCATACTGTGACTTCCAAGAGGAGGAGGGTCACGCAACGGCTACCTGCTAAGAATTCTTGGAAATAAGAAGAGCTAGGGGAGCAGGAGAGCGGCAGAGGCCGGTACGGATAGTGGAGGTGACCGGGACCAGAGAGGAAGATCGATGTGTGGATCGAGCGGATGTAGGGGACCGAGGGGTGGGGGGATTGGAGTAATCCATGGGGGGGGGATCGAGGCTGCCCGAAAGGCAAGCCTTCATAGCATGTATCATTGGAGCGTAGCTTTGACGTCACAATCCCCTCCCCCAGATGAGAAGATCACCTTTTCTCGAAAAGACATGCCAGGCCATTAAGACCCCTTTTATGACACACTGGTGATCCAGACCACCATTGAAAAGTTCACGGTATCGCGGATCCTGGTCGACAATGGAACCTTAGTGAATGTTATCTTCAGGAAGGCGTTTAACGAGATGAGAGTGGAGGCCCTAAGGGTGCTGGCAGTAGATAGACCATTGTTCAGATTCTCAGTAGAGAGGAAGGAAGTCGAGGGGGGAGTGGGACTCCAGGTGACCCTGGGGGGGGGGGGGGGCTATCCAAGAACTGCCATTTCATCATAGTGGATGCCCCCGGCAGTTACAATGCCATTTTCGGGCGCCCCTTGATCAGTGCTTTTAGATGTGTTCCGTCCTCTTTCCATCAGTGCCGGAAGCTCAATGTCGGAGGTACCCAAATCAGAGTACGGGGAGACCCAAAGGCAGCCAGGGAATGCTACGTGATGGCAGTAACCGCCATCTCATGGCAAGGAGATGTCCATGAGATGGGGAAGAGGATGGAATGATGACAACATGAGTCTGGAGGAGAAGCAGAGGAGGAGAAGGAAAAGGAGGTCAAAGGAGAAGGAGTCGATATGGAGGGAGGCATTACGGTGGAGCCGAAAACGACAGGAGTGAAGGATGGAGAGATGGGGATGGAAGAGGAGAGAGAGGAAAAGGAGGTCGAAGGAGAAGGAGTCGAGATGGAGGGAGGCATTGCGATGGAGCCGGAAACGACAGGAGAGAAGGATGGAGAGATGGGGATGGAAGAGGAGAAATAAGAAAAGGAGGATGGAGGAGAAAGTGAAGCGAAGATGGTAGGAGGCATTGCGGTGGAGATGGAAACGACAGGCGAGAAGGATGGAAAGATGGAGGGGGAAGAGGAGAGGGGGTCGAAGGAAGGTGAAGGGAGGAGAAAAGAAAAGAGAAAGATGGAGGAACCAGGAGGGTCACCCGGGGGGAGGCTCGGCTGGAAAAAAGAAGAATTACATTACTGGAAGGAGGGAACACTAGCGAGCTAGAGATGGAGAAGCTTTGGGAAGGAATGGTGGTGACTGTTACGGAGCACGAGGCAACGAACCGGGAAGCCAGAGGACAGGATATGCTGGGAGAGCTGGAGAAAGAAGAGGAGCCGTCAAGGCTGAAGGCAGCCATGGAGGTACTAGAGATGGAGATCCTCACTAAAGAAGGAAGAAAAGAGAAGATAAAGATCAGTGGTGAGCTCAGTCCAGAAGATCAGGAGGAGATCAAGGCATGTGTGCAGAGGAATATTGACGTCTTCGCCTGGAGCGCGACTGACATGCCAGGGGTCGATGCGGACATGGCCTGCCACCATCTCAACCTCTACCCCAACACTCGTCCTATGCAGCAAAAGAAGACGGTCATCACCATTAAGATGGACAGACCCATCAGAGAGGAGGTAGAGAAGCTGCTTAAGGCAAGGTTTGTGTCTGCCTGTAAGTATTTGGGGTGGGTGAGCAATGTTGTAATGGTTAAAAAGAGGGAGGGTAAGTGGCGAATGTGTGTAGATTTCTCTCTCTTGAATAAAGCATGCCCCAGGGATTGTTACCCTCTGCCTCGAATCGACGCGTTGGTTGACTCAGCCGTCGGTTTCTCATTGATGAGTTTTCTAGATGCGTTTTCAGGATACCACCAAATACGCATGCACCCTCTAGACATCAAGGATGTCATCTTCATCACGGAGGATGGATGCTTCTATTTTAACATGATTCCCTTTGGGTATACGGGGGAAACTTATCAAAGAATGATAGATCGGATCTTCCGAAAGCAGAAAGGGAGGAACCACAAAGTTTATGTGGATGACCTGATGATCAAAAGCCGGGATCTCAGATCTCATGTCTTGGATCTTGAGGAAACATTTGGAACCTTACAAAAATATAAAATGAAACTCAACCCCCTGAAATGTGTCTTTGGAGCCAATAGAGGAAAGTTCCTAGGGCATCTCCTTACCCCATCCGGAGTAGAACCCAATCCCGATGAGGTAATGGCGATCCTGGAACTGGAATCTCCTAGAAATACCAAGGAAGTTCAACGTCTCATCGGCAAGCTGACCGAACTAAGCAGGTTCCTCTCCCGAGCTAGAGAAAAATGCTCACCTTTTTTCCGAACGTTAAGAGGGGGTAAGAAGTTTGAATGGACCCCTGAGTATGAGGAGGCTTTTCAGGCTCTAAAGTAGCAACTCACCCGGACGCCTCTACTCCAGGGATCGAGGGAAGGGGAGGTCTTGTTCTTATACCTAGGAGTGGGGACCGAGGCAGTGAGTTTGGTTCTTGTACGAGAGGAAGGAAAAAAACAATTCCTGATCTATTATGTGAGAAGGGTCCTAAAGAAGGTGGAACTCGGGTACCCCATCCTTGAAAAGCTAGCATTTGGTCTCATCATATCGGCCAGGAAGCTCATGCCGTATTTTCATGCCTGTTGGGTATTGTATCCACAATGTACCTGATTTGAAGAAGCCCCTGGACAAGCTAAGGTCAATAGACTATGTATTTGATAAAATTCTTCTAGTTGTGTTTGCAGTTTTTCCACGCTAAGTGCACACCAATGTCAGGGTGCAGTAGGTCAATATACACGGATCTGCATGACGTAATCCCTCGTTGAGCAGATCAGTGTGTTGGCCTACGTGTACTCTCTCTATTGGAGTGCACTTATTTTCAAGCACAGGGCTGTAAATATGCAGGAGCAGACAAGGAGCAAGGATGGGTCAAGGAGCATCTCATAGGTGGAAAGACGAAAATTCGTCTAAGTTAGAATCGACGAGAATCACCAAGTGATTCTCGCCGATTCGGCGAGAATCACTTGGGATTCTCGCCGATTCGTCGAGAATCAGAAGTTGATTCTCGCCGAACTCGATCCAGCAACTTCTAAGCAAGCACCTCTGCGTCTAAGTAAGAATCGACGAGAATCAGTGATTCTCGCCGATTCGGCGAGAATCACTAGTGATTCTCGTCGAATCGACGAGAATCACTGGTTGATTCTCGCCGTCTCAACCTGGCCTAAAGCAGTGCGTGCAACCAAGACAAATTCGACGAGAATCATCTTTGATTCTCGCCGAATCGTCGAGAATCACCTTTGATTCTCGGCGACTCGGCGAGAATCACTTTCGATTCTCACCGATTTTGACTTGGCGTTTTTCCGGAACTTCCTGAACCGGATTCTGCCGCTGTTAAATTTCTGGACCGGGATTTGGGGATTTCTATTGTGGGTCCCACAAACGGTCATATTGGAGTTAACTACAGTATTTATACACGGGTATTTTGAACGGAATACCTAGACAGAAAGAAGCCGAGCGAGTGCAACCCTAAAATCGCAAAATCTCTCCGCCGCCTCCGCCGCCGCTCGCGCAAGTCCGTCGCCGCTGCTGATCGCATTTCTTCCCGATCTCCGGCGACAGAAGCTTAGCAAAGCTTGAGTCTCACGTGTCTATCCAGAGATCCCTTGTCTCTCGATTTGTTGACCGGGAAAAACTCCCCCGTCCGAATCGATTGAGACGACTGATCCTAGAGTGACCGTTGGTAGACCTAGTTTGCTTTGCAACGAAGATTGGATCTCAGAAGTACTGCTGCCGCGCATCGTCGTTGCCGTCGATCCCGAACCAAGCCGCCGCTCGGATTGCCGCCGCCGGTTTCGGGAAGATCCTTTCCAAGAGAGACCAAGGTTGTAAACTTTTCGTTGACTTCACGAACACGTCGTCGAACGAAGAGGAACACCGTAGTCTCCAAACGAAGTTTGTATCTCGTGTACTTTCTATATTTAATTTTGTTGTAAAGGAACGATTGTTCCGTGTTGTAAGGGTTGGGTGCAACCCATTTTGTGGGAGTGTTGACTCTCACGTGTGGAAGGGTTCCTTCCGGTAGTGCAGGGATTGGATTTCAATCCCGTTGGAGAAGTGACCGAGTCATCCCTTGTTGGGGAGATAGGTCGAAGGGGGAAAGTGGATGTACCCAAGTCGGGGAACCACTATAAATTGCCTGTGTATTCTGTGTGCTGTGCTTTTTATTTTTATTGTGCAGGTACGTTCATAAATTCCGCAAAAGCGCTACTCGTCACCTATTCCCCCCCCATAGGTGCACATAGCTGACACTAGGTGGACTTTCAAGTGGTATCAGAGGGAGGTTACTCATCAAAAAGGTCAACACCTTGAGTTGAATCCTGCCCCTAGTGTCAAGAAGAAGACAAATATCTACTATGGACGGGCTCAATTTCTCCGGCAAGATCCCAGTATGCACCAGGCTAAACTTTCCGATCTGGAAGGAAAGAATCAGGTTTTACATGGAAGCAGTCGATCCTCGACTCTTCATGATCGTGGAGGAGGGACCTTATGTCCCCACCAAGGCCTCCACCATCGATCCCACCAAGAAGGTGCCGAAGACACTTTCTGAAATGGACAAAGACGAGATGGTGCTCGTGGGACTGGACAAGAAGGCACGAAACATTCTGGTGAGCGCAGTTGATGATTCTATGATGCAAAATTTCAGCAACTACAGGACAGCTCAGGAGATCTGGCAGTGCCTGATCATCCTAATGGAGGGCACGGATGAAGTGAGGGATGATCGGAGATCCCTCCTGAACCAAAAATATGAGGCCTTCGGACAAGGGCCTAAGGAAGAGATCGGAGTCACATACGAGAACTTCCTAAAGATTGTCAACGCCCTCAAGGGCTACGGAAGAGTGTTCACCAATGGTGAACTCAATGACAAATTCCTTAGGTCCCTTACTAAGGAATGAGACACAAAGATCTGCACCATCAGAGAATTTGGCAGACTAGCAGAAACTGATCCACAAATCCTGTTTGGGAAGCTGATGTCCTATGAACTTCAGCTGAACACCAGGAAGGCAGAGGAAGAAGCAGAGAAGGCTGCTGCAAAAGAAAAGACTGTGGCCCTAAAAGCCAGTTACTCCAGAAAGGGCAAGGGTGCGATGTCATACCGTGCGAGGAATAAGGAAGAGGAGGAGGACTCTGAACCATGCTCCTCCGGCTCAGAGCTGTCGGAGGAGGATTTATCCCTCATCACCCGAGAGTTCAAGAAGTTCCTCAAGATGAGGAATCAAAGAAAGAAAGACAGTTCCTCCTCCAGGCATCAGAAGAAAAATTATTCTTCTGACAGGTATGCATCTAAACCTAACAAACATCGTTCTTCTGATATTATTTGCTTTGGATGCAATAAGCCAGGACACGTCGTGGCCGACTGCTATCAAAGCAAAAGAGAAAAAGGAAAAGGAGAGGAGCTCAAATCCTCCAGAGATAAGAAGAAGGAGCGGAGCTACATCGCCAGAAGGCCAAAGACACTAAGTGAGTCTGATTCCTCAGACTCCAGTGATGATGAGGAAGCCTACTTCGGGCTGGTGGGTCGCTCCGACTCAGAAGGAGAATGTCCCCCATTTACTGGGAAGGTAAAAGCTCACACACCTCTCTCCGACTCTGACTCTGATCCTGAGTCTCAGGATGATGAACCGGAGGATAGCCTTTCGGCCCGCGAAGCTGAGCTCCTCGAGAAGTATGAGCTTCTGCTCAACACCTTCGAGGAGTGCCGAAAGAGATTGAAGGCTGAGAAAAAGGAAGTAAAATTCCTTAAGGGCGAGTGTGTTTCCCTAAGGGAAGAGGTCACCAGCTTGATCTCTCTCCGACAGGAACACCTCGACCTGACTTCAAAGCACTCAGAGTCTCTTAAGCTCCTTGATCTTAAGCAAGAGGAAGTCGACAAGTTGGAAGAACTACTTGCGGCAGAAAGGAAGATCGTCAAGAGCTTCTCCATGCCAAAAACAGTTCTTCCAGTCGTTGATACCTTCTCTGCTCAGGCCAAAGGAGCTGGCTTGGGGCATAAAGGGGTATCTGGTTCTTCATCTAGGAGAAACAAGAACCAGAGGAAGAATAAGGCCGCCAAGAAGGCCTCTGCTGATGAAAAGGGTAAGGCTCCTCTTAGTCCCGTTGCGTTCAGAAAGCCTGGCTTCCCTTGCAACCAACATGACTTTGAGTCAACATTTGGGCATCATTTCCGGCCCTCGGTTGCAAAGCCAAAGAGCCGGTATGACGGTTGGAACTTTCCCCGGAACTTCGGTGAGAGTGCCTTCAAGGCACCTTATGAGGAAATCCACATAGGAAATTATGGTCCGTTCTCTAGCGGCCATAATGGAAAGCAGGCACCAAAAGCCAAGCCTGTTATACAGAAGGTGACAAAGTCATGCGACTGTTGTCACCATGAGGCCTCCACCTCCAGATCCAAGGCCCCAGCAGTACCCACCGTTCCCAGGGTAAGGCAGGAGCCTAGGAAGCGGTACAACAGATTTGACTGTTGGTGCTGTGGCAAAGTCGGTCACTTTGCCGTGGATTGTTGGTTTAATCCAAGGAATTACGAGACTCCCCATGTTAGCAATGCGAGACCGACCACTCGTAGGGTTAACCAACCGAGGGGGAGTGTGCTAACCAGGAATCTAGGACCCAAGTTCGATTGGGTTCCTAAGGCAAATTAATTTTGTTTTGCAGGAATGTCCAAAGGCCACCAAAATGCCGATCTGGTATTTGGACAGTGGATGCTCCCGGCATATGACCGGGACAAGAAGCCTGCTACGTGATTACACTCCAGTCGAGAATGGACCCAAAGTCATCTTTGGAGGGTCAGATCGAGGAGTCACCAGAGGTTATGGTATGATTTCCAACGGTATAATCTCTATCACCGACGTGGCTTATGTTGAAGGGTTAAACCATAACCTGATCAGTGTAAGTCAGTTATGTGATAAAGGTTATGACGTTAAGTTCTGCAAGGATAAATATCTGATAATTTCACGTACCTCTTCTGAAACGGTATTATCAGGCATTAGGAGCAGAAATATCTTTTGTCTAGATTTTCTCAGTTTAGATTCATCTACCCCCGTATGCCTTGTGGCAACAGGCAGTGCATCTCTTTGTGAACAATGGCACAAGAGATTGACACATATTAATTTCAAGACAATTAGTATGCTATTTTCTAAGGACTTGGTAAGGGATGCTCCCAGCATCAAGTGCATCAAAGATAGCCCATGTCCTGCATGCCAGATGGGCAAACAGACTCGGGCTACCTTTAAGAGCATCGCTGACAAAGACTCTTCCCGATGTCTTTACCTTTTGCATATGGACTTGTTTGGTCCAATGCAAGTTCATAGCTTGGGAGGCAAGTCCTATACGCTAGTGATTGTTGATGATCATTCTCGGTTTACATGGGTGTTCTTTTTGAAACGAAAGTCAGATACGTTTGACATCTTCACTAATTTTGTCAAGCAGGTTCAGAACAAATTTAACTGCTCCGTGGTCAAAATCAGAAGTGACCATGGAACAGAATTCGAATCTGGTGCAATGACAGAATTTTGTGAAGAACAAGGTATCTTTCATGAGTTTTCCTCCCCGCGCACTCCTCAGCAAAATGGAGTTGCGGAGAGGAGAAATAGAACTCTCATTGAAGCCTGCACGACAATGTTGAAAGACGCTTCTCTCCCAGAATACTTCTGGGCAGAGGGTGTCAATACGGCGTGTCATGTACAAAACCGAGCATTGATCAACAAGCATCATCGTAAGACGCCCTACGAGCTACTGAAAGGCAGGAAACCAACCATGTCCTACTTGAGGATTTTTGGTTGCAGATGCTATGTACTAAATAATGGGAAGTACCCGCGTACTAAATTCGGTGAAAAATGCTTCGAAGGCATATTTATGGGCTATAGTTCCCATAGTCGGGCATATAGGGTCTTCAATAAGAAAACCCTAGTGGTAGAAGAATCAATAAATGTTGTATTTGATGAAGGAAGTTTGCTTAACAGCAATTCTTCCAGTAGTATTCTTGAAGATGCAGGTGCTAGACTTGAACAGCTGAGTCTGGATGAGACCGCTAAAGATGACGCTCCCAAGTACGTCAAAGTTTCCACCTCCACGTCATCCGAAAATATTGAAGATCAAGATGGAACAAATCTCTTAGAAGAAAGAGAAGCCCAAGAAGTAGTTGAAGCTCCAGACACCAGACTTCTAGAGCTCCGGCACGTGAGAGATCATCCTAGAGATCAGATCATCGGGGATCCTCGTGTTGGTGTCAGAACTCGAAGAGGTACAGTTAACGAAGTATTGCATCTTAGCTTTCTGTAACAGGTTGTGCCAAAGAAGTTCGACGAGGCGAACAAGGATGCGGCATGGATTCTGGCCATGCAAGAGGAACTACATCAATTCGAACGTTGCAATGTTTGGACGCTGGTTCCCAGACCATACAAGCAGAATGTGATTGGCACGAAGTGGATCTTCAGAAACAAGCTGGATGAACATGGTGTCATCGTAAAGAACAAGGCCAGGCTGGTGGCTCAAGGTTACAGACAGGAGGAAGGGATTGACTTCGACCAGACCTTCGCACCAGTAGCAAGGCTCGAGGCAATCAGGTTGTTCCTGGCGTATGCTTCACACAAAGGATTCACAGTCTATCAAATGGATGTGAAATCAGCATTCCTGAACGGAGACCTGAAAGAGGAAGTATACATCGCTCAACCCCCAGGTTTTGTCGATCCTACTTATCCCAATCACATTTATTTTCTTAATAAGGCCTTATATGGGTTGAAACAAGGTCCACGAGCTTGGTATGAGACTTTATCTAGTTTTCTTCTTGAGAACAAGTTCTCCAGAGGTAAAATAGATAAAACATTGTTTCTCAGGGAAGTCAAAGGCAAGATTTTGCTGGTGCAAATCTATGTCGATGACATAATATTCGGCTCAACGGACAACAATCTTTGCAAAAAGTTTTCTAAACTTATGCAAGGAAAGTTTGAAATGAGCAGTATGGGAGAGCTCAAGTATTTCTTAGGACTTCAAGTGAAACAGTCTGAGGATGGAATCTTCATCTCTCAGACGAAGTTCACAAATGAACTCCTTAAGAAATTCGGTATGGAGAGTGCAACCTCTATGAGGACTCCAATGGGATCCACCATGTCTCTGGATAAGGATGAGAAAGGTAAACCTTTCGATGAAACCAAATACAGAAGCATCATTGGATCCCTGCTCTACCTTACTGCCAGTCGACCGGATATTATGTTCTCCACATGTGTCTGTGCCCGATATCAGGTGAACACTAAGGAATCTCACTATGTCGCTGCAAAGCGAATTCTGAGATACCTTAAAGGTACTCCTAATCTTGGCTTGTGTTACCCGAGAAACAATGATGTCGAGCTAATAGGCTTTTCAGATGCTGATTTTGCAGGGAGCAGGGATGACAGGAAAAGCACCTCCGGGACGTGTCAATTCCTCGGCAGGAGGCTTATCTCATGGAACAGCAAGAAACAGAATTGTGTTGCAACCTCCACAGCAGAGTCAGAGTACATCTCGGCAGGAAGCTGTTGCGCACAACTTCTATGGATCAGAAACCATTTAGCCGACTACGACTTTCAGTTCAAGGAAGTACCCATGTACTGCGACTCCTCCAGTGCAATTGCCATTGCCAACAATCCGGTGTCGCACAGCAGAACGAAGCATATTGAAGTACGCTACCACTTCATTCGGGAGCACGTGGAGAACAAGGATATCTCTCTCTGTTATGTCCCCACGGACAAGCAGATTGCTGATATATTCACAAAGCCCCTAGACGAGGCCAAGTTCAATCTTTTCAAGACTGAATTGGGGATGCTCAATTATGAGGAATGAAGACTACAGAGGCTCCAGGCCCGTGCAAGAACTGAGGGGGAGCAAAGGGTAAAACGCTACAGACCCCGATTTGTAGAAGCCGAAAAGGGGGAGATTACCCTCTCGGCTAAGGCTAAGGTGGCTCCAAGCTTACTCCCAAGAAATTGGTATTGGTAATGGATAACTCACTCAACTCTCTTTTCAGCTTATGGTTTTCATTCTCATTTGCTCTATTCACCTTAGCTTGTAGGGTTTAGGCTTCTTCAAATAGGGGGAGATTGTTGGGTATTGTATCCACAATATACCTGATTTGAAGAAGCCCCTAGACAAGCTAAGGTCAATAGACTATGTATTTGATAAAATCCTTCTAGTTGTGCTTGCAGTTTTTCCACGCTAAGTGCACACCAATGTCAGGGTGCAGTAGGTCAATATACACGGATCTGCACGACGTAATCCCTCGTTGAGCAGATCAGTGTGTTGGCCTACGTGTACTCTCTCTATTGGAGTGCACTTATTTTCAAGCACAGGGCTGTAAATATGCAGGAGCAGACAAGGAGCAAGGATGGGTCAAGGAGCATCTCATAGGTGGAAAGATGAAAATTCGTCTAAGTTAGAATCGACGAGAATCACCAAGTGATTCTCGCCGATTCGGCGAGAATCACCAAGTGATTCTCGCCGATTCGGCGAGAATCACTTGGGATTCTCGCCAATTCGTCGAGAATCAGAAGTTGATTCTCGCCGAACTCGATCCAGCAACTTCTAAGCAAGCACCTCTGCGTCTAAGTAAGAATCGACGAGAATCACTGGTTGATTCTCGCCGTCTCGACCTGGCCTAAAGCAGTGCGTGCAACCAAGGCAAATTCGACGAGAATCATCTTTGATTCTCGCCGAATCGTCGAGAATCACCTTTGATTCTCGGCAACTCGGCGAGAATCACTTTCGATTCTCACCGATTTTGACTTGGCGTTTTTCCGGAACTTCCTGAACCGGATTCTGCCGCTGTTAAATTTCTGGGCCGGAATTTGGGGATTTCTATTGTGGGTCCCACAAACGGTCAAATTGGAGTTAACTACAGTATTTATACACGGGTATTTTGAACGGAATACCTAGACAGAAAGAAGCCGAGCGAGTGCAACCCTAAAATCGCAAAATCTCTCCGCCGCCTCCGTCGCCGCTCGCGCAAGTCCATCGCCGCTGCTGATCGCATTTCTTCCCGATCTCCGGCGACAGAAGCTTAGCAAAGCTTGAGTCTCACGTGTCTATCCAGAGATCCCTTGTCTCTCGATTTGTTGACCGGGAAAAACTCCCCCGTCCGAATCGATCGAGACGACCGATCCTAGAGTGACCGTTGGTAGACCTAGTTTGCTTTGCAACAAAGATTGGATCTCAGAAGTACTGCTGCCGCGCATCGTCGTTGCCGTCGATCCCAAACCAAGCCGCCGCTCGGATTGCCGCCGCCGGTTTCGGGAAGATCCTTTCCAAGAGAGACCAAGGTTGTAAACTTTTCGTTGACTTCACGAACACGTCGTCGAACGAAGAGGAACACCGTAGTCTCCAAACGAAGTTTGTATCTCGTGTACTTTCTATATTTAATTTTGTTGTAAAGGAACGATTGTTCCGTGTTGTAAGGGTTGGGTGCAACCCGTTTTGTGGGAGTGTTGACTCTCACGTGTGGAAGGGTTCCTTCCGGTAGTGCAGGGATTGGATTTCAATCCCGTTGGAGAAGTGACCGAGTCGTCCCTTGTTGGGGAGATAGGTCGAAGGGGGAAAGTGGATGTACCCAAGTCGGGGAACCACTATAAATTACCTGTGTATTCTGTGTGCTGTGCTTTTTATTTTTATTGTGCAGGTACGTTCATAAATTCCGCAAAAGCGCTACTCGTCACCTATTCCCCCCCCCCCATAGGTGCACATAGCTGACACTAGGTGGACTTTCAATGCCCATTCAATTCAGGTGGTGACGGATCACCCCCTCCGTCGCATCTTGGAAGGGGTGGAGCACTCTGGGAGGTTGGACAAATGGTCGATAAAGCTCAGTGAATTCGACCTCACTTTTACTTATCGGCTGGCCATAAAGGTACAAGCGGTGGCCGACTTCCTAGCAGATTACGTAGGTGGGATCCAAGAGGCTAAAGTACCCCCTCGAGCAGCTTGGGAGATGCTGGTAGACGGAGCATCAGGGGAAAAACTCTTTTGGAGGAGGGATGATCTTGGTAAGCTCAGAGGGGACCCGAATTGAGCAGGCTTTGCGGATCCACTTCGCAATCACCAGCAACCAAGCAGAATATGAGGCGATCATCGCAGGACTCAAGTTAGCTCGGGATTTGGGCATACAAGACATTAGGGTCTCCACGGACTCTATGGTGTTTGCAGGCCAGATCAAAGGGGAGTTCGAAGCGAGGGAGCCCACCCTCCAGCTCTACCTAGGGAAGGTCAAAGACGTCATCGGGCAGTTCCAGATTTTTCGATTCAGCACGTCCCGAGGGATAAAAGCGCTCAGGCTGACCAACTCGCCAAATACGGCCCTCGAGCCGGAGGAATTGTGACGGAGCTCTTCAGGTCGTCCATAGAAGAGGGAGAACTCATGGAGATAAACCAGCAAGGGTCTTGGATGGACCTCTTCATAAATTTCTTTACTTCAGGACAACTTCCCGAGAGCAGTCTTGATAAGAAGCGGGTCAGGTATAAATCAGCATACTACCTGCTAAAAGATGGGGCGTTATACCGTAAGATGTTGTCGGCTTTGCTGGCTCGATGCATATCTGAGGAGGAGGTTCTGAGGGTCCTGGAAGAGATTCATTCAGGGGAATGTGGGAGTCATTCAGGGAGCCGGACTTTAGAGGGAAGAGTGTTGAGACAGGGATAATTCTATCCTACCCTCAGGAAGGATGCAGAAGAATTCGCTAAAAGGTGTCAAAAGTGCCAGGAGTTTGCCCCCTCCAACTCCTTCCCGCCCAAAGGTTGCGAACAATCACGACTCCCTGGCCCTTAGCAATATGGGGGCTAGATCTGGTGGGACCTTTTCCCTAGGCTAGTGGTCAGAGGAAGTTTTTGTTGGTCATGGTGGATTACTTTTCAAAATGGTTGGAGGTGAAGGCATTTGCTAAGGTGACATCGCAGGTGGTCAAAAATTTCGAATGGGGAGAGATCATTTGCAGGCATGGACTGCCGCTGGCCATTATAACTGATAACAGACCATAATTTGCTAGCAGGGAATTCGTCAATTTCTGCATCCGGCTGGGCATAGACCTCCGTTTTGCCTCGGTTCATCATCCACGGAGCAATGGACAGGTGGAAGTAGCAAACAAGATCATTGTTAATCTTTTAAAGAAGAAAGTGGAGAACCTAAGGGGGAGCTGGGTGGAACAGCTCCCTTCAGTTTTTTGGGCCTTGAGGACCACACCAAACACCGCCACGGGAGACTCAACCAACTGTGTCGACACTAAAAGCAAGATTGTGTCGACACAAAGAAGACTTGTGTCGACACACAGAACATCTGTCGACACCAACTGTGTCGACACCAGAAGCAAGATTGTGTCGACATACAAAAGACTTGTGTCCACACATAGAACATCTGTCGACACCAACTGTGTCGACACTAGAAGCAAGATTATGTCGACACACAGAAGACTTGTGTCGACACACAGAACATCTGTCGACATCAACTGTGTCGACACCAGAAGACATTGTGTCGACACACAGGACTTGTGTCGACACGTTCCACAGAAGCTGTGTCGACACCAGAAGCTAAAGAAGAACTGTGGACTCAGCTCAACGAAGTAAAAACTGAGCTCGACGAATTCTGTGCAATCAGTTACAATTGGCATAATTAATTAAGGCTTAATTAAAGGAGATTACATCTATCAGATTTAATGCTATATATTCTTATGAATATAACTGTTTGGAGGCTGCATTAATTATGGATTAAATTAGAATTTAATGCTAATTGATTCCCAAAACAATTACCATTCTCGGGAATGATTCAGCCGTCTTCAAGATAAATGAATTCAAATATTTGAATTCGACAGAGAAGAGATATAACAAGAAACACAGAGTACCAGAAAAAATAGAAAATAGACACACAGGGAAGGCTTTCCATTTTTACAGAAAAGGAGGAACTCTGCATCAATCTATATACTCACAGAGTTCTTCATCTGCTCTAGGATTCTCAAGAGACACACAATCAATATCATTCTAAGAAGCTTGCTGGAGACATCATCAATCTAAAGGCCTACTCACCCTGAAGCAAAGCCTCCATCTTCCTGAACCATTCAACATCTCAGGGGAGCCTTTTGCTAACATCATATCCACTTAAGTCTTCTCAGTTGTAACTTGAGAAAGAGAAGACAAAATCATCTCTCATCCCCCCTCTGTATACAGGGTTATAACTCCCTTCAAAAGTTATTCCTGGTTGCAATTCACCTGGCCAAAAGACTTAAGGATTGGTTTTTGAGCACTTGATCAAAAGCTAATTGGTGTCAGGCACCTAATCAAAAACCTGAGTGGATTCCTACCAGGGTGGTAGAAGAGTGGATGTACCCAGGTTGGGGAACCACTATAATCCTTATGTCTTCTGTGTTGCTTGATTTCTTGCTTTATATTTGTGCTGTGATTTTCTTTTCTAAGAATATAGATATAACTCTAACTAGTGCAAGTTAAGATCTATCCCTATCTTTCACCCGAGAAGACCCACTGACCAGGCTCTTATCTAGCTGGCAGGGCTGTAGGCTCACTCGGTGTTTGGAGATAGTTTGGAAAAGAGACCCCGAGAAGAGCTGCTGACCAGGCTCTCATCTAGCTGGCAGGGCTGTAGGCTCACTCAGTGGTTGGAGACGATTTGGAGAGGAGACCCCGAGCAGACCCGCTGATCAGGCTCTCATCTAGCTGGCAGGGCTGTAGGCTCACTCGATGGTTGGAGATGGTTTGGAGAGGAGACACCGAGCAAACTCGCTGACCAGGCTCTCATCTAGCTGGCAGGGTTGTAGGCTCACTTAGTGGTTGGAGATGGTTTGGAGAGGAGACCCCGAGTAGACCCGCTGACCAGGCTCTCATCTAGCTGGCAAGGCTGTAGGCTCACTTAGTGGTTGGAGATGATTTGGAGAGGAGACCCCGAGCAAACCCACTGACCAGACTCTTATCTAGCTAGCAGGGCTGTAGACTCACTTGGTGGTTGGAGATGGTTGAGAGAGGAGACCCCAAGAAGACCCGCTGACCAGGCTCTCATCTAGCTGGCAAGGCTGTAGGTTCACTCGGTGGTTGGAGATGGTTTGGAGAGGAGAACCCGAGTAGACCCGCTGACCAGGCTCTCATTTAGCTGGCAGGGCTGTAGGCTCACTCGGTGGTTGAAGATGAATTGGAGTAGAGACCCCGAGCAGACCCGCTGACCAGGCTCTCATCTAGCTGGCAGGACTGTAGGCTCACTCGGTGGTTGGAGATGGTTTAGAGTGCAGAGCCCAAGCAGACCCGCTGACCATGCTCTCATCTATCTGGCAGGGCTATAACCTCACTCAGAGGCAAGTCAAGTGGTAAGAGCTCACGAAGAAAGGTGTCTAATCAGGGAATGGGTAGAAGATTCCGATGAAAAGGAAGGATTGGAGGCAATATAAGTGAGGATGAGCATTTCAGACTGGCACTCGGTGAGGGGGATCTCTCCCATAGCGAGCAGGTAGTCACTGTCAAAGGCACAGGTCTCACATAGGAAGGGGGACTTATCGTAATGAGCGGTTTGGCCCACAGGCTCTACCCGCGCAGGGTTCGTCTCGCGGAGAGACGAGAGAAAAAGGCTAGACTGTCTCGCGCTCGGCAGGGGCGAGGAGAAGTCCAACAACTAGCACTCTAAATTAACTTTCAAGCGAGACGACATAAATAGAGGAGGGGTAGAAAAGAGTGAGGCGGAAGCGGGAAGCGGGAAGAGGGAGGCGAGGAGGAGCAGGCGAGAACTCTGGATCTCAGCAGCAGCAGGAAGCGAGAGTGTAAGTGTAGAACTTCTGGATCCGGGGGGGGGGGGGTATTTATAGCAGATAGAGAGAGGGGAAAAATTGGCGGGAAAGTGGGAATGAGGAAGCCGAAGGGGCAACCCGACAGTTCATCTTCTCTCTCTCCTAACCCGAGGCGCGGAACTCCGCGACGACTTTTCCGATGAGCCAAAAATTAAAATAAAAAGTAGATTAATTAACATAATTAAAACCCAGCATGAAAGAGGTTGACAAAATATCATAATAAATTATCATAAATTATTTCATTCTGCACGAGGCGTGTATCTCATCCAGGGGGGATCTAAATAACAAATTGATAATTAAACAGGCAGATGATGCTTAAACAGGCAAGACAAAGCCAAGATCCCTCCATTCTTGTGCCACTTCCAACGGCCACCGTGAGATCCCACACATGGAGGGCGACCAGGTAGATGAAAGGCATGGACGACATCTAGACTGCGGCGCGCGAGACGGAGATGTCGGTCAGTCTCGCTTATGATGGCCTGGGGATCTGTCCCATCTATTTTGGCATCGGCATCGACCTCGACAGAGAGGAGAGCGCACTTAGTTTCCAGCCAATCAATGCTCCGATAGATAGCTTGCTTCTCCCGTTCCATCTCGCGAATGACGTGCGTGTATTTTCGAAACATCCTGGCCATCCGGCGCTTCATCTCCAGAGGGTCCATAGGATCACCCAGGTAGTCTTCGATCTCATCCGGGCGAGGAAGAGGCGAGAGGGGAGACGACGACGGGGAATCCTCATTACCCGA
The DNA here is from genome assembly GCA_039583875.1 of Platanthera guangdongensis. Classification (NCBI taxonomy): domain Eukaryota; kingdom Viridiplantae; phylum Streptophyta; class Magnoliopsida; order Asparagales; family Orchidaceae; genus Platanthera; species Platanthera guangdongensis. Next base: position 17,471,073 of record CM077149.1, read on the forward strand.
GTCAAGCTTGATAATTGCGCAACAAAAGTGGAAGATCATAATGAAGAGTGGTCTCGCAAGAAGGCTATCCCAATGGTCTCGAATGTACCTGGTAAGGGAATAGGAATCTATGTGAAGCGAAAGGACAAGATGAGTTTACTTACTTGGGATGCGTGGGTTCCCCACAAGCCGTGAGAGGTCTTCTTTCCTCATGATAGGGGGGAGGATTCCTGAGGCGAGTCGGAGCATTGATAATGTTGGTCGGTAACATCAGGAGGATTCGCAGGCATGGGGGAATCAGCGAGGCTTCCCTGAGATAGCATGGTCAATGTTGAGATTATATTATCCAGCAGGACTCGTATGTGTGGGATCGCGTGTTTGGCTTCCCCATCGCGTTCCTGGTCTGGGTGTTAACCCCGGTGGGACCCTTGTGGCGGAATATCCACGCGGTTCTATGGTTGGGGTTAATCCCATACTGCATGTAGTCTTCTCCCATTTGTGTTCATGTACCCCGCCACCCTTCATCTCAATACCTGGGTTTTGAGATGAACTAATGGGTTTGCGGGTTCTAACTTGGTATCAAAGCGGGTTGTCCTGCTGCGGGGGTGTGTTGAGATTATATTATCCAGCAGGACTCGTGTGTGTGGGACTGTGTGTTTGGCTTCCCCATCGCATTCCTGGTCTGTGTGTTGACCCCGGTGGGACCCTTGTGGTGGAATATCCCCGCGGTTCTGTGGTTGGGGTTAATCGCACACCGCCTGCAGTATTCTCCCCTTTGTGTTCATGTACCCTGCCACCCTTCATCTCAATACCTGGGTTTTGAGATGAACTAATGGGTTGGCAGGTTCTAATTGTCAATAAGCGAGACGATAAAAGAAAAGCGAGAGGAGTCAAGAATCACTTGTCTCTCCCCGGAGGATGCAGAAGGAAGTGTATCAGCTGCCGAGGGTGCCGAAGTGGTCGCGCCGGCCGAGAGTGGAGGGCTTGTGGTCTTTGCCTTCTTCAGGCGAGATGATGAAGGTGCTGAAGCGGGGGTGCGGACCAAAGATGGGACCAGGGTAGCCACATTGGCTTTGTTTTGCTTCCGGACCATTACAAGATGCTCGCGAAAACTCTGGCTATGAGACATATTGAGGGTAGAAGAGATGTGGAAATTAGAAAGGGGCGCTCCATGATGAGGTAGGGTCTCATATTTATAGACTCCAGGAGGAGGGCCCGCCAAAGATTCTCATAAATGAATCCCAACGCTGCGAGCCTCGGTTGCACTTTTCTTTCCGAGCTTGGGGCAACTTCAAAAAGAGCGGGGATTATGTACAACATTGGGCTCGCGGAAGCTGGCTCAAGCAGCGAAGCGGAGAAGCTGGCGAGAGGAATTGAAGAGGCGAGACGGGTTCATATGGTACACTCGCATGAGGTGAGACCGGTCTCGGCGCTGTAGGCGAGACGTCCTCTAGGACACGGGCTGGCCCTTGAGGGCGAGATGGCTTCCACAAGGTAGGAGGCCAGCGAGACGAGCAGGTGGTCTCATCTCGCCCATTGGTCATTTCCCCACTCGCCATATAGAAGGAAGGATGTTTTTACCTTCTTACCCCCAAGGGGGATTTTACTCTTCTACCCCAGGTAATTTTACCCTTCTACCTTCGGTGGTCTGCATATAGCCCTTCATGTTAACCCTGAAATCGGCAATCCTTCCAAAGGCGGCCAGCCCGCTAGTCGCGGCCTGCTCCAGGTTCCCCCTGGAGGACACTTCCCTAGGTTGGGCAGACAGGTTGCCCTGTCTACTTAGTCCGCACGGCTTGGGTGGTCTTAGCGGTCTGACCGCCCAGACCGCACGCTATTTCTTCGGTCGGCAGGGGCCGCGGACTACTCCTGCAGTCCGCCCCTGCAGGACGTGCCCTTTGTTAACTTAATCGCAACTTGTCTCCGCAAGCCTATCTTGCCGGACTCGGTTCCCTGTCCGCCCAGGTCGGCAATATGTCACGTACCTTGCAGGAATTGCTCCCTTAGCCCGCTCCTGCAGGCCGCTCTTTAAGAAGACCAGACTGCACAAACCGCCAAACAAGGTGGCGACCTGCCCCCAGGCCGCCAGCCAACTACCTCAGCTTCCACCTCGCCAACGCGTGCAGCCTGCCTCGTCAGTTCGGCAGGTCGCCTATTCCTTATTCTCCAGCAGCATGGGCAGCCGACTTCATCAATCCGCCTAGGGAGCGCGAACACTCTCTCTCCGTCTACCCGCGAAGATCAACATCCATACCCATTTCCTCGCGAGCTGGGCAACAATCCTCATCTTCGGCGAACTCAGCTCGCCAACAGAGGCAGACTCTGCGGACTCAGCGGACTCGCTATGCAGCCCGCCATTCCTCATCTACAGCACCCGCTTCTCTTCGGTAGTAGGGACAACCTTCCTCACCCCGCACAGTTTGGCGCAGGCTCGATCAATAGTGGCAGACTCCTTCCAGCCTGTCAGGCAGCAGAACCTTCTCAAGGCAGTCCCAGACCGCAAGGCCTCGTGCGGACTCAGCGGACTCAATGGGCAGTCCTTAGCTCACACCCTTAGCGCAAGCCCAGTTCAGCAGGGCAGATTCAAAGGACTCGCCATGCAGCCTGCCACTCCTTTGACTCCAGCATCCCTCAGCTCAGCAGCGGCGAACTCCGCGGATTCTCCTCGTAGTCTGCGACTTCGTCTCTCAGTTCTCCATCAGTAGCACCGGATCCAGAGGCAGTCCCAGACAGCACAACCTCATGCGGACTCGGCAGACTCGGCGGGCACTCCTCAGCTCGCACCCTTAGCGCAAGCCCAGTTCAACACTTAGTTTCCACTCCTTTGCAGATTCAGTGGACTCTCCATGCAGCATGCCACTCTGTAGAAAGTAGCGAATAAGAAAGAACAAACAGATAGACTTTTGAATAATCGAAATTTTATTATCCAAAAAAGATATCATTTACAAAGGTATGACCTCCCTTATATAGAATGGAGGAGATATGAGAGAGAGTAAACAAACAATGTGGGACTAAACATTTACAGTACTGAGCGGCTAGAAATAAAGGAGACCGCACAAGCCGCGCGGTTAGACAGATGAGTTAACCGCTCGGCAACTCCAGCAGGATAGAACATGCCGCAATGGGAGACCGATAGACCGCCCGGTCTCCAGGCTTCAGAGAGAGACCGCCAGACCGCTCGGTCAACAAACCGCTGGACAAGACCGCAAGGCCGCCCGATCTAATACTTCAACACTCCCCCTCAAGCTGGAGCATAGATATCAATCATGCCCAGCTTGTCAAGAATGTGGAAGAAGGAAGTAGAAATCGGCTTGGTGAAGATATCTGCCAATTCCTTGTCAAAGGTGACAAATGGAGTACAAATCTGTTTCTTCAAAATCTCTTCCCGAATGAAGTGACAGTCAACCTCTATATGCTTTGTTCTCTCATGAAAGACCGGATTTCTGGATATGTATATAGCGGCCTTATTGTCACAGAACATAGGGAGAGGACAGTCATATACCTCGCCCAGGTCAAGCACGAGAGCCCGCAACCACTTTAACTCACACGTGGTTGACGCCATACTCCGGTATTCGGCTTCTACACTGGATCTGGAGACAACAGACTGTTTCTTGCTCTTCCAACTCACAAGATTACCTCCAACAAAGGTACAAAAACCTGATGTGGATTTACGATCGCCTTTGTCATCCGCGTAACTTGAATCTGAGTAGGCCTCAACCCTCAGATGACCATTCTTCTGAAAGAGTAACCCTTTGCCTGGTGCTGCTTTGATATACTCTAAAATCTTCAGGGCGGACTGAAGATGGCACTCCCTGGAGCTTGCATAAACTGACTGACCTTGCCTACAATATAGGCGATGTCGGGTCTAGTCACCGTGAGATAGATGAGTTTGCCTACCAAACGTCTGTACCGTGTGACATCAGATAGAAGAGGCGAGTCATCCATCCATGTTTTGTCTTCTCCAATAGCCATGGGAAACCAAGCCGGTTTGGCACCTGTCAAGCCTGCTTCTTGTAGAAGATCAAGGGCATACTTCCGTTGGGAGAGAACCAACGAGTCAAGTTTCCGAGAGATTTCTATCCCCAAAAAGTATTTCGGGGAGCCCATATCCTTCGTGACCAAGTGCTGACGGAGGTGCTTCTTCGTCAAGTCCACCCCATCTCGGTCATCGCCAGTAAGAAGAATATCATCCACATATACTGCCAAAACCACCAGTCCCGAGGCCGTTTTGCGAATGAATAAGGAGTGATCGGCCGAACTCCTTCTAAAGCCGATGGTAGCCACAATACCAATGAATTTGTCGAACCATGCCCGAGGGCTTTGCTTGAGGCCATAAATGGCCTTCTTCAAATGACATACGCGTGTCTTCCCCTGAGGAACATACCCAGGAGGTTGCTCCATATAGACGTCCTCCTGAAGATCGCCATAGAGAAAGGCATTCTTTACATCAAGCTGGGAAATAGCCCAATCCCGGTTAACAGCCACAGAAAGGAGAACCCGGATGGTGCTGAGGCGAGCAACCGGAGAAAAGGTATCAAAGTAATCAATGCCGTAAGTCTGAGTGAAGCCCTTGGCCACCAGCCGGGCTTTGTAGCGATCCACAGTGCCGTCGGGGCGAAATTTCACAATGAAGACCCAGCGACAGCCAACCACATCAGTGCCCACGGGAGGAGGAACCAGGGTCCAGGTACCCCGTTCAGTTAGAGTAGCCATCTCCACATCCATGGCAGACTTCCAATGAGGGAGAGCAAGAGCCTCCTAGTAGGTGCGGGGAGTAGAGGTAGCAGAGATAGCCAAGGCAAAACAGCTGCGAGAAGGAGAAAGCCGATCATAGGAAACAACTGCCGCAAGCGGGTGTTGAGTACACGCCCGCACCCCTTTGCAAAGAGCAATGGGAAGATCCAGGTCGACGGGAGCGTCAGCGACCGGAGCGTCCGTGACGGAGAAGGCTGGCCCGGGACTAGAGAGAGACGGCGGCGGAGAGGATGGTGGAGGGGTGGGTGGGGAGACGGACTGGGAAGGAGTCAGTGGAGGAGGAGACGGAGGTGGGAGAACGTCGAGAGGCGTGGAAGGAACGGAGATATCAGAAGGAAGAGAAGAGGTAGGAGAGAAATAGGAAGCATTCTCGAAAAATGTCACATCTGCGGAGACAAACTGCTTGCGGAGAAGGGGGTCAAAGCAGCAATAGCCTTTTTGAGTGGTAGAGTACCCCAAAAAGACACACTTGGTGGAACGGGGGGAAAACTTGTCGCGGGTAGCGGAGGGAGCGTGAACAAAGGCCGTACAACCAAAGACACGGAGAGGGAGAGGAAAAGGTTCCTTGTGGGGGTAGAGAATGGAGAAGGGGGTCTGGCCGTGGAGAATAGTGGAGGGAAGGCGATTGATGAGATAGCAGGTGAGGAGCACAGCGTAGCCCCAGTAGGAGCGAGGGACGTGCATCTGCGTCATGAGAGTACGAGCAACATCAAGCAGGTGACGGTTTTTACGCTCCACTACCCCATTCTGCTGGGAGGTGTAAACACAAGTCGTTTGATGAAGTAGGCCATGGTGGTGAAAGAAAGAGGAGAACTCATGATTCAGATATTCCTTGGCATTATCAGAACGTAAAACTTTAATAGAAATAGCAAATTGAGTCTGAATCATAAAATAAAATGATTGCCAAACAGAAAAGAGTTCAGAGCGATCTTTTAAAAGATACACCCAGGTACAGCGTGAAAAATCATCTATAAAAGTGACAAAATAGGAACTGCCCCGACCAACAGTGAGGGTAGGAGCAGGACCCCATACATCAGAATGAATAAGATTAAACGGGCGAGAGGAGCCACGACCTTGCTTTGGTGGGAAGGAGGAGCGATGATGTTTGCCAAGCTGACACGCATCACAGTTGAGCGGAGAACTGGTAGGAGGTAAGTGGGGCAGAAGCTGGCGAAGAATCCGAGGAGGAGGATGTCCAAGGCGAAGATGCCATTGAAGGAGATCTGTGGAGGAGGAGTAGGCGGACAGAGCGGAAACATCGTCGAGGAAGTAGAGGCCGCCGCTCTCAGTCCCAGTAGCAATCGTCCGCTGGGTCCTCGGGTCCTGAAAAGAACAAGTAGTGGGAGTGAATAAGACGGAGCACTGAAGTTGCCGGCATAAAGTAGTAACTGATAACAAATTACACGGGAACTTCGGGACATAGAGGGTGTCCTCCAAGCAAAGCGATGGGGTGAGTTGAACCATGCCCGTCCCATGAACCGGGGACGGTGAACCATCCGCCACACGAATCGGGGGCAAGCGGTCATGTGTCTCAAGACGGGAGAAGCAATGAGGGTTTCCCGTCATATGATTTGTAGCACCGGAATCAATCAACCATTTACCTTGGGTAACGACGTGGGCACTACCTGACGTCGTGGCCATAGAGGCAGACGACCGAGAAGAGGCGGAGGCCGAAGAAGGAGCATCACCGGAAGGGCGAAGATGACGATGTTTCTGCCAGCAGCGGTCAACAGAATGGCCGGTACGACCACAGTGAGAGCAGAGGAACCGGGATGAACCCCGTCCGCCGGAGTGGCCGCGGCTACTAGGTCCCCCCCCTCTGAGCTTGGTGAGCAAAGGAGTCCTGGGAAGGGGGAGGCCAACAGAGGCCGCTGGAGCAGCGAAGTAACAGCGGCAATGCGAGCCGCAGTGGCATCCAAAGTAGGAGATTCCGCCTCACCCAAGATCTGCTGGCGGATCATATCATAAGAATCGGGAAGACGAAGAAGATAACAAACAACCAGGAGTTCCTGGAAGTGTTTGTGCTGTTTGGCCAAGTCCGCGGAGAAGGGGCGATTCTGGAGGATTTCAGCACCAAGAGCCTGAACCTGCTGATAAGCCGTAGCAGGAGACATGGAAGGGCGGGCGAAGAGGTCCGCATAAAGAGTATAAATGCGGAATTCTTGGCCCCCCTTTGAATAGAGAGCAGCGAGGTGAAGCCAGGCGGCCTTGACCGTCTCATCATGGCGAATGACGAGAAGGCACTCATCAGAAAGGCTGTTGGCCAGCCAGGTGCGGACAAGAGCATCACTCGCATCCCAGTCATCAAACTCAGGAGAGGTACGAGGAGGAGGGTCATCAGTGAGGTGATGACGCTTGCGTTGAGAGCGAAGGAGAAAAGTGAAAGAAACGCTCCAATCGGGATAGTTGGAGCCAACAAGCTTAGAAAGGGTGCCAAGGTTGCCCGAAGGAGGAGGTGGAGAAGGAGCTGCAGGAGTAGTGGTGAGACCGGAAGTAGTCATAGAAGACAGCAAGAAACCGCATCGGATAGAAAAGGAAGAAGCCGCGCAAACACAAGCGGCTAGAAAGCAGTCAAAGGCACATCAGGGAAGAGGTCGCGCGGACTGAAAAGGCCGAGCGAACAGAAGAGAAGAGAAGGCAAGAAGCAGCGACTACAACAAGTCGCAGGCCGGGCGAACAGAAACAGGCCACAACGATTAGGAAGTCGGAGAGGCAAGAAAGAACCAGGAGCGCGGCGACAACGAAACAGGTCGCCGCGACGAATAGCAGTAGGAGAAGAGAACCAAGGAGAAGCAAGCCGCGCGAACAGGGTAGCGGACAGAAATAAGCCGCGCGAACAGGCAGCGGACACAATCAGGAGGAAACGACCGTGTGCTCTGATACCATGTAGAAAGTAGCGAATAAGAAAGAACAAACGGATAGACTTTTGAATAATTGAAATTTTATTATCCAAAAAAGATATCATTTACAAAGGTATGACCTCCCTTATATAGAATGGAGGAGATATGAGAGAGTGTAAACAAACAATGTGGGACTAAACATTTACAGTACTGAGCGGCTAGAAATAAAGGAGACCGCACAAGTCGCGCGGTTAGATAGATGGGTTAACCGCTCGGCAACTCCAGCAGGATAGAATAGGCCGCAATGGGAGACCGATAGACCGCCCGGTCTCCAGGCTTTAGAGAGAGACCGCCAGACCGCTCGGTCAACAAACTGCTGGACAAGACCGCAAGGCCGCCCGGTCTAATACTTCAACACACTCCTTTGCCTCCAGCATCCCTCAGCTCAGCAGCGACGGACTCCGCGGATTCTCCTCGCAGTCCGCCACTTAGTCTCCCAGTTCGCCATTAGCAGGACCAGTTCCAGAAGTAAGCCCCAGTCCGTACGACCTATTGCGGACTCGGCAGACTCCTTCCTCTTCTCGCTCAAGTTACCATCTTGCCGGGGGTAACGTCACCAGAAGCCGTTACCTCCCCGTTCCTATAAATAGCCCCCCAGGACTCATATGGAAAAAAGGTTCAGACACCCCGGAGAACTCATCATCGCCAAGGTGCTCACTCTCGAAGTCAGCCCACAGCAAGCTCAATTCCTGCGGACTCCATTTCCCAGTCCGCCTTCTCTCTTCCCTTAGTCGCACGGCCTGCCGACCTGGTTCTCCAGTCCGCACAGTCTCTTTGCTTCCCTTAACTGTGCGGTCTGCCGGCCTCCAAGCTCAGTCCGCACGGCTTCCTCTGGCACTCCTTTCCTTAGCCGCCAGCTTCCTCTTTGTACCCCTTTATTGCTTTCTTGTAAAAGTGTATTAGCAAGCTGTAACTCTCAATATTAATCAAAGAAACGCCCGTCGCAAGAGTGGCATTTAAGCCGCGGCGGGCGAAGTCTGTTGTTGCCGCTGCTAGCGGTCTCTCTCTCTCTTAGCTCATCTCAGCTCCCTCGGCATACAACCTGCAAGCAAAACCATCCAAGTACCAGTCTGCTCGACAGCTCCGGATCAACCTCCTCTCTTGCTCATCAGCCTTCCTGGCTGCTCTCAGCAACCCCCTCCTCTTTCCCCACAACCCCTTTGACAAGCACTTGCTCCACTCTCGAGCACTCAGAAGCTTCCTCTTTTCCCGCAACCTTCATCCTCTTCCTCTTCTAGCTTGTGAGATCGAACACTCCCCTTCGTGTTAACTAGGCGGTGCCGTTTTCGCGCATCAACACTTCAGAACAGCAGAGTTTGGCTGTTGGCAGACCCAACCTAGGGTATTTTGGTAATTTTAGGTCGGTTCAGTATGGTTATTTGCAGATCAAACTCAAAGGTCTATAAATAGACCGATAAGTTTCCTTGAACAGGTTATTGAACCTTTCCATATTCTTCCTCAGAGGAACCTAACTCAGGATTGGCTAGGGAGGGGAGAACTTCAGATTCTTCCAGGTAAGAGGTGGTACCTCCGAGCTGAGACCATCAGTCTGTATCTGGTCCTGTGACTCACGTCAGGAGGGCGGTTCAAGAAGAGTAAGTGTGTGCTGCAGCTTTAGGTCCGAACTCTAGGTGGAACCGGGTGATTAGTTTCAACAACCATCTGGATAATAAATCCCAAAGGACAAAAGATTCTTTACTTTAAGAAAATGATCATCTAGGTCATTACCAGATGCCTTGACTTCCTTAACCAAAGAGGCTGAGTGAGTAGATAGCTGGTTTTCAATATCCTTGGAGGTAGAGTTTATCTTGGTCTCAAGAATAGTAGTCTGCTCAGCTATTTTTAACAATGTAGCATCATGCATTACTATCATGTTCTCATTCATTCTATTCTGATTTTCAATGACATAGCCTTGTTTAACAACTATTTCATCTATAGTTTTCTTTGATTCATGCTGATGTTTAACAATATACACTACAACATTAGCTCCTCTTTCAAAGAAGTCAGTCATATCTTTCTTCAGCAAGTTGACTTCAAATCTAATGGATTTGATTTCCTGAGTCAGCTGGAACTGTAACTCCTTATTGCTTTCATCTATGTACTTTTCCAATTGATTTCTCTATTGATCTAGCATTATCTGCATTTGAACTAGAAGTGAGCTTAAATCCATAGCATCAGCAGGTGTTGTTCCAGACTGAATGGTCTTCTTATAACTTCTACTTCTCTTTTTGAGTTCATATAATTTTTTTTCTTTATCTGAGAGGTTTCTTCCTCCTCAGATTCTAAAGAGCTAACTACTTCAATAGATGTTGGCTCCTTAGCTATGTCAGTATTTGGGGCCAGATCTGTTAACTCCCCCTCAACTCTTGTACCTTCTTCACCAAGATCTATGCCATCATGAACTGGATCCTCTTGAAGAGTAGTTATCTCCCCTGGATATATGTATCTTTATCCTGAAAGATTTCTTCCTCTATTTCCTTAACGACTCCCTCCTCAATCTCCCTATCAGGCATTTCCTGTTCAGGAACCTCAACGTGCTCTAGAATAGTGTCTAGCTCCTGTAGTACTTCCATTACTATTCTATTTACAGTATCCAAATCTATATCTGGCAGAATATTGAGGTTCTCTCCCTCACTTGGATCCCTAACTGGGATTTTCTCCCCTATATCTAATCACCTGTAGCAGGAGAGGTCCTTGGAGATTTTCCAGATGCTGTATCATCCTGTTTCTCTGAGCTAGAACTTCCCTATTCTTCAGAATCACTGGAAGATTCTTCTTCCACAACCACTATTTTCTTCTTTTTCTCCTCCTTCTCCACAATAGGTGCATCCTTGGATAGTACTCTATCCCACCTTACTAGTATCCCCATGTCCATTCTCCTCATGTGATTGATCTTAGATCCAATCTTGAGGTAGAGGCTATCAGGAATGGGATGAACCAAGTAGAGGCTTATAATTCTGCTCATATTGGGCTTCTTGATGCTTTTCGCAATCTTGTCAAAGGCTATTTTACTCTCTAGTTAGTCTTGATTTTGAATATTATTCTAGTTATTATCTCAAACATAGATCCAGAAATTCTATCAAGTGCTCATGGTTTACACAACAACACCTTCCCTACTATTTCAGATAGGAATTTATCCTGGGTATTCATACCCTTCATAATCAGGGTGCTACCAATCTTTGTGGTTGGAGCCAATCCACACCACTCCAAGGATTTTGCAGTCTTGACAGAATCTAGGTCATCTTCATGATCAATCCTTGGCAGTTGAATATCTTGGCCAGCCTTTTGGTTGTGATTTTGATCTTTACACCATTCACTTTAGATTTAATCTTTTCTGTATTTGAATTCAAATGAGCATTTGAGAAGAATTCTGAAACTTCTCATTTCCAGACATTTGTCGGTTTTGAAAGCAGTTATTCCAATCCTGTTTTAGTGATTAGGGTTATTACCTTTTAAATTTCCTTAAATGTCGAGTTGAATCCATTTCGGACAAGTTCATAACTGTCGAAGATGTTATCATCATTCTTGAGCTCCATGAGAGTGGAGAGAAATGGTTGGTTAGTGTCGACTGAATTGGGTTCTAGGGCTCGACACTCAGGAATCAACAATATCAAGAAAGCGTAGTTGACTTCTGCTCTCATACCCTATTTTTAGTCTAATCTATCCTGAAGATGAAAGGGCGCGCTGCATTTAGACTTTTCCAAATATTTAGGTAAATACCTAGTGTCGACACAGGGAAAAATTGTCTGTCGATGTGTCGACATAAGGATAATGTCTCTTGACATATACCTTAGGGTCTCGACACCCTTGATGTCTCGACACTTACTTTGGTGTCTTGATACATTGTAATTGAAAGAAACAGTGCCTAAACACCTAGAGGGGGGGGGGGGGTGAATAGGTGACTTATATCTTTTTAAACTTTTAAGGCAGAAATTTAGTAAAGTAATTGCAATTCACAGCACAACAACCATACAAACCAACAAACACAGAAAGCACACATGATTTATAGTGGTTCCCCAATATTTGGGTACATCCACTTTCCCCCTTCGCCTATCTAGTAGTGTACTAGATTCGGCCTAACTTCTCCACTACTTCTCAGATCCACAGATCTTACAGCTCAGAACCCCAAATAGGTTCCTACAACTCAGAGTGATCCCATTCCTACAACTCAGGCACAAAAGCCCTACCACTCAGTCTTCACCAAGACCTACACTCAGCCTTCAACAAGGCCTACACTCAGCCTTCAACAAGGCATACACTCAGAGAAATGTATCTCCTACACTCAGGCACACAAGCCTTACCACTCAGCCTTTATAAATATAGGCTTACAACTCAGATCCCTTAGGATCCTACAAAAATAAAGAGTACAAAGATTAATAACCACAACTCTGATTGAGAAAGTTGAGTTGACTGGTTTCTTGATGAGTTCTTGAAAGAACTTTGCAGAGATCTACCTCCCTTGGCTTTCTTCAAAGCTTCTTGAATTAGAACACAGTAGGGTTGTATCTCTATGCAGATGATCTTCAATCAACTGTTCACTTGAGAATCAGATCTCAATCTGAAACTTTCTTATCAGCCTGGTTCAATAGTTGTCTTCTTAGAAGGAGCTTTCTCTCTCCAACTACTTAGATCTTCACTTGAAGGTCTTCTTCTGGATTGTTGTTTCTCACTTCATTGATTGCAATCTTCTCTCAATGTTCTTCTGTTGAAGGAATAAGCCTTTATATAGGCTTTCTTCATGGTGACTGGCTGATCCGATTTCTAACTAACTTCTGACAGCTCTGACAGTAGCAGTTGACCGGTTGAAATGGCAGCTGTCAAGTCATCCAGTCACGTCTTGAAAACTCTATCACTGTCTGAAAGTGTCGAGACAGATAGTCTTTATGTGTCGACACAAATAGACCCAGTGTCGACACAAGTAGACTAAGTGTCGACACTAGCCTTCATGGTGTCGACACAACTCCTTGTGTTGTAGAAACTACTTCTCGACACTACTTCTTCAGAATGTGTCGACACTGATTATGTGTGTCGACACAAGTCCTTCTTTTTCAATACTTAGTTGATTTCTGCTAAGTGTCAACACAACTCCTTTGTGTCGACACATCCTCTTGTGTTGAAACTTGTTAAGTGTCGACACATCTTCTTTGTGTCGACACATGCCTTCTATGTTGAACCTTTTACTGAGTGTCGACACATCTCCTTTGTGTCGACACATTCTTCATGTGTTGAGACTTTTGTTGAGTGTCGACACATCTCCTTTATGTCAACACTTGTACTTAAACTCTGTTGAAGTTTGCTGAGTGTCGACACAGCCTCCTAGTGTCGACACATGTACTTGAACTTTGTTGATGTTTTGCTGAGTGTCGAGACAGCCTCCTAGTGTCGACACATGTACTTGAACTTTGTTGATGTTTTGCTGAGTGTCGACACAGCCTCCTAGTGTCGACACTTTTGATGTCGACAAAGTTTCTCTGGGTGTCGACACTGCTTCTAAGTGTCAATACTGATTCTTCATTATGTGTCGACACAACCTGTATGTGTGTCGACACTTTCCTTCTGGTGTCGACTCTGCATTCCTGGTGTCGACACAATTACTCCAAGTGTCGACACTGCTTCTCTAGGTGTCGACACAAGCCTCCTTAAGTGTCGACACTTTTCTTCAGGGTGTTGACACATGGACTTAGAAACTTTTCCTGCAAACCTGCAGTTACTTAACCTGCAAAAAGAAACTCAAAGCACATCAAATACACCTTGATGTATATCATTGAGTAGGGTGAGGCTTCTTCAAATCAGGTACATATATTCCAATGTACCCAACAATCTCCCCCTATTTAGAGAAGTCATAACCCTTAGTCAATGATATACACCATACATAACAAATTCTCAGTATGATGTAAAACAGTAATATATGACAGGGAAAATACTTAAATATGCATGAACAGAACATGTATATACCATTAGCTCAGAACAATTAATGTAATAGATGAACATATAATATTGTTCTTATAAATTCCAACATTTTCATTAGTCAAAAGTTTACATAGAATTTTTAATATAAATGATTACAATTTGTAAACTAAATAAAATGCTATCCTAAGGCTGCTCTGGTTCCTTGATTACAATCCCTTTTCCAGATTGAATCTTTGCTTGAACTTGAGCTTCAGTGTCATCAGCAGCAGCAGGCTTCTTCCCTTTAAGATCTTTCTTTTTCAACTCTTCAGCCTTTATTTTCTGCCTTTCAAAATAGTGATAAGGCTTGGGAAAATACTTGCTAGGCTCCTGTGCATTAGGAGGTAGCTTTCCCAGTTTAGCCTTTCTTCTATATTGTACAATGACCTCTTACCTATTCTCATGCTTCCTCCACTCCAGGTCAGAATACCATTTGCCTCTATCCAGGACATTGTCCTTAGCAGCCTTCCATGCAGTCAAGATGATATTCCTGGAAGTGGGGCTCCATTGTTCAAAATCAGGTCTCAATTCAGCTTGCTCTTTGTATCTTTTCTTAGACAATTGAGTCTCTTGTTCCTTTAATAAGGCCTCTTGCTCTTTGAGTATTGCCTCTGCCACAGGCTGAACAACTTTCTCTATGATGACATTCTGATTTCCCTCAGGAGGACTATACATTGACTGTATCTCTTGATGTATCATGTCAAAGTCTGGTGGAGGGTATATCACTTGAGCTACTTCAGCTTGCTCTCCTCCAAGATATGCAGGATTGATTCCAGACTCTGCAACATTGTCATCATCACATAAGGGTGGATATCCAAGGGTGGCTCTGATGGAATTTGAAATCCATTTGGCATGATCAGAGCCTTCCTTGACTAATACCCTCTCCCCCTTTATGACTTCTCTCTCTATATGATCCCTCAGATCATCTTTCTGAAATCGTATCTGGGCATTCAGATAGTTAACTCCATCTTTATAGAAAGGTTTTAACCTTTGGAGCTTGTCAGTAATTGCCTTCTGAGAGTCTTCAATGGCAGTCTTAACAGCAGTTAGGCTCTCTTGCAATTGTTTGTCAAATTCAGCCTTGGCAGTAGCACTTGCTGTAGTCTAAGCAGTAGCCATATTCTTCATTTCAGTTACTATGGTATTATGAGAAGCTGTGAGATTATCATTCATCCTTATCTGGTTTTCCAGGACATAGCCTTGCTTGACTTCTAGGTCATCAAGTTTTGTCTTTATTTTCTCTTGATGTGTGGCCAGATAGACTACTGCATTTCCTCCCTTATGGAAACAATCAGTCATTTCCTTCTTGTTAAGATTCACTTCAAATCTGATAGACTTGATGTCTTGTGCAAGATCAAATTACAGAGACTTATGGCCTTCATCCATATACTTTTCTAGAGCTTGCCTTTGCTCATCCAGCTTAATCTGTAAAGCCACCATCAGTAAACTGTAATTAGTAGATGGAGCAGGTTGTGGAGCAATTGTCTGTAGGGCTTTCTTATAGTTCTGGCTTCTTCTCTTGAAGACCTGGAACTTTCTCTTCTTGGCTCTAACAGCCTCTTCGTCCTCTGAAGCAGATGTGCTGATTATATCTACTCTTTCCTTAGGACTAGGATGTGAATCCTTCTCAGTCCTTTGTGGTTCTTCAGCATCCTTTGGCTTCTCTGTCTCTTGTGTAGCTATTTCCTCTATATTCTCCACATGCTCCCCCTCAATATTGATCTCCTCCCCCTCAGCAACAGCTTTCTCTTTCTCAAAATCAGTTTGTAAAAGATCAGGGAATAGCTCTTCTAATGTAAATTCCTGTTGAGGAAGGGCTAGAGAATCTCTGATATCATCAACCACTTTATTTGCAACAGATGTGTCCTCCATGACAACATCTTGTGGTTGAGGGAGTATCTGTGTTTGTAGATGAACATTAGGTAATGAATCAGACAAAACTTCATCCTCTATAGGGAAATCTAATTGATTAATGTCAGTTATTACCTCTAGTATGGTTTGAGTAGCTTGTTCACTCTCTAGTGGAGTTGGCTCTTCCACAAGTAAAGGCTCCCCTTGGATTGGATCCAGGTGAATTGGGCTTGCTGAGGGTAGCTCCCCCTGCCTTTCTGCATCTACTTGTCTTGCTGGAGATTGTCCAGCATGTCCTGTCTCTTCATCATCAGGAGTGAAGACTACTTGCTCTTCAGAGCTGCTGGAGGATTCTTGAGCCACTATGGCTATCTTCTTCTTCTTCTTCTTCTTCTTCTGGGGTGTGTCCTTTACTGGAGATGGCAGTTCCTTTGTCAACACTCTATCCCACCTAGAGAAAATTCTCATATCCATTTTCCTCATGTGGTTAATCTTTGAACCTGCTGCTTGGTTCATTACCTCAGGTATACTACCACCCAAGTATAGACTCATAATTCTGCCCAGATTGGGCTTCTTCATACTTTCTTTTATCTTATCAAACATAACTGCAGACCAATCAGTATTAAGTTTGAAGATAATCCTTGTCATCAAACTGAACATATATGCTGAAATCCTGTCATGTCCTCCAGGCTTGCTTAGGATGACCTTGCCTACTATTTCAGACAGAAATTTTCCTTGGATGTTCATTCCTTTTCTATTGAAAACAGATCCAATTTTCAGATTTGAATCCAGTCCACACCATCTCAATGCCTCTCTAGTCTTAGAAGTAGATACATCTTCTTCCTCCTTTGTTCTTGGTAGTAGAAGTATCTTCCTCAGACTTTTTGGTGTGACCTTGACTTTGGTGCCATGAACTCTGAACTTAATCTTGAGTCCAGAGTCGTCAAGTGAAGCTGCACTAAAAAATTCTAGGACCTCCTTCTTCCAGATCTTGATTGGTTCTGAAACAAGGTATTCCAGTCCAGTCTCGGCAATTAGGGTTACCACACCTTTGATTTCAGGTTCCGCGTCATCAATGGCATGTCACACGAGTTCATATCCTTCATTAACATTCTCTTCTAGCTTGGGCGCCATTAGGGTTTGAAGAAATTTGAATTTAGAGAAGAGAGATGTCGACACACAAGTTTGGTCTCAAAACTTTGGTGAGCGTGTCGACAAACAATGACGAAAACCTATTTATACCTTTCTAGAATCGAATGTGAAAAGATGCGTCAAAATACTTAAATTGTGTCGATACTGTTGAAAAGTGTGGACACTTACTTATAATGTCTCGACAACTATGTGTCGAAACAAGTATAGTCGACAGAATATATGTGTCGACACTTGTTTATGTGTCGACACCACTTAGCTCGACACTTAGTCGAGACTCTACTAGACTAATTCTTTGTAAATCCTAAGTGTCGACACCACCTTGGATGTGTCGACACCTATACTGCATGTGTCGACACAAATTCTCGGAAGTGTCGACACAGGCTTCCTAGATGTGTCGAGACCATTTCTCTGAAATGTCGACACCACTTTTATGTGTCGACACAGACAACTCTGTGTGTCGACACTATTTTACTTAGCCATTTTTTTGTAAACTATTCTAAGTTTATCATCCCTAATTCAATTTTAAATTTATTGAATTTGGTTTCATCTAAGGGCTTCGTATACATATCAGCTAGCTGATTATCTGTATTAATATACTCTAGTGAAATATCTCCTTTTTCCACATGTTCTCTTAAAAAATGGTATTTTATTTCTATGTGCTTAGTCCTACTATGGGAGACAGGATTATTTGCAATAGAAATAATACTAGTAGAATCACAAAATAAAGGTGTTCTACTTTCTTGAATACCATAATCTTCTAGCTGGTGTTGTATCCATAATAGTTGTGCACAACAACTTCCTACAACAATATTCTCTGACTCAGCTGTGGAGATAGCCACACTGGTTTGCTTCTTGCTACTCCATGACACCAGCCTTCCACCTAGAAACCGACAAGTACCTGTTGTACTCTTTCTATCTTCTTTGCAGTCTATAAAATCTGCATCTGAATAACCTGTCAGTTCAAACTCTCCATTCCTAGGGTACCAAAGGCCTAGATAAGGAGTGCCCTTAAGATATCTCAGAATTCTTTTGACTGCTGTCAAATGAGATTCTTTAGGGCAAGCTTGGTACCTAGCACATACACATATAGCATACATGATATCTGGTCTACTTGCAGTCAAATATAGTAGGGAGCCAACTATCCCTCTATACAAAGTTTCATCTACAGGTTTCCCTGCATCATCTTTGCTTAGAGACATTGTTGACCCCATAGGAGTTTTCATGGTAGTGGATGATTCCATACCATACTTCCTTATCAATTCTAGGGTGAACTTAGACTGGCATATGGATAAACCATCCTCAGTCTGTCTAACTTGGAGACCCAAGAAAAACTTAAGTTCCCCCATACTGCTCATTTCAAATTGTCCTTGCATTAGTTTTGCAAATTTCCTGCAAAGACTACTTTCTGTAGACCCAAATATGATGTCATCTACATATATTTGGACTAAGATAATCTTGTCTCTGGATTCCCTAAGGAATAGAGTCTTGTCTATTTTACCCCTTATGAATTTATTCTCATTGAGGAAACTAGACAGGGTTTCATACCAAGCCCTAGGGGCTTGTTTTAACCCATACAAAACCTTCCTAAGTCTATAAACATAATTAGGTTTAGTAGAATCAACAAAACCTGATGGCTGTTTTACATAGACTTCTTCCTTTAGATTTCCATTCAGAAAAGCTGACTTAACATCCATTTGATAGACCTTAAATCCTTGGAATGTTGCATAGGCAAGGAACATCCTTATTGCTTCCAGTCTTGCTACTGGAGCAAAGGTTTGATCAAAATCAATACCTTCTTCCTGCCTATATCCTTTAGCAACTAGTCTAGCTTTATTCTTTATAATAACTCCATTCTAATCCAACTTGTTCCTAAAGATCCACTTAGTTCCAATAATGTTGTGGCCCTTTAGTTTAGGAACAAGCTCCCAGACTTTGCATCTTTTGAACTGGTTCAGCTCCTCTTGCATTGCCTCAATCCAATGAGGGTCTAGGATTGCTTCTTCAAATTTCTTTAGCTTTACTTGGGATAGAAAGCTGGAGTAGAGAACTGAACTTAGATTCCTGCTCCTTATTTGTACCCCTTGTCTGAGATCTCCAATAATTTGATTAGCTGGATGATCTTTTAAATGCCTATTTGCTTGAGGCAGCCTGTCTTCTGGTTGTACACCTTCAGCTTCTTCATTCAACAGCTCCTCTTGGTCTTCTTCAGCAATAGGAGTATCTTGTACTCCCCCTGGACAGCAGCCACTATCATCCACTTGCTGACTTATAGTAGGACCTTATTCAATAGTAAGCTTGTCCATCTTCTCAGTCACACCTGTGGAGCTGCAAACACTTCTAGGCAATTCATTGTTAATGAGACTAGCTTCATCAAAAACTACATGAACAGACTCTTCTACAACTTGAGTAGTCAAGTTGTAGACCCTATAAGCCTTACTGTTGTTGCTATACCCAACAAAGATCCCCTCTTTGGATTTGGCAGCAAACTTGGTTAAATAAGACTTACCATTGTTAAGTATATAACATTTACAACCAAAGATCCTGAAATAGGATAGATTTAGTTTTCTGCCCTTCACAATCTCATAGGGGGTCTTATTGAGGATTTTGGTGATAGTAGCCCTATTGATCACATGACATGTAGTATTAACTGCCTCAGCCCAGAAATATTCTGGGAGAGATGTGTCACTCAACAGGGTTCTACCAGCCTCTATCAAGGTTCTATTTTTCCTTTCAGCAATACCATTTTGCTGAGGTGTTCTTGGTGAGGAAAATTCCTGAAATATCCCAAACTCTTCACATAGCTTTGTCATACTATCAGACTGGAATTCAGTACCATGGTCACTTCTAATTTTGATCATTGTACTGTTCAATTCATTCTGAATTTGTTTAACAAAACTATACAAGATGCTTGGTGTTTCAGAGTTTTGCCTTAGGAAGAATACCCAGGAATACCTTGAGTAGTCATCAACTACCACAAATGTATAGACCTTCCTACCTAGGCTGTGAACTGGCATAAGACCAAAAAGATCCATATGCAAGAGGTATAGACACCTCACAGCACCTTTGTTCTCAATGCTATTAAAGGTGGATTTGGTCTGTTTGCCCTTTTGATAAGCTGAGCATATCCCAACCTTTATGCACTTAACTTGAGGACCATTCCTCACTAACTCTTTGCTAAAGAGTTGGCCGATTGTCTTATAGTTAAGATGAGCCAGCCTCTTGTGCCACTTAACACAATGTGAGGCTTTCTCATCAGCTACAAGACAAACAAGAGAAATAATGTTCTCACACATAATGTCTAGACAATAGACATTTCTCTTTCTATAACCTGTCAAAATGATCTTTTGATCACTTGACCTACTGATATGACAACCATCCTTGACAAATGAGATGTCATATCCTAAATCACTCAGCTGACTTATGCTAATGAGGTTATGTTTCAAACCCTTTACATAAGCCACTTGAGTAATTGTAATTAGGTTGCTAGAAATATTACCAAAGTTTTTGATGATTCCTTTTTCTGAACCACCAAAGGTAACCTTAGGACCATCCTTGATTGGTGTATAGTCCTTGAGCAATCCCCTAGTTCCAGTCTTGTTCCTGGAACATCCACTGTCCAAGTACCATATTGGGGCATGGCCACTTGGAATCACCTGCAAAACAGATTACTTAACCTTAGAACCCAAATAATTCTTGGGTCCTTGGTGCAAGTTAGTCTTACTCTTAACAAAACTACCTGTAACTTTTCTTGCAGGCAGTTTGCCACTCACCTTGGCACTTGAGTTATGCCAACAGTCTATGGCAAAGTGGCCTACCTTGCCACAACACCAGCACTCAAATCTGTTGTACCTTTGTTTGGGTATATCCCTGGTTGTAGTATCTACATCAACCTTTTTGTTAAGTGCTGGGGCTTTGCCCTTAGACTTGGACCTAACTATCCTGGCAGGTTTTGTAAACCCTAATCCAGTCTTACCCTTTTGAGGAATGAACTCATCTATCAAAGGTAGAACAGACTTTGGTTTAGAAAAACTTGCAACAATTTCTCTCTCCTTCTGAAGACTAATCTCCAGATTTCTAATTTGATCATTTTTAAATGTAATAGTCCCCATCTGAATAACTGTAATATTCTTCAGTCTGGCTATTTCATTTAATTTCTGATCTAATAACTTGTCAAAATCTGCTGCAGCCACTTTAAGACTTGCAATCTCCTTAGCATGAGTCTTGGCCAAGAGTTTGCTTTTCTTCAAAGCCTGCAACAATACACTATATTCATCAATCAACTGATGAATGTCTCATTCAGATTCAGATCCACTCACATCACTTGATGTTGATGTATTTGATTTTGATCCAGCACTAAAAATTGAACTTGAAGAACAATTTTGTACCTGACTAGGTCCAGGCTGATCCTGGATTTTGTCTCCTTCTGATAAAGCCATCAGTCCCTTGCACTGATTGTCCTCATACTCATATATTGAGTTCATTAGCTGTATGAACTCATTTTCTTCTTCTTCAGCAAACAAGCCAATATAGGCTTCAGTTTCTGAATCTGTGTCTGAAGATGACATATCAGTCAGACTTTTATCCTTCTTGGCAACAAAGGACCTTTCCTTTTTGCCCTTGAACCGTGTCTTCTTCTTGTCAGTGGACTCTTTCCTCTTTTCTGGACAATCAGCTATTACATGTCCTTGTCTATTGCAATAATAGCAAACTATTTTTGAGGATGTAGTGTTACTAGACTTGGACTTTCTTCTGTCATTCCTTGATGACTTCCTTTTCTGGTAGTAGTCATCTTTTGGCTGTGAAGTGGATGGCTTGGACCTCCACTGCTTCTTCTTTAGAAACTTCTGAAAATGCCTAGTAAATACAACAAAGTCTTCATTACTTTCACTGCTTTCTGACTTCTTGCTATCTGAAGTATCTATCTCAGCCTCAGTAACTTTTTGAGGTGGAGATGGAGACTTGCTTTTATATTTCCTGGTGGCTTCAGTCTTTAAGGCCACAACTCTTTCTTTATGCTCCACTCTTGTAGTCTTCTTTTCCTCCTTCCTAACCATTAGTTGCATCTCATAAGATAACAACTTTTCAAATAATGTTGGAGGAGGTATATCAGCTAGTTTGGCCATTTCCCTTATGGCACAAATCTTAGTATCCCAGTCCTTAGTTAGGGATCTCAAGAACTTATCATTCAATTCATAATTGCTGAACTCTCTTCCATAGGAAATCAATTCATTGACTATCCTATAGAATTTCTTGTAGCATTCAGTTATGCTATCAGACCTGCATTGTCTGAAGCTTTCATACTCTTGGTTTAACAAAGACTTCTTGTCTTGTCTTACCTCTTCTGATCCCTCCATATAGACTATCAGTGTGTCCCATATTTCTTTTGATGTTTTACAATGAATCAGATTCTAAAATGTGGCATCATCAATTGCACTTACAATAATATTCTGGGCCCTCTTGTCCATAGTGGCTAGAATAATTTCATCCTTGGTCATTTCTGAATAGTCTTTGAGAGTTCTCTGATTTGCATCTAACACAGATACTTTCATTGGCACATAAGGCCCTTCTTTGACTATAATGTAAATTCTTGGGTCAGAGGCTTCCATAAAAAGTCTAACCCTTTCTTTCCAAATGCCAAAGATCTCCTTTCTACAGATTGGCAACTTCATGGATCCTAGCTCTTTGTGATTCTCAGTTGAACCCATTTTCTTGATTCTTGATTATACTGATTCTGCCTATAGGATCTTTACTCAGACTGTTATGTACTTTTTGAGGAACCTGGCTCTGATACCACTTGAAAGAAATAGTGCCTAAACACCTAGAGGGGGGTGAATATGTGACTTATATCTTTTTAAACTTTTAAGGCAGAAATTTAGTAAAGTAATTACAATTCACAACATAGCAACCATACAAGCAAACAAGCACAGAAAGCACACAGGATTTATAGTGGTTCCCCAAGGTCTAGGTACATCCACTTTCCCCCTTCGCCTATCTAGTAGTGTACTAGATTCGTCCTAACTTCTCCACTACTTCTCAGATCCACAGATCTTACAGCTCAGAACCCCAAATAGGTTCCTACAACTCAGAGTGATCCCACTCCTACAACTCAGGCACAAAATCCCTACCACTCAGTCTTCACCAAGACCTACACTCAGCCTTCAACAAGGCCTACACTCAGCCTTCAACAAGGCCTACACTCAGAGAAATATATCTCCTACACTCAGGCACACAAGCCTTACCACTCAGCCTTTATAAATATAGGCTTACAACTCAGATCCCTTAGGATCCTACAAAAATAAAGAGTACAAAGATTAATAACCACAACTCTGATTGAGAAAGTTGAGTTGACTGGCTTCTTGATGAGTTCTTGAAAGAACTTTGCAGAGATCTACCTCCCTTGGCTTTCTTCAAAGCTTCTTGAATTAGAACACAGTAGGGTTATATCTCTATGCAGATGATCTTCAATCAACTGCTGACTTGAGAATCAGATCTCAATCTGAAACTTTCTTATCAGCCTGGTTCAATAGCTATCTGCTTAGAAGGATCTTTCTCTCTCCAACTACTTAGATCTTCACTTGAAGGTCTTCTTCTGGATTGTTGTTTCTCACTTCATTGATTGCTATCTTCTCTCAATGTTCTTCTGTTGAAGGAATAAGCCTTTATATAGGCTTTCTTCATGGTGACCGGCTGATCCAGTTTCTAACTAACTTCTGACAGCTCTGACAGTAGCAGTTGACCGGTTGAAATGGCAGCTGTCAAGTCATCCAATCACATCTTGAAAACTCTGTCATTGTCTGAAAGTGTCGAGACAGATAGTCTTTATGTGTCGACACAAATAGACCAAGTGTCGACACAAGTAAACTAAGTGTCGACACTATCCTTCATGGTGTCGACACAACTCCTTGTGTTGTAGAAACTGCTTCTCGACACTGCTTCTTTTGAATGTGTCGACACTGATTATGTGTGCCGACACAAGTCCTTCTTCTTCAATACTTAGTTGATTTCTGCTAAGTGTCGACACAACTCCTTTGTGTCGACACATCTTCTTGTGTTGAAACTTGTTAAGTGTCGACACATCTTCTTTGTGTCGACACATGCCTTCTATGTTGAACCTTTTGCTGAGTGTCGACACATCTCCTTTGTGTCGACACATTCTTCATGTGTTGAGACTTTTGCTGAGTGTCGACACATCTCCTTTGTGTCGACACTTGTACTTAAACTTTGTTGAAGTTTGTTGAGTGTCGACACAGCCTCCTAGTGTCGACACATGTACTTGAACTTTATTGATGTTTTGCTGAGTGTCGACACAGCCTCCTAGTGTCGACACATGTACTTGAACTTTGTTGATGTTTTGCTGAGTGTCGACACAGCCTCCTAGTATCGACACTTTTGATGTCGACAAAGTTCCTCTGGGTGTCGACACTGCTTCTAAGTGTCGACACTGATTCATCATTGTGTGTCGACACAACCTGTATGTGTGTCGACACTTTCCTTCTGGTGTCGACTCTGCATTCCTGGTGTCGACACAATTACTCCAAGTGTCGACACTGCTTCTCTAGGTGTCGACACAAGCCTCCTTAAGTGTCGACACTTTTCTTCAGGGTGTCGACACATGGACTTAGAAACTTTTCCTGCAAACTTGCAGTTAGTTAACCTGCACAAAGAAACTCAAAGCACATCAAATACACCTTGATGTATATCATTGAGTAGGGTGAGGCTTCTTCAAATCAGGTACATATATTCCAATGTACCCAACAACAATATACCGTTTCAACACAATTTTTGGTGTCTCGACACATTACAGTATACAGTGCCGACACAATTTCTGATGTCTCGACACTTTTTTAGAAGTCTCGACATATTCTCTTGTGTCTCAACATAACTTCTGACTTGGTCAATATTTTGTTTTCTAAACTATAAATATTTGACATTTTTGGGGTCTGTTCTTTATATTTAGGTAAGTAATATTAATTACTGACCAAATATTTTATTCTTATCAATATTTCTTTATATATGCATAAATTATTCAAGATTCAACATGTCAAGTTCAAACTTTAAGAAATTAAATTTCTCTTCATCAGGGGCTTGGTGAAAATATCTGCAATTTGCTTATTTGTAGGAATAAATTCTAGATTGATATATCCATTTTATACATGCTCCCTAATAAAGTGATATCTAATTTTAATATGTTTAGTTCTACTATATGATGCATGATTGTTTGTAATTGAAATGGAACTAGTAGAATACAATATAATGAAGTTTTACTTAGCTGAATAGTGTAATCTTGTAATTGATGCTAAATCTAAAGTAATTGTGCACAACAACTTCCAACTGAAATGTACTCAGATTCAGCAGTGAATATTGCTGCACTTGTTTGCTTTTTGTCGCTCCATGACACTAGCCTTCTCCCAAGGAATTGACAGGATCCTGAAGTGCTTTTCCTGTCTTCTTTACAACCTGCATAATCTACATCTGAAAAGCATATTAGTTCAAAATCACTATCCCTGGGTTACCACAGGCCAAGATTAGGTGTGCCCTTTAGATATCTCAATATTCTTTTGACTATTGTATAATGAGATTCTTTAGGGCAAGCTTGATACCTAGTACAGACACAAGTAACATATATTATGTATGGTCTACTTGCTGTTAGATAAAGCAGTGATCCAACTATACCCCTATACAAGGTGATATCAACTAGCTTACAAGAACCATCCTTGTCTAAAGATATAGTAGACCCCATAGGAGTTCTCATGGAAGTGGCTATCTCCATGCATGCCATACTTCCTGATTAACTCATTGGTGAACTTAGACTGACAAATGAAAAGTCCATCCATAGTTTGCTTAACTTGGAGACCCAAGAAAAACTTGAGTTCACACATACTACTCATTTCAAACTCACCTTACATAAGTTTGGAAAACACAGTGCAAAGTGACTCATCAGTAGAACCAAATATGATGTCATTTTCATATATTTATACTAAGATGGTCTTGCCTTTGACTTTCCTTAGGAATAGTGTTTTGTCTATTTTCCATCTTAAGAATTTATTCTCTAGAAGGAATTTAGACAAAGTATCATACCAAGCCCTTAGAGCTTGTTTTAATCCATAGAGAGCTCTTAATAAAAGATAAACATGATTAGGATGAGTAGAGTCAACAAAACCTGAGGGTTGCTCAACATAGACCCTTTCTTTGAGGTTACCATTAAGGAAGGTTGACTTCACATCCATTTGGTAAACCTTGAATCATTTGTAGGCTCCATATGCCAGGAAGAGTATAATAGCTTCCAATCTAGCCATTCGTGCAAAGGTTTGATCAAAGTCTATACCATCTTCTTGTCTATAGCCCTTTGCAACTAGTCTAGCCTTGTTTCCGACTATAACACCATTCTCATCCAATTTATTCCTGTAGATCCACTTAGTTCCTATGATGTTACAGTCATCTAGTATGGGAACCAGCTTCTAGACATTACGTCTTTTGAACTGGTTCAATTATTCTTGCATAGCCCCTATTTAAAAAGGGTCTATATTAGCATCTTCAAACTTCTTTGATTCTATTTGAGACAGAAAACTTGAGTACAATACAGTGTTGTACTATCTACTTCTTGTGGTTACACCATGAGTTGCATCTCCAATGATCAGTTCTCTTAGATGATCCCTTAGATGTCTGACAGCCACTGGTAGTGTATCCTCTTCTCTTTGAACATCTCCTTATTGCTGAGTCTCTTTTTCTGGTTGTTCCTGTGCAAGTTCTTCTTCAATGATGTTGACCCCTTCTTGTATACTTTGACTTGCTGGAACTGAATCTCTATTGAAAGATCCTTCAGCTTCAAGTCTTCTCCTATTGTCCTTGATGTACCTGGCTTATCATGGTAAAAAATAGAACTTTCATAAAAAATAACATGCGCATACTCCTCTACAACTTGATCCTTCAAATTGTAGACCCTATAGGCCTGCTATAGTTACTATAACCAACAAATATGCCTTCATAAGACTTTTCAGCAATCTTGGTTAGATATGTTTTCCCATTATTAAGGACAAAACATCTACATCTGAAGATTCTGAAGTAGGTCAAGTTTGGTTTTCTGTCCTTCATTAGTTCATAAGGAGTCTTATTCAGCCTTTTGTTAATTGAAGCTCTATTAAGAACATGACATGTTGTGTTAATAGCTTCTGTAACGCCCCCACCTGTCACATGACATATAACGGTGGGTCCAGCCGGGGCCCCACGCCATATCTCACAGACAAAGCAAAGGAATCACGTGTGGAAATCAAACTCTACTCGTATCCTTAACTCATTCCATTCTAGCGCAGCATCTTTTATGTTAGCATGAACTCAAACAAGAATGTCCACCCATATATAACTAGCACATTTATATAAAAACACCAGGAATGTATACAACTCACCCACCCTGGCCTTATGGCCTTACAAATTCCTCTTTCACAACAACAATTTCGTACATCGGCACGCAGGCCGGCCACACATGAAATCCAAACAACACTCTCCGCATGGCCTTCAAGGGCCTATAACAGCAAGCTCGCTATTTCCTTATGCTTTCCAAACCGCAGCACCTGCAATTCATCATCCAAACCAACACAGAAAACAAAGTAACGGTCAGCATTGCTGACCCATTATAACGACCCTACCCCCTACCCGGGGCAGTGGTTCCTTCCCTGTATACAGTGCTTCCTTTTTCATCAAGCATCAGCAAACATCACCACATTATATCATAGGATCATTCTCTTTATGCCACTATCTAACAAACACATCACATCACAAACGCTGGAGTCCACCAACGCTCCGTGCACTCAGGGCACCTTCTTGGCGTACCGGAATCCACCGTCGTACACCGCTGTCTCTCGAGGTGTTAACTTGTTGGTTGACCGGCCCTAGTCCACCAGCTCGCAGGCTGGCGACATCCCGCCCAAGCCACTCAGAGGTCCATCCTCACAGCATCACAAACAGAGCAGACCGACCCACACTCCGTGGTGTAGCAAGCCGGGTTTATCTAAGCTCCCCAGGCAATGTCTACCCATCGGTCCCCCTCCTAATCCGATCGACCCACACCATGTGGTGCAGCAACCCGGGTTTAACTCGGCTCCCCTAGCATTGCCGCCCATCGATCCCTTCCTTAACTAGATCAACCCACCTAGTGGTGTAACAGGCCGGGTTTACCACGCGCTCCCCAGGCGTGCTACCAATTGATCATCTCACAACCAGGAGCTTCTTCAAAGCCTCCTCACAATCATCACATCCATACATTCATCACAACAGAAATCCGTTTTGCACATCATCAAAGCCACGGAGTCTCCTCGGTTTACCCATGAACATCACCAATCCAGACTATCGGTCCAGATGGGCTTCACACAGCATGCCTACGCCGTACTTCATATTTCCGGCTCTAAATGCAGACTTACAAAGGAATCTCTTCCGCGATCCACCTCTTGGTGGAGGATTCCAAGCACATGTATAGAGAAAGGACTTCGATGTCCAAGAAGGAGATCGTTACCCTTGAAGATCGCTTCGGCGCCATGAAGTAGCCGGATGGAACTCACCGCCTCGGCTCTGGCTTCACGAATCCGCTCTCGGATCTTCGATCCGCACTCCGCAGCTCCTACAGCAGCTGAAAGACTCCTCCCTTCTCTCTCCCTTGGCCTTCTTCTCTCTCCCTTGGAATGAAAATGAAGAAGAAGAAGAAGATAATAAGAGAATATATCTTCTAAATCTCGGCCTTCCCAACACCTGGACAAAGCCCAGCCATTGGATCCAGGAAGAGGGAAACAAACGGCTCAGATCTGGCCAGAAAACCCTGAACACGGCCTGACACGCCCTGTGACACGCCCGTGTCACAGGCCGTGTCCCCCTAAGCGGCAGACAACCGACTCAATCCAACCAGTACACGCCCGTGTGACACGCCCGTGTCACGGCCGTGTACCCGACACGCCCTCAGACACGCCCGTGTCTGAGGCCGTGTACCTCAACAGAAATAATCCCAATCCAACCCGAGACTTCACACGGCCTGGCACACGGCTTGGCACACGCCCGTGTTCATGGCCGTGTGCACTAGGACACGCCCGTGTCCCGCAAACACGCCCCAACCCGAGACATCGAGCTGAGTTCGACGCCCACTGACACGCCCTGTGACACGCCCGTGTCACAGGCCGTGTCCACACGGGAACCCGATACTCGACGATCGTCGCGTAACACTCGTCGAGCATTCGACACGGCATCCGACACGGCTGTGTCCTGGGCCGTGTGCCCCATTCTCGACGATGTCGAGCGAAAATCGTCGACACCAAGTCCAATCATCGAAACAACCTCGACACGCCCTGCGACACGCCCGTGTCGCAGGCCGTGTCACCTGACACGCCCTGGGACACGCCCGTGTCCCAGGCCGTGTCACCCAGGCCTGAACCCGATTTTGCTCAAAATGATCCTCTTGACTTCAGGGTGTTACAATCCTCCCCCCCTTCAAATAATTTCGTCCTCGAAATTTGACTCCACACAGCCAATCAAAATTATACACCCCAAGCCGTCGCACTCACTAACAAACAGACAACACAACAAACATCCCTAGCTTCCACTTGTGCACATGCCACCACATAAAACCTCAAAACAAAACAACATGATGGATTGATTTCATCACAATCACAAGTGCACCAAGCGATTACAGAAATCACCAACTAGAGATATAAACATCATTTACATCAGCCATCTAGTTCGGCTGCAGTTCAAATCAAAACATAGTTTACATACACAACTGTCAGAGCATCGACATGCTTCACATCACAGTTCACCTCCGCTCAGCCTCCCGATTTTGAAATTCGCGACTCAAAGATAAATGAACCGCTCGAGGCTGAATTTCACCAACTGAACTTTGCGGCTCTTGCACTTCCATCGCATGCAATCGCGGTTGCGTCCGGGGTGCAGATGATTCGGCCACGGCTTTCCCTTTTTCCTCATATGACGCACCTGCCTTTTTCTCACTTCCTGGAGGAGCATTCCAACAAAATTTTGCGATGTGTCCTTGCTGTCCAAATTTATAGCAGATACGTGTATCCACACGTCCTGGCCCATACGTCGGGGGCGACGAAACAGTCGACGGAGCTACGTCCACCGGCCTATATCTTTTCTTCTCTTGTCGTCGAAACTCCGATTGATCCAATTGTGACTTTTCCCTTCGCTTATTTTCTTGTACTCGTTTCATATCCTTCTCCAAGGCACGAGCTGTATCGACCAACGCCTGAAAGCCTTGGCTCACCGAACTCGAAAGTGCCAACCTCAAGTCATCCCGTAAGCCTTCATAAAAACGATTTGTCTTTCGCGCTTCCTCCGCAAAGGTAGATCCTGCATATCTCCCCAACCTTGTAAATTCATGCAGGTAGGTATCAATATCTTGCTCACCCTGCACCAAGCGGAGAAACTCATTTTCCATCGCAATCCTCTGCGACACTGACACATACTTGGCTAAAAATAGTTGGGAGAATTCCTCCATCGAAATCTCCATTAAACCTCGACCGGCCAAGTGGTGCACTTCAATTTCATCCCACCACAATCTCGCATCTCCGTCCAACAGAAAAGTGGCCAACATCACTTTCTGTTCCTCTACCGTCCTGATTGCAGTTAAGATCCTTTTTACTCTTGCCAACCAATCTTCTGCCTGCGTTGGTGACAGCGCTCCACCAAACGTAGGTGGGTGAAAGTGCATAAAACGGGATAATGCGTCGTCACTTGCTTGCACTTCCACCGCCGCGGCAGCATGCTCTTGCCTTCCACCAGGTCTTGCCTGTCCAGCAGGTTGTGCTTGTAACACTGCAAGCACTGTCTCCGTCATCACCCGTATAGCTTCTGCCGAGGGAGGCATAGGCGCTTCCACGGGTGCTGCACTCTCATCCGACCGCTGGGGCTCAGACGGCCCAGCTCCATCCCTCGCCACCTATCAATGTACAGAACACCATTAAATTCGTCCAAATCATAACGGTACTGGTACATTGACTACACACTCACGCACATCATGTGCATGACATACATTCCTAGTGGACATTCATGAGTTCAATTATGTTCTCTCCTCCCAAACAATCTAAACCTGGCTCTGATACCACTTTGTAACGCCCCCACCTGTCACATGACATATAACGGTGGGTCCGGCCGGGGCCCCACGCCATATCTCACAGACAAAGCAAAGGAATCACGTGTGGAAATCAAACTCTACTCGTATCCTTAACTCATTCCATTCTAGCACAGCATCTTTTATGTTAGCATGAACTCAAACAAGAATGTCCACCCATATATAAATAGCACATTTATATAAAAACACCAGGAATGTATACAACTCACCCACCCTGGCCTTATGGCCTTACAAATTCCTCTTTCACAACAACAATTTCGTACATCGGCACGCAGGCCGGCCACACATGAAATCCAAACAACACTCTCCGCATGGCCTTCAAGGGCCTATAACAGCAAGCTCGCTATTTCCTTATGCTTTCCAAACCGCAGCACCTGCAATTCATCATCCAAACCAACACAGAAAACAAAGTAACGGTCAGCATTGCTGACCCATTATAACGACCCTACCCCCTACCCGGGGCAGTGGTTCCTTCCCTATATACAGTGCTTCCTTTTTCATCAAGCATCAGCAAACATCACCACATTATATCATAGGATCATTCTCTTTATGCCACTATCTAACAAACACATCACATCACAAACGCTGGAGTCCACCAACGCTCCGTGCACTCAGGGCACCTTCTTGGCGTACCGGAATCCACCGTCGTACACCGCTGTCTCTCGAGGTGTTAAATTGTTGGTTGACCGGCCCTAGTCCACCAGCTCGCAGGCTGGCGACATCCCGCCCAAGCCACTCAGAGGTCCATCCTCACAGCATCACAAACAGAGCAGACCGACCCACACTCCGTGGTGTAGCAGCAGCCGGGTTTATCTAAGCTCCCCAGGCAATGTCTACCCATCGTCCCCCCTCCTAATCCGATCGACCCACACCATGTGGTGCAGCAACCCGGGTTTAACTCGGCTCCCCTAGCATTGCCGCCCATCGATCCCTTCCTTAACTAGATCAACCCACCCTAGTGGTGTAACAGGCCGGTTTACCACGCGCTCCCCAGGCGTGCTACCAATTGATCATCTCACAACCAGGAGCTTCACCAAAGCCTCCTCACAATCATCACATCCATACATTCATCACAACAGAAATCCGTTTTGCACATCATCAAAGCCACGGAGTCTCCTCCGGTTTACCCATGAACATCACCAATCCAGACTATCGGTCCAGATGGGCTTCACACAGCATGCCTACGCCGTACTTCATATTTTCGGCTCTAAATGCAGACTTACAAAGGAATCTCTTCCGCGATCCACCTCTTGGTGGAGGATTCCAAGCACATGTATAGAGAAAGGACTTCGATGTCCAAGAAGGAGATCGTTACCCTTGAAGATCGCTTCGGCGCCATGAAGTAGCCGGATGGAACTCACCGCCTCGGCTCTGGCTTCACGAATCCGCTCTCGGATCTTCGATCCGCACTCCGCAGCTCCTACAGCAGCTGAAAGACTCCTCCCTTCTCTCTCCCTTGGCCTTCTTCTCTCTCCTTGGAATGAAAATGAAGAAGAAGAAGAAGATAATAAGAGAATATATCTTCTAAATCTCGGCCTTCCCAACACCTGGACAAAGCCCAGCCATTGGATCCAGGAAGAGGGAAACAAACGGCTCAGATCTGGCCAGAAAACCCTGAACACGGCCTGACACGCCCTGTGACACGCCCGTGTCACAGGCCGTGTCCCCATAAGCTGCAGACAACCGACTCAATCCAACCAGTACACGCCCGTGTGACACGCCCGTGTCACGGCCGTGTACCCGACACGCCCTCAGACACGCCCGTGTCTGAGGCCGTGTACCTCAACAGAAATAATCCCAATCCAACCCGAGACTTCACACGGCCTGGCACACGGCTTGGCATACGCCCGTGTTCATGGCCGTGTGCACTAGGACACGCCCGTGTCCCGCAAACACGCCCCAACCCGAGACATCGAGCTGAGTTCGACGCCCACTGACACGCCCTGTGACACGCCCGTGTCACAGGCCGTGTCCACACGGGAACCCGATACTCGACGATCGTCGCGTAACACTCGTCGAGCATTCGACACGGCATCCGACACGGCCGTGTCCTGGGCCGTGTGCCCCATTCTCGACGATGTCGAGCGAAAATCGTCGACACCAAGTCCAATCGTCGAAACAACCTCGACACGCCCTGCGACACGCCCGTGTCGCAGGCCGTGTCACCTGACACGCCCTGGGACACGCCCGTGTCCCAGGCCGTGTCACCCAGGCCTGAACCCGATTTTGCTCAAAATGATCCTCTTGACTTCAGGGTGTTACAGCTTCAGCCCAGAAATATTCTGGAGAGAAGAATCACTCTACATGGTTCTTCCAACTTCAATGAGAGTTCCGTTCTTTCTCTCAGCAATCCCATTTTGCTGGGGTGTTCTTGGAGAGGAAAACTCTTGATGAATCCCAAGTTCTTCACAAAATCTTATCATGCATTTAGATTGAAACTCAGTTTCATGATTACTTCTGATTCTGACCATAGAACTGTTCCATTCATTCTATATTTGTTTGACAAATATTTTGAAGACATCAAGAGTTTTAGACTTTTCCTTAAAAAGAAAACCCAAGTAAATCTGGAATAGTTATCAACAATCACAAAGGTGTAGACTTTCCTTCCTATACTATGAACCGGCATAGGACCAAACAAGTCCATATGTTAGAGGTTGATGAGTCCACATTTTACACTGAATTTTGGACTCATTTGGGCTAGTTTTATCGTCTTAGCACTACACTTGAGAGCATTTATTGCTTATATGTGCTTATGTACCTATTTCACGATTAAGTGCACTGTAGGCCCGTTTCTGTGTGCTTTCTGTGTTTCTATATTTTTTTAGTTTATGTAGCCTAATCTCTGGGGGATGTGGTGTGCACGTTTTGGTGGCCTATCTACCTCTTCTGCTGGTGCAGGGGTCGTGTGCGTGCTCCGGAACCGCTCGGGAGACACCGACGATGCAGGAATACTGCGCACGACCACTGAACTTACTGCGCACGACCACTGGTCGTGTGCCACTGATCGTGCGCATTACACTCCCTTTTTCCTAATCCTGTCTAGGTAATCGCACGAGCACTGGCCGTAGTGCGCACGACCACTGGTCGTGCGCCACTGCTCGTGCGCATATATGCTGATGCTTCTTGTCCAGGTTGTAGGTCTATTTGGAAAAGTCGCACGATCATCGACCGACAGTGCGCACGACCACTGGTCGTGCGCCACTGATCGTACGCACTGCTTCTGCTGGCTCCGTATTTAAGGCCATGCTCTGCGATTTAGGTCAACGCCTGTCATTTGCTGCGATCGGAGAGTGCGCGGGAATCGCCATTTCACTTCTCCAGCTGCTCCATCACCTCCACCTTCGTCTGGAGGCCATTGCCAACTACTCCGAAGCTTTTCAACTCTCCGGTGAAGCCCTCGGCCATTGATGACTTCAACTCCAAGCTTTCCTCCGGAGTTGGTGAAGTAGACAACCTAGAGAACGGACTTAAAGGCCTTCGAGGTGACAGCTTGTTGGTACCGGAAGCCTCCTTGGACTGAGCCCTGAAGTGGATTGACAACTCGCTACTCCGGCCATGACCCGCGGTGGATCTTCACTCTCTTTTGGTTTACTCCTCTTCCCCTTCCTCTGTAGTATGGAATGTTTTGAGCAGTATAACGAACACTTCCATCCATGAACATCAAGTTTATTTTATAACTAATGGAATGTTAGTATTTTCTTATGCTTGTGAGTAATGTCTGTGAATGTGCCTCGCTCACCCCACATCCACTCCATTCCCGTGTCTTATCCGATTGCACTCCACACAAGAACACTTCAATCCATTAGCTTCCCTTCGACTCGCCCAACTGAAGTTCGGCATCGCGGCCGACAAACCCACTCCACTTTGTGAAGCGGTGCCTTCGACCCGCATAGCTTTTATTAGTTCAGTAGATCAAACATCCACAATCTCCCAAGTCCTCTATTCCTCTTTTTTTTTTATTTAGAACTCTCATAACGATATTCTCTGTACTGTTGCCGTTCTATGCTAATTGCATTCGTCAAGAGACCGACACTCGGGGATTTATTCCCAAAACGTTATTACTTGTGCGACTGGTGCGCTTGCCAATTTACACGCATCAAGTTTTTGGCGTCGTTGCCGATGAATGCAACTGTAGAGCGACTCCGGATGACTGAGAATTTCGTTATACGAGTTGTATTATTTTGTTTTGTTGTTTTTGATCCCTTTTCTCTTGTGTTGTTATTCCGTCAGATGGAATTGTTAGTTTTATTCGTAGAATCTATGCCAAGTAGTTGTATCCCTTATATTTGAAATCGCTGCAATGTGGGACAATTTCAATATCAATTGCCGTCATTGTGGAGACATCTCTCATGCTAGCGACAGATGCCCTCAGAAGTATAGTAGCCAAGAAATTCATGAATTGACATATCGTCGACATAAGCCGGTTAGCTACCGACCCACGGAGCCATTGCCACACTACTTCTATTCAGCTTCAGCACCCGTTGCACCGCCGAAGCTGGCTAAGAAGTGCCTTTTTTGTCGAAGCTGGGATCATGCATTGAAGGATTGCGCCGCGTACCTAGCTGAGCTAGAGGTGGATGACGAGCCGGATTTTCGGATTATTCCACTTCAACCTTGGGCAGCATCCCTTCTGTATCGGGGTATGCACCAATGCCATCTCCCTGTTATGGAAAAGACATCCCAGGTATGTGCATCGATATATGTGCTTATCCCCATTCCGCCACTGCTATCTATACTCCTGAAGTGCATACTTCACCTAGCATATAATCTATTAGTTGTGGCGAGCCAGCGCTCAACGTCCTACCGAGCTTCGTGCCGTCACCTTCTTCTTTGCATAGCATTATTTCTTCTTCTGACAGTGCTGTCGAGGTTGAATCGCAGGTGGCAATTAGCATTTCCAGCATTATGTTATATCCAGTCGAGGCGGATGACTCCGTGGCAGAGGTTACGACCTTCACCCCATGTGAGGATGCCCGAGGCATGCACGAGGCAGATGCAGCTTTAGAACATCCTTGCACCAGCCTAGACAGCTGTTTGGAAGCGCTCTCAATTTCACCGGCGGGGGATGACTCCGGGATCATCCCCAAGATCGAGGTTTGTTTATGTTATTCTTCTAGTTTATTTCTTGACCCTGCTCTCGTGTCTACTTCCATGCACGACCACATTGTGGAATTGATCCAATCAGTGCAAGGACCTGTAATGCGGCCTAGGACTTATTGTGACCAGATGCAGGTGGAGTTGGAGCCGATGAGCTTCCCAAGTTACTGTCTGCCCATGCCTGACACCTATGATAGGTATACGTCTACAGGTATTGGGGCTTATGTTCTATCTCCATTCCGGTACCCGCTGCCGCAGCGCGACCATGAATCTCTGCCTGAGCATTTACAGTTTCATTCGCCCATCAGTTAGGAAATGCTCAGATTTTGAATAAGTCCTGTTGGGAGACAATAAACCCAACAGTTATCTAGGATAATGTTTCTTTCGTTAAAGTTTTATTTGTATTTCATTTTGGGTGTGGTAGCCAAGCTGCGTGATGAGATCTCTATTGCACCACGTGGTCAGTAGTGTGAAATAGACTGAAAACTCGGGCGTGTGAATAATTTCACTGCACACGACCACTGGTCGTGCGCACTACTTATAATCGCATGACCACTGGTCGTGCGCATGCCCGGTTTATTTTTAATTCCAGCCGCTGTCCACTGTGCGTGCGCCCTAATATCCCGCTTGGTCCGCTGCACGTGCGTTGTCAGCGCTCATCCCCTTCTGATTCCTCTCCGGTGGTTTGACTCTCTCTCCTCCGGTAGGATCCCTCAACTTCATATCTCTCTTCCTCACTGTGCTGTAATGGAGCCTAGACGCCGCCCTATAGTAAAGGCCAATCAACAATCCGGTCGTGCTTCAGCAACCCCTGCTCAGATCTTGGGAAGAATGGGAACCTTTCCTAAGGCAGAGCATACTCAACGCTATAATTCCTTGAAGGACAAGCCATTCCTCTCTCAGCAGCTTGTTAACTGGAACGAGCTGCGTTCCATTGGGGATGACGGTGCGTTAGTAGAGACCGTGCTCATTCTCTACTCTTTCGATTTTTGGAGCAAGTTGTTCGAGTGCGACGAGCTTGGCTTCCGGGAATTGACATTGGAATTCCTTTCCACATTCACTTGGGAGATAACGGCGGACAACCGCTATCTCCCCACTTGTTCCTTTCGGATGATGGGAAATGTCTTCACTGTCACACTGCCGGAGCTTGCCATTCATGCAGGCGTCTATTCCGAGGCAGAGGCATCCCAGATTAATTTCCCCGAATTATGCATTGATTTTCCAGAGGGTGTGACTCCGCGGTCCACTTGGCATTCTCTGACCGGAGGGAACGAGGAGTACGTAGCCCGCCGTGCCAAGTCAACGAAGATTGTCTCCCCCGCTCTCAGGTTTATGCAGCATTTGCTTAGTCACTCACTCACCGCTAGGGCCCTGAGCAAGAATGTGGTGGGGTGGCAGGATTTGATCTCCTTATGTAGCATGCAGTGGCAGTACCCCCTCCATTTGGGGTATATGCTGGCCTATTTCTTCCACCACGAAGCCACTTATGGTCTCGCGGGCGTGATCGGGGGTGCTTACTACATTACCCGCATCGCCAAAAGTTTGGGAGTTTGGAGCCAGCTACCTCCGATGGTGCAGGTCACTGCCCCTTCCTTGATCTCCAAGGCCAACCTGGTGAGTTGCCATTTGCTACGTGTGGTTGGGAGAAAAGGTGGCCGAAAGTTTATTGTCCGGATGCCTGGTGATGCGCCTGCGGGTAGAGATGAAGGGGAAGATGAAGGAGAGTCGGGTGAATCTTCCTCTATGGGTAGGCGGAATGCAGGAGTGCCACCGCAGCAGAGTCAACAATAACTGAGGCCTCCCATAAAGCATGAGGGGCAATCTAGCCGCCAGTTCAGCTCAGCTCAAGAGCGGGGCGTCCCATATTTGTCCGAGCGCCTTGCTGATCTGGAAGCTTCCCAGTTTTGGATGCAGGATTTTATTTATCAGCAAGCAGTGCGAGGCGGGTTGAACATTCAACCTCCGCCCACTCGTGTCGCCCCATCAGCACCTGGTCCACGACCGTCGCCCATCGAGATTCACGACAGTGATAGTGAGGGGGAGTGAGTGGAGCTCACCATAGAGCTAGTCTACCGCGCCTTCTGTTTCTTTTCTATTGTTAGTATTTTCTGAGCAAGACAACTACTATATTTTTTGTGAGCGCCCATCTGGGAGCCGACTGTTTTTTTTGTTGATATATATCTATATCCTATTTGAACTGCTAATACAGGTATTTGGTCCACCTTAAGGACGATAAACAAAAGGGCTTTTGGGAGACAACCCAAGTTGGACCGTTTGGTCCTATGCTGTGTTTGATTTCTTTTTATATCTTCATATATTCTTGTTTCCATATTTTGTTTGGCTGACATCCTTCAATCACAGGTGCTGGAATATTTGAGGCGCGGCAACTTGGCCGCACTTGGACATCTCATTGCACGACTGGTATGCTCAATTTTGAGCATATGTACTTCCTACCCTAGCTTTTTATCATATTTGACATGCTGATTTTTACTAGTTGTTGACTTTACGTCTAGGGGGGAGAGCATGCCTGTGGTCACTACACCACACTTTCTATTGCATACCAGTTTCTTGTTTACTTATTTCTTGATTTATGTTGCACACACTGAATCACCAACACGAGTGCGCTCTTACCCACGCGCACAACCCGAGTCCAATTTATTGTTTTTGTGTAAACTTTAAAATAGTGGTACTGTCTTAGGATTTCAGGATTGAGTAGTTCGAAACTCATGCAGTGCTCCTAATAGAATACTCATGGTTTGTGTAGATTTAGGATAGAATTAATTTTTCTTTATGCTCATAGATTTATCTTTTTCTGCAAACGTAAATATTGTTTGTACTGCTCAAAATCTGAATCTAGGGTAATCGAACGATAATGTAGGAATGTGTGTAGCTGCCACTAGACTCGTATTGCTCGAGTCAGGAGGAAGGATCATCTTTCTCGGTGGCTAAGAACTTGCCCTAAGTTACTCTCAAAGCATTGGTGTACGGTTAGTCAAGCGTGAGCATGATGTAGGCCTTCATTTTGGCTAGTTTGAGCCTTGTTTAGCCTTTCCTACCTGTTAACCGTTGCATGCCAAATTTGTGCCTACCCTTCCTTTGATCCAGCTCCACTCACTTTCACCAAGGCCTGAAGCTAAACCCACCATCGCAATCAAATGCTTGAGCTGATTTGTATTTAATGTTTTGCCGAGGTTGTGATAAGTGGACATTGTTTTTGGGGGTGCTGAATTCATTCACGTTTTGATTGCTACGTTTGGGGATTGATAGCGCAGAAAAGAAAAAAAAATTCTTAACAAAATAAAAATAAATAAAAAGCCGATAAGCGCAAAAGAGAGAAACATATGAAAGACTTGCTTTGAGATTTCGATCCCCATCCTCTTTATTGCTTTTTGTCGGGTTCAGCTGTGTTCACACCCGGTTTTCAAGCTAAGTCTGGGGGCGCGTGCCCCGTTCATTTCTAAGTGGCTGTATTGGTTTGGGTTTTATTCGCTCGCTTTGGTTTCATAGAGCCTTCATGTTTATCTTTGACTACCAAGCCTTCACCTAAGCCCCATTGTATCCTATAAGTCCTACTGATTCACGCTTGAGTCTCACCTGTGCTGTGGAGAGAGTGTGAACGTGCAAGCATATGGTCCCCGGCATTGGTGGATTCCTTTGGAGGTGATCCTCAGTCCCGAACTTTGGCAATGCTCACCTTAGTGGCCTGCCTACTTTCTTCCTACACATGATCGCAAGATCCTCCAGAATTCTAATTTTGAGCAATTACAATATTTATTTATGTCTGTCGAATAGTTTAAACTACGTCGTATAATTAAAAAGTTTTTCTATTATACCTTCTATACCCATGATGTATTTGATTTCTCGTCTTACTTCTTTTTGAAATTTCTGAGCCAGTTAGCTATTTTCTAGTCCACTGAGTGATGATTTGCTCGGGACGTGCAAATGGTTAAGTCTGGGGGTGTGATGAGTCCACATTTTACACTGATTTTTGGGCTCATCTGGGCTAGTTTTATCATCTTAGCACTACACTTGAGAGCCTTTATTTCTTATATGTGCTTATGTACTTATTTCACGATTAAGTGCACTGTAGGCCCGTTTATGTGTGCTTTCTATATTTCTATATTTTTGTTATTCTTTAGCCCTATCTCGGGGATGTGGTGTGCATGTTTTGGTGGCCTATCTGCCTCTTCTGCTGGTGCAGGGGTCGTGTGCGTGCTCCGGAACCGCTCAGGAGACACCGATGATGCAGGAATACTGCGCACGACCACTGAACTTACTACGCACGACCACTGGTCGTGCGCCACTGATCGTGCGCATTACACTCCCTTTTTCCTAATCCTGTCTAGGTAATCGCACGAGCACTGGCCGTAGTGCGCACGACCACTGGTCGTGCGCCACTGCTCGTGCGCATATATGCTGATGCTTCTTGTCCAGGTTGCAGGTCTATTTGGAAAAGTCGCACGATCATCGACCGACAGTGCGCACGACCACTGGTCATGCGCCACTGATCGTGCGCACTGCTTCTGCTGCCTCCGTATTTAAGGCCCTGCTCCACAATTTAGGTCAACGCCTGTCATTTGCTACGATCGGAGAGTGCGCGGGAATCGCCATTTCACTTCTCCAGCTGCTCCATCACCTCCACCTTCGTCAGGAGGCCATTGCCAACTACTCCGAAGCTTTTCAAATCTCCAGCGAAGCCCTCGGCCATTGATGACTTCAACTCCAAGCTTTCCTCCGGAGTTGGTGAAGTAGACAACCTAGAGAACAGACTTAAAGGCCTTCGAGGTGACAGCTCGTTGGTACCGGAAGCCTCCTTGGACTGAGCCCGGAAGCGGATTGACAACTCGCTACCCCGGCCACGACCCGCGGTGGATCTTCACTCTCTTTTGGTTTACTCCTCTTCCCCTTCCTCTGTAGTATGGAATGTTTTGAGCAGTATAACGAACACTTCCATCCATGAACATCAAGTTTATTTTATAACTAATGGAATGTTAGTATTTTCTTATGCTTGTGAGTATTGTGTGTGAATGTGCCTCGCTCACCCCACATCCACTCCATTCCCATATCTTATCCGATTGCACTCCACACAAGAACACTTCAATCCATTAGCTTCCGTTCCACTCGCCCAACTAAAGTTCGGCATCACGACCGACAAACCCACTCCACCTTGTGAAGCGGTGCCTTCGACCCACATAGCTTTTACTAGTTCAGTAGATCAAACATCCACAATCTCCCAAGTCCTCTATTTCCTCTTTTTTTATTTATAACTCTCATAACGATATTCTCTATACTGTTGCCGTTCTACGCAAATTGCATTCCTCAAGAGACCGACACTCGGGGATTTATTCCCAAAACTTTATTACTTGTGCGACCGGTGCGCTTGCCGATTTACACGCATCAGAGGTATAAACACCT
This sequence comes from Platanthera guangdongensis, assembly GCA_039583875.1. Classification (NCBI taxonomy): domain Eukaryota; kingdom Viridiplantae; phylum Streptophyta; class Magnoliopsida; order Asparagales; family Orchidaceae; genus Platanthera; species Platanthera guangdongensis. Next base: position 17,512,296 of record CM077149.1, read on the forward strand.
CATAGAGTCTTTGGTTTCAATGCTTTTAAAAGAAGTTTTGGTCTGATTGCCTTTTTGGCATGTAGAGCAAATGCTCTCCTTAGAGCATTTAATATTAGGGTCATTCCTAACTAGCTCTTTACTGAAAAGCTTGCCTATGACCTTATAGTTCAAATAAGCTAGCCTATTGTACCGTTTGACACAGTGCGAGGCTTTCTCATTTGCAACTAGGCAAATAGGTGAGTATGACTTTAGACAATGAAAATTTAAACAATACACATTCTCACACATAGTGCCTGTCAAGATGACCTCTTAGTCACTTGACCTTTTAATTAAGCACCTATCTTTGTGGAAAGTAATATCATAGCCCAAATCACAGAGCTGACTTATGCTGATTAGATTATATTGTAATCCATCCACATATGTCACTTTGTATATAGTAACTACTCCATTGGATATCTTACCATATCATTTTATAACTCCTCTATCTGAACCACCAAAGATCACCTTGGGTCCATGTATCATTGGAGTATACTCCTTCAGATAACCCTTAGTTCCAATCATGTGTTTGGAACATTCAGTATCCAAATACTAGATTGGTTTATCTCTAGTGCTTGGACATACCTACAAAAAAAGAATTTATTTTTCCTTAGGAACACAAATTGTCTTGGATCCTAGGTGCTTGTTAGCCGGGGCTCTATTGAGACCACCTGAAAATTTCTTAATTGGATATACTTTCTACCCATGAGACATAGTGTGATTAAACCAACAGTCCATGGCAAAGTGTCCAATCCTTCCACAATACCAGCACTCATGTCTGTTGTACCTCCTCTTTAGAGGAACATTAGGAACTTTATACATACATTCCTTAGGACATGAATCAACAATCTTTACAGTTGCATTTTGACTAGGAGCAAAATGATTATTTTTCCTCTCAGTCACAATAGTTCTCCTTGGAGTAAGCACATGAGGAATAGCTTTCCTATTCACATATGAGTTTGGTCGAACTTATCCAGACTTTTGGATTTATTTTCCCTTAGTCTGAAACACAGGTTGTGGGATGACTGGACCCTTTTATCCTGTCAGATTTTTGCATCTTCTTCTCTTAGGTTTAACATAACCAAGTCTACTTCCAGGAGTTCCTAAGAAGGTATATATAATGAGGAGCACAGTCTTAGGTATGGAAAACAACTGAACACATTTTTTCTCATTCAGGAGTTTAAGTTCTAACTCCTGAATGGTTGCATCCTTTTATTTTAGCAACAAGATTTGATCATCAATGATCTTAGTTAGCTTAGCCAACTTTAAACTTTGAAGACCCATATTCTGAGTAGCTATCTCATGATGGTACTTAATGTAAATGTTTACTTTAGGATTGAAAGTGACCTAGAGGGGGGTGAATATGTCCAATTTAAATATGGTCTCCCTTTTCTTTAATCAGAGTACTATTCTAATTGAAATGATTAACTAAAAGCTGATAATCAACAGAAACTAAATAACAATCAACTGAATTAACACAGTACAGCACACCAACACACACATACAATGCACATAGTTTTATAGTGGTTCCGCAATTTATGGGTACATCCACTTTCCCCCTTCGCCTATCTAGCAATGAATTAGATTCGGTCAAACTCCTCCTCTTTCCTTTACTCAGATCAATAGATCTTAAAGCTCAGAGCCCACCTGAATACTACAACTCAGACTTCACAAGTCTTACCACTCAGATCAACAAGATCCTACACCTCAAGTTCTTCCCAAGAACTCTACCTCAGAATGAATCCTCACTCCTACTTCTCAGGCAACAAATGCCCTACAACTTAGAGAATTTTCAACTTCTCCTACCTCAGGCAATCCCAGCCCTACCTCAGCCTTTATAACACAGGCTTATAATAATCTCCTCCACTCAGATCTACAAACAGATCTTACAAACTGAAATTAACAGAGAAATGAAATCAGAATAAGTCACCCAGTATGAAATCTGAATAACTGCTTCTTGATCTGATCTTGATGATTATGTTTCCTTTGATTCTGATAAGATAGATCTGATCAAACCCTTCTTAGCTTTTCAAAGCTTCCTAAAGTAGAAATTAGGGTTGATCTAGGCTGGAGAGATGTTGTAGATGATTCTTGATCAGAACTCTCTCCACCTCCTTAATTATAGCTGAAGCTTCTTGGTTGTGCTGCTTCTTCTATTTTTTATCTCTCTCTATGTGTGTTCTTCTTCTTCTGAAGACTGTATCCCTTTAAATTGTAACAACCCAATTTTCAGAATGGGAAAATATTGGGTGACACGTCCTGGGACACGAGCGTGTCCCAGGGCGTGTCCCACTCGAGTTGAGCAGTTGGGCGCATAGTCGACGAAATCCGGTCGACAAAGTTTTCGGGAGGTCACGCCCTGTGACACGGGGGTGACAGGGGGCGTGACCTAGGGCATGTCCCCTATGGTCGACGAACTGCGCTCGACGATCGTCGAGTGGCAAGCAAGGGGTACACGGTCTGTGACACAGGTGTGTCATAGGGCATGTCCCGCTGTGTCGAGAGGTCGATAATTTTCTCTCAACGAGGTGTCGAGTGGGTTACACGCCCTGGGTCACGGGTGTGACTGGGCTGACACGGGCGTGTACCCTGGCCGTGTTCTATTTTGGATATGTCAGAATGAGTCGGTTCATGTGCCGCTTAAGGTACATGACCTATGACACGGGCGTGTCACAGGGCGTGTCAGGCCCAAAAAGTGATTTTGTCCGAATTTTCTGGCCGTTCATTTCCCTGTTCTTGATCTAATGGTTCGGGCTTCTTCCCTGTGGATAAAAAGGCCGAGAATGGGATAAATTCCCTTTATTCTCATCTCCTTCTTCTTCTTCTCATTCCAAGAGAGAGAAAGAGAAAGGGAGACGCCAAGGCAAGGAAAGGAGAAAGGAAAGCCAGCTACTGGAGGAGCTGCGGAGTGCAGATTGAAGATCCGAGAACAGATTCGTGAAGGCAAAGCCGAGGAGGTGATTTCCACCCGGCTACTTCATGATGCCGAAGCATATTCAAGGGTAACGATCTCCTTCTTGGACATCGAAGTCCTTTCTTTATGCATGTGCGTGGGATCCTCCACCAAGAGGTGGATTTCGTAAGCGATTCCGTGGTGGAGTTGCATCTAGAGTCGGAAGTGTGGAGTAAGGCATATGCATACTGTGTGAAGCCTATCTGGACGGGTAGTCTGGATTGGTGATGATCATGGGTAAAACGGAGAAGACTCCGTGGATTTGATTAATGAAAGGTTTATGTTTTATGGTATGGTTGTGTGATTGTATGGATATTGATGAATGATTGTACGGAGTATTTGAATAAGCTCCTGGTTATGGTGAGAGATCAATAAGTAGCATGGCTGGGGGAAATGCGGGATGAACCTAGCATGTTACACCACATGGTGTGGGTTGATCTATATTAGTGAGGATCAATGGGTGGCAAGGTTTGGGGGGAAGTGAGGTGGACCCTACTTGCTACACCACATAGTGTGGGTCGATCGGATATATGTGAGGGGTCGATGGGTGGTAATGCTAGGGGAGCCTCGATAGACCTGGCTACCACACCACATGGTGTGTGTTGATCTGCTCTAGTTGTTTGTGGATGATGTGAGGTAGTACCTCTGAGTGGTATGGACAGGATGTCGCCAATAGTAAGATTGGTTAACTAGGATTGAACCACCCAACCAACAAGTGAAGAACCTCTGATTGGCGGTGTACAACTGGGATACCCGGTACACCAAAAAGGTTCCCTGAGTGCACGGAGCGTATGGTGGATACCAGTATTTGTGATATGATTGTGATTGATAGTGTTGGTTCATATAAGTATGGCAATGCATACAGGGAAGGAGCCACTGCCCCGGGTAAGGGGTAGGGTCATTATAATGGATCAGCTAATGCCGACCGTTACTTTGTTTTCCGCTTTGGATTGGATAATGAATTGCAGGTGCTGCTGCTTGAAATGAAATGAGCGGAATATATGGACTGCTGCCAAAGGGCTTCGAATGTCGTGCGAATCGTGGTTGGATTTCATGTGTGGTCGGCCTGCGTGCCGATATACAAAAATGTATTTGTGGAAAGAGCAACCTGTAAGGCCTTAAGGCCATGTGTGGGTGTGTTGTATACATTCCTGGTTTAAATATATAAATGTGGAGTTTATATAGTAGTGGACATTCTGTGAGTTGAGTTCATGGTAACTTAAAATGCTGCGCTAGAATATATTGAGTTAGGATGCGAGTAGATTTTGATTTCCACAAGTAATTCCGCCGCTTGTCTGTGACATATGGCATGGGGCCCCGGCCAGACCCACCGTTATATGCCACATGATGAGTGGGGGCATTACAAAGTGGTATCAGGGCCATGTGTGAGTGTGTTGTATACATTCCTGGTTTGGATATATAAATGTGGAGTTTATATAGTAGTGGACATTCTTTGAGTTGAGTTCATGGTAACTTAAAATGCTGTGCTAGAATGTATTGAGTTAGGATGCAAGTAGATTTTGATTTCCACAAGTAATTATGGCACTTGTCTATGACATATGACGTGGGGCCCCTGCCAGACCCACCGTTATATGCCACGTGACGAGTGGGGGCATTACATAAATAAGCTCTAACAGGAGTAACCGACTGATCCGATTAATAAATGACAGTTATGACAACTGTCAGTACCTCGATCTTGATATTTGTACTTAGGAAATAATTCTGCTGAAGTGTTGAGACTTGGCTGTGAAATGTGTTGAAATAAGTCCGAGGTGTCGACACAACACTGCAGTGGTGTAGACACACTTCTGAATGTGTCGACAAAGCTCTTCAACTTGTCTCGACACAACTTCTATAGAATGTGTCGACACAAGTCAAGTGTGTCGACATAGTTTTCTTCAGTCTTGTTATACCTTGATTATAGTGTGTCGCCACTAGTCCTAAGTGCCGACACAATTGTCTTTAGTATCGACACAGGTTGAATAGAGTGTGTCGACACTAGTCCTAAGTGTCGACACAGTTGTCTTCAGTCTTGTATAATATGTATAAAGTGTGTCGACACTAGTATTGAGTGTCGACACAATTGCCTTCAGTCTCGACACAGTGTGTCGACGCAGTTGTCCTTAGTGTCGACATAGCTTTTCTTTGTCTCGACACAACTTGTTCAATGTGTGTCGACACTTGTCCTAAGTGTCGACACATTGTACTTAGCTGTATTACCATGCACAAATAAACTTAACAACCATCAAATAAAACAATGTATATATCATTAAGCTGAGAAGACTTCTTCAAATCAAGTACATTGAGACCAATGTACTCAACAATCTCCCCCTATTTGGAGAAGTCATAACCCCAAAATAATGATATATGAAAGATAGGGCATAAGTCTGATATACTCTAGAGGGGGGTGAATAGAGTAATTTAAAATCTTTTGCCTGTTTTTATAATTTATCAGAGAAATTAGTGATAGTAGTAGTAGTAGTATAAAATGAAATATAAACTAGGCTAAACTACACAATCACAGCACAACAAAATAAAGAAGAATGAACACATAGACAATATAAGAATTTATAGTGGTTCCTCAAATTTGGGTACATCCACTCTTCTACCACCATGATAGGAATCCACTAACAAGTTTTTGATCAGGTGACTGCCACCACAGGTTTTTGCTCAGGTGCCCTATCACCATAAGATCTATTTACAGGAAGATCTGACAACCCTTTAGGCTTTTGATCAGGTGCCCAAAAACCAACAAAAACTTTTGAAGGGAGTTAATAAACCATTTATACAGGAGGTTAAGAAGGTGATGTTATCTTCTCTTTCTCTAACTAACAAAGAAGACTTAAGTGGATTTCTGGTGTCAAAGTTCCCCCTGAGATGTTGAAATGTTCATGAAGACTGGAGCTTTGCTCAGGGTGTAGGTCTTCAGCCTTAACTTGTTGAAATCCGGGAATTTGTAGACTGATCTAGAAGTGTTGTCTTTGATGATTCCTGGAGTAGAAGTTGAAGGTGACACTTGATATATGTTTGATGTTCTTCTTCAATCTTCTGTAATATCAAGGGGAAAATAGCTTATTTTCCTACACAGAGGAGGAGCAGAGTTCTTCTGTATATTGTTCTGTGTAGGTGTATCTCTTCTGCTTATTCTACTATCTCTTCTTCTAAGCCGTCAAAAGAAATCTCTCTTTTATATCCTGCTATCTAATTCTGCTTTTAAATTTTGAATTTTAAGCATTAATTGCTGATTTAATTCTGGAAATTAAAACGGCTGGAATATAGTCTTTAATGAGTTTCCCCAACTGTCCTAGTAAAATAAGCAAGTAATTAACTCTGATGAAATCCATAATTAATGCTGTCATGAACGACTATATTTTTGAGAATATGAGCATTCATTACTCAGAGAATTGCTGCCAAAGAATAGAATGAATTAGGGACAAAAATATGGAAAACTTATCATTCTGACTCTGAATAGAGTTCGTCGACCTCTGGGCAGATTTCGTTGACCGGAGTTCCAAGTTCATCGAGCTGAGAGATCCTATTCATCAATCTGAGCTCAGCAAACCTCAATCTAGAAATATCTTATTAATTCTGAGCTCCAAGTTCATCGATCAGAGAATCTGTCTAGAGGAAGAAATCGTTGACCTGAGCTCAAATATCGTCGAGCTCAACTCAAATAAAGAACTCTGAGTTTGTCGATCTGCGATCGACGATCGTCGAGCTGAGTTCGAAGAACTTCAAACTAATAATCTGAATTCTGAATTCTTCTAAGTCTCGAGTCTCCTGAAGTCCACTACAGGCTGATTCATGAAGATTGATTCTAATGACTAGCCTAAACTCTAGGACTGACAAACTTGACCCTGGCTATACAAGGTGGGTCAAACATCCTAATAGTGAACCTTAGCCCTAATCTAAACTAGGGATCCAACAATCTCCCCCTATTTGGGTGAGTTCACTAAACAAAATATAAAATACAATACAATCACAAAGCAAAACAACAGATTTCTGGCAGAGAATATAAATCTAGCAGATATATACAACAAGTGCTTTATGATGAATTAATATAAATAGTTCAGAAAATATACTTATCAAAAAGTTATTTAGACTTCTTGGATGTGTCTTTCTCAGCTTTCTCAGAAGGTTGTCTGAATATGATTTCCCTGTTAGGATTAGCAGCTTCTCTCTTAGACATTGTCATATTAGATGCTCCAATGATGTTGCAAGAGGTTGTTCTTGGGACAACGACTTCTGGGTGAAGACTCATGTAAGCACCAATATTGAAAAATTGATTTGCTTTATTATACCTTTTTAACTCTTCTTTCCTATAGGAAGATATGGTAGAGTATTGAGAGGGATCCCTGCCTTCTGCTTTAGCTTTATTGATTAGAGATAGTCCAATTAGTTCTTGAAATCTGGCCATTTTGGCAGTGTTCTCCTATTCAGGATCATCAAAGGGAATTGGTGGAGATTCAGGTCTTTTAGAACTATTCTCTTTTTCATGTTCAACTAGAGCTTTTGGAGGACTTGCTGGTTTTGGAGGAAGATGAGAGATGCTTCTTGAAGATTTATGATGTTGATGCTGATTGCTTCCTTGAAAATAAGATCTTGAAGATCTGTCTTGCCTTTGGTATGTTTGGGTGTGTGAGGTAGATCTATGTGAAACATTTCCCGAAGCACCTGCTGCTGGAGGAGGAGGATGATGAGGACCTCTCCAGTTCCTTTTAGAAGGAGCAGGAGAGTGCCTTTTGCTCTTCTTCCTTACTTTTTGCTCATTCTTTGACAACCACATCCAGTTAAGCATCCCTTTATATGGAGTTATTTTGTTCAAAATGTAATAGGGAGTGTTTGTTGTTGGATTAGGCTTAGGAACAGCCTTAGTATGAGCTTTCCTCTTCTTAGATTTTGCCTTTTTAGAATTTGATTCATCAGAATCATCATCATCATCATTGTCATTAGAAGATCCAGGAGGATTATCATACAAATCATCAATCTCTTTCAGAATTTCCTTAGAGATCTACTTTTCAGGCTGAGGTTGATCTGGAATTTCTGGCTCTACAACGCTTTCAGTAACAGTTTGATTTTCTTCTTTTATATCTGCAAGCATGATATCATCCATATTTGGTATAGGACTTTCATCCATCTTATAAGTTGGTGGAGAGAAAGCCTTGTACTTAGAAAAAAATACTTTCTCAACAATGGATACAACTGGCTCTGTAGTTACTTTTGTGACAACTGGTACTGCAAAGCTTACCTTTAGTTGCTTTACAACCTCAGGGCTTATTAGAGAAGTATAGCAGACAATAGCCTTTGATTGCTCTTGAATAACTTCTGGTAAAAAATTCAGATATGCAGAATCAAAAGAATGTAATAAACAAATTAAATCTGTTGTGAGATTGATAATATAATCACCAACAGTCATGATCTCTGGTAGATCTTTTGTTTCATCTGTACCAACCATTTCAATCTCAACTGCTGTAGGAACTGCTGATACTGAGACTGGTGCTGCTGCTGTATCTGAAACTGCTGCTGCTTCATCATTGAACATCTCCCCTGCCTGGATTCAGAGGGTATTGAAACCAGGACCCTAGAAGAAGAAGGGATAGAGGAGGCAGCAGCAAAAAGATCAAAGAGGGAGGAGATAGAATCAACAAGAGGTGCAATTGCCTCTGATATAAGATTCCTAATGATTGGAGTGATGAGCTCCAGGATATTGGAAATGGATGGAGAATCCAATTGCATAAACTCAGGAGGTGTCTGAGTAGATACAGATGGATGGATGATGGAGGATGAAATGAAAGGTGGAGTATCAGTCATTATTTCATCTGGATATGATGGAATATGGTGAGTAGATGATGCTAATAAGTCAAATGATGGAAGTGACATAAGGTTGTGAAGTGGTATATCATCAAGGTGAGGTGGTAATGGAGATGAAAGTGGTGTGATGTGTTCTAAAGATGTAGTAGGTGTTGGTTGATGCATTAGTGAGGCAGGTGGTTGTTGTGCTGAAGGAGTTGTTGTTGAAAGTAGTGTTGAGGATGGAGGAGGTGGAATGGAAACATGTTCTATAGGTTGGGAAGTGGTTGGTACAGCCCTTGTGCTCTCAGAAGCTGTTGAAGAGGATGAAGCCCTGGATGGCTTAGAGATTGTCCTCTCCCATTTACCGAAGAGTGCATATGTAAGCCTCTTTGAGGCATTGATGAACACTGTCGAGGAGACAAGTAGTTCATGTGCCTTCTCCTGAAGGAAGATTCCCAGAATACTCGCAAAACAAACTTATTTCTTTGTATTTTTCTTTTTAATCAACTCAAATAGAATCTTTCCCCAGTTCACCTGTTTCTTGTTTACCAACGCACACATAAACAGAAATTGATGCCGGGTTATGTAGTCATGGGCAGTATGTTTTCCCAACAAGACATTTCCCACTACATCAGACAATAACTTGTACTCTATAGATAAGTTATTCTTTAACAACTTATTTGGGTTTCCTTTAGAGTGACCCATTATACTCAGTATATTATCATATTTAGAACCATCTAACTTAAAATCATCTTCTCCTTTTATTAAACCAAAAGTTCCAGATAACACAACAGGGTTAAGACTAACCGGAGTTCCTGAAATTGTACCAATAATGGTCTCTGTATCTGGTGAGATTGAAGTGAAAACTCATTCCTTTATCTCTGCCGTCGGCAGTTTGATCCTGGAAGTCATGAATTTCTTCAGATGTTGATCTTCACATAACGATAGAATGTCTATAAAGATTTGATCGGAATGTCGAAAGGAGTCAAAGTCGATGTCAAAGCCAGTGTCAAACTTCATGCTTGTGAGAGAAAGTGCTGGAATCGCCATTGTTGTCCTGCAAAATGAAAAAGAGATCAAGTGCAAGAGAACAGAAAGTGCGGGATTGAGCTCGAAGAAAACTTAGTTATAAGGTTTTCAGAATGTGAAGAGCCAGACTCCGTCTTGCGAAAATAAAACAAATCTTCGAACTCAGGTCGACGAATGCTAAAAGTTTGTCGATCTCAGCTTGAAGTGGTGGGAAACTAGTTCGTCGATCTTATGTTGACGAAATATTTTTGGAAGCAAGTTCATTGATCTTAGGTCGACAAAAATGACTTCACACTGAGATATCGTCGATCTCAGGTCAACGAAAAATCTCAAGAAGATTTCTCAGCTCGTCGATCTCCATTCGACGAACTTTGATAAATTCTTCGACCACAGACAGAAATTAAATTAAAGCCTCTCCATTTATCATACCTAGCTGATTCATAAAGAATATATGGTTCCTCTCATCCAAGGGTTTGGTGAAGATGTCTGCTCTTTGCAAATCAGTGTAGATGTAGACAAGCTTAATTTTATTTTTGTCCACATAATTTTTAATGAAATGATGCCTTAATTCTATATGCTTAGTTATACTATGATGCACTGGATTTTGTGCAATGGAAATTGCTCTTGTATTATCACATAGTAAGGTTGAATTATTTAAGTTGAAACCATAATCTAGGAGTTGGTTTTGAATCCACAGTATCTGGGAACAACAACTGCTAGCTGCTATGTATTCTGCTTCTGCAGTTGAAGTAGACACAGATGTCTGTTTTTTGCAAAACCAAGACACTATTCTAGCACCAAGGAACTGCCATGTCCCTAAGGTGCTTTTTCTGTCCACTTTACATCCAGTAAAGTCAGCATCTGAGCATCCAGTCAACTCAAACTCTGACTCAGTTGGATACAAGAGTCCTAGACTAGAACAACCCTTTATATATCTTAAAATCATTTTTAGAAAAATAAGGTGGGATTCTTTAGGGTTCACCTGGAATCTAGCACAAATGCATGTAGCAAATATTATGTCTCGCCTACTTGCTGTGAGATATAACAGGAACCCAACAATACCCTTATATAGTTTCTGATCAACAGGCTTGCCATGTTCATCAGAGTCAATCACAGCATTAGAAGCCATGGGTGTTTTCTTTGCTGAGGCATCTGACATCCCAAACTTTTTGATTAGTTCCTTAGCATACTTGGACTGGGATATGAAGATGCCATCAGTCAGTTGCTTTACTTGGAGGCTAAGAAAATAAGAGAGCTCACTCATGCTACTCATTTCAAACATGGAATGCATTAGCTCAGAGAACCTCTTGCATAGTTTGGAATCAGTAGAGCCAAAAATAATGTCATCTACATAAATTTGTACTAATAAGATTTGATCTTTATGATGTCTAGTGAACAATGTCTTATCTACTATACCCTAGAGAATTTATGCTCTAGAAGAAAGCTAGCTAAGATTTCATACCAAGCTCTTGGAGCTTGCTTTAGACTATAGAAAGCCTTATGTAATTTAAAGACATAAGAAGGATGGGTTGGAGAAATAAAACCTGGTGGTTGCTCCACATAAACCTCTTCTTTAAGTTCATCATTTAAGAATGCACTTTTGACATCCATTTGATATAATTTGAAATTCTTGTAGGTAGCATAGGCAAGGAAGATTCTGATTGCTTCTAGCCTTGTAACAGGTGCAGATGTCTGGTTATAGTCAATGCCTTCCTCTTGTCTATAGGCTTGAGGAACTAGCCTTGCCTTGTTCCTGAAGATAATACCTTGGGCATCTAGCTTATTTCTGAATACTCATTTAGTTTCGATGACTGGGTAGTCTTTGGGTCTAGGAATCAAATCCCAAACTCTGCACCTCTCAAACTGATTGAGCTCCTCTTATATTTTAATAATCTAGTATGGATCTTGCTCAGCATCTTTTATGGATTGGGGCTTAGTTTGAGATATGAAGTAGGCATGCATCAAGTCTTGGTTGAGTTGATGCCTGGTCTGCACACCTACTGACATGTCTCCAATCACCTGAGATATAGGATGATCTTTAAGTGTGACAAACTCAGTAGGTGGAGTTGGTTCAACAACAGCTTGGGGAATTAATTCCTCTTGTGGAATTATGGGACCTGTTGTTGGTTCAACATCCACTTCAGTGAATTCATCTTCACTATCTTCATTTATATGTGGAGAGGGATGTGCAACATTCTCATATATGAGGGTCAACTCATCCAACTTCTCACACAAGTTTGGTACATGTAAAGTTTCACTGGTAGAAGGATTCCTCTCCTTGTAAGACATGTTAGTTTCATCAAATGATATATGTACAGTCTCTTCTATTTTCATAGTAGATTTATTATATACCCTATATGTCTTACTGACTTGGGAATATCCTAAAAAAATTCCCATTGCAGCCTTGGCTTCAAACTTTCTAAGATATTTCTTGTCATTGTTATGAATGTAGCATAAACAACCAAAAATTCTGAAGTAATCTACTTTAGGTTGCTTCCCTTTAAGTAATTCATAGGGAGTCTTGCCTTAAGCTTATGTATCAGACTCCTATTCAGTACATAATTTGCTATGCTTACAGCCTCTACCCAAAAGGATAGTGGCAAGTAAGCATCTGCAAGTAATGTGCCTGCAGCTTCAATCAGGGTCCTGTTTTTCTTTTCTGCTACCTTATTTTGTTGAGGAGTTCTAGGAGCAGAGAAAAAATGCCTGATACCTTCCTTCTCTCAGAATTCTTGCATGGTAAGAGACTCAAACTCAATATCATGATCACTTCTAATCAATGCAACTGGAGTACAATACTCAATTCTTATACTCTTAAGAAAATCTGTAAGAACCTTAAAGTTATCAGACTTGTTCCTCAAGAAGAACACTCAAGTGAACCTTGAGAAGTCATCAACAATCACTAAGGTATAAGACTTCCCTCCTAGGCTCTATACAACAATGGGTCCAAAAAAGATCCATATGGAGCAAATACAGAATCCTATGTGAATCACTCTTATTAAGTGACTTAAAACTATTTTTGGTTTGCTTGCCTAATTAACAAGTCCGGCAAAGGCTTTCCTTCTTGTAGGGGCAAGAAGGCAATCCTCTAACAATGTTGTCCCTAGAGAGTTTAGCAATATTTTTCAGATTAACATGTCCTAATCTCTTATGCCAAAGTTCATTGTTGTTGATAATTTGATTAAACAGACATATTTCTAACTTAGCAAACTTAAAGTTCACTACATAATTGTTTTCTACTCTAGTTCCAGTTAACACAACTTGGTTATTTACTGAAGTAATAATACAGGAGGATTTATTAAATGATACCTAAAACCTTTCATCACATAATTGACTTATATATATTAGGTTGTGCTTCAGTTCACTTACATATGCTACCTTTTGAAAGTGACAGCTCCAATTTTAACCTTCTCATAGCCTTCAGTTTGGCCATAGTTGGAGTCACCAAATATTATTTTTGGACCTAGCTTGGACTTATAGTTGATTAGGTTGTCGTTGCTGCCAGTCTTGTGCTTTGAATATCCACCATCCAGGTACCACTATTCCTCTGTGGTAGGATAGTCTTTCACCTGCATTTAAAAAGATTAGATATTCTTGACCCAGGTTACCTTGGGTCCTTGATTCTTTTCACAGTTAAAACTGGAAATATAAGAATATTCAGGTTTGTTTTTATACCCTAGTGGGTGATATCTTCTTGGTGGTATTATCCACTGGGTGAATGGAATGAGATATTTCCTAGGTTGATTAAAAGATCTGAAAGGATTAAGATTTCTGTTATCTTGAGCTGGGTTCAATGAATTCTGGTGAGTTCATCAATCTGAGGTCGACGAATGGGGATGAGTTCATTGATCTCCGCTCAGAGAATGAAAATATTCATTCTCTGTGCCCCAATATCATTAATCTCGGCTCGAAGAACCATGCTGGTTTCGTCGATCGCAGTTCAAAGAATAATTATAATAAAAATCTGCGTTCGGAGTTCGTTGACCTGAGTTCGACGAACTGTACACATTTTGTTGATCTGAGTTCGACGAAATCTGCTGAACATTGTTATAGTTAGAATTTTTCTTTTTCTTTTTCTTATTTTTCAATTTTAATTCTACTTACTTAGTATTATGATCATCTACCTCTTCTTTGCCTTTTCAGAAACAAATTTGATTGGAGTTGATAGTATATTTTTCTAAATTAATGGGGGTTGGCTTGATAAAGCACCTAATCCCAGCTTGTCATTAAGTCTGGCATTTATTGTGCTTGTGATGTTCATCAACTTGATGCTTCACCCATTTAGGGATTCTTCAAGTTGTCTTACCTCAGCTAATTCTGATTTTAGTGACATGATTTGTTCAGTTGTAATAGTTATTTCATCCTTTAATTTAATGTTTTCATATAGAAGATTGTCTTGTTCAGTTATCTTATCTCTGAGTATTTTAATTTCCTTCTCAGAATTAATCAAATCATTACATAATAGTTTGAATTAAGTTCTAAAGCTATCTGAATTAAAATCAAATGAAGAGATTGTCTGATCCTCTTCAGATTCTGATTCTTTTTCAGATTGCTCATTTTCAGAAAGGCTGCCTAATACATTGATAGCCATCAGCAAACTTCTCTTGCTTTTGCTTCCTCTTCTTCTTCACTTGAGCTGGAAGATGAGGATTCTTCTTCTGAATCACTCCAGGTTTCAGCAACAAAGCTCTTGTCCTTTCTTTTGTACTTGTTGGAGGAGGGCTTGTTGTAATGCCTTCTGGATTCCTTTTCTTTTCTTTTCTCCTCATTGTTATTCTTTGGACACTCTGAAATGATATGTCTAGGTTTCCTACATCCAAAACACATAATCTCTTTAGTAGGTGTTTTGTCATACCTTGGTTTGTCATCCTATCTGGATGATATTCTTCTGAAATCCTTTCTTTCTATCTTCTAGAATCTTCTTGCCAGAAGCCATATAAGCTCATCATTGCAGGTGGAGCTTCTGATCCTTCAACTGCTTTGAAGGCAATTCTTGGCTCTTTTCTCCCTGGTGTGGAGGTTTTTTGCTCAGCAGCTTCTCTGGTCTTCATCAGCTGCTCATAAGATTTGAGCTTTCCCAATAGAGACTCAGTAGTGATCTCATTCAGACTTCTGACCTCCTTGATTGGCCAGATCCTAGAATCACATGAGCTGGGGAAGCACATGAGAATCTTTTCATTGATCTCAGTCAGGGTTATGTCCTTATCCAAGGATTTTAGCTCATTAACAATTGAGCTAAGTTTATTATACATATCACCAACTGACTCAGATTCTTATTTCTTGAAGTTCTCATACTGGGAGATGAGATTAGATCTCCTGTCTTTTCTCTCATTTGTAGATCCAGCAACCATCTAGTTTAGGAAATTCCAGATGGCTTTAGCCGAGGTGCACTCTGCCACTTTCTAGAAAATGTCATCTGACATTGTCTGAGCCAGAATGTTCATGGCCTTGGCATCAGCTATCTTGGCCTTCTTCTATGCATCTGTCTACTCAGTTGGTGGAACAAAATGAGTGCTGGAAGTTGCAGTAGATATGGCCACTGGAGCTGGTGGACATGTCAAGATAGAATTAAAAATATCTTCATCAATGGAGTTCATATATAATTTAATTCTTACCTTCTAGATAGCAAACTTGTTCAAGTTGCAAACTGCAGGTCTGGTGCTTGCATAGTCCTTGTTCTGTGCCATGGTATAAGTAATATGCTAGAGAAATTTAGATCTTAGAAGGATCTGTTGGATCAAGTGTTACCTTGTACAACCAAATAAACCTTCCTCTGATACCAATTGAATGATAGGGGATAGATCTGATATACTCTAGAGGGGGGATGAATAGAGTAATTTAAAATCTTTTGGCTATTTTTATAATTTATCAGAGAAATTAGTGATAGTAGTAGTAGTATAAAATGAAATAAAAACTAGGCTAAACTACACAATCACAACACAACAAAACAAAGAAGAATGACAACACAAGAATTTATAGTGGTTCCTCAAATCTGGGTACATTCACTCTTCTACCACCCTGGTAGGAATCCACTAACAGTTTTTGATCAGGTGATTGCCACCACAGATTTTTTCTTAGGTGCCCTACCACCACAAGATCTATTTTCAGGGAGATCTGACAACCCTTTAGGCTTTTGATCAGGTGCCCAAAAACCAACAAAAACTTTTGAAGGGAGTTAATAAACCCTTTATACATGAGGTTAAGAAGGTGATATTGTCTTCTCTTACTCTAAACAATAGAGAAGACTTCAGTGGATTGCTGGTGTCAAAGCTCCCCCTGAGATGTTGAAATGTTCAGGAAGACTGGAGCTTTGCTCAGGGTGTAGGTCTTCAACCTTGACTTGTTGAAATCCAGGAATCTGTAGACTGATCTAGAAGTGTTGTCTTTGAGTATTCCTGGAGTGGAAGTTGAAGAGGACATTTGATATATGTTTGATGTTCTTCTTCAATATTTTGTAAGATCAAGGGCAAAATAGCTTGTTTTCCTACACAGAGAAGGAGCAGAGTTCTTATGTATATTATTTTGTGTAGGTGTATCTCTTCTGCTTATTCTACTATTTATTCTTCTAAGCCATCAAAAGAAATCTCTCTTTTATATCCTACTGTCTAATTCTGCTTTTAAATTTTGAATTATAAGCATTAATTGCTGATTAGATTCTGGAAATTGAAACGGCTGGAATATAGTCTTTAATGAGTTTCCCCAACTATCATAGTAAAATAAGTAAGTAATTAACTCTGATAAAATCCATAATTAATGCTGCCATGAATGACTATATTCTTGAGAATATGAGCATTAATTACTCAGAGAATTACTGCCAAAGAATATAATGAATTATGGACAGAAATAAGCAAAACTTATCATTCTGACTCTGAACAGAGTTCGTCGACCTTTGGGCAGATTTCGTCGACCTGAGTTCCAAGTTCGTTGAGCTGAGAGATCCTATTCGTCAACCTGAGCTCAGCAAACCTCAATCTTGAAATATCTTGTTAATTCTTAGCTCCAAGTTCGTCGATCAGAGAATCTGTCTTGAGGAAGAAATCGTCGACCTGAGCTCAAATATCGTCGAGCTCAACTCAGAGAAAGAACTTTGAGTTCGTCGATCTGCGATCGACGATCGTCGAGCTGAGTTCGTCGATCTGCGATTGACGATCGTCAAGCTGAGTTCGAAGAACTTCGAACTAATAATCTGAACTTTGAATTCTTCTAAGTCTCGAGTCTCCTGAAGTCCACTACAGGCTGGTTCATGAAGATTGATTCTAATGACTAGCCTAAACTTTAGGACTGACAAACTTGACCCTGGCTATACAAGGTGGGTCAAACATCCTAATAGTGAACCTTAGCCCAAATCCAAACTATGGATCCAACAATATACAACAAGATAACACAATAATAAAAATAAAGACATTTAAACATATAGCCAGTTAAGTAAGTGAATTAACACAGATAAACATACAAAATAATAATGCTTAGTAGAGCATATGACAAGCAATTTCAATCCTATTTAATAAACACATGAAATGAAGAATAAGCTTTGATTTTCACTAATTGTTTATCATAAAATTTACTGATATAAGTTTTTTAATAGTTACAGATCAAAAAGTCCATCAGAAATATAAAGCAAAGAAAATCCTAAGGCAGCTCAGGTTCCTTAATCACTATGCCTTTTCCTGATTGTATCTTGGCTTTCATTTCAGGCTCCTTGTCCACAACAACTTCCTTACCTTTGGCTTCCTTTGCTTTAGCTTTAGCAATTGCTTATTCCTTCAGCCTTTGCCTCTCAAAATAATGATATGACTTTGGGAAATACTTGCTGGGTTTTATGGAATTAGCAAGAAGCTTTCCTCTTTTCAAATCTTGCCTGAATTTCTGAATCACATCTTGTTGTTTTAGGTGTTTAGCCCATTCCTATTCAAAATATCATTTCCCTCTATCAGTAATAATAACATTCACAGCTTTCTGTGCAGTAAAAATGATTGATCTAGAGGTTGGACTCCATTTCTCAAAATCAGGTTTAGTCTCAGCCTGTTCTCTAAACCTTTTCTTTGATAACTTAGCCTCATTCTCTGGAGCAGTAGCAGGACTATCCACTTTCTCAAATATCACATTCTTATTTATGCCTTGAGGAGGACTATACATTTGGTGAACAATTGCTTGAAAAGACTCAAAGTTTGCTGGGGCTACAGGAGTAAATAATTCAGATGGAGGTGCCTGAAGCAGAGGTGGTTGTTGATAACCAAAATCAGTTGTTTGATCACCCTCATACCATAGGGGAGGAAAGCCTAAAGTATCTCTGATATTGTTTGAAATCCAGGTAGCTTGTTCACCACTTGCCGAATCATGACTCTCTCCCCCTTTATGACTTCTCTCTCAATGTGATCTCTTAGATCATTCTTTTGAAATCTGACCTGTCCTTCAACATAATTGATGTCTATAGTCACTGTGTTCTTAACCCTCAGTAAATTATTGTCCAAAGTTTTATAAGAATCTTTGATATCCTTAAGGATAGATTCAGAATGACTTTGCAGTTTTATATTAATGTCAATTCCAGTAGAATCTATTTGAGTTTTAATTTCACCCAAGGTAGTTTGAGAATAGATTCAGAATAGATTCACCCAAGGTAGTTTAAGGATAGATTCAGAATTAATGTCAATTCCAGTAGTTTAAGGATAGATAGTTAATGTCACCCAAAGATTTTCACCCAAGTATTAATTTCACCCAAAGATTTCCACCCAAAGATTTCCAGATAATGTCACCCAAAGATTTCCATCCAAGTATTAATTTCACCCAAGGATAGATAGTTAATGTCACCCAAAGATTTCCACTAACTGAAGGATAGGTAGTTATAATTTCACCCAAGTATTAATATCAATTCTAGTAGTTTAAGGATAGATTCAGAATGACTTTCCAAAGCAGTAGTTTGAGTTTTAATTTCACCCAAGGTAGTTTCATGCATTACTATCAGATTTTCATTTAGTCTGTTCTGATTTTCAAGGACACAGCCTTGCTTGATTGTTACATCATCCTGGATTTGCTTGGCATCCTGTTGTTGCTTTGCCAGATAAACAACTGCATGGGCCCCTTTCTCAAGAATGTAGTCATTTTAGTTTTCAGAAGATTTACTTCAAATCTTATTGACTTGTTCTCTTGGGCAAGCTGAAATTGCAACTCCTTGTTGCTTTCATCCACAAACTTCTCTAAATCTTGCCTTTGCTTATCAAGCATGAGTTGTAGTTGTACAAGCAAAGAGCTGTGATCTATTATAGTAGTAGCTTGTGGTACACACTGAAGATATTGTTTGTAGCTCTTGCTCTTCTTCTTCATTGCAGAAAGTTTTCTTTTCTTCTGTTGAGAAGCATCAGCATCCTCAGAGTCAGAAGAACTAACCTCTTCAACTGGAGGTGTCTCTTTATCTTTCTCAGTAATAGGGGCCAACTCCACCTCAATTCCTGTATCTTCTTGATGAGTAAGAATATTAACCACAGTAATATCTGCATGCTGAACTTCAGCATCAGGTATGTCAATCTGAGAATCTGCAATTCTCTCTTCTTGAATATTTGTATCCTTTGTCTTTGGAACTACTTCTTCAGTCTCTTGGAGTGTTGCTTCTTCCATTACCTGATCAGATATTTCACGGGCAGTAGCTTGTTCCTTTTCTAGGTCTTGAACTACATCCATGATGATTGTTGTGGCTATATCCATTAGCAATTCTGTGAGGTTCTCCCCCTTAGCTAATTCTTTTTCTGGGATGATCTCCCCCTGCACTTGCGCACTATTCTCAGGAAATTGCCTAGGAGACCCATCTTGGACTTCCTCTGGATTGTCATTAGAATTGAAGTTCACCTCTTCTTCAAAATCACTTGAGGATACTACTTCCTCTACCACTATTTTCTTACCTTTTATTTCCTTTTGCTGCTTTGGTGCAGGAGATTCCTTAGTTAAAACTCTGTCCCACCTTTACAAGATTCTTAGATCCATTCTCCTCATATGATTAATCTTAGTCCCAAGTTTAAGATTAATGCAATATGGAATTACCTTTACCAGATACAAGCTAATTAATCTGCCCATATTGGGCTTCTGAATTCCTTCAACAATTTTATCAAATAGCACTATATTCCAGTCAGTGCAGATTTTGAAGATGATTCCAGTCATCAGATTAAACATGACATTGGAAATTCTGTCATGTGCTCCAGTCTTGCAGAGGAGCACCTTTCCAATAATTTCAGACAAGAATTTACCTTGAGAATTCATTCCCTTTCTGTTGAAAGAATGTCCAATACTAATGGTTGGTGGTGGTCCACACCAAACTAGTGCCTTAATTGTCTGGGATGAATCTAGGTCATTATCTTGTGAAATTCTTGGGATCTTAAAGACTTTAGCCAATATTTTGGTATTTACCTTTATCCTTACTCCATTGACGCTTGATTTAATCTTGTTAGAGTTAGAGTTTAAGGAGGCATTAGAGAAAAATTCAGATACCTCTCTCTTCCAGATCTTGGTTGGTTCTGAAAGAAGATACTGAAACCCTGCCATATTCACAAGGTCAATTACTTTCTTGATATCTGTAGATGCGGTGTCGAATGCGTCGCGCACAAGTTCATATCCCTCGTTGATGTGATCGTCCATCTTTGGTGTCATTCTTGTTAAAAGATCTTGTGTTAGAAGGGTGTCGACTATGGATTTCTAGGTCTATACACACAACAATTAATCTCTCAAAATTACTAGCGAGTGAAGTAGACAAAACCTAACATCTACTATTTATAGCATCAGTCTTTTGAAGGTGAAAAGGCACGATGCATTTAGTGATTTTCTCAAAATTGGCTAATTTCTAGAGTCGACAAAGAAAACCTAAGCTGTCAAGATGTGTCGACAAGTGTCGACACAAGGTTTATGTTTCTCGACATAGACCTAAAGGTCTCGACACAAACTTATAATGTCTCGACACACATCCTTTTATTAGTGTCGACACACATCCTCTAATCAGTGTCGACACACAGTCACGTGTCTCCACACATTTCCACTAGTGTCGACACACGCTGTTGTGTCTCGACACACCTGAACTAATAGTGTCGACACACACCCTGGTGTCTCGACACAATTCTGTGACTTAGAAACATTATATGTTGTGACTTATGTCCTGACTTATTAAAGTAAAAAATTTTCAACTATTTACATTTCTAATTAGTCATACTTTTAAATGTAAATATTTATTCAATATTCAGCATACCTAGTTCAAACTTAAAATAATTGAACTTACTTTCATCTAGGGGTTTTGTAAAGATATCAACAATTTGTCTTTCATTTGGAATATGTTGTAAGCTAATATTTTCTTTTTCTACATTCTCTCTGAGAAAGTGATATCTAATTTCTATATGTTTAGTTCTACTATGTGAAACAGGATTATTGACAATTAAAATTGCACATATTGTTGGGTACATTGGTCAAATGTACCTGATTTGAAGAAGCCTCACCTAACTCAATGATATACATCAGAATGTATTTGATGTTTGTTTGAGTTAATTGTGCAGGTTAGACATACACTGGACTGAAGCTGAAAATTTCTAAGTCCATGTGTCGACACCCAGAGGCAAAGTGTCGACACTTGAGAAAGCTTGTGTCGACACCTAGACAGACAATGTCGACACTTGGAGTCATTGTGTCGACACCTGGGAAGAAGTGTCGACACCAGTCAGAAAGTGTCGACACTTGGAGCTGTGTCGACACTCAGTGTAGAAGGATGCAGAAAAGCTGTGTCGACACTTAGCAGAAGTGTCGACATCTTGAAGAGCTGAGTCAACACCAGACAGTGTCGACACTTGGAGTTGTGTCGACACTCAGCATAATTCTGCAGAGACTAAGTACAAGTGTCGACACTCAACACAATGTGTCGACACTCAATCAAAAGAGTCAACACTTAAAGAATGTGTCGACACTCAGCACAATGTGTCGACACATAACCAGAAGACTCAACACTTGAAGATAGTGTCGACACAAGGAGCTGTGTCGACACTTAGCAAAGAACAGAAAACTTGTAAAATATTCTAAGTATAAGTGTCGACACTAATGGGATGTGTCGACACTCAGCTGAAGAATCAAGAATGAAGACTTGTGTCGACACCAAGAAGCAGTGTCGACACTTGACAGTTTCTACACATGAAGATGTGTCGACACAAAGGAGATGTGTCGACACTTAGAAGAATACAGAAAGAATGAAGTACAAGTGCTTGTGTCGACACTCAATTTCAGTGTCGACACATGCAGAAGAAACTGTGTCGAGACATACAAGGGAATGTGTCGACACCTTGTAGACTTGTGTCGACACTTACACAACATGTGTCGACACTTGGTCTATAAGTGTCGACACTTAAGAACAGAAAGTCTCGACACTAACTGACAGTTAGAGAATTTCAAGAAGTGACTGGTTGACATGACAGCTGCCAATCCAGCCGGTCTACAGCAACTGTCAGCAAAGTCAAAAGACTGTTATAAACCGGATCAGCCGGTTACCATGAAGGAAGCCTATAAATAGGCACCCACAGTCTACAGAAAAGGAGTAGTGATAATAATTAAGAAGTTCACAAACATTACATGGTGTGATTGAAGTAGTTGATCAGACTAAATCAAGAAGTGATACACAGAAGATCAACACAAGAAGATCAGGCAGTCCAACTGCAGATCTAAGTAGTTGAAGAGAGAGAGCTCCAACCAAGGATTCAGTCTTTGGAACTAAGGCTGAGAAGAAGAATTCAGAGTCATCTGGATTTCAAGAAGCAGAGATCAAGGATCAACTGCAGAAGATTCAGACTAATTCAGTTCTACTCAAGAAGCTTTGAAGAAAGCTAAGTCAGTTTGGATCAAGCTGAGTTCTTCCAAGAACTCTCCAAGAAACTCTCAACTCCTCTCATTCCTTCTGAGTTGTAGAGTTAGAATTTGTAATTTCTATTATAACTTGTAAGATCCATTGGATCTGAGTGATTGTAAGCCTATTTTATAAAGGCTGAGGGTAGGGCTTGGTGCCTGAGTGTAGGAGTTGAAGAACTCTGAGTGTAGGCCTTTGATTGGCTGAGTGTAGGCCTGGGTGGCTGAGTGTAGGCCTTTTGGCTGAGTGTAAGGCTTTGAGCCTGAGGTAGGAACCTTGTTGGGTTCTGAGCTAGTGGAGAAGTTTGGCCGAATCTAGTACACTGCTAGATAGGCGAAGGGGGAAAGTGGATGTACCCAAAGATTGGGGAACCACTATAAAATTAGTGTGTCTGCTGTGCTGTGCTGTGTTGTGGCTTTTCTGTGTGATTTCTGAAATTGCTGTTAACTGTAATAATCTGTGATAAACTGTTATGCTGTCAAACAAAAGTTAAAAAGGTTTAGGTCACCTATTCACCCCCCCCCCTCTAGGTGTTTAGGTACCATATCTTTCAAGTGGTATCAGAGGGAGGTTCCTCAAAATCAGGACTAACTGTCTGAGGAGATCCAGTTTGGCAGATTCAGTTAAGTCAGGAAACAGGAAACAGTTTCAAGAAAATCAAGAACATGGGTTCTTCAGAGAATCATAAGGAGTTGGGTTCAATGAAACTACCTATATGCAGAAAAGAGATCTTTGGGATCTGGAAAGAGAGGGTTAGGCTGTTTATGGAAGCCTCTGACCCTAGAATATACATCACAGTCAAAGAAGGGCCATATGTGCCTATGAAGATTTCAGTTTTGGATGCAAATCAGAGGACTCCAAAGGATTTCTCTGAAATGACCAAGGATGAGATTGTCCTAGCAACTATGGACAAAAGGGCACAGAACATCATAGTCAGTGCAATTGATGATGCCACCTTCCAGAACCTTATTCACTGTAAAACTGCAAAAGAAATGTGGGATACCCTCATTGTCTACATGGAAGGTTCTGAAGAAGTAAGGCAAGATAGGAAGTCCTTGCTTAATCAAGAATATGAGAGTTTTAGGCAAGGAAGAGGAGATAGCATCACTGAATGCTATAAGAAATTTTATAGAATTGTAAATGAACTCATGTCATATGGAAGAGAGTTCACAAACTATGAGTTGAATGACAAATTCTTAAGGTCCCTAACCAAAGACTGGGACACCAAGATTTGTGCCATCAGAGAAATGGCAAAGTTGGGAGAAATTCCTCCTCCCACACTTTTTGGCAAGTTGTTATCCTATGAGATGCAATTGTCAGTAAGAAAAGAAGAAGAAAAGTCAACAAGGACTGAATACAGAGAAAAGACTGTTGCCTTTAAGTCAGATGTACCTAGAAAGAGCAGGACCAAGTCATCAACTCCTCCTCCTGAGGTAGTTGAATCAGAATCTGAAGAATCTGAAAGTACAAAATCTACAAGCAGTGAAAGTGATGAAGACTTTGCTGCATTCACCAGACATTTTCAGAAGTTCCTTAAGAAGAAACAGTGGAGGTCTAGACCTTCATCTTCCAAAGGGAAAGAGGTTCAGTATCTGGAAAAGAAGCCTTCAAAGAAGGACAAGAAAAGGACCAAGACAAGTAAGGCAACTGGATCCAAGATAATTTGTTACTGCTGCAATAGACAGGGCCATGTTATTGCAGACTGTCCTGAAAGAAGGAAGGAATCCAGTGACAAGAAGAAAACACACTTCAAAGGAAAGAAGGAGAAGTCCTTTGTTGCAAAGAATGAGAAGACTCTTTCAGATATGTCTTCTTCAGACACAGAGACAGATGCTGAAGCCTATATTGGGCTATTTGCTGAAGAAGAAGAAGAGTTCATGCAGATCATGGAATCTATCTATAAGCAAGAAGACTGTCAAAGCCAAGGACTGATGGCTTTGACTGAAAGTACCAAAAACCTGGAGCAGCCAGGACCCAGTCAGGTACAAGGCTTAACTCAAAGTTCTGATTCCAGTTCAAGTTCAGAGTCAGAGTATTCTTCATCAAGTGATGAGAATATGTCTGAGTCTGAGGGAGATATTCATCAACTCCTAGATGAATATCAAGTACTATTGCTAGCCTATAAGAAAAGCAAGACCCTAGCCAAAAATTTGGCCAAGGAAATTGCTGATCTCAAGACAGCTGCAATAGATTATGAGAAGAATTATGATCAAAAACTAAATGAAGTGGCCAGGCTGAAACACATTACTGTGATTCAGATGGGTACCATTACATTTAAGAATGATCAAATTAAGAAACTGGAGATTAATCTTCAGAAGGAGAAAGAGCTAGTAGCTAGGTTTTCAAAACCTAAATCAGTGCTACCCTTGATTGATGATTTTGTTCATCATAAAGGAAAGACTGGACTGGGATTTGTTAATCCAGCATGGACTGTTCAGAATCAGTCCAAGTCCAAGGGCAAAGCCCCAACATTCACTAAGACTGCTGTAGTTAAGACAGCCAAGTCTGTACCTAAGCAAAGGTACAACAAATTTGAATGTTGGTGCTGTGGCAAAGTTGGCCACTTTGCTTTGGACTGTTGGCACAATGTTAGTGCCAAAGGTAGTAACAAGATACCTGGTGGAAAGCCAGTAGGTAGCCTTGTTGAGTTGCAAGCTAACAGTTACCAAGGACCCAAGAAACCATTGGGTTCTAAGGTTCAGTAATTTGTTTTGCAGGAGAATCCAAGTGGCCATACCCCAACATGGTACTTGGATAGTGGATGTTCCAGACACATGACTGGAACTAGGGGACTACTGAAGGATTTCATTCCAATCAAGAATGGTCCAAAGGTGACCTTTGGTGGTTCAGAAAAAGGAATCATCAAAGGGTTTGGTAACATATCTTCTAACTTAGTTACCATTACTCAAGTGGCTTATGTTAAAGGTTTGAAACATAACCTCATTAGTATAAGTCAATTAAGTGATGTAGGGTATGACATCTCATTTGTTAAAAATGGTTGTCATATCAAGAGGTCTAGTGATCAAAAGATCATTTTGACAGGTTATAGGAAGAGAAATGTCTATTGTTTAGACATTATGGTTGAGAACAATAGTTCTCCAGTTTGTCTTGTAGCAGATGAGACAGTCTCTCAATGTGTCAAATGGCACAAGAGGCTTGCTCATCTTAATTACAAGACTATTGGCAAACTCTTTAGTGAAGAGTTAGTGAGGAATGGTCCTCAAGTTAAGTGTGTCAAAGATGGCATTTGCTCAGCTTGTCAAAAGGGCAAGCAGACTAAATCCACCTTTAGAAGCATTGACAACAAGGATGCTGTGAGATGTTTATATCTCTTGCATATGGATCTATTTGGTCCAATGCCAGTTCACAGCTTAGGTAGGAAGGTCTACACCTTTGTAGTTGTTGATGACTACTCAAGGTTTTCCTGGGTGTTCTTCTTAAAGCAGAAATCTGAAACACCTAGTGTCTTCCACAGTTTTGTTAAGCAAATTCAGAATGAATTGAACTGTACAGTGGTCAAAATTAGAAGTGACCATGGTACAGAGTTTCAATCTGAAAGCATGACAAAACTATGTGAAGACTATGGGATATTTCAAGAATTCTCTTCACCAAGAACACCTCAGCAAAATGGCATTGCTGAAAGGAAAAATAGAACCTTGATAGAAGCTGGTAGGACTCTATTAAGTGATTCTTCACTACCAGAATATTTCTGGGCTGAAGCAGTAAACACTGCATGCCATGTGATAAATAGAGCTACCATAACTAAAAGGTTAAACAAGACCCCCTATGAAGTAGTGAAAGGCAGGAAACCAAACCTATCCTATTTCAGGATTTTTGGTTGTAAATGCTTTATACTTAACAATGGGAAGACTCACTTAACTAAGTTTGCTGCCAAATCCCAAGAGGGAGTGTTTGTTGGGTACAGCAGTAATAGTAAGTCTTATAGAGTCTACAACTTGACTACACAAGTTGTAGAGGAGTCTGTGCATGTAGTTTTTGATGAGACACTTCTTATTAACAATGAGTTGTCTAGTAGTGTGTGCAGCCCCACAGGTCTTTCTAAGAAGATGGACAAGCTAACCATAGAAGATGTACCTGCTGCAAGACAGCAAGTAGAAGAAGATGGCTTATGTCCAGGGGGAGAACTACATGTACCAGGAGCTGAAGAAGTTCAAGGAACTCAGCATGATGAAGATGATGAAGAAGTACAACCAGAAGTAAGGATGCCTCCAGCCAACAGGCATCTAAGAGATCATCCAGTGGAGCTGATCATTGGAGATCCAAGACAAGGTGTTCAGACAAGGAGCAGAAATCAGAATGCTGCAATATATTCAAGTTTTCTGTC
Source organism: Platanthera guangdongensis (assembly GCA_039583875.1). Taxonomy (NCBI): domain Eukaryota; kingdom Viridiplantae; phylum Streptophyta; class Magnoliopsida; order Asparagales; family Orchidaceae; genus Platanthera; species Platanthera guangdongensis. The sequence goes on from CM077149.1 coordinate 17,539,290, forward strand.
TCAGATAGAACCAAAGAAATTTGAAGAAGCTATACAAGATCCACAGTGGACTGAAGCTATGCAGGAAGAGCTAAACCAGTTCAAGAGGTGCAAGGTTTGGGACTTAGTTCCTAAGCCTAAAGATCACAATGTGATAGGAACAAAGTGGATCTACAGAAACAAGTTAGATGAACAAGGAGTCATCATTAAGAATAAGGCAAGATTGGTTGCAAAAGGATATAGGCAAGAAGAAGGTATTGATTTTGATCAAACCTTTGCTCCAGTAGCCAGACTGGAAGCCATAAGGATGTTCTTGGCCTATGCAACCTACCAAGGATTCAAAGTATACCAAATGGATGTGAAGTCAGCATTCCTTAATGGTAATTTAAAAGAAGAAGTATATGTGGAGCAGCCTTCAGGTTTTGTTGATTCTACTTTTCCACATTATGTCTATAGACTTAGGAAAGCATTGTATGGGTTAAAGCAAGCTCCTAGAGCTTGGTATGAAACCCTATCTAGTTTCCTCATTGAGAACAAGTTCACAAGGGGGAAAATAGATAAGACTCTATTCCTTAGGGAATCTAGAGGCAAAGTAATACTTGTCCAAATATATGTAGATGACATTATATTTGGGTCTACTGAAAGTAGCCTTTGCAAAAAGTTTGCAAAGCTTATGCAGAGTCAATTTGAAATGAGTAGTATGGGAGAACTGAAGTTTTTCTTGGGTCTCCAAGTTAAACAGACTGAAAGTGGTCTTTCCATATGTCAGTCTAAGTTCACCCTAGAACTCATAAGGAAATATGGTATGGATTCCTCCAGTACCATGAAGACTCCTATGGGGTCAAGTATGTCTCTAAGCAAGGATGATGCAGGGAAACCTGTAGATGAAACCTTGTATAGAGGGATAGTTGGCTCCTTACTATACTTGACTGCAAGTAGGCCTGACATTATGTATGCTACATGTGTTTGTGCCAGGTATCAAGCCTGCCCCAAAGAGTCTCACTTGACTGCAGTCAAGAGAATCTTGAGATATCTAAAGGGCACACCTTATCTAGGCCTCTGGTACCCTAGGAATGGAGATTTTGATCTAACAGGCTATTCAGATGCAGACTTTGCAGGATGCAAGGAAGATAGAAAAAGCACAACTGGATCCTGTCAATTCCTAGGTGGAAGACTTATCTCTTGGAGTAGTAAGAAGCAAACCAGTGTGGCCATCTCCACAGCTGAGTCAGAGTATATAGCTGCAGGAAGTTGCTGTGCTCAACTTCTATGGATTCAACATCAGCTAGAAGACTATGGATGTCAGGTAAGTAGAACTCCACTTTATTGTGATTCTACTAGTGCTATTTCCATAGCTAATAATCCTGTATCTCATAGTAGAACTAAACATATTGAGATAAAATATCACTTTCTTAGGGAGCATGTAGAAAGAAATGATATTGCACTTGAATATGTTAAAACAGATAATCAGATAGCTGATATGTTCACTAAGCCCTTAGATGAAGCTAAGTTTAATAAGTTCAAAATTGAACTAGGTATGATAAACTTAGACTAAGTATACAGAACAAAAATTGGCTAAGTAAAAAGGTGTCGACACATAGACAAGTCTATGTCGACACAGAATAGTAAGTGTCGACACTTCAGAAAAATGGTGTCGACACATCTAGGAAGTTAGTGTCGACACTTCAGAATGTTAGTGTCGACACATGTCGAGTAGGTGTCGACACATCCACTAAGGTGTCGACACTTAAGTTTTACTCAGAATTTTTCTAAGTAAAGTCTCGACACATGTCGAGTATAGTGGTGTCGACACTTAACCAAGTGTCGACACATAGAATCTGTTAACTAAATTTGTGTCGACACATGAGTGTCGAGACATTATAGGTCAGTGTCGACACTTATTGACAGTGTCGACACATCATTAGAAATTCCTCCCGCCTGTTCGTCTTCAAACAGGAAAGGTATAAATAGGGTTCTGTCTTTGATTGTCGACACGCTTTCAAAGTTTCGAGACCTAAACTCTTGTGTCGACATTTCTCTCTTCTCAAGACTAAATCTTCAAACCCTAATGGCTCCCAAGCTGGAAGAGAACGTCAACGAGGGCTATGAGCTCGTGCGAGGCGCATTTGACGACAGCGATCAGGAATTCAAATCGGTGATTACCCTAGTCAGCGATTCAGGACTGGAATTCTTGGTTTCAGAACCAACGAAAATCTGGAAGAAAGAAGTAATTGAATTTCTTACTCAAGCAACTGTGGACGACTCTGGATTCAGAATCAAGTCCAGGGTGCATGGCACCAAAGTCAAACTATCCCCCAAGTCTTTGAGAAAGGTACTTCAGCTACCTAAGATTCAAGAAGAAGAGGAGGTAACTGCTTCTAAGACCAGGGAAGCTCTTACTTGGTGTGGACTGGATTCACAAATGAAGGTGGGATCAGTCTTCAATAGGAAGGGGATGAACAATCAAGGCAAGTTCTTGTCAGAAGTAGTGGGCAAGGTAATTCTGTGCAAACCAGGAGGGCATGACAGGGTGTCTGCCTCCATGTTTGAAGTAATGACCAGAATCATCTTCACTCTGAAGACAGATTGGTCAATGGTGGTTTTTGAGAAAGTGAAGGAAAGCCTGAAGAAGCCCAATCTGGGCAGGATTATAAGTCTCTACCTGGCTGGATCCATTCCAGAGGTAATGAGCACTGCTGCAGGAACAAAGATAAATCATATGAGGAGAATGGACTCCAGAATATTCTCAAGATGGGAAAGGGTGCTGGTGTCAAAGGACTTGGCCACCCCTGAGAAACAAACTTCTAAAACAGACTCTCCTCCCAGGAAGAAAAGGAAGACAGCTGCTGTGCCTCAAGAGTCCTCAAGCAGCTCAGGCAGTGAAGAACAGGTGGTCTTCACTCCTGAAAGTCCAGTAGATGTGACTGCAGCAAAGTCACCTGCTCCTCAGGAGCCAGCTGATATCCAGGGGGAGCCTCCAGCTGTAGAACATCCATCTACACTGGATAGTGAGCAGGCTACTCTCATCATTCAAGAGGTACTTGTTGATCTTAACACTTTGAATTTTTGTATAACAAATTCTGATTTGTCTGATGATCATCAGCAAAATCAGCCAGCAAACCCAGAACCAGATGTTGTTCTTCCAGACACATCTGTTGTGATACCTGATACAGTGGTTGAAGAACCAAGTACATCTCCTGCACAGTCTCCAGCAGAGTATACCATGGAAGATCTGTTTTTGAACTTAGATCAAGATGATTTTGATATGGAAAAGACTGCTGCTGATGCAGTGAAGGATGCTGTTGCTGAGGGGGAGACTTTGGATAGTCAAGAAGAGCCTATAAGGCTAGATTCTGAGAAGGCACAAGATGTGCATACTGAAAGACCATCCAGCCCTAAGGATAGGGTGGATATAGCCAGTACATCTGAATCTGAAGATGATGAAGCTGAGCAAGCTCAGAAAAAGAAGTTCTTTGTTTTCAAGAGGAGGAGCCAGAGCTATAAGAAGGCTCTCCAAACTGTTGCTCAACATTCATTAGTTCAACAAGCTCCATCCACTGATTATAGTGCTCTACTGCTTGCAATGCAAATCAAGATGGATGAACAAAGGAAAGCCTTAGAAACTTATGTTGATGAAGGGCACAAGGCACTGCAAACTGATCTAGGCCAGGAAATCAAGTCTATAAGGTTTGAAATGAACCTTAATAAAACAGCAATGACTGATTGTTTTACCAAGGGTGCTAATGCTGTGGTCTATCTAGCTAAACATCAAGAAGCAATTAAAGAGAAAGTGGATGATATAGCAGTCAAGCAAGGCTATGTGCTGGAGAATCAGTTGAGAATGAATGATAATCTGACTGCATCTCACAATGCCATAGTCACTGAAATCAAGAATAAGTCAGATGAACCTTCAACTTCATCTGCTGCTGCCAAAGCTGATTTTGATAAGATATTTCAAGCAGAGATTGCTGCTGTTAAAAATGCCATAAAAGATTCCCAGAAGGTCATATCAGAACAGCTTACAAAGCTTAGACCTTTCTTTAAAGAGGGCATAAGATATTTGGATAGCCAAATCCGATTTCAGAAAGATGATGTAAGGGATCATATGGCTCAAGAAGTCATAAAGGGGGAGAGAGTGTTAGTCAAGGCCAGTTCTGAGCATGCAAAATGGATTTCAAATTCTATAAGGGCTACACTTGGATATCCTCCCCTGTGTGATGACAATGAAGTAGGTGAATCTGGTATTCAAGGAACATTTCTTGGAGGTGAGCAACAAGCAGTGGCTGATGTCATCTATCCACCTCCAGACTTTGAAATGATTCATGCTGATGTAAGCACTATGTATAGTCCAACTGCTGGCAAGCCAAATGTTATTCTGGAAAAGGTTGTTCAACCTATCACAGCTGCTATGCAAGAGGCATTGGATAAAGAAGAAGAAACTAGGCTGTCAAAGAAGAAGTTTAGGGAAATTGCTGAGCAAAAGCCAGATTTTGAACAATGGAGCCCTACTTCTAGAAACATAATTCTTACAGCCTGGAAAGCAGCCAAGGATAATGCCCATGAGAGAAACAAGTGGTTCTCAGAGGCTGAATGGAGAAAGCATGAGATTAGACAAGAAGCCATTGTCCAACACAGAAGGAAGGCCAAGTTAGGAAAGCTACCTCCAACAGCTGTGGAGCCTAGCAAGTACTTTCCCAAGCCTTATCATTATTTTGAAAGGCAGAAGATCAAGGCAGATAAGCAAGATCTAAAAGGGAAGAAGACTGCTGAAGCTGAGCCTGCTGCTGCTGCTGCTGTGAAAGCTCAAGTTAAAGCTGGAAAAGGGATTGTCATCAAAGAACCTGATCAGCACTAGATTAGGAATTAACTTGTTGCTTATTGTAATTTTGTTAAGAGAAAAACATTGTAATACTTCATTGAAAATGTATAAGAAACATTATTGGAACAGTATATGATAAATATAGTTTGAATGTTCTGAAATATGTGTGTTTCTTAATTGTTCTGCAATGTTTAATAAGTATACATGTGTGGTTTATTACATGTTCAAGTTTTCCCTGTTGTCATTTATATGTTTTACATCATTTTGTAATTTTTAATTATGAGTGGTGTATATCATTGACTAAGGGTTATGACTTCTCCAAATAGGGGGAGATTGTTGGGTACATTGGTCAAATGTACCTGATTTGAAGAAGCCTCACCTAACTCAATGATATACATCAGAATGTATTTGATGTTTGTTTGAGTTAATTGTGCAGGTTAGACATACACTGGACTGAAGCTGAAAATTTCTAAGTCCATGTGTCGACACCCAGAGGCAAAGTGTCGACACTTGAGAAAGCTTGTGTCGACACCTAGACAGACAGTGTCGACACTTGGAGTCATTGTGTCGACACCTGGGAAGAAGTGTCGACACCAGTCAGAAAGTGTCGACACTTGGAGCTGTGTCGACACTCAGTGTAGAAGGATGCAGAAAAGCTGTGTCGACACTTAGCAGAAGTGTCGACATCTTGAAGAGCTGAGTCAACACCAGACAGTGTCGACACTTGGAGTTGTGTCGACACTCAGCATAATTCTGCAGAGACTAAGTACAAGTGTCGACACTCAACACAATGTGTCGACACTCAATCAAAAGAGTCAACACTTAAAGAATGTGTCGACACTCAGCACAATGTGTCGACACATAACCAGAAGACTCAACACTTGAAGATAGTGTCGACACAAGGAGCTGTGTCGACACTTAGCAAAGAACAGAAAACTTGTAAAATATTCTAAGTATAAGTGTCGACACTAATGGGATGTGTCGACACTCAGCTGAAGAATCAAGAATGAAGACTTGTGTCGACACCAAGAAGCAGTGTCGACACTTGACAGTTTCTACACATGAAGATGTGTCGACACAAAGGAGATGTGTCGACACTTAGAAGAATACAGAAAGAATGAAGTACAAGTGCTTGTGTCGACACTCAATTTCAGTGTCGACACATGCAGAAGAAACTGTGTCGAGACATACAAGGGAATGTGTCGACACCTTGTAGACTTGTGTCGACACTTACACAACATGTGTCGACACTTGGTCTATAAGTGTCGACACTTAAGAACAGAAAGTCTCGACACTAACTGACAGTTAGAGAATTTCAAGAAGTGACTGGTTGACATGACAGCTGCCAATCCAGCCGGTCTACAACAACTGTCAGCAAAGTCAAAAGACTGTTATAAACCGGATCAGCCGGTTACCATGAAGGAAGCCTATAAATAGGCACCCACAGTCTACAGAAAAGGAGTAGTGATAATAATTAAGAAGTTCACAAACATTACATGGTGTGATTGAAGTAGTTGATCAGACTAAATCAAGAAGTGATACACAGAAGATCAACACAAGAAGATCAGGCAGTCCAACTGCAGATCTAAGTAGTTGAAGAGAGAGAGCTCCAACCAAGGATTCAGTCTTTGGAACTAAGGCTGAGAAGAAGAATTCAGAGTCATCTGGATTTCAAGAAGCAGAGATCAAGGATCAACTGCAGAAGATTCAGACTAATTCAGTTCTACTCAAGAAGCTTTGAAGAAAGCTAAGTCAGTTTGGATCAAGCTGAGTTCTTCCAAGAACTCTCCAAGAAACTCTCAACTCCTCTCATTCCTTCTGAGTTGTAGAGTTAGAATTTGTAATTTCTATTATAACTTGTAAGATCCATTGGATCTGAGTGATTGTAAGCCTATTTTATAAAGGCTGAGGGTAGGGCTTGGTGCCTGAGTGTAGGAGTTGAAGAACTCTGAGTGTAGGCCTTTGATTGGCTGAGTGTAGGCCTGGGTGGCTGAGTGTAGGCCTTTTGGCTGAGTGTAAGGCTTTGAGCCTGAGGTAGGAACCTTGTTGGGTTCTGAGCTAGTGGAGAAGTTTGGCCGAATCTAGTACACTGCTAGATAGGCGAAGGGGGAAAGTGGATGTACCCAAAGATTGGGGAACCACTATAAAATTAGTGTGTCTGCTGTGCTGTGCTGTGTTGTGGCTTTTCTGTGTGATTTCTGAAATTGCTGTTAACTGTAATAATCTGTGATAAACTGTTATGCTGTCAAACAAAAGTTAAAAAGGTTTAGGTCACCTATTCACCCCCCCCCCTCTAGGTGTTTAGGTACCATATCTTTCACATATAGAATCACATAACATAATAGATTTACTTAGCTGAATACTGTAGTCCAGTAGTTGATGTTGAATCCAAAACAGCTGTGCACAACAACTTTCAACAGATATATACTCTGATTCTGCTGTAGAGATAACAACACTTGTTTGCGTCTTGCTACTCCAACTGATGAGTCTTTTCCCTAGAAACTGGCAAGTTCCAGAAGTGCTTTTTCTGTCTTCTTTACACCCTGCAAAATCTGCATCTGTGTATCCAGTAAGTTCAAAATAACTATCCGTAGGATACCAAAGACCAAGGTTGGGTGTGCCCTTAAGATATCTCAGTATTCTCTTAGCAGCAGTATAATGAGACTCTTTAGGGCAAGCTTGGTACCTAGCGCAGACACATGTTGAGTACATAATATCTGGCCTACTAGCAGTTAAATACATGAGTGATCCAATTATGCCTCTATACAAGGTTTCATCAACTGGTTTTCCAGACTCATCCTTGTGTAGTGACACTGTAGAACCCATTGGAGTTCTAATGGTAGAAGAATTCTTCATACCATATCTATTAATCAACTCCTTAGTGAACTTAGATTCAGAGATGGATATTCCATCCTCAGATTGTCTAACTTGGAATCCTAAGAAGAACTTTAGCTCACTCATACTGCTCATCTCAAACTTGCCTTGCATAAGCCTTGCAAATCTGCTACACAGCATCTCATTGGTAGACCCCAAAATTATGTCATCTACACAAATCTGGACTAATATGCTTGAACCTTTGATGTTCCTAAGGAATAGTGTCTTGTCTATCTTTCCTCTAGAGAACTTGTTCTCTATAAGAAAGGTAGAGAGGGTTTCATACCAGGCTCTAGTTGCCTGTTTTAACCCATACAAAGCCTTGTTTAATCTAAAAACATAATTTTTGTGTTTATGGTCAACAACACCAAGTGGCTGCTCTACATAGACTTCTTCCTTCAGTGTACCATTTAGGAATGCTGACTTATTGGGTACATTGGCTTAAATGTACCTGATTTGAAGAAGCCTCACCCTACTCAATGATATACATCAAAATGTATTTGATATATTTTGAGTTGCCTTGTGCAGGTTAAGTATTTGCAGGGAAAGATGAAAAGATTCTAAGTCCATGTGTCGACACCCAGAAGGAAAGTGTCGACACTTAAGAAGACTTGTGTCGACACCTAGGCAAGCAGTGTCGACACTTGGAGTACTTGTGTCAACACCTGGGATGCAGAGTCGACACCAGACAGAAAGTGTCAACACATGAAGGCTGTGTCGACACTCAATGAAGAAAAGTCCAGTGAAGCTGTGTCGACACTTAGCAGCAGTGTCGACACCCAGAGGAACTGTGTCTACATCAGAAAGTGTCGACACTTGGAGGCTGTGTCGACACTCAGCAAAAGTCAGCAGAGTCTAAGTATAAGTGTCGACATAATGAGAAAGTGTCGACACTCAGCAGAAAACTCAACACATGAAGAAAGTGTCGACACAATGATGAATGTGTCGACACACAGCAGAAGACTCAACACATGAAGAAAGTGTCGACACAAGGAGCTGTGTCGACACTCAGCAAAGTTCAACAAAAATTCTAAGTACAAGTGTCGACACAAAAGAGATGTGTCGACACTCAGCCAAAGTCTCAACAGAAGAAGAATGTGTCGACACAAGAAGCTGTGTTGACACTCAACAAGTATCAACACAGAAGGCATGTGTCGACACCAAGAAGATGTGTCGACACTGAACAAGTTCAACACATGAAGATGTGTCGACACTTACAAGAATTCAACAAAGTACTGAAGAACAAAGAGTTGTATCGACACTCAATAGCAGTGTCGACACATATTGAAGAAGCTGTGTCGAGATATAAATTCTACAAAACAAGGAGTTGTGTCGACACCTTGAAGACTAGTGTCGACACTTAGTATACTTGTGTCGACACTTAGTCTATAAGTGTCGACACTTAAAGACAGATTGTCTCGACACTTTCAGACAATTACAGTTATTTCAAGAACTGACTGGATGACTTGACAGCTACCATTCCAGCCGGTCTACTGCACCTGTCAAAGTTGTCAGAAATCAGTTAGGAACCAGATCAGCTGGTCACCATAAAGAAGGCCTATAAATAGGCTTATACTGTCAACAGAAAGAGATGATCAAGTAATTGAAAAAGAGAAGAAGATATAGCTATTCATTGAAGAATCAAGTGAAGATCTAAGTAGTTGGAGAGAGAGAGCTCCTTCCAAGACGACAACCATTGGAACCAGGCTGTGAAGAAGGGTTCAGACCTAGTTCTGAATCTTAAGTTGTAGTGATTGAAGATCAGCTGCAGAGAATCAATCCTATTGTGTTCTACATTCAAGAAGCTTTGAAGAAAAGCCAAGTGAGATTGTTCTCAGCAGAGTTCATTCAAGAACTCATCAAGAACCTATCAACTCATCTCTCTATTCTGAGTTGTAGGTATATACACTTTGTATTTTATATTTTCTTGTAGGATCCTTAGGGATCTGAGTTGTAAGCCTACAATTATAAAGGCTGAGTGGTAGGGCCTGTGTGCCTCAGTGTAGGAGATCTGTTTCTCTGAGTGTAGGCCTGTTGTGGCTAAGTGTAGGCCTTGTGGCTGAGTGTAGGCTTTGAGAAGAAGCTGAGTGTAGGTCTTTGGAGAAGACTGAGTTGTAGGGCCTTGGGCCTGAGCTGTAGGAACCTGTTTTGGGGTTCTGAGTGTAAGATCTGAGGATCTGAGATAGTGGAGGAGTTTGGCCGAATCTAGTACACTACTAGATAGGCGAAGGGGGAAAGTGGATGTACCCAAACCTTGGGGAACCACTATAAACTTGTGTGTTCACTGTGTGCATGTGTTATTCTGTGATTGCTGATTGATTGCTGTGAAAAAATAGTTATAACTCTATGATATAATCTAAATTCTGCCCGAAAAGTTAAAAAGATTTAAGTCACCTATTCACCCCCCCCCCCCTCTAGGTGATTAGGTACAATTTCTTTCAAGTGGTATCAGAGCGAGGTTACTCAAAAAAGGACTTAACTATCTGAGTAGATCCTGTTGGCAGATTCAGTACAAGTAAATTGCAGAATCAAGAAATCAAGAACCATGGGTTCAATTAAGAATCATAAGGAACTTGGATCCATGAAGTTGCCCATTTGTAGAAAAGAAATTTTTGGCATCTGGAAAGAAAGGGTGAGACTATTTATGGAAGCCTCAGACCCTAGAATTTACATTATAGTTAAAGAAGGGCCATATGTGCCTATGAAGGTTTCAGTCTTGGATGCAAATCAGAAGACACCTAAGGACTTCTCTGAAATGACAAAAGATGAGATAATTCTAGCCACAATGGACAAGAGGGCTCAGAATATCATTGTGAGTGCCATAGATGATGCTACCTTTCAGAACTTGATACACTATAAGACATCTAAGGAGATGTGGGATACTCTTATAGTGTACATGGAGGGTTCAGAAGAAGTGAGACATGATAGAAAGTCTTTGTTAAATCAAGAATATGAAAGTTTCAGGCAAGGTAGGTCTGATAGCATAACATAATGCTATAAGAAGTTCTATAGGATTGTCAATAAGCTAATGTCTTATGGCAGAGAATTCAGTAATTATGAGTTAAATGATAAGTTCTTGAGGTCCCTAATAAAGGATTGGGACACCAAGATCTGTGTCATAAGGGAAATGGAAAAGTTAGCAGATATCCCTCCTCCAACTTTGTTTGGAAAACTGCTTTCCTATGAGATGCAGTTGATTGTGAGGAAAGAAGAGGAGAAGACTACAAGAAGTGAACATAAAGAAAGGACAGTGGCATTCAAGACAGAAGCCACCAGAAAATACAAAAGTAAGTCTCCATCATCACCTCCTAAAGTGGCTGAGACTGAGTCAGATGATTCAGAAAGCAGAAAGTCTAAAAGCAGTGAAAGTGATGAGGACTTTGCAGCATTCACAAGACACTTTCAGAAATTTCTAAAGAAGAAACAGTGGAGGTCAAAGCCATCCACTTCACAGGGCAAAGATGACTATTATCAGAACAAGAAGTCATCAAAGAAAGACAGAAGAAAGACCAAGTCAAGCAAAGCAACTTTATCAAAAATTGTTTGTTATTGCTGTAACAGACAAGGACATGTTATTGCTGACTGTCCTGAGAAAAGAAAAGAGTCTAATGATAAGAAAAAGACTCAATTCAAGGGCAAGAAGGAAAGGTATTTTGTTGCCAAGAAGGACAAAGGCTTGTCAGACATGTCTTCTTCAGAAACTGAGTCAGAAGCTGAAGCTTACATAGGGCTATTTGCTGAAGAAGAGGAAGAAGAGTTCATCCAGATCATGAATTCTATATATGGGCAAGAGGACATCCAGTGCAAAGGACTGATGACATTAACAAAAGATGACAAAATCCAGGAGCAGCCTGGACCTAGTAAGGTACAAAATTGTTCTTTAAGTTCAATTTCTAGTGCTAGTTCTTATTCAGTTACATCAGTATCAAATGATGCCAGTGGATCTGAATCAGAAGGGGATATTCATCAATTGATTGATGAATATAGAGTTCTGTTGCAAGCATTTAAGAAAAGCAAATCCTTGGCCAAGAGTTAGGCAAAGGAGATTGCAAGTCTCAAAATGGCTGCACCTGATTTTGAGAAAATGATTGATCAAAAACTAAATGAAATAGCCAGACTGAAGCACATAACTGTGATTCAGATGGGGACTATAACATTTAAGAATGATCAAATCAGAAGTCTGGAGATTAGTCTTCAGAAGGAGAGAGACATTGTTGCAAGGTTTTCTAAACCTAAGTCTGTTCTACCTTTGATTGATGAGTTTATACCTCACAAGGGTAAAACTGGATTGGGGTTTACTAACCCTGCTAGGACTGTCAAGTCCAAGTCTAAGGGCAAAGCCCCAGCTCTCAACAAGCCAGCTGTAGATAAAATAGCTAGGGATGTACCTAAGCCAAGGTACAATAGATTTGAGTGCTGGTGTTGTGGCAAAGTAGGCCACTTTGCCATGGACTGTTGGCACAATGCAAGTGCCAAAGTGAGTAGCAAACTGCCTGTTGGAAAATCTGCAGGTAGCTTTGTTAAGAGGCAAACTAACCAGCACCAAGGACCCAAGAAGTCTTTGGGTTCTAAGGTCAACTAATTTGTTTTGCAGGTAAGTCCAAGTGGCCATGCCCCTATATGGTACTTGGACAGTGGATGTTCCAGGCATATGACTGGAACTAGGGGATTGCTAAAGGACTACACACCTATCAAGGATGGTCCAAAAGTCACCTTTGGTGGTTCTGAAAAAGGAATTATCAAGGGTTTTGGTAACATTTATAGCTCCCATATAACAATTACTCAAGTGGCTTATGTTAAAGGTTTGAAACATAACCTTATTAGTATAAGTCAACTGAGTGATTTAGGATATGACATCTCATTTGTTAAAGATGGTTGTCATATCAGGAGGTCAAATGATCAAGAGATCATTTTGACAGGTTATAGAAAAAGAAATGTCTATTGTCTAGACATTATGAGTGAGAACAATGCTTCTCCAGTGTGTCTTGTAGCTGATGAGAAAGTCTCTCATTGTGTCAAATGGCACAAGAGGCTAGCCCATCTTAACTACAAGATAATTGGCCAACTCTATAGCAAAGAGTTAGTGAGGAATGGTCCTCAAATTAAGTGTATTAAAGATGGAATATGCTCAGCTTGTCAAAAGGGTAAGCAGACTAGATCCACCTTTAGTAGCATTGAAAACAAAGATGCTGTGAGGTGTTTATACCTCTTGCATATGGATCTCTTTGGTCCTATGCCAGTTCACAGCGTAGGTAGGAAGGTCTATACCTTTGTAGTTGTAGATGACTACTCAAGATTTTCCTGGGTGTTCTTCCTTAGACAGAAATCTGAAACACCTAGTATCTTCTATAGCTTTGTCAAACAAATTCAGAATGAACTAGACAGTACAGTGGTCAAGATAAGAAGTGACCATGGTACTGAATTTCAGTCTGATAGTATGGCAAAACTATGTGAAAAATTTGGGATATTTCAGGAATTTTCTTCACCAAGGACACCTCAGCAAAATGGCATTGCTGAGAGGAAAAATAGAACCTTGATTGAGGCTGGTAGAACCCTATTAAGTGACATATCTCTACCAGAATATTTCTGAGCTGAGGCAGTTAATACTGCATGCCATGCAATTAATAGGGCTACCATTACTAAAAGCCACAACAAGACCCCCTATGAGATTGTGAAAGGCAGAAAACCAAACCTATCCTATTTCAGGATCTTTGGTTGTAAGTGCTTTATACTTAACAATGGAAAGTCTTACTTAACTAAGTTTGTTGCCAAATCCCAAGAGGGGATCTTTGTTGGGTACAGTAACAATAGTAAGGCTTATAGAGTCTACAACTTGTCTACTCAAGTTGTAGAAGAGTCTGTACATGTAGTATTTGATGAAACTAGACTTATTAACAATGAGTTGTCTAGTAGTATTTGCAGCTCCACAGGTGTGACTGAGAAAATGGATAAGCTCACTATAGAAGAAGGACCTACTGCAAGACAGCAAGTAGAAGATAGTGGCTGCTGTATAGGGGGAGTACTATATGTACCTAATGAAGAGGAAGTCCAAGGAGTGCAGCAAGTTGAAGAAACTGAAGAAGTTCAACCTGAAGCCAGGATGCCTCCAGCTATTAGGCATCTAAGAGATCATCCAATAGATCAAATCATTGGTGATCTAAGACAAGGGGTACAAACAAGGAGCAAAAATCAGAGTGCAGCACTCTACTCCAGTTTTCTATCCCAAGTAGAGCCAAAGAAGTTTGAAGAAGCCATCCTAGACCCTCATTGGATTGAGGCAATGCAAGAAGAGTTGAATCAGTTCAAGAGGTGCAAAGTCTGGGAACTTGTTCCTAAACCAAAAGACCACAACATAATTAGAACCAAGTGGATCTTTAGGAACAAGATAGATGAACATGGAGTAATTGTCAAGAACAAAGCAAGATTGGTTGCTAAAGGATATAGGCAGGAAGAAGATATTGACTTTGATCAAACCTTTGCTCCAGTAGCCAGACTGGAAGCCATAAGGATGTTCCTGGCCTATGCAACCTATCAAGGATTTAAAGTTTACCAAATGGATGTTAAGTCAGCCTTTTTGAATGGTAATCTAAAGGAAGAGGTCTATGTGGAACAGCCATCAGGTTTTGTTGATTCAACTCAACCTAATTATGTCTATAGACTTAGGAAAGCTTTGTATGTGTTAAAACAAGCCCCTAGGGCTTGGTATGAAACCCTGTCTAGTTTCTTCATTGAGAATAAATTCACAAGGGGGAAAATAGACAAGACTCTATTCCTTAGGGAATCTAGAGGCAAGATAATACTAGTCCAAATATATGTAGATGACATCATATTTGGGTCTACTGAAAGTAGTCTTTGCAAAAAGTTTGCAAAACTTATGCAAGGGCAATTTGAGATGAGCAGTATGTGGGGAACTTAAGTTCTTCTTGGGTCTCCAAGTTAGACAGACTGAGAATGGTTTATCTATATGCCAGTCTAAGTTCACCCTAGAACTGATAAGGAAGTATGGTATGGATTCATCCAGTACCATGAAGACTCCTATGAGATCAAGTATGTCTCTTAGCAAAGATGATGCAAGGAAACCTGTAGATGAGACTTTGTATAGAGGGATAGTTGGCTCCCTACTCTATTTGACTACAAGTAGACCAGATATCATGTATGCTACATGTGTCTGTGCTAGGTACCAAGCATGCCCTAAAGAGTCTCATTTGACAGCAGTCAAAAGGATACTGAGATATCTAAAGGGCACTCCTTATCTAGGCCTTTGGTACCCTAGGAATGGAGACTTTGATCTAACAGGTTATTCAGATGCAGATTTTGCAGGCTGCAAGGAAGATAGAAAAAGTACAACTGGAACCTGTCAATTTCTAGGTGGAAGACTGATCTCATGGAGTAGCAAAAAGCAAACAAGTGTGGCTATCTCCACAGTAGAATCAGAATATGTGGCTGCAGGAAGTTGCTGTGCTCAACTTCTTTGGATACAACATCAGCTAGTAGACTATGGAATTCAGGTAAGTAGAACACCACTATTTTGTGATTCTACTAGTGCGATATCTATTGCAAACAATCCTATTTCCCATAGTAGAACTAAACATATTGAAATAAAATATCATTTTCTAAGGGAGCATGTTGAAAAAGAAGATATTTCACTAGAATATGTAAATACAGATAATCAACTAGCTGACATGTATACTAAGCCTTTAGAAGAAAACAAATTCAATAGGTTTAAAATTGAATTAGGTATGATAAACTTAGAATAAGTTTATAGAAATGGCTAAGTCAAATAGTGTCGACACACAGAGTTGTCTGTGTCAAGACAGAAAAGTGGTGTCGACACTTCAGAGAAAAGGTGTCGACACATCTAGGAAGTTGGTGTCGACACTTCAGAATATTAGTGTCGACACATGATAAATAGGTGTCGACACATCCAAGGTGGTGTCGACACTTAGACTTTATGCAGTATTAGTGAAGTAATATCTCGACTAAGTGTCGAGCTAAGCGATGTCGGCACATAAACAAGTGTCGACACATATATTCTGTCGACTATACTTGTGTCGACACATTGTTGTCGAGACATTATAAGTCTGTGTCGACACTTTTCAACAGTGTCGACACAATTTGAGTTTGCTGACGCGCCCTTTCATCTTCAATCCTTGAAAGGTATAAATAGGATTTCGCAATTGTCTGTCGACACGCTCACTAAAGTTTCGAGACCAAACTTGTGTGTCGACACCTTTCTTCTCTTAATTCAAATTCTTCAAACCCTAATGGCGCCCAAGCTCGAGGAGAACGTGAATGAAGGCTATGAACTGGTGCAGCATGCGTTTGACGATGCAGAACAAGAGATCAAGGATGTGGTAACCATAATTGCAGACTCAGGGTTAGATTTTCTTGTTTCAGAGCCAACCAAAATATGGAAGAAAGAAGTATTAGAATTTCTGAATGGAGCAACCCTAGACGACTCTGGATTCAATATAAAGTCAAAGGTACATGGAGAAAAGGTGAAGGTCTCACCAAAGAGTTTAAGAAAGGTTCTAAACCTACCAAGGATAAAGGAAGAAGATGAAGTTACTGCTTCTAAGACCAGAGAAGCTTTAACATGGTGTGGACTGGATTCCAAGCTGAAAATTGGATCAGTATTCAATAGAAAGGGGATGAACTGCCAAGGCAAATTTCTCTCAGAAATTGTTGGCAAGGTGATCTTGAGTAAGCCTGGAGGGCATGACAGGGTATCAGCCCATATGTTCAGTCTCATGACAAGGATTATCTTCACATTGAAAACTGATTGGTCTGTAGTAGTCTTTGATAAGATTAAAGAGAGCATGAAGAAACCCAATTTGGGTAGGATACTAAGTCTGTACTTAGCTGGTAGTATACCAGAAGTAATGAGCCAAGCTGCTGGATCAAAAATCAATCACATGAGGAAGATGGACATGAGACTCTTCTCAAGATGGGATAGGGTCTTGACCAAGGAAGTGTCAACACCTGAAAAGGTAACACCTCAAAAGAAGAAGAAGAAGATAGCCCCTGTGGCTCAAGATTCATCTAGCAGCTCTGAGGAGCAAGTTGTCTTTACACCAGATGATGAACAAGAACCTAGAGATGCTGGGAAGTCTCCAGCTCAACAAGAGGTTGCAAAGAGGCAGGGGGAGTTACCTCAAGCTAGCCCCATACACCAGGATTCTATCCAGGGAGAGCCCCTACTAGTGGAAGAGCTAACTCCACTAGAGAGTGAACAAGCAACCCACACTATTCTTGAGGTAATCACTGAGATTAATGCATTAGATTTTCCTATAGAGGATACTGTTTTGTCAGATTCATTAAATCATGTTAATCAGCAACCTCAGATTGATAGTCAACCCCCAGATGTTGTCATGGAGGACACATCTGTTGCAGCTCAAGTTGTATCTGATCAAGTTGTTGATGAGACAAGAGATTCTCCAACACAACCTCAACAAGAATTTACAATGGAAGATCTCTTCCTTAATCTGGACCAAACAGACTTTGAAAAGGAAAGTGCTACTGCTGAGGGGGAGAATGCTCAAGTTGAGGGGGAGCAAGTGGAAATTCTAGAAGAAACAGCAAGGAAAGAGCCTGAGAAGCCAAAGGAAGTTGAGGAGCTCCCTAGGGAGAGGGTAGACATAGCAAGAACCTCAGCTTCTGAAGATGAGGAGGCTACAAGAGCAAAGAAAAGGAAATTTCAAGTCTTCAAGAGGAGGAGCCAAACTTATAAGAAAGCTCTGCAAACTATAGCACCACAGCCTGCACTACAGCCAGCACCAACTGTAGATTACAGTACTTTGATGGTTGCTATGCAAATTAAGCTTGATGAGCACAGGAAAGCCATAGAAACATATATGGATGAGGGGCATAAGTCTTTACAGTTTGATCTGGCCCAAGACATTAAGTCTATTAGATTTGAGATGAATCTAAATAAGAAGGAAATGACTGACTGCTTCCACAAGGGAGGGAATGCAGTGGTATACTTGGCTACACATCAAGAGAAAATCAAAGCTCAAGTGGATGACATTGTACTGAAGCAAGGATATATTCTGGAAAATCAAATAAGAATGAATGATAATTTGACTGCTTCCCACAATGCCATAGTAACAGAGATGAAGAATATAGCTGCAGGACAGACTACTTCTGCTGCTACTGCTAAAGCAGAGTTTGATAAAGCTTTACAAGAAAGCATAACTGCTGTTATATCTGCTATTGAAAACTCTCAGAAGCTGATCACTGAAAAACTCCAAAGGTTAAAACCTTTTTACAAGGATGGAGTCAATTATCTCAATGCCCAAATCAGATTTCAGAAAGATGATCTCAGAGATCACATAGAAAGAGAAGTCATAAAGGGGGAGAGGGTGTTAGTCAAAGCCGGCTCTGATCATGCAAAATGGATTTCCAATTCCATCAGAGCCACTCTTGGTTATCCTCCTTTATGTGATGATGATAATGTTGCTGAGTCTGGGATTAATCCTGCCTATCTTGGAGGTGAGCAAGCTGAAGTAGCTCAGGTGATTTATCCTCCACCAGACTTTGATATGGTACAAGCTGATATACAGTCCATGTATAGCCCACCTGAGGGACAGCAAAATGTTATCATAGAGAAGGTGGTTCAGCAAGTATCTAAGGCTTTACAGGAAGCCATACTGAAGGAACAAGCTGAACAAGAAGCTAGATTGTATAAGAAGAGGTTCAGAGAGCAAGCTGAACAAAGGCCTGATTTTGAACATTGGAGCCCCACTTCAAGAAATATTATTTTGACTGTTTGGAAGGCTGCCAAAGATAATATTCAAGACAGAAACAAGTGGTATTCTGAACTAGAATGGAGAAAGCATGAAAACAGGCAAGAAGCCATTGTGCAATACAGAAGAAAGGCAAAGATGGGAAAGCTACCTCCTACTGCCCAGGAGCCTAGCAAGTACTTTCCCAAGCCTTATCATTACTTTGAGAGGCAGAAGATTAAAGCTGAAGAGCTAAAGAAGAAGGAACTGAAAGGGAAAAAGCCTGCTGATACAGAAGATGCTAAAGCCCCTGTACAAGCCAAGATATAGTCTGGAAAGGGAATAGTGATCAAGGATGCTGAGCAAAAATAGAATAGAATTTTTCTTCAGTTGACAATTGTAATCTTTTGATTTTAAACACTTTGTAAACTTTTGAAAAATGAATGTGACAAAGTTAATAGAATAATGTGTTGTGTGATAATTCTATTTCATAATTATTCTGAGATGATATCTATGTATACATGTTTGTTTAATACATGTTTATGTTTTCCCTGATTGCATAATCCTGTTTTACATCATACTGTAATTTTGTTATGTATGGTGTATATCATTGACTAAGGGTTATGACTTCTCCAAATAGGGGGAGATTGTTGGGTACATTGGTTTAAATGTACCTGATTTGAAGAAGCCTCACCCTACTCAATGATATACATCAAAATGTATTTGATGTATTTTGAGTTGCCTTGTGCAGGTTAAGTATTTGCAGGGAAAGATGAAAAGATTCTAAGTCCATGTGTCGACACCCAGAAGGAAAGTGTCGACACTTAAGAAGACTTGTGTCGACACCCAGGCAAGCAGTGTCGACAGTTGGAGTACTTGTGTCGACACTTGGGATGCAGAGTCGACACCAGACAGAAAGTGTCAACACATGAAGGCTGTGTCGACACTCAATGAAGAAATGTCCAGTGAAGCTGTGTCGACACTTAGCAGTAGTGTCGACACCCAGAGGAACTGTGTCTACATCAGAAAGTGTCGACACTTGGAGGCTGTGTCGACACTCGGCAAAAGTCAGCAGAGTCTAAGTATAAGTGTCAACATAATGAGAAAGTGTCGACACTCAGCAGAAGACTCAACACATGAAGAAAGTGTCGACACAATGATGAATGTGTCGACACACAGCAGAAGACTCAACACATGAAGAAAGTGTCGACACAAGGAGCTGTGTCGACACTCAGCAAAGTTCAACAAAAATTCTAAGTACAAGTGTCGACACAAAGGAGATGTGTCGACACTCAGCCAAAGTCTCAACAGAATAAGAATGTGTCGACACAAGGAGCTGTGTTGACACTCAGCAAGTATCAACACAAAAGGCATGTGTCGACACCAAGAAGATGTGTCGACACTGAACAAGTTCAACACATGAAGATGTGTCGACACAAAGGAGTTGTGTCGACACTTACAAGAATTCAACAAAGTACTGAAGAACAAAGAGTTGTGTCGACACTCAATATCAGTGTCGACACATATTGAAGAAGCTGTGTCGAGATATAAATTCTACAACACAAGGAGTTGTGTCGACACCTTGAAGACTAGTGTCGACACTTAGTATACTTGTGTCGACACTTAGTCTATAAGTGTCGACACTTAAAGACAGATTGTCTCGACACTTTCAGACAGTTACAGTTATTTCAAGAACTGACTGGATGACTTGACAGTTGCCATTCCAGCCGGTCTACTGCACCTGTCAAAGTTGTCAGAAATCAGTTAGGAACCGGATCAGCCGGTCACCATGAAGAAGGCCTATAAATAGGCTTATACTGTCAACAAAAAGAGATGATCAAGTAATTGAAAAAGAGAAGAAGATCTAGCTATTCATTGAAGAATCAAGTGAAGATCTAAGTAGTTGGAGAGAGAGAGCTCCTTCCAAGAAGACAGCCATTGGAACCAGGCTGTGAAGAAGGGTTCAGACCTAGTTCTGAATCTTAAGTTGCAGTGATTGAAGATCAGATGCAGAGAATCAATCCTATTGTGTTCTACATTCAAGAAGCTTTGAAGAAAAGCCAAGTGAGATTGTTCTCAGCAGAGTTCATTCAAGAACTCATCAAGAACCTATCAACTCATCTCTCTATTCTGAGTTGTAGGTATATACACTTTATATTTTATATTTTCTTGTAGGATCCTTAGGGATCTGAGTTGTAAGCCTACAATTATAAAGGCTGAGTGGTAGGGCCTGTGTGCCTGAGTGTAGGAGATCTGTTTCTCTGAGTGTAGGCCTATTGTGGCTGAGTGTAGGCCTTGTGGCTGAGTGTAGGCTTTGTGAAGAAGTTGAGTGTAGGTCTTTGGAGAAGACTGAGTTGTAGGGACTTGGGCCTGAGCTGTAGGAACCTGTTTTGGGGTTCTGAGTGTAAGATCTGAGGATCTGAGATAGTGGAGGAGTTTGGCCGAATCTAGTACACTACTAGATAGGCGAAGGGGGAAAGTGGATGTACCCAAACCTTGGGGAACCACTATAAACCTGTGTGTTCACTGTGTGCATGTGTTATTCTGTGATTGCTGATTGATTGCTGTGAAAAAGTAGTTATAACTCTGTGATATAATCTGAATTCTGCCCGAAAAGTTAAAAAGATTTAACTCACCTATTCACCCCCCTCTAGGTGATTAGGTACAATTTCTTTCATGACTTTACATCCATTTGGTAGACTTTATATCCTTTGAATGCTGCGTGGGCTAAAAATAATCTAATGGCTTCTATCCGAGCTACAGGTGCAAAGGTTTGGTCATAATCCAATCCTTCCTCTTGTCTATAACCTTCGGCCACTAATCTAGCTTTGTTCTTAACTATAACCTCATACTCATCAAGTTTATTTCAATAGATCCACTTAGTGCATATAATACTATGATCACTAGGTCTAGGAACTAGACACCAGACTTTGTATCTCTCAATTTGATTTAACTCTTCCTGTATAGCCATAATCCAGTTGGGATCTGAATTGGCATCTTCAAACCTTTTAGGTTCTACATGTGAGAGAAAACTAGAGTATAGAACCTCATTGTGATGTCTACTTCTAGTTGTCACACCTAATCTAACATTACCTATAATTTGATCTATATGATGATCTCTAAGATGTCAAAAAGCTACAGGAAGGTGTTTATTATTATATAATTCTGCAGGAGGATTAGGGTGATTTCTTCCTCCCCCTAAGCTGATGCAGTATCTTCTATAGGAACTTTTATATTGTCCCTAATGTCTAACTCTATGTTAGGTGAGTTACTTATTCTTATTTTTTCCATTCTATACTTTACACCACATAGACTAGAACTGTTAGAGATATCATTACATAAAACAGATGATTCATCATAAACTACATTAATAGATTCTTCTACAACTTGATGTTTCAAGTTGTGGATCATGTATGCTTTGCTATGAAGACTGTACCCTATAAAGATTCCTTCATAGGATTTCTCTGAGAACTTGGTTAGATAAGTTTTCCCATTGTCCAAGACATAACACTTGCTTCCAAAAAATTTAAAGTAGGACAAATTTGGTTTTCTGCCTTTCATTAGTTCTTAGGGAATCTTATTGTGAAACCTGTTGATCAATGCTCTATTTTGAACATGGCATGCTATGTTTACAGCCTCTGCCTAAAAATATTCTGGGAGAGATGTATCACTCAACATTATTCTAGCTGGCTCAATAAGAGTTCTATTGTTTCTCTCAGCAACCCCATTTTGCTATGGTGTTCTTGGAGAGGAGAACTCCTAAAGGATCCCTAGTTTCTTATAGAAATTTATCATCCTTTTAGATTGAAATTCTGGACCATGGTTACTTCTAAGTTTGACCATAGTACATCCCATCTTATTCTGAATTTGTTTGACAAAATCAGCAAGGATGCCTAGTGTTTCAGACTTTTTCCTTAAGAAGAACACCCAAGCATACTGTGAGTGATCATCCACAATCACATAGGTATAAGACTTCCTTCCCAAACTAAGAACTTGTATCGAACCAAATAAATCCATATGAAGTAAGTACAGACACCTTATAGTGTCTTTGGACTGAATACTCTTAAAAGAGACTTTTGTTTGTTTGCATTTTTGACAAGCAGAACATATGCATTCTTTGGAGCATTTTAGTTGTGGGCTATTTCTAACTAAGTCCAAAGAAAATAGTTTACTCATAACTTTGTAGTAGTTTAAGTGAGCCAGCCTCTTATGCCACTGGACACACAAAGTGTCTTTCTCACTAGCTACAAGACATACTGGTGATTGTTCATTTATACTAAGGAAATTTAGAAAATAAATGTTCCCACTCCTAGTGCCTGACAAGATGATCTCTTGATCACTTAAATTCCTTATCAGACACTTGTCATTGTGGAAGACAATTTCATAA
Organism: Platanthera guangdongensis; assembly: GCA_039583875.1. Lineage (NCBI taxonomy): Eukaryota > Viridiplantae > Streptophyta > Magnoliopsida > Asparagales > Orchidaceae > Platanthera > Platanthera guangdongensis. The sequence continues at coordinate 17,562,073 of CM077149.1, forward strand.
CCTATATCATAAAGATAACTTATGCTTATCATATTGAGGTTCAATCCTTCCACATAAGAAACTTTAGTGATGGTAACGAGGCCATTAGAAATGTTACCATATCCCTTTGTGAGTCCTTTCTCTAACCTCCAAAGATGACTTTTGGTTCATTCTTAACTGGAATGTAGTCACTTAGTAAACTCCTTGATCTAGTCATATGCCTGGAACATCCACTATCCAAGTACCATATTGGCCTATTAGTGGTACTTGGAACCACCTACAAACACATTCCACCTTAGGCACCCAATAAGCTTTGGGGCCTTGGTTCCTGTTAGGCTTTGCTGTGTGAAACACAACAGACTTTCTAAATTGAGGTGGTTGAAATCTATATGAAGGACCTGTTGGATTATACCAACAATCTAAGACAAAATGTCCAACCTTTCCACAACACCAACACTCAAATCGGTTGTATCTTCTCTTTGGTTACACATTTGAAGTTGTTTTCTTGTGCAACACAGAATTCTCATCCAATTTCCAAGATAGAGGTTCATAATTCACACTCTTACCTTTCAAATTTGAGTGAGCTACACTGGGATCAGCCCAAAGAATTCCTTGACTTCTTGGATTGATCACTTTCTATGGTGGTTCTTGGCCTATATTGCCTTTTATCATCTGATACTTCCAGCAAGGCTCTTTATTGACCTTGCTGGTAGAGCACTCAGACATCATGTGTCTAGGAACATATGATCTCAAGCATCTGTTAGAAGGCAGATACTTGACAGGTTTCCTATCTGGACCACTTGGAATTTTATCTTTAGACACCAACTTCTTTTTAGATTTTTTATTCTTACCAAACCCTGCACGACTTCTAAATGGTGCAGAGAAGGTATCTATGATCGATACCACTGACTTAGGCTTTGAGAACTGAGTCAGGAGCTATCTTTCCTGAGTAAGTTTTGCTTCCAGGTTTTTGACAGTCTTGACATGTTCAATTATCACTTCTGTCTGGCTATCTATCTTGTTGGTTAATTCAATTAGTTTTAGTTTTTGTAAATCCAACTTTGTGTTGGCACTTATCAACTGAGAAGATACTCCTCTTAAGGAGTCTAACTCTTTTGTCCGATCCTTAGCAAGTTGTTTGCTTACAATTAGGGCCTTTAGTACCTTCCCATACCTGTTGATAAGGGAGTTGAAATCTACTTCAATGTCTAAATCATGTTCTTTATTATGTGAACATGATTCATTTTCTGATGCAGAAAATGAATCTGAGGAAAAACTATTAGAGATTGATTTTACCTTAACAGGATCTGAACAATCCTGATCTTCTTCTCCTGGTTGAGTTTCGTCAATGGCCATCGGGCACATAAGAGCCTCCTCCTCTTCTAATTCAGATGAATCAGACTCACTATCAGACAGTGTTAACTGTCTTTTAGCCAATAGGCTTTTGTCAGACTTCTTATGTTGTCCATCCTTCAGGTTCTCAGACTTTTTCTCCTTCCTTTTTGCTGGGCAATCCGCTATGACATGACATTTTTTGTTGCAATAAGAGCACACTATATTAGTTTTAATATATTTATTCTGAGAAGAGCCATACTTGTCCCCTCAATTCTTCTTCCTGGGTTTCTCTGGATGATTGATTTCTTTGTTAGAAGACTCTCCTGTTGAACCCTTACATCTTCCTTGTTTTCTTCTCCTTAACATCTTCTTGAATTGTCTAGAGAAGAATGACAGTTCCTCTTTAGTTATTTCTCCTTCAGTTGAGGAAGATTCTGAGCACTCAGAGGCAATTTCCAATTTTTCTGTAAGTATAGATTTCTCTCTAATTTTTCTGGATGACTCAGCCTTTAGAGCCAAGGTCTTTTCTCTATTGAGTGCCCTGACTGATTCTTCTTCAGACTTTCTCAGATTAAGCTGTAACTCATGTGGCAACAACTTTCCAAATAGGGCTTGAGGGTCTATGTTGGCTAAGTTTCCCATTTTTCTTATGGCACAGATCTTGATGTCCCTTTCCTTGTTCAGGGACCTCAAGAACTTGTCATTTAGTTCATAATTAGTGAAACTTCTGACATAAGTTCTCGGGTTATTTACTATTCTGAAGAATTTTTCAAAACACTCAGACACTAAATCCTTTTTATCTTGTTTGAAGGCTTCATACTGTTGATTTAGCAGAGATTTTCTATCATCTATGACTTCTTCAATACCTTCCATGTAAACTAACAAGGACTCCCACATTTCTTTGGCTGTTCTGCAATGAATCAGATTTTGAAAGGTTGAATCATCAATTGCACTAACTATAATATTCTGAGCTCTTTTTTCTATAAAGGCCAGTATGATTTCATCCTTATCCATTTCCATGTAAGTCTTGGGTGTCTTGATGTTTGCATTAAGAACTGACACTTTCATGAGTATGAATGGTCCTTCAACCACAGTACTGTAAATTCTTGTATCTGCTGCCTCCATGAATAATCTGACTCTTTCTTTCCAAATTCCAAAGTTTTCTTTAGAGCAGACAGGAAGCTTAATGAAATTATTTTCCCTCTGGGCCATGATATTTCTTTCTTTGCAATCCTCGGATTCTCACTTGGCTGTTCTGCCTTTTTCAGTGAACCTGGCTCTGATACCAATTATAAATGTTTACTTTAGGATTGAAAGTGACATAGAGGGGGGTGAATATGTCCAATTTAAATATGGTCCCCCTTTTCTTTAATCAGAGTACTATTCTAATTGAAATGATTAACTAAAATCTGATAATCAACAGAAACTAAATAACAATCAACTGAATTAACACAGCATAGCACATCAGCAAACACATCACAATGCACATGGTTTTATAGTGGTTCCCCAATTTATGGGTACATCCACTTCCCCCTTCGCCTATCTAGCAATGAACTAGATTCGACCAAACTCCTCCTCTTTCCTTTACTCAGATCAATAGATCTTAAAGCTTAGAGCCCACCCGACTACTACAACTCAGACTTCACAAGTCTTACCACTCAGATCAATAAGATCCTACACCTCAAGTTCTTCCCAAGAACTCTACCTCAGAATGAATCCTCACTCCTAATTCTCAGGCAACAAATGCCCTACAACTTAGAGAATTTTCAACTTCTCCTACCTCAAGCAATCTCAGCCCTACCTCAGCCTTTATAACACAGGCTTACAACAATCTCCTCCACTCAGATCTACAGACAGATCTTACAAAATGAAATTAATAGAGAAATGAAATCATAATAACCCACCCAGTATAAAATCTAAATAACTGCTTCTTGATCTGATCTTGATGATTATGCTTCCTTTGATTCTGACAAGATAGATCTGATCAAACCCTCCTTAGCTTTTCAAAGCTTCTTGAAGTAGAAATTAGGGTTGATCTAGGCTGGAGAGATATTGTAGATGATTCTTGATCAGACCTCTCTCCACCTCCTTAATTGTAGTTGAAGCTTTAAGCTTGTGCTGCTTCTTCTATTTTTTTATCTCTCTCTCTGTGTGTGTGTTCTTATTCTTCTGAAGACTGCATCCCTTTAAGTAAGCTCTGATAGGAGTAACCAGCTGATCCGGTTAATAACTGACTGTTCTAACAACTGTCAGTACCACAGTCTTGATATCTGTACTTAGGAAATAAGTTTGCTGAAGTGTTGAGACTTGGCTGTGAAATGTGTTGACATAAGTCCTGGGTGTCGACATTGTACTGTAGTGGTGTCGACACACTTTGAATGTGTTGACAAAGCTCTTCAACTTGTCTCGAGACAACTTCTGTGGAATGTGTCGGCACAAGTCCTCTATGTCGACATAGTTTTCTTCAATCTTATTACACCTTCATTATAGTGTGTCGACACTAGTCCTGAGTGTCGACACAGTTATCTTTAGTATCGACACAGCTTGAATAGAGTGTGTCGACACTAGTCCTGAGTATCAATACAGTTGTCTTCAGTCTTGTATAATGTGTATAGAGTGTGTCGACACTAGTCCTGAGTGTTGACACAGTTGCCTTCAGTCTCGACACAGTGTGTCGACATAGTTGTCCTTAGTGTCGACACAGCTTTTCTTTGTCTCGACACAACTTGTTCAATATATGTCGACACTAGTCCTAAGTGACGACACATTATACTTAGCTGTATTACCCTACACAAATAAACTTAACAGCCATCAAATACAATAATGTGTATATCATTGAGCTGAGAAGACTTATTCAAATCAAGTACATTGAGACCAACGTACTCACCACTTAAGACTGTTAGAGAGTCAATCATGTTGGCTTGTTCCTTGACAAGCTTTTTACTCTTTACAAGAGCCTTTTGCAGTTTTCCAAATTTAACTGTCAACTGTTGTAGTTCAGTCTCAGAGTTGGACTTATGTGACTCAAACTTTGAGTTACATGAGTCTGACTCATCCCCAGTCTCATAAATAGAGGTTTTAGAACAACTAGAATTATCATAAATTACCTAAGTATCCTGACAGTCAAGAATTTCTGTTTCTGGATCATCCGACAATACCATCAAGTTAATCTCCATATCATCTTTAGAGTCACCATGGAGTGATGAAGTTGTGGAGTTATTGCCATTGTATATGGCCTCTCTTATGAATTCCTCTTCATAGGAGAACAGTCCAATGTGTGCATGTTCCTCTTTTGATTAAGTTGAATTAGTATCACTATCAGATAAGGTCTTTGGCTTATTTGCCATCAGACCCATTTCTGATTTCTTGTCTTTATAGAACTTCTTTTTCTTTGACTTTTTGTTCTCCTTTCTTTTTACTGGACAGTCAGCAGTGACATGTCCAGGCCTGTTACAGCAATAGCAAATAATGTCAGTCTTAATTTGTTTATTCTGGTGTGAATCATACCTGATCACAGAGTTATCTTTGTGTTTATCTTTGCTTTTGCTGGAACTTGGTCCAGCTAATTTTTTCTTATTCCATTGCTTCCTTCTTCTCATCATCTTTTTGAAGTGCCAGGTGAACATTGCTAATTCTCCATCTGATAATTCTTCTGATGAAGAACTTGTCCCAGTGCTAATTGTATCTTCATCCCTTCTTGGTGATGATGAAATTTCTTTTCTAGTCTTCTTTGATGTGTATGCTTTGAAAGCCATAGATCTAGTCTGATTTGAACTTCTGGAAGATTCATCTTCAGCTTTTCTAGAATTTAACTGAAGCTTATATGACAACAGCTTCCCATACAAATCTTGGGGTAACATGTTCTTAAGATTCCCCATTTATCTTATAGCACAAATCTTTATGTCCAATTCTTTTTTTAGGGATCTCAAAAACTTGTCATTAAGGTCAGATTTGAAAATTTTCTGCCATAATTCTTTAAATCATTGACTATTCTAAAGAACTTTTCAAAACATAATTTTATAGAATCAGTCTTCCGTGGCTTGAATGCCTCATACTGCTGGTTGAACAGAAACTTTCTGTCATCCCAGACTTCTTCTGTGCCTTCCATATAGACTATGAGAGTGTCCCACATCTCCTTAGATGTTTTACAGTGGACTAAGTTCTGAAAGGTTGAATTATTTATTGCATTGACAATTATGTTTTGTGCTCTTTTATCCATGGTGGAAAGAATCACATCATCCTTTGTCATCTCAGACAGTTTATTTGGGGTTTGTACATTTGCATCTAAGACAGATACTTTCATGGGAATATATGGTCCTTCTTGTACTGTGACAAAGATTCTTGGATCTGATGGCTCCATAAACAATCTCACCCTTTGCTTCCAAATAACAAAGTTATCCTTTGTACAAATTGGAAGCTTCATATTACTGAGTTCTCTGTGAGATTCAGAAGCCATTAGATATGATATATTTCAACCACACTTAGGATCTTTTTCTGACTGTTAGGTCTTTCTTTGAGTAACCTCCCTTTGATACCACTTGAAAGATAAATCTATGGGTAGTTAACCACCTAGAGGGGGGTGAATAGGTGTCTTTAAAAATTATTTGCCACTAATCGCAAATACTTGTACTAATATTTTAGCTGATACTTGAAAATAAATAATCACAGGCATACAACACAATCAATCCACAGAATACACAAAAATTTTATAGTGGTTTCCCTATTTATGGTACATCCACTTTCCCCCTTCTTCCTTACTAGCAATGTGGTAGATAAGGTTATATCTCCTCATCTTCAACTCATATCAAAAGATCTTTCAGGCCAAGTTTCTATTAAGAAACCTACACTCAGACCAATAGGTCCTACCTAAGAGATCTACCCAATCTCCTACCTCAGGTTTCTCAAGAACCCTACCTCAACCTTTATAAACAGGCTTACACCTCAGTGATCCCACACAAATCACCTACCTCAGGTCCCTTAAGAACCCTACCCTAGCCTTTATAAATTAGGCTTACAACTCAGAGACTAAATCTCCTACCCACTCAGATCTCAAGGAGACCTTACAAACTTAAGTGGTAAATAATAAAAATAATCTCAGAAAACAACACTTCGGTAATCTGACTTATCTGAGAATTCATATTCTTCAATTCATCAGCACAGGATAGATTCTTGAAAAGAAAACTTACTGAAATGATACTACTATGATCTGCAATGTTCTTGAAGTTGATCGGCTTGATTTCCTTGAAGAACAGATCCACCTTAATCATTTGATCAACTTGATGAAAGGATCTGAAGATTTTCTTGAAGACCTTCATCTTCCTTCTTCTTCTTGGAGTTGTCGTCCTCCCCTGACTTGGAAGAAATTAGAATGAGAGAATAGATTTATCGAATTTCTAATTGTTGATTGTTCTCTAGACAACTCCTCTTTTTATAGCCTTCATGGGTTGTTGGCTTCTGATTAATGACATCATCATTATGACAACATACTCTAAGTCTTCCTTCAAACAGTTTCTGATGAGATATCACGTTACTATAGCTGATGTGACATTTTTGACTTGTCTTGACACTTCTGTGTTGACTCTGCACATCTTCAGAAACATAAGTGTTGATATGTCCAAAGTGTCTCGACACTATATTACTTAAGTATTCTTAGAAGGTGTTGAGACATCTTAGCAGTCTCGACACAATTTTACTTAGAAGAATTTTTAGTGTGAACTTGAAAGTGTCAAAACAGTTGACTTGTCTCGACACAACTGTCGATTGTGTCAACATCTTTAAATCTGCACTGTGTCGAGACAGTTGAATTATCTCGACACAACAGACTGTTGGGTGTCAACACTTTTATACTTGCTTTAATTTTTCACTATGTCAAGATAGTTGAATTGTCTCAACACAACTGTCTGCTGGGTGTTGACACTTTAAGTCTATACTTCTGTCTTTATTGTGTCGAGACAGTTATATTATCTCGACACTACTGCTTGTCTCGACACACCTTTTTTGATCTTCAAAGTGTTGAGATAACTGACTTGTTTCGACACTGTTGACTTGGTCTTTGAAGTGTCGAGATAACTGACTTGTCTCGACACTACTGACTTGATCTTCAAAGTGTCGAGATAACTGACTTGTCTCAACACAGCTGTCTTAATCTTCAAAGTGTCGAAATAACTGACTTTTCTCGACACAGCTGTCTTGAACTTCAAAGTGTTGAGATAACTGACTTGTCTCGACACAGCAGACTTGAACTTCAATGTGTCGAGATAACAGACATGTCTCGATACAGCTTCCGCACAGGTGTCGGCATAGTTGAAGTGTGTCGACATAGTTGAAGTGTGTCGACATTTTTGTACTTAGCCATTTCTCTACAATGCAATTTGCTAGTTGTTTGTTGTGCTGACTTCACTCAGCACTTTCAGCTATATTGCGTTGAATGAACTTGCTTCACATGATGCTTTTGGACTTAGGGTAATTTTTTGTCTTTCCATTCAGCTTATTTGAGTCCACTTGTCAATATAACTTGGACCACATGTCCAATCAATATGACCTAAGCAACCTGCAAACATGAACTGAAACATATATCAAATATATACTTGTGTATATCATTGAGTTGAAAGGGCTTCTTCAAATCAAGTACATTGTGTCCAATGTACCCAACAATTACCTTTAAGGTAATACGAGAGATTGGTTCCATCAGTTGCCTGTCGGCTCCATCTACTACTTCGACGACCTATGTCGGGGTCTAATGGCAAGGTTCGTGATATCCAAGAAGAGGAAGAAGGAGGCAACTGCTCTCTTCAAGATCATGTAGGGGCAGCACGAGAGTCTTGGACACTACATCGATCGTTTCCAAGAAGAGATCTTGGAGGTCGGGTAAGTGGATAGCTTCACTCTGATGCGGGCCTTGAAGTTCGGCCTGAAGCAAGGTCTCTTCAGCCTGGAGATCGGGTCCAAGCCCCCAAGGTCTTTTGAAGAGATGGTTCAGAGGGCGAATACATTCGTCTACAGAGAAGAGAAGAATCCAGACTTCTTGGCGAGGCTGGATGGAGAAGAGCCTGGGAGAAGGGAGAAAGGAGGACCTTTGGAGGTGAGGGCTGAAAGACTGCTAGAGAGGCTAGTGGAGAGGAGAAGGGAATATCTGAGGAGGGGAGAAAAGACCAGGAGTGCAGAAGAGCGGAGGAGGCAGGAGAGGCCTCGAAGGCAGGAGGAGAGGAGGCCCGTGACGGCTCCGGAGAGGAGGGATGAAGCACGGAAATTCCATTATCCTGTGAATCCGCTCCCGTGGAGGCCACCTGTTAGGCCTCAGTTCCAGTAGAAGGAGAGGAGGAATGGCCATCAGCAGGGTAGAGGCCAAGGAGGAGCTAGAGGAGAGGCGATGGCCATGGCCTGACATGGAAATAAGCGTCACAAGAAGGAGGCTTGACTGGCAAGGTGCTAGGAGACCGAGATTCCCCTCTACAATGACCTACATCGAGTAGAGGGGCATGGGATGATGGCCTGCCCAGATTTTTGGGAGGCAAGAAGGTGGCTGGAAGCCGGAGCAGCGGAGAGGAAGTAGCTTAAACAGGATACACCAGTAGGACTAGTAGCATGTCAAGCTCCAGGGAGTAGGAGGAACGAGGACCGGGTCGACCTGAGAGGTTGCATAGAAGTGGTCCCTGGCCCAGTAGTTGGGCATTTTGGAGTGATCAATGAAGGGGGTGGACTTGGAGCATCCTGCAAGGGAGCCTCCATCAGATCAATCGGAAGAGCGTCACCTCGACCTCTCAGAATCTGCCATCATTGGATGAGATCACTTTCTTTGAAGAATACATGTTGGGGAATGAGAATCCCTTTCATGATGCCCTAGTCATCCAGGCCGCCATCAAAGACTTCATCATCGACCGAATCCTTACGGACAACGGTAGTTCGGTGAATGTTATTTTTAAGAGGACCTTTGTCAGGCTACAGGTGGAAGCATCTAGGATCTAAGCTGCAGATGGACCCTTCTTTGGATTCTCGGAAGGAAGAAAGAGGTGGAGGGAGGAGTGGACATTCTGGTCACCCTTGGTGGTACTTCTATCTGATGCTGATTCGTCATCATCGACATCCAAAGTTGTTATAGCGCCATCTTTGGGCGACCCCTCATCAACTAATTCAAGGCAGTTCCATCGTCATATCATCAGTTCCTGAAGTACTGTCGGGGAGATGTACAAGTGCGGATCAGGGGAGATCTGAAAGCAGCCAAAGAGTGCTACCTGAATGTCGCCAGTACCATCAGTTGGATGGAGGACATAGAGAGGCTGGAGAAGGTGTTGGAGAAGGATGAAGGACTAAGTGCTGGAAGAGCTGGAGGTGATCTCTCGGAGAGGAGAGTCAAGGCTATTGAAGATCAGAGGATCTCTAACACTGGAGGGGAAGTTGGAAATGGTCGCATGTCTACAGGAGAATGTAGACATGTTCGCTTGTAGTGCTGCAGAGATGCTACGGATTAATGCTTATGTTCCCTGCCATCACCTCAACCTGGATCCCAAAATTGCCCCCGTCCATCAAAAGTAGAGGAAGAGCGCCGTCGTGCTAGCCGAGCTAATTCGAGAGGAGGTGGAGAAGCTACTGGAGGCAAGTTTTATTTCAGAGATCCAGTATGCTGGCTGGGTCTCCAATGTTGTAATGGTGAAGAAGTCCGGAGGGGGCTAAAGATTATGTATTGACTTTTTAATGTTAAATAAAGCTTGCTCAAATGCCTTGCCTCAAATAGACGTGTTGGTTGATTCAGCCGTCGGGTTTCCTGTGATTAGTTTCCATGATGCTTTTTCAGGATATCACCAGATCCAAATTCATCCCCCTGACTGCCGCGGAGTCTCTTTCATTACTAGCAATGGATGCTATAACTATAAGATGATGCCCTTTGGGCTCAAGAACGCGGGCGCGACCTACCAGATGATGATGGATCAAGTCTTCAAGGAATATAAGGGGCGAAATCTCAAAGTGTGTATGGATGACCTCCTTGTCAAGAGCAAAGGCATCACGATACACATAAAGGATCTGTTGGAGACCTTCAATACCCTGAGAAGGTATAAGATGCGGCTCAACCCGGATAAGTGCATCTTCGGAGCTGGAAGGGGGAAGTTCTTAGGTAACCTCCTTACTCTGAGGGGGGCGGAGCCTAACCCTGACAAAGTCAAGGCCATTCTGGATATGGCTTCCCCGAAGAATCCAAAAGAAGTTCATAGGCTAAATGGAAGGCTAACAAGCCTTAGCCGCTTTCTCTTTAAGGAGGGAGAGAAGTGCTCTCCTTTTTTCAAAGCTCTCTGAGGCAGCCAGAAGTTTGAGTGGATCGTGGAGTATGAGGAGGCTTTTGGAAAGCTCAAGCAACGACTAACTCAAGCTCCTTTACTCCAAGGCCCACAAGGAAGCAAAGACCTCCTCCTCTATCTAGGACTGGGAGTGGAAGTGGTCAGCTTGGTGTTGGTCATGGAGGAAGGAAGGAAGCAGCTTCCCACCTACTATGTGAGTAGAGTGTTGTGACAGGTAGAAGCGAGATATCCTATCCTGAAGAAGTTGGTTTTTGCCTTGGTAGTTTCGGTTCGTAGGCTCTGCTCGTATTTTCAGGATTATTCCATCAAGGTCTTCTCTACTCATCCACTGCGTAGTATCTTGGATAGAGTGGAGCATTCAAGCATGTTGGTGAAGTGGGCGGTGAAGCTCGACCAGTTTGACATTTCTTATTTGTCGAGGGTGGCGATCAAGGCCCAGGCAGTGATGGACTTTCTGGTTGACTTCTCAGCCGAGGTAGGAGAAGACAAAGGCTCTTCCATCACAATCTCACGTAGGATTTTTGTAGTCGGGGCTTCAAGCAAATATTCTACGGGAGCCGTAGTCATGCTAGTGAGCCTACAGGGGACTAGGATCGAGCAAGCTGTCGAGATCCTCTTTCCTGTCACGAACAATCAAGTGGAGTACGAGGCCATGGTTGCAGGCTTGCATCTCGCCAAGGAGTTAAGGATCTAGGATCTAATAGCCTTCACCGACTAAATGGTGGTCACATCATAGATCAGGGGAGAGTTCGAAGTACGCGACCCCATCCTACAAAAGTACTTGGACAAGGTCAATGGCTTGATCGGGGGATTCCAATCCTTCTTCATCGAGCACGTGCCTCGGTGGGAGGACTCAGAGGCAGATTATCTCGCCAAGTACTTTCCCAGGGCTGTGGGAACAGTGACCGAACTACTTTGACCATCCATCGAGGAAGGGGAGATGATGAAGATCGAGCAAAGGGCTTCTTGGAAGGACACATTCGTTACGTTCATAATGATAGGATGGCTTCCTGCATGTGAGGGGATCAGAGTAAGTTCGAGTACAATGCTGCTTACTACATGCAGCATGAAGTAGAGCTTTACCGCAAGACCATTTCAGGCCCTCTAGCCAGATGCTTGTTAGAAGCTAAAATCCCTCGAGTTCTAGAGGAGATCCATTGAGGAGAGTGTGACAGCCACTCAGGGACTCGTACTTCGGGGCAGAGGATTCTAAGGCATGACTACTTCTGTCCGACCATTAAGAAGGATGTAGAAGCCTTCTCATGAAATTGTCTGAAGTGTAATCTTTTCAAGCCTCTTCAGTTGCTTCCAGCTCAACAACTTCGCTCAATCACCGCTCCATGGCCTTTCACAATCTAGGGAATGGATTTGATTACCCCTTTTCCCCAAGCTAGCAGCCAGAGGAAGTTCGTTCTCATCATGAACGATTACTTCTCCAAGTGGATCGAGGTAAAGGATATTTCCAAGACCACTTCTCAGGTTGTGAAGAACTTCATCTATGGAGAGATTGCCTGCAGGTTCGGGATCCCTATCGTCATCGTCACCGATAATGACCCATAGTTTACCAGCTTGGAGCTGGAGGACTTCTGCAAACAGCTAGGGAAGAACCTTCGATTCGCCTCTGTGCACCATCCTCAAAGCAATGGACAGGTGGAAGCTGCCAACAAGTTGATCATCAACCTCTTGAAGAAGAAGGTCACCAACTTAAGGGGCAACTGGGCAGAGCAAGTCCCCTCGGTCTTATGGGATCTAAGAACAAATCCTAGGTCTGCCATGGGGGAAACACCCTTTATATTGTCCCACGGGTCTGAGGCACTCAGCCCAGTAGAATTCTAGGTTCAGAGCCTGAAGGTCGTAACAGCAGGATAAGGCAGCGAAGAGTGGAGCTTGGAGAATGAAGATGCTCAGAAGCTCTCACTGAACTACATCAAGGAACTTTGTGACTTAGCCTCCATAAACCAAGAGGAAATCAAGAGGTGAATGGCAAACCACTTTGACAAAAATGTTTGCCTCAAAGATTTCCTCGTAGGAGACCTGGTCATGAAAAAGGTGGATGCGGCAGGAAGGGGAGCTGCCACTGTCAAGCTGCATCCCAACTGGGAAGGACCTTTCATCGTCTAGGAAGCCCTAGCCACTGGAGGTTATCATCTACAAAACCTGTAAGGAGAGCATCTGTGAAGTACTTGGAGTGGTGATGACTTGAAAAGGTTCTACCCTTAGCAATAACATGTATTGCTTACCTGTAATCATATTTCTATGTATACTTTTCCTCGCCCCTGGAGGCACGTGTGGTTGCAAGTTGTCTTCTTTGTGTTGATCATCTCAAGTTAGCTAGAAGCAGTAAAGTCCAACTCCACGATCGATTTAGGAAACCTGCGTTCAACCTGTTTCTCCTAAATAGCCCAGGGCGAACAATGGGACGATATGTTGGGATTTAGGCATCCTTGTAAGACCGAGCCCCCGCATTGATGATTGAGATCACCTCCCCCCGTACATGTCGGCCTAGCTACCCCTATTGCGTCTCTCCTCCAACTGGAGGAACTATCAGGAATAAGTCTGGATGGTAACCTCCTAAACTCAATGAAGGATCGACCTCACAAAGCGACACCTTATGTAAAGGCGTCATCGGTCTTTGAGAAGACTAAAAGGCCTACTCTTAGCGATTGTTTGTCCTGTTGGGCAAGACACATCTATGTGGTTGCCAAGCTGGGATAACCTGCCAAGCTCTGGAAGGTACAAGTTCGCGGAAGGATGGTGTACTCGAGTGTGTGTCCTGTAGGACCCCCCAAAGGGCCATTTCCCTTCTCTTGTATGTTGGCCTTCATTGTCAGGTGTCATAGCAGGAAGTCATCTCCACGGTTGGATTGGGAAAAAAGCCTTTTACCTATTTCTCCAAAAAGACCAGGTCAGATGATGGGATGATGTGACTGGATTTAAGCGTCCTTGTAAGACCGATCCCCTGCATTGATGGCCGAGATCTGCTCCCCCCTTACATGTCGGCCTAGCTAACCCTGATTACATCTCTCCTCCGACTGGAGGAACTATTAGGAACAGATCTGGACGCCAACCTCCCAATTTGATGGAGGGATGATTATCATCTATTTAGAGCTCCATTCATCCTCAAAGACATTGATGTAGTTAATTCTTTGGCAATCTCTTAAGAAACATGATGAATTACTTCAGCACCGATAGAAGTCCTCGAGTCCCTGCACAAGCTCCTCTCCTGCATATCGTCTACCAACCCTCTTGGGTGAGATAGTTTTCTCGTGTTAGTGTTGTCATAGTTCGTGCCCCCTATATGAGCTTCCCTCCTATAGGCCGACTACTTGCCTCCTGAGTCGACCTCCACCTTTTGTTGAGTTCGACTCCTACTAGACGTCGACTGATTCTCCACCTAAGGTTGAGCTTGGCTCCTGTTAGGTGTCGACTTATTTTCCACCTTCCGTTGAGTTTACTCCTGCCAGGTGTCGACTGTATTCTCCGACTCAGTTGAGCTATGCTCATATAAGGTATGCAACCATGCAGGTGCAAACAGCGATGTGCGATTATGCGACTATGTGTGTGCGAGCAACAACATGAGAGTGTGTGGAGCGACTATACATGTGCGAGCAATAATTGCGCGAATGTGAGTGACATCAACGTGCGAGTAAGCGAACAATGATCACTCAGCCTCTCCGCGCCTATGAGCATAGCGAGTGTCATCAACAAGCGGGTATGCGAGTAAAAGAAGAAGAACAATAATACAAAAGAACTTTTGTATTATGTACAAGTATTACAGAATTTGCAAAATTTTCGAAGTATTTATAACTTTCAATCTTTACAAGCGAGCACGCAGGAGGTCGCCGACTGACTATGACTCATCGTCGCCAGTATCGAGCTGATACTTCTCGTCTATGATGACGACATCCTCCTCATCCTCGGCATCGTCCTCGCCATCATCCTCATCGTCGCTGTCGTCGCTACTCTCTCCACTGCTGTTATTGCTGCCGCTAGAGCCAGAAGGGGAGGAGAGAATGCAATCAGGCAAGTTGTACTCCTCGACCATTAGGACTGGGATGAGGCCTGAGATTGTCAAATGCTCGGCCTCTAAGCCGAGGAAGCCATCCATCCTCAGTTTTGCGAGAATGGCTTCCCCCGTTGCTCCCGCTATCCCACGGAGGATAGCAGGAATCTCGTCCCCGTGAAAGCGGATCCTTTTTACCATCTCATGCAGACTCGCCTCTTGTTGCTGCATAACTGGGCGAGTATCCAAGAGACCCGGGCGATCTTCAATGCCGATCGGGTGAATTTCTAATTTGGCGACCCAGACTTGGGAAGCCTCCAGCTCAACTTTGATGTTGGCGAGTTCTTGCTCGAGCTTGGAGACCTTCTTCGCCGTTTCGATATCAGCGGCCTGCGAGGATTAACCAGCAAACAGTCAAAAAAAAATGATCAAGTACAGGAGCGAATAAGTCGCTTAGAGAAGGCGAGCAGAGAAGGCGTGCTACCTTATACTCTTTCCACCAAACTGATTGCATCCCTAGTTCGATCGCCTTTTGCGAGATGATCTTTAGCGCCGCCTCTATTTCAAGAAGCTTCCTCACTGTAAAGTGCCTAAGCTCGGCAGCTTTCCAGAAGCGTGCAGGATGTTTGATGGGCGAGCACCTCCGAGCTGAGATCACACATCGTCTCAGTGCCTGCTCGCCCATATAGCATGAAGGCGACGTCGTAGGCCTCCCCCTTGTCCTCTCAGTCTTCCGACCAGGCGGGTGGGTTGGTGCTCATCATCACCTTGTGCTCTCCCTCGGCCCAGGATACTAGTGGGCGACCAAAGGCATCCTTACCGTCCCGCCCGAGATTGTAGTTTGGGTGAAAGTAAGGCGCCCCGACATCGATTGACGACTCCCTCCAACTGAAGAGATCTTGGGAGACCCTTGCCCGCTTGCTCATGTGATAAAGGGACTTGGCCTTCTCTTTCCCTTTAGCAAGATTCCTCTGCGACAGGCCCTCCTTGTCGTCGGTGTGCGACTGGCCCTTGCTACTCGCAGGAGGCGGGATTTCCACCACTTCAGATGGCAAGTTTGAGGAGTCTTGATGCAATGAAGTGACCTACTATGCAGGATGAAGCGGTTCTCGTGGGAGTTCGCGAGTAGCTTCATATTTCGAAGAACAGTTTGAGAATTTACAACATCGTTCAGAGACAATTTAGCGAGTATGGCAGAATCTCGTCAGGCTTTACCTTCGCCATTGAAGATTTTGTCTATCATGTTGACGTTTAGGCGCCAGTGGATAACGTCAAAGCGCCACCTGCGGAAAGCTTTACAAAGCTTTTAACATGCGCCTTCTAGAATGGGTGGCAGGAAGGCGACTTCGGGTAGCTGGTGCGGCCTTCTCGACACCCCTTCAAAGTTGTCGGCGATGACAATCGGAAACTCGCCCCACCGATGAACTTTGTTCGTAGTGCCGACCAGTGTGTATACGTGGCTGCTGAAGAAGATCACTCCCTCGGATGTCGCGACAAAGGTGAAGACCTTCTGGAAAACAGAGAGGTTGAACGCGATCTTCTCTTCCTGAAGGAAGCAAAGGAACCCCATGATCATCGCCACTTCATTTTGATTGATCTAGGCGGGCACAATGCCGAAGTACCGCAAGATTTGGCGGTACTCGGGCTACAACGAAAGTCACAGGCTGACTTCAAAGTGGCAAAGTGGCGGGACTATCTCACCTTCGAGATAAGTGTTTAGTCGTTCGGTCCGGGCGGGGAGCCTGGCCGAGTATTTCTTCGGTAAGTACCTTTGGCGATAGTCCTCTAGATCTCGCTCATTCGCAATGGATTTCTTGAAGACTGCTTCAGAGAAGTTAATTGTGTGGTCCTGGTGGCAAGCATTGGCATCATCGCTGACCAACTTGAGCGAGTATAGAGAATGAGAAAGAAAGTGTGAGTAGAAGCGAGAACGAGAAAGATGGCACGAGCAAGGTAAAATACTCGAAATCAAATGACCAAAAATCGCAGCAACATACTAAAGGCTCACCTACCCATTTTATTTATAGGCAAAGGCAAGGGGGTATATCAACCTCATGCGAGTATCATACTAAGTCGCTTGCTACCAAAGAGATCAACCCTAGCTACTAGTCTTATCTCGCGCAATGTTATCCAGAATCTCGCCACCTCGCCAGAACCTGCAAAAGACAACATGAGATGTCATAGAAAGAAAATAAGTATGCAGTAAAAGAGCATCAACCACGAACAAAGTCGACAGAATCAATGCGAGATACAAACTCGCCTTATTACAATAAAGAATAAAGTTCATTACAATGTCGTCAAGTAGCGAGTACAAATAGAAGAAAGAAATAAGAAATTTCTAAGTCATAAGAGGACACTGCTTGGGAATAATTGGATGTCGCCCGACCCAGTCGATCTCGCATGCACGACAATAGTGCTCGCTGGCCAGCGCAAGCGCATAGAATCCTCGCCACAGCTACTCCTCCATCATCACAAGTCGCCCAGTAGATCCCATGCTCACTCGCATGTTGTCCATCTCCTCGTCGTAGAGCTAGATGCGATGGTCAGTCATCGCTTGGCACCGCTCCAGCTCGTGGATTAAGTAGCAGCGCGCCTCATAGGTAGCCATGCGGTCTTGTAGCAGTTTGATCTTGTCCATCCTCACCTCCAGTGTTGAGATTCAGCGATGAGGCTCGCAAATGGCGAGTTGGTCGAACTTGGCCTCCAGCTCAATGTAGGAACGAGCGGTGGCATGGAGATATTCGTTCCCGGAGAGCCAGAGGGCATCAATGAAAACAACTCCAGGAGTTGCAGGGAGACCTGTCTATGCAGACAAAAGTCGCCTAGTCAGAAGCCAACATCAGCAGCCAGACCAATTAAGCAGCAATGCGAGCTACCGTTTTGAGGGGATCGAGATTGCCGAGGGGAGGGGTCGCGGTGAGTTGATTCTCTCGGGCCCGATGACGAGCCTCTATGGTGCTCAACAGGCTGCCTCTATCCGCGACCTCGAAGGTCGCGACTTCTGGTCCTCAGCGGGAAGTAGCTTGGGAGCCTTCTTTCCGGATTTCACAACGAGCTCTCCGACGGGATGCGAGGAACCGTGGTTTCCAGGCAGAGTTCAGGACGAGCTTTGTTGCTCGGCCGAAAAGGAGGAGGTGGTGGAAGTGGAGTGCTCGCCCTCGGTTTTAGCGAGCTCTTTAGAGGAGGTGGTAGCAACAGTGCTGTGCTCCTCCTTGGTTGTTGTGGGTTAGCCGGAGGAGGAGGTGGCGGCGGCAAAGGAGTTCTTGCCGCCGGTAGCGATGAGGTAGTCACAGTGTGAGGGGCTTTGCTCTTCCCAGGATGTGAAGTTTTTGACGCTGGAATATCCTTTTTCCTCGCCTCAGGGACTTGTGTTTATGGCCCCTTCTTGGAACCGAGATTGATTCGGATAACGTGCCCGGTTCGAGGTTGATGTCGATCTTCGAGGGTGATCAGTGGAGTTGCTCGCAGATGGGCGATGTCCAGAATGTTGGATCCCTAGTTGATTTGGGCTAGGTTCACTGACTTAGGATGTGACGCATCATGTATAGCCAGGGTCAATTTGTGTCCTAGAGTCTAGGTTAAGTCCTTATGCTCAACTCCAGGTGGACCAGCTTTCAACAAGACCCTCAGAGACTCCAGACTCACAAGTTTTCAAGACTAAGTAAAGTGAGTTTGACGTTCGTCGAACTCCGCTCCACGAAAGGAGTTCTGCGCTCGACGATCTTGAGACATTTCTTAGTGCTGAGCTAGACGATCTGGGTTCTTTGTTCGACGAAAACTCAGGCTCTACATCAAGCCAAAGTCAGGAGAACTTCAAATTTTTCTAAGTCCAGTTTCAAGCTTCGGTCGACGAATTATATTCTAAGATCGACGAACTTGGACCTCAAGTTCACAGCTTCTCAGGTCGACGAAGTCAGCTTCTCAGGTCGACGAATGATAATCTCTACTCGACGATTTCTGGACTCAGAGATTTTGTGTCGACACTTAGGGTTTGTGTCGACACCAGTCAACTTATGTCGACACCAGGATTTCAGTCGACACTAGCTTATGTCAATACCAGAGGATTTGTGTCGACACCAAGATCAATCTGTCGACACCAACTTATGTTGACACAGCATTTCAGCAAATGCAGGATATTTTGTCTAAGTCCAGAACTATTCTCTGCTCGACAAATTTGATTCTCAGCTCGACGAATGAAGAATGTTTGTTAGATGAATGAAGATTGTCTGGTCGACGAACTCTCTCAAGCTCAGCTCGACGAACTCAAGCTCAGCTCGACGAACACAAGTGCAGTTCGACGAATTGTGTTCTTTGTTCGACGAATCCAGATTAGGTTTTCTTCAAGGTTCCCGTCCCGTTTCTTGGTGCTGATTCCTGAACATTTAATGCCAGATCATCTCGGAATGTTACCGTTAGAACACGCATTGACTATGGACGATTACATGTCGTTTTTCCATGGGACAGTTAGGAAAGTCATTGATTGCTGATTCTTTCCAATGCCGATTGTAATTACTGCTCGACATTCAAAAGTTTGAATTTTCCTCAGTCAGATATACACAGACACATAGGAAGAGAACAGTATGAAGCAGTGATAGAGTTCAAGAATTACAGTACAGAAAATACTCTGAAGTTGTAGAAGAACAAACATTTCGAAAATCTAAAGTTCTTGACTGCAATCAGCCTTAACCAGAGAACTCTCTCAAGAAGAAGAACAACTAAATTCAATCAAGAGTCTTCTTCTCTCTATTCACAGGATAACTTCAAAGGACAGCAATCAATCAATCTGTCAAAGAAGTTCCTGAAGCAGCTCTGGTTCAGGCATTCTAGGTCATTGAAGGCCTATCACCCTGAAGCAGTGCTCCAGCATTCCTAACCAATTCAAGACCTCAGGGGGGAGAAAGAGCTGCTACAATCAATCCACAAGTCTTCTCTCTGACTGTTGACAGAGAAGACACTATCACCCTCTCTCCAATTCCTGTACAGGGTTTTAAATCCCTTCAAAATTATTCTGGTTGTAAGTTTCCTTCCAAAAGACTTGAGGGTTTGGTTTTTGGGGACCTGATCAAAACCCATTGGTGCTCAGGATACCCGATCAACTCATCCTGCAGTGGATTCCTACCTAGGGTGGTAGAAGAGTGGATGTACCCAGATTGGTTGGGGAACCACTATAGCTCCTTGTGTCATCTGGTTGCTTATTTTCTTTTGTTTTCTGGCTGTGGTCTGTAATTGCTCTTTGTTTAGTTAGTTGCTGTGTTTGCTTTATCTTATTTGCTTCCTTGTTCACTTAGGAATACAACAAGAGTTGTAAAAAGTTTCTAGCAAGCACCATACTCTATTCACCCCCCCCCCCCCTCTAGAGTATATCAGATCTAACCTGCACTTTCAATTGGTATCAGAGCTAGGTTGGTTAAAATACCACACCTTAGTGGTTGCACATGCTAACACCTGAACCCAAAGATCCCTCTAATTAGATCTGCTTGTTTTAAGTTTTTTTAATTATCTCTTCACAGAACATGGCCCAAAACAAAGATTATGCTAGCACCAGACCTCCAGTGTGCAATCTATCAAAGTTTGCACTTTGGAAGGCAAGGATAAAATTGTACATGAACTCTATTGTTGAAGACATTTTCAATTCTGTTTTGACAGTGTGTCCAAGACCCCCAGAAAATACAAGTACAAGTGCTGTTCCACCTCCTTCAGGAACAGATGCAGAAATCAAGAAATGGAAAGTGGAAGATGCTAAGGCAATGAATAGTCTAGCCCAGACTATGTCTGATGAAATATTCCAAAAAGTAGCTGACTGCAACTCAGCAAAGGACATCTGGGACAAGTTATCTGAGATAGACTCAGGATCTACTGATGAGAGAAAAGATAGAAGATCTCATCTCATAACCCAGTATGAGAACTTCAAGAAAGGAGAAGCTGAGTCAGTAGCAGATATGTATTATAGACTCAGTCTCATAGTCAATGAGCTGAAATCATTGGACAAAGAGAGCTCATTGACTGAGCTCAATGAAAAAATCCTAATGTGCTTCCCAAGCACTTGGGACTCAAGGATCTGGCCAATCAAGGATTCCAGAAGCCTAAATGAGATCACAACTGAAGCTCTCTTGGGCAAGCTCAAGTCTTATGAGCTGTTTATCAAGAATAGAGAAGAAGAGTAGAAGGCTGCCTCACCAGCTATCAGAAAGGAAAAATCAATAGCTTTCAAAGCCATTGAAGATCAGCCTGAAGACAAGGTCACAGGTAATGAATAGCTGCTAAGCCTACTGGCCAAAAGATTTTACAAAATGGCCAGGAAAGATTTCAGGAAAAAGTCTTCCAGAGGGCATGACAAGCCAAGGTATGACAAATCAAATAACAAAGAGATTATTTGTTTTGGATGCAGGAAACCAGGCCACATGGTGTCTGACTGTCCAGAAAATCTGTATAAGGACAAAAAGGACAGGAAGGAAAGAAGAAAAGACAAAGACTTCAGGAAGAACAGCAATGACAAACCCCCCTCCAGCAAGAACAAACACACCAGGAAGGGGTTTGTAGCTGAAACTTGGAGTGAGACAGAAGAAGAATTTGAAGCTTCATCCAGCTCTAGTGATGATGAAGATGATGCTGATGAAAAAGAATTATGCATGATGGCTATCAATGCCTCATAATAAAATTCTGATGCAGAAGAGTCAGAGTCAGAGACTCAATCTGAAGAGGACTAGGTAATAAGTTCTTTTGATTTCAATTCTGAGGACTTCAAGTGTGAGTTTAAAGCACTATGTTTAGATTTATTAAAATCTGAGAAGGAAATCATTTCTCTCAGAAATCAGTTATCTGAACACAGTACTTTAAAATCATAAAACCTCAAACTCTCTGAGGAGTTGGAATGCTGTAGGGAGCAGATAGTCTCACTGAAAGGTGAGCTATCAGAGGCCAAAAAGTTTGAAGAATCCCTCAATGGGAGAAGTATCAAACTAATGGACATCACAAGCACAGTGAACTCAAGATTCAATAGTACACTGGGCTTGGGTGCCTCATCTAGCCAACCTATAGTATTAACAACCCCAATCAAGTTTATCTCTGATAAAGGTAAGGGAGTTGTAGAGGTAGCTAGGAAGAATTCTGACTTACCTAAGAAAACAAGAGTTCAACAGAAATCGTCGAACGGAGCTAGACGATCGTCGAATGAAGATCAACGATCTCAGGCTAAATCGTCGAACTCAGGTCGATGATCTCTGAACCCTGAACTCTGCCACAGTCAATCTTCGAACGGAGCTCGACGATCTGACCAAAGATTGTCGAACTCAGCTCAGCGATCGTCGAGCAGAGATCAGAGTTTTGAAAAATCTTTCAAGGGCAAATCAAACTTCAATCCTAGAGGTCCTACATCTCAAAGATTTAACCCTTATACTGAATGGATAATACCTCCAAGGAGATATCATCCTGAATGCTATACGAGTCAACCAGAGATGTCTTTTATTTCTGAATTCAAAGGTTATCAACCTAGGCCCAAGGTAAACTGGGTCAAAAACAAGTAAATTATTTTATGTGCAGGTGAATACCTATCCAACATCAAACCAGTAATGGTATCTGGATAGTGGGTGCTCAAAGCACATGACAGGAAACAAGGACAATTTCACATCCTTCAAAGCCAAGCTTGGACCCAAAGTAATATTTGGTGATTCAAACTTTGGACTAACAAAAGGATATGGTGCAGTCCAGATTGCCACAGTCACATTCAAGAAGGTAGCTTATGTGGAAGGGCTGAAGCACAACTTAATCAGCATCAGTCAACTGTGTGATGAAGGCTACCAAGTGACTTTCAGCAAATCCTTATGTAAGATCAAATCAGAGGACAACACAACTGTGTTGACAGGTAAAAGGAAAGGTAACATCTATCTTGTAGATTTCCTTTCAACTAAGGTAGATATATGCCTGTTTAATTCAATTTGTAGACCTAATGAACTATGACATAAGAGATTATGACATATAAACCTTAGAACCATTGCTAGGCTATCCAAGGACAACCTTGTTAGAGGACTACCTTCTGGCCCCTACAAGAAGGAAGGACTTTGTAGGGCTTGTCAATTAGGCAAGCAAACCAAAAATAGTTTCAAGTCACTTAATAAGAGTGATTCACCTAGGATTTTGTATCTGTTACACATGGATCTCTTTGGACCCATCACAGTACAAAGCTTAGGAGGGAAATCTTATACTTTAGTGGTTGTAGATGACTTCTCTAGATTCACATGGGTGTTCTTTCTGAGGAAGAAGTCTGATAACTTTAAGTGTTTGACAGAGTTTCTCAAATGCATACAGACTGAGTTCAACACTCACATTGCCCTGATCAGAAGTGATTATGGGACAGAGTTTGATTATCTTCTTATGCAAGAGTTCTGTCTGAGTGAAGGGATCAGGCACACTTTCTCATCTCCTACAACTCCTCAACAAAATGGGGTAGCTGAAAGGAAAAATAGAACCCTTATTAAATCTGATACTACATTGTTGTCAGATGCTCACCTTCCTCTATCCTTTTGGGAAGAGGCAGTGAACACCTCCAAATATGTGTTGAATAGAAGTTTGATACATAAACTGAAGGGCAAGACTCCCTATGAATTATTCAAAGGGAAGAAACCTAAAGTAGATTACTTCAAAATCTTTGGTTGTATTTGCTACATTAATAATAATGAGAAGAAATACATAGCAAAATTTCAAGCTAAAGCTGATGAAGGAGTATTTCTGGGATACTCCATGATCAGTAAAGCTTATAGGGTGTATAATAAATCAACTCTTAAAATTGAAGAATCTATTCATGTATCTTTTGATGAGACTAACATGTCATACAAGGAGAAAGAGATTTCTACCATAAGCTCTTTGCAGGTTCCACCACTATGTGAGTCTATGGATGGACTGAACCTTACCCAAGAGGTGTCAAACCATCCCACTCCACAAGTTGCTGAAGATAGTGAAGATAAAAGTCAAGAGGAAGTGGCTGAACTTCCCCCAACAGTTAGTATCATTCCCCAAGAGGAATTAAATACTGAAGCTGTTGCTCAACCAACTCCACCAACTGATCTTGTCACACTTAGAGATCACCCCAGATCTCAAGTAATTGGAGACATTTCAGCAGGTGTACAGACAAGGCATCAACTCAACCAAGACTTGATGCATGCCTATTTTCTCTCTCAAATTGAACCTCTCACCATTCATGAGGCAGAGCAAGATCCCCACTAGATCATTGCAATGCAAGAGGAACTCAATCAGTTTGAGAGATGTAGTGTTTGGGATTTGGTTCCAAGACCCCATAACTATCCAGTTATTGGAACCAAATGGGTCTACAGGAACAAGTTGGATGCTCAAGGCAACATAGTGAGGAACAAGGCTAGGCTTGTTGCTCAAGGCTACAGACAAGAGGAAGGAATAGACTATGACCAAACCTTTGCCCCTGTTGCAAGGTTAGAGGCCATTAGGATATTCCTTGCCTATGCAGCTTACAAGAGATTCAAGGTCTACTAGATGGATGTCAAAAGTGCATTTCTAAATGAAGTACTTCAAGAAGAGGTCTATGTAGAACAACCTCCAGGTTTTATCTCTCCAAATCAACCCTCTTTTGTTTTTAAATGGCATAAAGCTCTCTATGGTTTAAAGTAAGCTCCAAGAGCTTGGTATGAGACCCTAGCAAGCTTTCTTTTAGAGCATAAATTTACAAGAGGAACCATAGATAAAACATTTTTCACTAGACATCATAAGGACCAAACATTATTAGTACAAATATATGTGGATGACATTATTTTTGGGTCTACTGATCCCAAATTATGCAAGAGGTTTGCTGACCTCATACATTCAAAATTTGAGATGAGTAGCATGGGTGAGCTTCCCTACTTCCTTGGTCTCCAAGTGAAGCAGCTCCCAGATGGCATCTTCCTCTCCCAAGCTAAGTATGCTAAAGAGCTTATCAAAAAGTTTGGGATGGGTGATGCTTCGGGGATGAAAACCCCTATGGCTACAAATGCTGTTGTGGATTCTGATGCAGCAGGGAAACCTGTAGATCAGAAAACTTATAGGGCAATTGTTGGATCCCTATTATACCTAACAGCTAGCAGACCTGACATAATGTTTGCCACATGCCTTTGTGCTAGGTTGCAAGTGAACCCTAAAAAATCTCACCTTATTTTCCTAAAAAGAATTTTGAGATATATAAAGAGTTGCCCTAGTCTAGGACTCTGGTATCCTGTAGAGTCAGAGTTTGAGTTAACTGGATACTCAGCTGCTGACTATGCTGGATGTAGAGTGGACAAGAAAAGTACCTCTGGAACATGCCAGTACCTTGGTATGAGACTTGTCTCTTGGTTTTGTAAAAAACAGACATCTGTGTCTACATCAACTGCAGAAGCAGAATACATGGCTGCTGGTAGTTGCTGTTCACAAATGCTATGGATACAAAACCAACTCTTAGATTATGGTGTCAACTTAAATAATTCAACATTATTTTGTGATAATACTAGTGCTATTGCTATAGCACAGAATCCAGTTCACCATTCTAGGACCAAACATATTGAAATAAGACATCATTTCATTAGAGATAATGTGGACAAAAAGAAAATTAACTTGATCCACATTCCTACTGATCTACAGAGAGCAGATATTTTCACCAAGCCATTGGATGAGAAAACTCATCTGTTTCTTATAAATCAACTGGGAATGATTGATGAAGAAGAGTTAACCTAGTTTCTGTCTACATTCGACGAATTTTCCAGAGTTCGTCGAACGGAGTTCAACGAATTAGGGAAAGTTTGAGAGATTCTCGTTGAACGGAGATCGACGAATTCTCTGTGTGAGGAAACAATTTTCATCGACCACAGATCGACGAACTTTGCTTCAAGAAGACATTTCGTCGAACGGAGTTCGACGAACTGTTTTCGATTCTTCTGGATGAGATCGACGAATCATTTATCTATAATTTATTTCGTCGAGCTCAGTTCGAAGAATTTTTCTTTTTCGTGGAACGGAGTTTGTCGATTCATATTCTGAAAATCTTATATCTAGGTTTTCTTCGACCTCCGTCCCGCGCTTTCAGTTCCTTTGCTCTTGATCATCGTTTCTCTCTGTGTTTTTCTTGCAGGACATCAATGGCGATTCCCTCAGGTGCTCTGGTTGTAATGAAGTTTGATAATGGATTCGACATGGACTTTGAGTCATTTCAACACTCTGACCCCATATTCCTTTACATCTTTGAACTACTGGAAGAACTAAGTCTAAAGGATTTCATGACCAGGCGCATTAGACTTCATGGAACGGAAATACGAGAATGGGTATATACATCTACAGTTTCTGAAGAAGATGTTTTGACCGGCAATATTGGGAACACTGCTGTTTCCCTCTCTCCCGCAGTTCTCACTGAAGTATTTGGATTAGTGAACGGAGAAGACAATCTGGAAATAGATTCTGAGGAATTCAATGATATGCTAAAACTAATGGGTTTCTCTGGGAACAACCCTAATAAGTTATTGAAAAAGCAATTATCCGTCGCCTACCAATTTCTGGCAGATATTACGGGAAAGATTCTGATGGCCAAGCACTCTGCTCATGACTATATTACCCGTCAACAATTTCTAATAATGTGTGCAGTAGTGAATAAGCGACAGGTTGATTGGAGTAAGGTGTTCTTTGAATTGATTAAAAAGAAGAACAGCAAGAAGGAAGTATGCTTTGGCAGAATTTTGGGCATATTTCTTCAAGTGAAGGCTGCTGAATGTATGGTCTCCCCGACCATCTTCATAAACGCCAGCAAGCGCCTCACTTGCGCTCTGTTTGGCAGGTGGGAGAGGACCATCTCCAAGCTCTCAAAGTCTTCTTCCTCCTCCCTCCATACTTCTGAGAGCACAAGGGCTATAAAGGCCGCTCTCCACCCTACTGAAGAGGTTCCTCCATCTCAACCATCTATTCCAGCACCTCTTCCTCCAAAGAAGCCTCCTCATGTACCTACCCCTCCTTCATCTCCACCACTTGACCTGACAAACACTCCATCTCCACCTCCATCTTCCCCCTTGCAAGTTGATCATCAACCCACTCCTCCAGATTCCCCTCAGGACATTCCTATTCCTACACCTCCACAGTCTCCTCTTCCCCCACACTTATCCACCATCCCATCTTATAATATACCATCAGATGCAATCATGCAAGATGCCCCCTCCATCTATTATTCCTCCTCCCATTCCATCCCCTTCCCCTTCCCCATTTGATCCATCTACCCTCATTCCTTTGCTCACACCTCTCATCAAATCCTTGATCCAAGAGGCCATTACACCTCTTGTGACCTCCATTAATTCCTTATCTGCCCAGATCTCTCTTCTATCTGTTGTCCCCTCTTCATCTAGGGGCCTGGCTCGAGGTATTCCTGAACTCAGGCAGGGGGAGATGCTTTGTGATGAAGTTGCAGCAGATGCAGATACAGCAGCAGCAGCAGCAGCAGTCACAGCAGTTCCCTCTCCAGTAGATTTAGATTTAGATAAGGATACACCAATTTTGACAGACTTTGATGCTGAGATGTCTGAGTTAATTCAATTTATGAATACTGACATTGATTTGGATGAGTTAGTTGCTCAAATAACTCATGTTGGTGATTTCTATTTAAATCCCACAGTAAATTTATCAGTTTTGTTGAGAAGTTTTGACGCTGTACATATGAAATTCCCTCCAGCATATTTCTCTAAGCCTTATTTGGCTATGGTACCATATACCTCTCCGGCTAGTCCAGCAGTTGCCAAGCAACTCTGTGACAATTTTGCTCTCTCTACCTCTAGATCAAAAGTCATTCCAGAAGATACATCAGTGCCAGTCTCAGCACCAGATTTTATTATGGATGACTCTCCTATGCCTACTCTAGATGAGCTTATTCAGGCAGACATTGAAGAAGAGAATAAGGTAGTAGCTGATAGCTCTGTCTCTTTTGTTTCTGAATCTTGTACAGATAATTCTTCTCTTGTTGCTGAAACTCTTATTCTTGAACCCTCTGCCCCTCCTCCAGCAAAGGCTATTGTTTCTGATAAAGCTTTAAAAGCTTTGGATGCATTGTATGATACCCCTCAGGATTCAGAATCTGATGATGATGATATTGATTCTGATGAGGATGCAGCTAGTAGGAAAAAGAGATTGTTGGCAAAGAAGAGAAAGGCTGCTCCTTCTCCCAAGCCAAATCCCACTGCAGACACTCCTTACTATATTCTGCACAATGTGACTCCATATAAGGGAATGCCAGCATGGATGTGGCTCTCCAAAAACTAGCAGAAAGATAGAAAGAGAAGCAGGAGATACTCCCCTCCTCCAGTAAACAGATACAGGAAGGATCCTCCTCCTCCTCCAGCAGTTGGTGCCAGTGGCTCTAGCTCCCAGAGATCTGCCCCAATGCAAACTTATCAAAGACAGTCAGGGAGATCTTCTGGAAGCAGCCAGCAGAGGCCATCCTCCTCAGGAAGTCAACAGCATAAGAAGCAGCAGCAACAAAGTTCTGAAGCTCATAAAGCTGAAAGCCCAAAAAGACCTCTCTCTCCTCCAATTCCTTTTGAAGATCCAGAGACTGTAAATATAGTAAGAATGGCTAGATACCAAGAGCTGATTGGTCTATCATTGATAAATAAAGCTAAAGCAGAAGGAAAAGATATTTCTGGTCTTTCAACTATGTCAACGTATAGAAAAGAAGAGCTAAAAAGATTTGACAAAGGCAACAAACAATTTAATGTTGATGATTATATGAAACTTCATCCAGAAGTAGTTGTCCCCAGGGCTACATCATTGAAAATTATTGGGGCAGCTGATATGACCATGACAGTGGCTCAAGCTCAAAATCCTAACAGAGAAATCATTTTCAAGAAGCCGGGAGAAAAGAAAGCAGAAGACAAACCTCAATAGAAGAGGCCAAAGAAGTAATTTTCTTGTTGTTTTAATTTCTATTTGTTATTTGTCTTTAAACTGTGCTATCTGTTAAACAAAGCTGTGTGTATATATATATCTGTTGCATGTGTTATAATTCTCTGCCAGATATATCTCTTTTCTTGATTTGTTTTTCTGTCTTGAGTCTCTGTTAGTGACCTCACCCAAATAGGGGGAGATTGTTGGATCCCTAGTTGATTTGGGCTAGGTTCACTGACTTAGGATGTGACCCATCATGTATAGCCAGGGTCAATTTGTGTCCTAGAGTCTAGGTTAAGCCCTTAGGCTCAACTCCAGGTGGACCAGCTTTCAACAAGACCCTTAGAGACTCCAAACTCACAAGTTTTCAAGACTAAGTAAAGTGAGTTCGATGTTCGTCGAACTCCGCTCGACGAAAGGATTTCTGCGCTCGACGATCTTGAGATATTTCTTAGTGCTGAGCTAGACGATCTGGGTTCTCTGTTCGATGAAAACTCAGGCTCTACATCAAGCCAAAGTCAGGAGAACTTCAAATTTTTTAAAGTCCAGTTTCAAGCTTCGGTCGACGAATTATATTCTGAGCTCGACGAACTTAGACCTCAAGTTCACAGCTTCTCAGGTCGACAAAGTCAGCTTCTCAGGTCGACGAATGATAATCTCTACTCGACGATTTTTGGACTCAGAGATTTTGTGTCGACACTTAGGGTTTGTGTTGACACCAGTCAACTTGTGTCGACACCAGGATTTCAGTCGACACCAGCTTATGTCGACACTAGAGGATTTGTGTCGACACCAAGATTAATCTGTCGACACCAATTTATGTCGACACAGCATTTCAGCAGATGCAGGATATTTTGTCTAAGTCCAGAACTATTCTCTGCTCGACGAATTTGATTCTCAGCTCGACGAATGAAGAATGTCTGTTAGATGAATGAAGATTGTCTGGTCGATGAACTCTCTCAAGCTCAGCTCGACGAACTCAAGCTCAGCTCGACGAACACAAGTGCAGTTCGATGAATTGTGTTCTTCGTTCGACGAATCCAGATTAGGTTTTCTTCAAGGTTCCCATCCCGTTTCTTGGCACTGATTCCTGAACATTTAATGCCAGATCTTCTCGAAATGTTACCGTTAGAACGCGCATTTACTATGGACGATTACATGCCATTTTTCCATGGGACAGTTAGGAAAGTCATTGATTGCTGATTCTTTCTAAGGCTGACTGTAATTACTGCTCGACATTCAAAAGTTTGAATTTTCCTCAGTCAGATATACACAGACACACAGGAAGAGAACAGTATGAAGCAGTGATAGAGTTCAAGAATTACAGTACAGAAAATACTCTGAAGTTGCAGAAGAACAAACATTTCGAAAATCTAAAGTTCTTGACTGCAATCAGCCTTGACCAGAGAACTCTCTCAAGAAGAAGAAGAAGAAGAACTAAATTCAATCAAAAGTCTTCTTCTCTCTATTCACAGGATAACTTCAAAGGACAATAATCAATCAATCTGTCAAAGAAGTTCCTGAAGCAGTTCTGGTCCAGGCATTCTAGGTCATTGAAAGCATATCACCTTGAAGCAGTGCTCCAGCATTCCTGACCAATTCAAGACCTCAGGGGGAGCAAGAGCTGCTACAGTCAATCCACAAGTCTTCTCTCTGACTGTTGACAGAGAAGACACTATCACCCTCTCTCCAATTCCTGTACAGGGTTTTAAATCCCTTCAAATTATTCTGGTTGCAAGTCTCCTTCCAAAAGACTTGAGGGTTTGGTTTTTGGGGACCTGATCAAAACCCATTGGTTCTCAGGACACCTGATCAACTCATCCTGCAGTGGATTCCTACCTAGGGTGGTAGAAGAGTGGATGTACCCAGATTGGTTGGGGAACCACTATAGCTCCTTGTGTCATCTGGTTGCTTATTTTCTTTTATATTCTGGCTGTGGTCTGTGATTACTCTGTGTTTAGTTAGTTGCTGTGTTTGCTTTATCTTATTTGCTTCCCTGTTCACTTAGGAATACAACAAGAGTTGTAAAAAGTTTCTAGCAAGCACTATACTCTATTCACCCCCCCACTCTAGAGTATATCATATCTAACCTGCATTTTCACAGAACCTCGCCTGAGGTAGTCGGCAGAGGAGCTGCGGGTATAAATAACAAGTCAGTAAAGAAGAAAACAGATCGATCAGCGACTTTTATAGAATTTGACAAGACGCGACCATGCGAGGCAGCGAGATCTGCTGGCAGCTGTACCTGGGACCCAGTGACTTTCAGGGTAGGAGGAGAAGTCGGCGAAGAGAGGAGAGTGAAGTCGGGAATGGATAGCTTGGGAATTTCACTCAGCCCGAGGTCATCAAGGAGCTGTTGGGTGATGGTGGAAGGCTCGGGTTGGACAGTTGAGGATACAACACCATCGGTAGGCGGAAGCGACTTGCCGGTTTTGGAGGCGAGCGACTTCTTCAACTTCTTCTTCAGTTTTTTCTTCTTTAGGGGAGGGAGATCAGCAGCAACTTCGCCTTTTCGCGACCGTTTAGGCCTTGCTGGTTCAAGGAATCCAGACAGTGCGGTCAAGCTCGCTTGGTGGACTTGATCTGCAGTTTTCGATATCGTGTGTGAGTTCCAAAAGTGTGCCTCAAAGACCAACCACCCCACTATTTATAGAGTTCAGCAGACATCCATCAAAAGTGAGTAACTCAGATACTCAGCCAAGCAGCTCGCCGAATGAGTGTTGGATATTTCTTTCCGAGTTCCTACGTCGCTCAAAAAGAGTGGTGATTATGTACAATCAATATTCGTCGAGGGTGGACCCCTCCAGAGCAAGGTCAGCAAGAGTTAAAGTCAGCAAGTTAAAACATAAGTCAGAGTCAACGCGCAAGACAACAGAAGACCTGGGAAAATATGGCGAGCTCCCATCCCAAACTTGCCAGGTAGGCGACTAGGCTTATTAATCGCCCAACCTGAACGAGCTCCCCCAAGAAGTTGCCTAGTCGTCGGGGGGTGCGCTATAAATAAGACCCCATCACTTTGGATTTGCTATAAATAGGACCCCATGGGTACGAGGAGAAGGACTTCAGAATCTCGCAAAGATCTCGAGAACTCTTTTTCTTGGACATCAGCTGAGCCTTTGGATTTTTTTTTTCAGAGAGACTTGGTCGCGAGCTTGCGACTATCTACCTTAGTAGTCGCGATTTTGTTACCAGCTAGTCTTCCTCGTACCCTGCTCAGCCACTTTTGATTCTGGAGGGGTTTCTTATTCTAAGCTTCCGGGTACGTGGTGGGACCTTCCTGCTACAGCACCCAGGGTCCTTTTAGTTGTTCGGCAATTTCCGCATCTTAGCTTGTTAGCCGTCGGGCCCAATCGCTGATCCTATATCCTTAGGTTGTCTTGATCTAAATTTTGGAGTTGGGATTTTCCCGGTTCTAACATTCATTGTAACATTTTCTACCATGGATAGTATGGAATAGATACTATTGTTCTTGTAGCCTTTTTTTTATGTGGTTGTGGTTTGATGTTTGGGTGTTGATGTCAATGTGTTTGAGTTGAGCATGTGAGATTGTTGAGCTTTTTAATTGCAAAGTGAGAGAGAGGAGGTGAAGCTGACCCTCATTGTTGTTGGAAGCCCACACCTTAGTGTGGTTTTCTTTACGTCCAATAGTTGTTAGCAACCCCCCCCCCAATTAAGATATAGCTTCCCTCCAAGACTTCTATCCCAAGTCTTTTTCAAAAGATTACTCCACCCCGTCGTGTTCCACGTGAGTTCATTACTCGGAGATCTTATTCTCATTTTCTACATTAATTGTACGATCGTGGTATATCCATACCTATTGGACGCATCACGTTTTTGGCACCGGCACGTGTTAGTATCTTAAGAGAAAGGGTAGAGATAGAGGTCTTTTACATTTGTATTTTGCGCTTATTTTGATTTTACTACTTTTTGATTTTTCTACATTGAAAATTTAGGTATTGATGTTTTTTTTTCATTTTTTTCTTCACACCTGTAAATTATTTCTAAAAAAAATTCTAAATTATATGTTTCTTTAATTTCATTTCTATTATCGTGCGCAATGAGTCATCATTATACTTTTGATATTTTTGAATCCATCTTTGCACCGAAATATATTCTCATCAACCTTGTAACTGGTGTAATCTCATAGTCATGATAACGATGATTGTTATATAGTAATGTGTAATGATAATTTGTTTGGCTCATCGTATGGACCATCGACATATTTGGCCCCAATGTGATCTTCATACAATGAATCTACCTAATATGATTACACGTCACAAATGTGAGCATCACCATAACCAATGTGAGCAAATGAAGGTGGAAGAAAACTCAGTGCTTATTGTCAACCCACATTTCTCCTCTTTCACTTCTCCTTCTATTGTTGAGCACATATACACTATGCTCCCATGTTTCCTTGGGAGCAAATCGAATATGTATATTAGCGTTGTTGTTAATTGCTACGATGACATCATAGAGTTTCTTTCCTCTATAGTTCCATCACTAGCTTTGGATTCAATGTTGGAAGATAGCTCATATATTTTATCTGATTCTATCATGAGCCATATTTATTCTCTATTTTTTTCTAATTTCACTACGCATGTGTCCTTTGATCTTATCGACTATCTAGTTTTGCATGAGGAGCCTATGAAACCCGAAGTTGTGCCGAGTTGTACTGAGGAGGATATTTTCCTAGTGAGGAGGTTCCTACCTTGTCACTAGAGGAGAAAGTCCAACTCATCACCAAAGTTCCGTGCAACTCATCTTTTCCCTACATTGATTTTATTGCAACCAACAATGATCCCTTTGTGAAACCTAATGGGAGTGAGACCAGAGTCATTTCCTCTCTTATTTACTATTTTATTTCTTCTTCCATTTTATTTACCAAACATATTTTTTATCCCCCTATGGTTATTGAGTTTATTCTTCCTCCTCCCGCTCCCGATACATTTAATGTTATCTCTTATAGGCCCCTTTAGGTGCATGAGTTTATAGACTCATTTTTGGGTGATCTTGAGCTGCAATCCTTGCAAGAAAAGCATTGTGCAGTGACCAAAAACAATGTATATTCCTCCTGATCATCGTTACTTGTGTTTCCCCTGAACGATTGAGTGCAGGGTGGCAAGATATTCTACTTTGAAAAGTGTTGTTTGAGGAGAAGTCGAAAAAGTACAAAATCTGGGGATATATGATTGGCAACCTTTCTATCCACCCTTACTGCTTGGTCCTTGGACCTTTTTCTTTCATTATTAGTTAATACATTAAATAATCATTAAACTGAATATTTTTTATGCATGTATAAGTAATAATTAGGAGATAATAGACTTCAATTTTTTCTGCATGATGAGTTTCTTAATTTGAACCCTGCTAATACATATATTTGGTCAAGCTCAAAAGCGTTAAACAAGGCACTCTTAAAAGACACCACATGATTATATGCATTTTAATTCAGTTTTCTTTGCCATTTCGGTTTTGTTTTGTTTGTGCTAACCCGTGTGCAGGATCCGGTTGAGTCGCGTATACCTTTTTGGTTGAGCTTGGTCTAAGTGCAAACTCTTGTTCAAATTCAGGTTTCAAGCCACTGCAAAAGGCCCCATTCTTGGGCATTGGGTAACACAATTCTATCCCGCGTTGTTTATCTTTTGTTATACCTCGCCTTAAACCCATGCCTAAACATTTCATCCCAATTCCAAGTCCCGACGATCTGTAGAATTAGACATAGCCAATATAGTGAAGAGAGTGTAACCTGGCAAGCCTATATCCATCATCGTCAATGGATTTATTTGGAGGATACCCCATAGTCTTAGGAGGATAATGTCAAGCTTAATGGCCACACTACTTTCTCCATATGCTATATCTACGACGATTCATTTTTCTTTCTTATGAGTGCATATGAATTTTGTTATTTTGTTTGAAAAGTTGTAATTGTATAGAATGCATATAATGCACTTATAGTATTCTTCATGTTTCTCCTCGGGCATGGAACTTCTCTGTCCACTCCATATTTTCATTTTCTATTTGATATCTGGTCGCGTCTAATACCTGAGAGTAGAGTGGTTTACTCAGGATGAGCAATCGTTCAAGTTTGGGAGCATTTAAGTGTGTATTTCATATATGGTTTTCACCCCACAATTCATATTATTGTTTCCTATTTTGTGACAGATATGTTTGGAATATGCTCTTATTAATATTTTTTGCATATTTGGACAGTGTAAATGTGATTTTACTGCATGCGTGGATTTTTGTGTGTGTTCAGGGGGATGTTATGTTCAAAAGTGCTTATGCACACCCATGCGTTATTTTTATACACACGTGTTCCCCTATTTACCCCAGACACAACCTATTTTATGGATCCAAATTTGCATGTGTGATATTTTCACTCATGGGTGCATGCACATGCATTTGTTCGTGTGTGGCTATTCTATTGATTTTGTTGAGTTTGCAATGTTCTGAATTTGCGTGTGATGTATTTTTGCACATACAAATACGTGTCTGCGACCTTGATGCCAATTCTATAATGTTATGTACTTCACATATGAGCTTGCACTTTGCACATGTTTCTTCTATATAAACATTTTTAGATTTGTTTTGTCTGTGAGCTTTAGGGTTTCATCCCTAGGTATTATCCTACCTCCCCAAACACTTTGAAGGTGAAAGGTGTCGATTTCCAAGGTTTCATTGGAGCTCTAAGCCTGTAGCACTCTATGTGGAGGTGGACAAACCAGAGAGACACTACGAAACATTACACCTTCAATAATGAATAAAATATAACTAAAATACAATTTATTAATGAGATTTTTCTAGCGTTACAAAAGTGTACTTTTTGTAATAAGTATTTTACATTTTGTTACAATAACAAATAATTTATTACTATAAATGCAAGCATTTATAACAAAATTAATTTTACATTGCAAATAGTAATGCGTCCTCACAATAAGTAGTAATTGTAACCACACCATGAAAGTTTGTTGTGACAAAATTGTTTTCCTTACTATTAGTAATATTTTATTATTAAAGTTTTGTTGCGATAAATAAATCAAATTTAAAATTGAATAAAAATATGACACTAGCACGTTGAAGTGGGCTTTGATGCAAACCTGTGCAGTATGAAGTTCATCCTGGTCTTCTTCATCAGACAGAGCCACAAGCACGTAGTAGTCTTCATATTCAGACTCACTAACTGAGATGGTTAAGGGTTCCTTATCCCCACCTTGGTTGAAGGATGCTCTTCCCATCCCTCATCATCAAAAAATGTGATAAGCCCAATATAGGCTTCTTCATCAGAATTAGAAGATCTGTTGTTACTGTCACTCAAACTCTTTGACTTTTTGTCAATAAAGCACTTTTCCTACTTCTTGCCCTTGTATGACTTTTCTCCCCAGCCTTTTCATTCTCTTTTATCTTTGAGGGACATTCATCTATGATATATCCTATTTTTGCACTCATAACACACACAATTAGTTGAAAAATATTTACTGTATTTAGAGTTATACATGTCTTCTCTTGATCTGTAATTTGGCTTCTCATTGTGGTAACCTGACTTTTTTGAGCTGGAAGAGGAGGAAGGTATGTTCTTTTACTGCCATCTTTTGTTGAGCAGCTTCTTAAACTACTTGGACAATAAGGCCAGACTCCATCTAACAGTTATGAATTTAAAGTGTTGGGTTCAGAGTCTTCTTGATCAACATATCTCTCATAAGAAATGTGAGATTTCTCCTTGAACTTTCTGGATCTTTCAACATTGGAAGCTACTTCCTTCTCCTTGTTAGGGGATCAACTGCTTTTTTCTTTAGCCTTTCTGGTATTATGTTGCATCTTACTATATATATTATGGAGTTCCATGCTGGCTAGGTTCTGCATCTCTCTAGTGACACATATCTTGATGTCCCTTTATTTATTCAGGGATATGAGGAACTTGTCAATTAGATCATAATTGGAAAACTTTGACCTATATATCCTCAGTCTATTCACTTATTTTGAATAACTTCTTGTAACACTGAACAATTGAGTCTTTCTTATTATGTCCAAAAGCCTCGTACTCTTGATTCATTAGAGATTTCCTATCATCCCTTACTTCTTCTATTCTCTCCATGTGGACTATCGGAGAGTCCCACATATATTTGTCACTGTTAAAATGAACTGAATTCTAGAAAGTTGAATCATCTACGTCACTAACAAAGATGTTCTTAGCTCTTTTTTCCATGATCACCAAGGTGATTTCATCCTTTTTCATCTCATTGTATCTCTTAGGGACTTGACTGGTTGGGTAGATAGTCGAATATTTGGTGGGCACAAACAGACCTACTTCTATAGTAATTAATATCCTTGGATCAGAGGCCTCCATGAAAATCTTGACCCTCTCCATTCAAATAGTATTTTCTTTATTGTAGATAGAAAGCTTCATGGGTCTTAAATCTTTATAGTTCTCTCCAGGATCCATGGTTAGTCGATGACAATCCCAAATACAGATATATTCAAGTAGTCAAGCTCTTTTTGAATAACTTACCTCTGTTACCACTTGCAAGTCAAGATACGTTTCTACACCTAGAGAGGGGAGGTGAATAGGTGATGTGTCTTTTTCAATATTTAAAGCAGAATAATTAAAGTAAGAACGACAATCACACAGTCAAAGTACATTCACAACACAGACACAAAAACTATAGTGGTTACACGAGTTGGGTACATCTACTTTCCCGCTTCTCTTATCTAGCAGTGAGTTAGCATCGACAAACACCAATAAAAATTCAGATCCACAAATCCTACAACATAAATACCAAGTCTCCTATCTTAGAGGCACTGACTGGCCTCCTACCTTAGGTCCCCTAGCTTAGGATCCTACAACTCAGATTTCATGCATGAATCCTACACTAAGAATCCACAAGGGATTCCTATACCTCATAGACC
Source organism: Platanthera guangdongensis (assembly GCA_039583875.1). Taxonomy (NCBI): domain Eukaryota; kingdom Viridiplantae; phylum Streptophyta; class Magnoliopsida; order Asparagales; family Orchidaceae; genus Platanthera; species Platanthera guangdongensis. The sequence continues at coordinate 17,599,474 of CM077149.1, forward strand.
AAGTCTCCTACCTTAGAGGCACTAGCCAACCCCTATCTCAGGTCACTAGGACCCTAGAGCTCAGATCTCAGATCTCAGAGAGATCCTGCAGTTATATACATTTTATTACAAACACTTACTATTGACCGACTAATATTTCTTGATGTATCTGTAGTCTTCTTAAAACCTGATGATGATTGGCTTCCACACTAATCTTCTTGTATAGGTCTTTGAGAAATATGCTTTAGTGAAAATAACATCCTCTGCACTTCAAAAGATCCTTCTACTTGTTGATAGATGATTTAGCTTTTATCAGTTCAGCAAGATGAATTGATTGTTCTTTTTGAGAAGAGAAGATTAGCTTTTGATTTTATTTTCTCCAAGCTTTAGCTTCCTGACGCAATAACCCTTTCAAAAATATTTATGTGGAAAAGCTCAAGCTCATTTCTATCGATTATGATTTATTGTTTACATCCTCTTTATTTTATATGATTAAGATCTTTAATGGTCAAATCTTAGACTAATTTTACGTCAGAAATATTTTTCCTTAAAGGACATATCTTCTTGGCCCTTTTTGCGATGACATTAAATTACATAATCCCAAAACAATGCATCATATTGAATACAAGCCTATCTGGGCAATTTAGCAAGATATATAGTCAAATCACTCCATGTTTAGTCGAATTAATTCTTCAAAGTTCCTTCTAGTTGAATCATACACATCTAGTCAAATCTGAAATCTTATTCTTCTAGACAATGTAGTATGGTTGAATCTGCTTCACATTTAATTGAATGACTTCTTCAGAGCTTCTTCTAGTCGAATGTTATATATCTGGTTAAATCTACCTATTCGTTCTTCTAAACAATATGATTTGGTTGAATCTGTACTTAGAATAGATTCCCATAAACACTTCTTCCCTGTGTTAGTCGAATGGATCTAGTCAACTTACTAGATATTCAGTCAAATTGTAACTTTAGATAAAAGCTTCTTTCTTCATGGCTTCAAGATAACTTAGATCTTTAAGGAATAACTGGTCGAATAGCTTTGACCCTTCTACACGATCATGTAAATGAACTAGACTATTATGTACTTAACAGTTTTATACATCGTCAACATCTACAGAAATCATCTAGATTCATCTACACGAGTGGATGTCTAGTCAAATCTACATAGATTCTTTGCATTCTAAGGACATCGGCCTGAATCATCTTGGTTGTTTTACACGGCCAGTTTGATGTTTATTTGAATCAATACTTAATCAAAATTTGCCAACATAAGACATCTACTCAAATAATCTTGACTCTTTTACATGATTGATTAGATCATCCACTTGAATATGTACTAAGATATATTTATGAGAACTTCCACACGATTCGTTTTGATACTTTTGCACGATCGACCAAATTGTCTGGTCGTATCGACACTTAGGTAATGTATTATGTACTCTGAAGTTATTTACACGATTCATCTTAATTCTTTAGCAGATTCGGTTAGATTATCCAAATGTTCGGCTAGATGTCTAGTCAAATTTTGACTTAGACAATTTCTATATTTTTATACGTGAATCCTTTGCAATACCCAAACTTCTACACTTTGTTTATTAGTATTTTAAGAGTGAGTATCAAGTCCAACATAGTCTAGATCTTAGATCGACATGGTGTCTTGCATAATGAGAGATTATATTGGCAAGCTTATGTTTGATGACACTAAGTCTAGCCCTATGCTAGACTTGTACGATAGTATTATGAGGATTTCTTCAAATCATATAACATTGTGTTGCTCTTGAAAACAACACAACAACATCACACACATCAAATATAAGTGTATTTATTTATATTATGAGTACTTCTTCAAATCAGAAACATTGTAGATAATATTCCCAATAGAATTATCATGGAGTAAATCTATCAAACTCAACATGTGGCAATTCATGATTAAACAATCTAGTACGTAAAGTTAAGTAGAATTCACTTAATTAGCAAACTAGTGATTTGGAGAACAAGTACTCATATCTACTATCATAATGATCAAACAAATATGGGCAAAACTATTTCTATTAAAGAGACAAGCTCTCTAAAATTCAGAGGCCACAACACCAAAGGACATGGAGCTAAATCCTTGCCTTAGATGTACAAGCAACAACAACTTATGCGTTTGTTCAAGGTCCTACCCTCATCATTTTATTACAAGGTAAAATTTATAATTATGTGCCATCAATTTCAAATCATACATGGTAATTGGTAATACAAATTTATTGTATAAACTTTACATTATAATACCTTATAATAAAAGAACTACTCACAAAATTATTTGTTTCTATAGTTTGGTGTGACAATGATATTCAAATCAAGTCTGAGCCGCAACCAGAGATTTATGAGTCCAAATGACACCAAATTTGAGCCACTAAGACCTTATAATATACCAAAGGACCCACCAACATTTCAAATCATTTGGAACAGTATAAGCACTGATTATTTCATTAATTTACTTTTCATCACACATATGTATTTTTTTATCAAAAACTATATGGATAATTATTTCAAAAATTATCTAATTTTCACCAGAGATAAAAAATGATGCTTAAAGCCTTTATATAAAATTTTAGCTCAAAATAATCATTTTTGAGAAAAATCATACTTTATTTTATTGCAAAAGATTAATTTATTCTCAGTAAAATGGACTTTCAAGAAGCTATAATGGTCACCTTGAGTGGTGCCACATCAATTTGAAAGGATTTCAATGTCATCTACAACTTTGGTGTTGGACACTTTCTCTGAAAATGAATAGAAAATACTCAAATTAATTAAATAAGAAATCTGTATTTTTATTTAATCATTAATTATCACACATTAAATTGATTTAAAAATGTTTAGGGTGCAGATAGTGCGCTGTGCCTAAAATAAGTAGACTGGGCGGTTGTGATGCAGTCATACTAAATTTCTTACAGCCCAATCATGGGATCAGACAATTATGATCAGTTGCACGGGAGATCAATCATTGATGAGGAAATGGACGACCATGATTTTGTCTTCCTCATTGAGAACAACAGTTATAATACAATTGTAAATCTATCTTCAACACCAACATATTCTAGTGGTCACCATGATGGAGCACTACCACCAGTCAACTCATTAGAGGATGGAAAACTCCTAGATGGTCTTCTGGTCGCTAGCCGCCACCGCCTCTCGCCGAAAAATAATTTTAATAATTTCTCATAGCACGACCGCTCAGATTGTTCATCTCCGGAGATGGTAGTTGCAACAAGGTCCTAGAGGAGGACCAAAGAGTCCTCCTCTCCATTTTTGTACCCTCCAGTATATCTCAAAGAGAACTAGAGTGCTTCTACACACACACGGTGGTCCAAGGCTCAGGTGACTGAGAAGTTGGTGTTCTGGTGGCCGAAACTCCATGACTATTCCTCATACATGATCCACACACTAAGAGGGGTCAGATGTATACATGAGGTGAAATGTTTGATATTGAATAAAGGCGCATCACCATTGAAAAGTGTTTAAGTTGTCAACCTAAATAACCCAGAGGGGGGTGAATAGGTGAGTTCTGCGTCTTTTTGTGGAATAAAAAATTGAGCGAGCGATGCACAGAAAATAAAAAAGCATACACAGACGACACCAAGAATTATAGTGGTTCCCCAACCTTGGGTACATCCACTTTCCACCTCACCGATTTAACAACGCACTAGACTCGACTACTCCACTATTCTCAGATTGAAAACAATCCTACCACTCGGAATAAAGTTCCTACAACTTGATCCCTCAAAATAGGATCTACACTCGGAAGAGAAACTTCCTACAAATACCTCGGAGAACAAAGCTCCTACACTAGGAGAATAATCTCCTACAAGAATAAAGTGGAATATAAAGAAAAACAAACAGTTTTGATCTTAGATCTGAAAAACTTCAGCCTTCTTCCTTGAAATTTGAAGCTCTGTCAGAAATATATTGAAGAAGACTCGGCTAAATATCTGGATCTGAAAATTTTGGACTTAGCACGATCAAGAAAAGAATCTGTCGATGTAGAAGATCTTGATCTGTTGAATCACTTGCTCTGAATCTCTGTATCGAAATAAGATCGGCAATGAAGACAATGAATAGCGACGGCTTCCGATTTTGGAAAGAGAATTTCTGATTTAGAATGCTTAGGTTTTCTTCTTAGGGTTGGTCGATTATGATAAGACCTTTTATAGGACTTACCTAACAGTCATAATCACAATAAATGCTTGACACGTGGACCAATCACGCGCTAATCACATTTGAAATCACGTCTATCGAAACTTGAAAAAAAAATTCAGAAACAGTATA